>CM053560.1:73830191-74505429 GCA_028646485.1 Cryptoprocta ferox | reverse complement strand
GGGGGGTGATGGTCTTGGTGGAGGTCACTTGTGGGGAAGAGCACTGGGTGTTATATGGAAACCAACCTGACAATAAACTATAAAGTTTAAAAAATAATAATAATAAATAAAATAAAATAATTAAAAAAATACTCATTACAGATTCTTAAAACTTTTGGCTTTGGAGAGGTCTTTCATGTCATCGGGTCCAAGTACTCTCTGACACAAGACTTCCTGCCAAATGATCATCCACATGTTTATTGAACATATCTGGGGGTGGGGGGTGAGCGGCCACACCCTCTAATTTAGTTCATTTCATCTTTGGACAACTATGATTATTAAGATTTTGTTCCACCAATGCAGCTATGGAGTTATTCTCCCAACCATATATATATAGAAAAATACTATATATAGTATAGTTTATACTATAGTATAATATTCTACTAACTATATGTACATATATATTTATAGTATAGTATAGTATATTTATACTAGAGTATAGTTTAGTATACTACTATTCTAAGTATAATACTACTTCTACATATCAGTCTGGAAACAGCCCAGATGTCACCCCAAAGCTAAATACCATTAGTTCCTCTGGATATCAGTGGCAACCCAAAATTGCTAAAGGAGAAAGACTGTGGGGCACCTGGGTGGCTCAGTAAGTTAAGCCTCCTGGCTCTTGGTTTCAGCTCAGGTCATGATCTCACAGTTCATGAGTTTGAGCCCCACATCAGGCACCTCACTGACAGTACAAAGCCTGATTTGAATTCTCTCTTTCTCTCTCTCAAAACAAGTAAGTGAAAAAAACTTAAAAAAAAGAATGAAGACTGTGTCCCTATGGAACATTTTATTGGCAGTAAATTTGTCACTTTAAGTGTAAATTCCCTAACAACTCATTTATCTGATATATTGAAGCATAATACATTGGGAAAATCTAGAGAAGATTTTACCCATGGCTCTACTCCAAAATCCAGCCTCACAGATCTTCTGGGATTCTTATCTTCCACAGATAGGATATTTCAGCTAGGTGGTAAATAACCATTTTTGTCCTGGGATAGCCCTAGACATAACTGCCCTGCACACTTATGAGCTAGGAGTGTAGATGACTGGATTAGGGAGATCAGAAGAGCGTAAAGTGGTACAAGTGAACCTTCAACCTTCTCTGAAGACCTTGCATTGTATAAGGGCAGTTGAATCTCTGTAACTTGAGAGAAGCTCATCTCTTTCTACTTACTAGCAGATATTAAAACCAATTTTACCTGAAAAATAAAATTTCACCAAAAAATGCATGTTCCACTTTTTGTTTTCTGGTACCTAGTTTGCCAAGATTGGTTACAAAGCTTCAAGTGACACAGTTAAACAAGAGGCCATGGCCTCATAAAATTTAAAGCTTTTAAGGCTTATTTAACACATTTTGTTATCTCAGGAAAACTTTGGTTCTAATAAGATGTAAAGGAGGACCAGAGCCATGCTGTTGGATCTCATTAGACAAAAAGGATAAATTCTAGACAGAATTAATATAGATATGAAGTGGGAGGGGAGGAAGTTGTCCAACAGATTTAGGGGGCTCATTCCTCACCACTTTACAACAGTTAACTGCCTCAACTTCTGTCAAGCAGGGCCTCAACTGGACAGCTGGTTGAAAATAAAAATCAATAAAGGCTCTGGTTAAGATACTTTGCCCTTAAAGCTATTCAGTGACTTTTCTGAATGAAGATCTTCTCTCCTATCGATGGCTTTTTTTATACTTTTGTTGACTCTGGGCCTAATAGCTCCTGGTGGGAATCCATCATTTATCCCATTTTCAGAAAGGATCCCCCAAATCATAGACTTACAAGGCTATTCGACCATTCACCTGAATCATACACCAACCCACATGCCTAACCAATTACTTAGTTATTCGGGACATCATGAGGAACCAGTGGCCCTGAGACATAGCCTATCATGCTACACACTGTCACCATACTGTCATGTGCTTTACAATTTCATGGCGATATCTACCAGGAGCACTTTCAGATTATGTGAAGCATTTATGAATGTTTGCCTCTGAGAACAGAAATCAGTTATGGGCCAACAAACACAAGCTCAACATAGACTACTTTCATCCTATCTCTCTAATGTTTACACAGAAATAGAGTCAGCTGACTGACACTAGAATTAGCTTGGGTCAGGATGATCTTTTAACACAGCAGTTAATTTTTTTGTCGTTTGTGTTCTGTCCCTTCTTCTTTTGAACTTGCCTCTAAACAGTCTTAGAAGCAGGTCTGGATATACTCAATTAAAGCCCCCTTATAATAGAGACTATTTGGCTAATACCACTTGGGTCTGGCAAGCTCAGAATAGTCCAAACAGGCAATTCCTCCTGCTAACTAATCACTGTCAAAAGGAAGAGCTACCTGTCAACCATTCTAGAACCAAAGTTAGTGTGTTTGTTATATGTATGCATCTTTTACTTGGTTTAAAAATACAAGTACACTCTGGTTTCTCTTCAGATCGTATAAATCTTTCGCCTTTTAAAAATACAAGTCAAGCAACAAGTTAACTTATTTGTTTGGATTGGCATAAATGTCATGAATAAGTCACCTTAGCACATATTTGGGCAGTAGAATTATTAAAGCAGACATTCCATGAGTGCTTTAGTAAGACTGTGTTTTGATGAAGAAGGCATTTGGTCATACCTCCTTTAAAAATTATTTTCGAGTGAATGGGGCACCTAGATGTTTCAGTCAGCTGAGCATCGACTTTGGCTCAGATCATAATCTCATGGTCCATGAGTTCAAGCCTCGCGTCGGGCTCTGTGCTGACAGCTCAGAGCCTGGAGTCTGCTTCAGATTCTGTGCCTCCCTCCCTCTCTCTCTCTGTCCCTCCCCTGCTCACACTCTGTCTCTCTCTCTCTCCCTCCCTCAAAAATAAATAAACATTAAAAAAATTATTTTCAAGTGAAAATATTAGAACTATGTTATAAGAATTAGGATATCAGAACATCTATCACCCATATGTCCATCAGAATAAATGACTTCAAAAATCATTGTTTTGAAAACTTCAGGTCTTTGCAGTGGGTACTGTTTCAGCTCACTCAGGGTAGGGTGGCATTCTTTCCTAGGTTGGTTCTTTAACTTCCACACAAAGATGTCGCTCTTGTGTTTGCCAAGATTCAGTGATGCCTATTCCTAATTTCATTACATCCTTTCCTTCATCTTTTCTCTTCTTTTACTTTCATTTTTATTCATTCTCTGTATACTGCTTAAAATTCCCTGTTTAATAAATGAGTAGATAGACAGACAGAGGGATAGATGGACAAATTTGTCCTGCTTAAGAATGAACCTGAGCCTTTTCTATGGTGCATCTTAGTGGTTGTTAAAACACACTCCTGATGATTTTTACAGTCTCATCTCTTGGCTTTTTCTACTACCCCTTCTGCCCCCCCCCCCCCACACACACACATACCCCAATACACTGAAGTGATTACAACTCCAAACATATCAATTCCTCCTTGGGACACATTTCTTTACCATATGGGACCTCATATTCTTATCAGGAGAGTGGGAATAATGCCCTATTTTATAGTGTGGTTGTAGGAATTCAAAGCATTAATTTATGAAAATCTCATAACATGGTATCTGACACATAGTAAGTGTGCAGTAAATGTTAGTTGTTATTGTGATTGCTGTGGTAGTGATGATCACATTTCCCCCCAAATCTGTGGATTTACACATATTTTTATTTTCTCCCTAAAATAGTGCTTTATCCACCTGGCAAATTCATGTTTATTTTTCTCATTAAGGCCCTTTCTAACCACTCTAGGGTAAGTTAGGATCTTCCTTATCTGTATGATAAAACATTTTTATAGACATTTATTATTGTGTTTAATGCATTATACTCTAGTGGTGTCTAATGTCTTCATATAGTTCTTTTCCTCACTAGATTTTTTTGAACTTTAAAAAATTTTTTTTTTATTTTTGAGAGACAGGGACAGAGCATGAGTGGGAGAGGGGCAGAGAGAGGGAGACACAGTATCAGAAGCTGTCAGCATAGAGCCTGACACAGGGCTCAAACCCATGAACCGCGAGATCATGACCTGAGCTGAAGTCAGTTGCTCAACCGAGCCACCCAGGTGCCCTACTCGATTTTTTTAAGTTTGTTTATTTAATTTGAGAGAGAGAGAACACGTGCATTAGTGGGGAAAGGACAGAGAAAGAGGGAGAGAGAGAATCTCAAGTAGGCTCTGCACGGTCAGCACAGAGCCCAACATGGGGCTCAGTTCCTACAAACAGTGAGATCATGACCTGAGCCAACATCAAGAGTCAGGTGCACAACCGACTGAGCCACCCAGGGGCCCCATCCCCACTAGATTCTTAAAGGCGAGGGACATGATTTCCTTAAGGATGTTCCTGACACTTAGCCCAAAATAGATCATCAAAATAGGGGAAAGAAGGAAGAAAGGAATGGAGGGAGGGAGGGAAAAAGAAAGGAGGGAAGGGAGAAAGAGAAGAAGGAAGAAAAAAGAGGAAAGGGAAGGTGAAGAAGAGAAGAAGGAAGGGAAGGGAGAAAAGAAGGAGAGGAAGAAAGGAGCAAGCAAACAAATGAATCCAGTTCTCTGGCAGCCATCCTGTCCTCCATCATTCCTGGAAGATCCCCAACAGTGATGCATTGATCTCATTTACAAATTCTGTCAGTGCGCTGATTAACAGTTCCCAAGTTTATCACTCAGGGCATAAATAACTCTGGGTCTGGAAGATATTAATTCATTTGCAGTGACTAATTTGGCTCCTATTTGATGATAATGCCAACTATTGACTAAGGCAAAATCCCTCAGCTTGCCAACCAAAAAAAAATCACTTATTCAGAAAATGGCTCATATAGGAAAGAAGCAGCTGCTTTTGCAATTGACACAAATGAGCCAAAATTTGTTTCTTTAGAAAAAAAAACTCATTCCAGTGATTCATTTAGCTTCAGTGGTGAGGGTTTGGTGAAGACAAGAGAAGTGGAAAATGAAGGATAAGGGAATACCAGGAAGGTAAGCATATCGATTTTCTTCATCATTTGCTTTCTCTTTGATAATTTTTCCTGTCTAGATTCCTAAGTTATAGATGCATAGCTCTTATTGATCTAGCCTATTACATTGGAGAAAGAAAATTCAGTCAGAAAAATTAAATTAATTGTAAACTGGAAACATTTTCTCATTAAGAGCAATAGCTTTTCTCCCCTTGATGTGACAAAGATCTTCCTTACAAACATTTTGCCTTGGAGATACTGTTCATTGGCAATAGAACTCATAAAGGTGAGGAAAAGTTTCCTGTTTTGTGAACTAATATTTCAAGCTCTGGAAATACTGCAATATGTAAGTTTCATTATATAACCTGTTAGAAGATCCCAATCATTGCCAAAATTGTTTAGGGTGAAAAGATATGTGGTAACTAATATGTAGATGAGGTTGCTATTCACACACACACACACACACACATACACACACACACACACACACACACTCCAATTCTCTTGCCACCAGTGGAGGGAATGACCACATGTAGATCAAAAGTCTACTCTCTTCTTTCAGCCCAGGTTCTCTCTCACATCAGCGTGTTTGTGGGACCCAATCATGACTGAGGAATTTCTCCCTCTGGAGCAGACTTAGCCTTTGTCCCAGGAGTTGGCTGTGCTCTCTCCTTTCTACTCTGCATTTCCTCTTCTCAAAACTACCAACCAAGAAGCCATCTGTGATTAAACCTACTCCACTCTTGGTCTGTTTATATCTTCAAATAAACATGGTTTCTGTCTGTATTTTGTATTACCTCTTATCTAAATCTTTTTGGCCCTTGTATGATTATTCTTGTGACTTTTGATTCTCTTTGTCTCATATCCAACTCCCCCACCCCCCACCATTCTTACTCCCAAAAATCTGACTGCAGGTATACAATTTTTACCCCTTCCAGCTTGCCCTACACATCAATGTATGTCTCCTAAGTCACGATTCAGAAAAAGTTTGAGTTTCTTCATCTCTTATTATAAACCATTTGCAGTCTGACAATGGCAGCCTATCTTTTCAGCCATGTCACCCACCATTTGGACATTGGATTGCCACCTCCCATAGCCAAACCTTCTCTAGATCAATAAAGAATATAACCAGCCAGCCAGTTACTCAAGTAAAAACCTTGGGAATTATCTTTGAATCCTCTCTTACACCCCCCACATTCTATCTACCACCAAGCCTCTTGACACTACTTCCATAACATATGCCCAATCTGTCCATTTGAATTACTACCTATCTAAACAACTGTTATCATTGACTTGGGCTACTACAGTACTTCCTAGCTGGTCTCTTCTTGGTCTCTCTACAATCCAGTTTCCACATAACATCTGAAGAGAGCTCCGTTAAAGCATAAATCAGATCACATCACAACCCTGCTTAAAATCCTCCAGTGATATTTCATTCTACATAGAATAAAGTCCATATTTCTGCCCCTATGTCATCTGGCTCATGTGGACCTGTTTGACCCCAGCCTTTACCACTTTATCATCTCCCACTATGCAACAGCCACACTTATATTCCTTATATACATTACATTTCTTATATTATTCTTTCATAAATTTTTACTGAGACTCTTCATTAGCTTTTTCCTTCTGCCAATAATGCTCCCCCCCCACCCCAAACTTTGCATGGCCACTATCTTTGTCGTTTAGCTCCCAGCTTCATTTACCAAATATAAAGTAGCCACTAAGACATGGTCATCACACCCTGCATAGGATATATCTGATATTTCTTTTTGTTTTTTGTTTATATGTTTATTTTATGTCTTGTCCACTACTGAATTCCCCCATATCTACAACAGTGCTTGAGTCTCAATAAATGTGCTTAATGGATGGATGAACCTTACTTTCCATTTCTTTGCCCTGTCTACAACACTGGACAGTGTTCCTGAAGGGGAATGATAGGACCAATGACCAGATATAGATTGAGTTGGTATGGAGACAAGAAAAGCTGAGGAACAGTAAGGGACAATGGCTTGACTACAGGGGAGAATCTTTGTTGCATGATAGTTAAGAGACAAGGTCAATGAAGATCTTCAACATCAAACTAAGAAAGTTTGGATCAAATCTGATAAGTAATAGAGGTACCTCCTTAAACTTGGGTAAACACAGATCGTGAATTCCATGGAGTCAATGATGTTTGCTTTTGTCACTTCTATAAGCCCGATGTCTAGAAAACATGGGTACTCAATAAATAGTTGAAGGCATGAATGAATGAATGAATGAATATGATATAATCTTTAGGATTCTTTGTTTAGAAATAGTTTATAAGACCCAACAGAGATAAGAAGACTATAGAAATTTTTAAAATCTGGACAAGGGATTATATGTAAGTGACTTATTAAATTTCAGTTTCCTGTGCCTTTCCTAAGACCACTAAATCATGTGACATTGGGATCAAGAATCTGTTTTTAAAAAAAAAGAATCTGATTGTTTTGAGTTTCCTTTGTTTCTTATATGCACACTAAAGTTTCTTAAAGCAGGATCTATATTTGAGGGAAATAGTGAATGAGGACAAGTTGCCAGAATTTTGCAAAGCATAGGAAAGAATCAATGTGACTGACTCCAACCTTGCCGGCAGAGAGAATGACACCATCATGGCAGAATTCAGGAGACTTGTCCATCAGTATGAAAAGGCCTCCTCATTTTAAAAACATATAAGGTAATAGCTTTTCACCTTTTGGGAAAAAATGTAAAGTCATACATAAGGTAAAATGTGAGACTAAGCTACAAAATTACATGTTCCCAAAACCATGGAAGGTACTCCACTGTAATAAATAGCAAAGGTATTTCCCCTGCATCCCATAGCATGAGAGCGCTAAAGACAAGTAAGTCTCGTTTCTTCTTGTCAAAACCTATACTAAAGGCATGCTACTCCTGTTTATTTCATAGTGAAAGCATTGCATATGTCTCAGTAAATAGCTCTTTGTGCAATAAATCCTTGAAATTGGCTCCGTCCCAGCCATGAACAGATATAACATTGGAGCAATGCTAGAAAGTAAAGAAGGAATGCCAGAGATCTAATTTGAAGAAAGATCTGAATGCAAATGTCTCCAGCAAATAGTAACATTTAGGAAGTTGTTCAGTTTTCCATAGTTCAGATTTTATTCATTATTCTTAGGCTTTAGAATCTAGGATCCATACTTAGAATCAGATTTTTTTTTTTTTTGATGCACAGATGGATTGAGGCCAGTGGATGCTACTCATGAGAAGAAATCTTAAAACATGGAACTACTTTGGGCACCTGATAGCCTCTATATTTTTGTGTTATGAGAAACCTGACATTTAGAATACCCTGTGAGTTAAATACCCAAAAGTAAATCAGCCCTTCCCAGCATGATGGATAAATGTTTAATATAAATGTGTAGACTAGTCATCATAAAACCCTAAGTTCCTCTTGTCAGTTCCCAGTTAATCACTATCACATGGAAGAAGGGAAGTTAGGAAGATCAGTGACAGGAGTGAGTAGTGGAACACACCCACAACTATACCGTTGATACTGCTTGCTTCATTGCAATCATCTTAGAAGCTCTGATTTTTTTAGTTTGTTGCAAAAGTAAAGACAATACCTTGGGAGATTCCATGCGAATTGTTCTACAGAAAAAAACCTTCCTGTTTTTGCTCCAAGCTGAATAAGAAGAAATGTTGATGCCAGTTTACAAAAAAACAAAAAACGGAAAGAAAAAAAAGAAAAAAACACTACTGGTTGAAAATTTATGCCACAAAATTTGGGTCACACATTAGTGAAGTAGAGGATACAACAACTAATCACTTCACTGTTCATGTCAAGAGAGGCATGACTGTCTTGCCAAAAAAAAAAAAAAAAAAAGCCAAAAGCTAATTAAGGCAGTATACCTGACAGTAAAAATTTCCCCATCACCACCCCCCAAAATGTCTAGTAAAATCAATACTTCAATGAAGAGAACATATTTAAACATGAAAGAAGATCATAATTTGCTTCATAAAGCAAATTTGCTTCATAAAGCAAATTTCTTTGCTTCATAGATGACCATTCCCGGGGCATCTTCATGTAGGTGAAGAAATTGACACCTGCTGAGGGAAATACTTTAACTTTCTAATTATTAGAAAGTTAATAGTTAATTAGTTAACTTTCTAATTAATTAGAAAGTTAATATTATTAAAAAATAATAAAAACTTTCTAATAATTACTACTGAACAAGCCCAATTCAAATACTGCACTAAAGATCTTGAAGTTACCTATGCATTCAGTCAATAACTATTTATGTATAACTTCATATCTGCATGATATAATGTTTCAATGCCAACTATCAGAACCATGCTCGTCTTGATCCAGCAACAAGAAAGAAGCAAAGCGACTCCTCTCAAAGATCCTCAGACTGTCTCAAGCCTCAGAACGCTAATTAGGATAAAGCCAGTGACTTCTTTGGCTTGGTCCCCAAGCCATCTAGATAGAGCATGTCCAATGTAGAAGCAGAGGAAGAAGAAAGAAGTGATCTTTATCCGAGGCTCATAGCTTTGGAGAAAGAGCCCTTCTGTGTCCTTGGATTGTTGTGAAACAGCTAACTTTAAAAATATGGAGACCCTCTTTCTTCATCTTAAAACTGTAATACTTCTATCACTTTTATCACTTTCTCCAATATGGATAAAGATCTAGTCATTCACTACAAGGAAAAAGTGTTTTCTTTCTGCAGAGAGATATGTTTTTGTAGTTTTCTGTGTGTCAAGGACAACTGAGCTCAGAAGGCATAAATTAGATTTATTTAGAGTCTGAATTTATATAAGACTAAATTGTGACTTTTTATTTCACTCAAGGTTAGCCTTAAAACCATGTCACTTTGTTCTGAAGGTGTATTTTTATTTTTCTATATCCTAGATTTATAGATCTTTTGTGAAGGATAGATAATAGTGTTAAGTTTAAGTGTATTTTAATCACTTAGCAAAGTGCTAATAACCAATTGCATTTAGTGAATGAGTGTTTTTTTAAAAAAACTCAAAATTCAACTCTTCAAACACACTGTGTTATTATTTACCTTTATTTTTCAGGTAATTATGCTGCAATTACCTGGAAAGCAACAGCCCCTAACTAATGTCGCCTCATGTCTGGGCCTCCTTTCGACACTAGCTGATTAAATATGTTTAGAAAGCAAAAGTTAAAAGTAAATTTCATCCTCTGTAGTCAACAATGACAAAATGCTTTTTTGGCAGATTATAATGCTTTTTATCAGGCATAAAAAAGCATAGCACCAGAAACATAAACCTAAAGAAATAAGTCGCTTTCAATAATTCAGTTTTAAAATGATTAACTCTGGGTCATTTCTCAAAGTCCATCTTCTATGTCAGGAAAACTGAGAGTCATTCAGAGATACATATTATTCTTTCATAAATATTTCCAATCCAAGATCTTCATCTGTATTAGAAGTAGGTAAAGAAAGAATTATGCAACAACTGTTCAGGTGCTCCCAAGCTGTGAACACCCATCTTGCAAACATCAAAAACTCATGAGTAAAGAGATGCACATTTTCTTCCCTTCGCTGCAACAAAGCTAATCTGTGCTGGTTATGGAAACCTTCTCATCTCTTCCCTTTGCCTCCCATTCTTAGTCTTCAAGAAGATTATGCCCAAATTACACAGAGACGGTTAACAGGCTTCTCTGAGATTGAGGAGGACTCAGATCCCTTCCATTTTTTGAGGCTCCCAGTACGCTAAACATTAAAGAAGCGTTAAAATGAGGTTACAAATTTGTAGCATATTTTAAAAGTTCAGCCCTGACAATGAATCTCAGTGAAGTGTGGATAGCCTCATTAGGAGACAACATCAGGAGTCTAAATCTGAGGCCCTTCATGAAGATGAGAACAGACCAAATGGCTCTCCTGGCTGCCTCTATAATTAGCCTGCTATTTACTCCCAGCTTTCATTCTCTTGCAGCTTTCTAACTGGTTTCTCTGCCACCAGTATTTCACACCTCCGATCCATCCTCCATCATGCTGCCAGAGTGATCTTTCGAAAATGCCTGTTTGATCGTGTTATTTCCCTGTTTAAAACACTCACATTTCCAGTCATCTGCACGATGAGTCAGTCCGCTCTACAAGGGGACCAAGGAAGCCCTTCCTCACTCCAGCCAGGCCCTAGCTTGCCACTCCATTCCCATCTTCCAGTTCATTTCTTCTCTCCCAGGTAGCCTCTGTACTCTGCACACGTTGATGTGCTCACACTGTTCCCCAAGCCTGGATGGTTCTCCCTCTCTCTCTCCATCTGCCTGCGAAGCACCTGTTCCTTCTTCAAGATTCACCACTAGCCTCACCAACCCCCTCAGGAGGCTCTAGCCACTGTCCTCTCTCTGGCCTCATTGTGCCCAGTTACCTTTGTAATGCTCTTTATCACTTTACTTGCTTATGAGTCTGACTCACCTGACTACCCTTTCAGTTTCTTGAGGGCAGACATTATGCCCTATCCATTTTTGTATTCTCACAGCCTGGAGCAAGGGAGGGCAAATTGATATGGATTATAGTATTTTCATCTTTTGTTGTTGTTTAGGTTACCTGATTTTTCTTCACTCGTTTCTCTTTTCCCCTTTTTTCCCTTCCATTTTTGAATTCAAAAACACTTTAATCTTGGCTGATAAGAGTTGAAATAATGTTATTCAAAGACTCTTATTGTGGATAAGTAGAATTCTGTTTTGAAGGGGGTTTCTACATAATTTTTAAAAAGCTATCAGCTTCTAAATTCCCTGAGCTTCTAGGCCTTTCCGTGACAACCTCCATACATCTATTCATACTTAAATCTGCTTGTCTTCAAGCACTAACAGACAAGAAAATTTTAAGTTTTTATTCAACTTTATTATTTGTATTTATGAGTAAAGAGATGCTTTGGTTTTTTTGCTGCAGTATTTTTTTTCCCGCTACTAGTTTATCTCAAATGTATAATGTTTCTGCGATGTTGTAAATTAAGTGACTTTCATGGGCTGGCCTGCCCACCCCCATACCATCCATGATAGTTTCTTCCATGGGGAAATGTATTTTAAGTTGCAAACAATCTGCCTCAAAATTCTTCTGGAACTTAGCATATTTGTAGGTTGTGGATTCTCTACTGAGGTTAGGAAACCTGATACGTACTAATTTGAGGTAGTCATTCAGCAACTATTTATTGATTAACATTTGTCAGGATGAACATCAGGCTCTAAGGATAGGGGCCTGCCTTTTGGGAGTTTACAATATACCCATAACTTTTGTTAAAAATCGGCATATTTCTCTGTCTGCCTCTCCAGTCTTTATTGCCCCTCGTGAAAACAGATAAATTCTGTTTATGATCTTAATCACATGGAAGATAGCTATTATGAGAATAATAAATTAACTTTTATCCTTCTGAGTAACACCTCATAGATATTGGACATATTTTGTCATGTTTGTTTCCTTAAATACTCCTTTGAGATCATAATCATCCAAGAATATTTTCCTTGTTGATGAGCTTCCCTCCATCTCAAAGAGATTTGTGATATTTTGTTATTTCGTAATATCTACACCAACCCTTGAACATCCTTGAACTCTGGGAGGATTCCTCAAACTGTATTTTGTAGTCCTCTTTTTCTCCAGTCTATATGAAAGAAGATCCATCCAGTGTTTGAGGTTCTCATTTATTGTCTCCTACCAAGAGAGAAAGGATAATGGGTCTGGAGATGTAAGGTCTTTAACAATGTACCATCCAAAGCATTTAATATGTGAATTACTGGCTTTAAATGGTTATCCTTTAATCAGATCAGAATTATTCTTGACAACTAATGGATGTATCTGTAAAATGGAACTTGTCCATTAATGATAGAAAGGTTTCTAAAGATCTTTTAACATGAGATAAATAAAGCAGTAGATCAACAGAAGATAGGGACATTTCATAATAATCACTCTGAAAGAGCCATTTCAAGTAATAATTACCCACTCAGAAATGATGGGAGAATGTCTAATGGCTATAACTGTAAGAATCACTTACCATGTGGCAAGACCAACCTGCCATTTCCCCAAGCTTAAAATGGAAACATTCATTAATGGGAAAATAATACCCTACTTCCCTCTCTTAACATTTTTAAATTCAATTAATGAAGTACAATGTTTTCATCTCTACAGTTTTACTCACTTTCCTAAGAATGATTTTTTTTTTAAATCTATTCTTCAGGCATACAAGGTTGGCAAAACAGTGTATTCTTTTTCTGTTCCCATGGAAGCCTTCTTTCTATAAGACATGCCTTACCTTTGCTGATAAAGTTATGTCTTTAATCACTTCCACATTTGGTAGTCTTTTCTCCTAAATCTCTAGTTTAAATCAGTTTATATTTTGTGGCTTCAATTTCTAATTGGAGAAAACTCTTTTCATGAAAATGACTGCACAACCCAGAAAAGACAATCTGGTTTCTGGTGCCAGACTGAGAACAAGGAGGTTAGCGCCTACTACGTAGAGCTGAGTAAAGGGAAGGAAGATCAGCTCTGTCTTTCTTGGCAATTTGTTCATTTGTAGGCTTATTCATTCAACTGGTACTTACTGAGTATCTACTCTAGACAGGCACTAACTCAGGGCGCTGAATAAATGCTGGGGAGTGTCAACACACAATGAAATTACTGTACAGTGCAGGATGACACACCCGAACTTTAGGTGCAGTGCTCCAGGACTTCAGGAAGGAGCACTAAACCCTCACACCACTGTGAGCTGTTCCCCCTTTCCTGTCCAGCCGTAGACTCAGCATTGGCATTTTCACCTCTAATTTTTCTATATTGATTTTGACATGCCAAAGGCCCATAATGTGTATTTTTTAATTTAAAAATTACATAATGTTTATTACATGTCAGAGACTGTTTTTATAACTTTGCAAATATGATCCCATTTAAGTAGTGATTTGTAGGGGCGCCTGGGTGGCTCAGTCAGTTAAGTGTCCGACTTCGGCTCAGGTCATGATCTCACGGTTCGTGGGTACGAGCCCCGCGTCGGTCTCTGTGCTGACAGCTCAGAGCCTGGAGCCTGCTTCGGATTCTGTGTCTCCCTCTCTCTCTCTGCCCCTCTCCTGATCACACTCTGTCTCTTTCTCTCTCAAAAATAAATAAAGATTAAAAAAAACTTTTAAGTAATGATTTGTAGTTTTTCTCTTTATTTATTTATTATTTTTTTAACGTTTACTTATTTTTGAGAGAGCGACAAAGACAGAGCAGGAGTGGGGGAGAAGCAGGAGAGAGAGGGAGACATAGAATCCAAAGCAGGCTCCAGGCTCTGAGCTGTCAGCACAGAGCCCAACCCGGGATGGGGCTTGAACTTAGAAACATCAAGATCATAACCTGAGTGACGTCGGACACTTAACTGACTGAGCCACCCAGGCATCCCTGTAGTTTTTCTGAAGCAAGAAATGGAATCACAGATACCTATAAGAAGCATCACTAAATCAGTGGATAAATCTACATGACTGTCCAGTATTTATATCTTAACCATCCAGCCCCCTATTACTATTCAGCTTTGCTTTTTCCTTGCTCTCAGTAGTAATTGTCATGAAGATTTATGGTGGAAGAATGACTCAAAAAAGAAGGCTAACTACTAGGGGCTGTTGACAGAAATAAACAGGAAACAAAATAATTTGGAAAAATAATGTTTCTTAGCCAAAACAATAGAGGTTTTCAATAGCTTAAGTGGTAGAATACTGAATTTGATAGTGGATCAGAGGTATAGCATGAAAGAATTCCCAGAACCTTCTATGCAAAGCAAAAGAAAACCATTTCAGGTAGAAGTTTCATATCTCAGCAATGCAAAGTTGCAGACCACGGGGAAGAAAAATGAGTAAAAGTTGAATTTCTTTCCTTGGCTTGGTTAGGAGATATACCAGAAAGAACTATCAATGGAAAAGAAACTGGGGAGAAAACCAGAACAAACGTTCCATACATATAAAATTAGGGATTCACAAAAGTCTCCAAATCTATTGTAAATATCAGGGTGTACCACACTCTTTACAAAGCTTAAATGTGACATAATTTGTGTTACTCCATGTGAATATATTTTTTTTTATTTTGGTAAAATACATGTACCTTTTTAACCATTTTTAAGTGTACAGTTCAGTGGCATTAACTCCATTCACATTGTTGTGCAACCACTACTATCCATCTCCAGAACTTTTCACCATCTCAAAAAAAAAAAAACCCTCCAATCTCATTAAACAATAATTCCCCATTCTTCAGCCTCTGGTAACCACTCTGCTACTTTATGTCTCTATGAATTTGACTTCTCTAGGTATCTCATATATGTGAAATAATACAGTATTTGTCCTTTTGTGTGTGGCTTATTTCACTTGGCATAATATCTTCAAGGTTTATCTATATTACACCATGTGTAAGAATTTTTTCATTCCTTTTTAAGACTAAATAATATTCCATTGCATGTATATACCACTGTTGTATGTATTCTGTTTATCCAATAATCAGCTAATGAACATCTGAATTATTTCCACATTTTGGCTGTTGTGAATAACGCTGCTTCAAACATTGGTGTCCAAGTATCTGTTTGAGTCCATGCTTTCCATTATTTAGGGTACATGCCCTGAGGTAGAATTGTTGGATCAATGGTATTTGTATGTTTAACTTTTTGAGGAGCTGTCAGACAAATTTTGAGGAACTGTCATGCAAATATTTTTAATAGAACTAATATAGTATAATTGTTTCAAAGCTTCATTTTGAGCAATAATTATCCTCACTACTTGTTTCAGTAAAATAATTAAAACAAATATCACACTCCCCCTTTATAGCTCTTATTTGCTGGTGCAAACATCTTGCACAGGTTCCTTTGTTTCTAGTCCAGGATATCTGTAGCCATATGTACTCTTCTATTTCTCTGGAAGCTGTCCATTGATTTTTCTTGGTGATTCATGGCCTCTGATTCTTAATTATTAATTGTGTTTTGATGGCAGAAACCCAAAGCAGAAGAATTATCTACTGCAAAATTTGTTCATCAGAATTTAAGTTCACCTTGTGCACTTGTGGGTGAGATTGTAAATTGGTTCAGCCACTATGGGAAACAGTAAGAGGGGTCTTCAAAAAATTAAAAATAGAGCTCAATTCCACTTCTGGAAATATGTCTGAAGGGAAAAAAACACTAACTCGGAAATATATCTGCACCCCTCACATTCATAGCAGCATTATTTATAAGAGCCAAGACATAGATACAACCTAAGTGACTATCAATGGATGAATAAAGAAGTTGTGATATGTGTGTGTATATATATATATATATATATATATAATGGAATATTAATTATTAGTTATATATTAGTTATAAAAAATGAAGAAGTCTACCATTTGTGACAACATGGATGGAACTTGAAGGCATAATGCTGAGTGAAATAAGTCAGAGAAAGAGAAACACTGTATGATCTCACTTATATGTGGAAAATAAAAGCAAACAAAACAAAAACAAAAATGAACACACAGAAAAGGAAACCAGATATGTGGTTACCAGAGGCAGGGAATTGAGAGAAGGGGGAATCAGAGGAAGATACCTTTATAAAGGTATAAACTTCCGGGATAAGATAAAGAAGTACTGGGGATGTAATGTAAAGCGTGATGACAGTAGTTGATGCTGTTGTATGATATGTAGGAAAATTGTTATGAGTGTAAATCCTAAGAGTTCTCATTACAAGAAGAACACTTTTTTCTTCTTTCTTTTCTTTATACTATATCTATATGAGATGATACATGTTAGCTGAACTCATGATAATCATTTCACACCACATGTAAATCAAACCATCATGTTGTATATCTCAAATCTATACAGCCATGTATGTCAATTATTTCTCAATAAAACCAGAAAAATAAGTAAAAAGTGAAAAAGATGGGGTGCCTGGGTGGCTCACTAGGTTTAAATGTTGGACTCTTGGTTTTGCCTTAGGTCATAATCTCACACCTCGAGAGTTGGAACCCTGCATCGGGCTTTGTGCTGACTGCGCAGAGCCTGCTTGGGATTCTCTATCTCCCTCTCTCTCTGTCCCTACCCTGCGTGCTCTCGCTCTCTCTCTCTCTCTCAAAAATAAATAAATAAGCATTAAAAAAGAAGAAGAAAAATTAAGGATTTAGGTTCACATTTTCTTTTGCCCCAAGGTAGTTTTTACTTACTTCCTCATACAAGTCAGAAATAAATGATAGTTATGACCAAGGTCTGTTAACTTTCGATTTTGTGTTTATTTTGCAATGCTTTTTCTGTTCACATGTGTAAGGAAATAACTTATTTAAAATGATTGGGGGTATTTTTTCCTCCTTTGATTATAGCAACGTCAATTGTATCTTCAGTTCATTTCCTGGGTTTTAATGTAACAATATAAATATTCTCCATCAAAGGGGTCATTCAGAATCCTTTCAGAGCAAAAGCCTAGCTCGAATATTCAATATCCACTAAAGTCATACATTTGTGAGAAATAACTTTTGACCTTAAAATTTGTAGAGGAATCAAACGCCAGACAAGCTGTTTTGCATGTCTCTCATCAACAGCAAAACTGTGGTTTGTTTTAATACAATAACATCAGCGATGAAATATGCAGGGAAAGCAAGGAATGGAAATAAAATTTAGTGAAACTTTTTCCTACCTTATTTTATTTATGCATTACACTGCAGCCCAGTAATGACCCAGATTTCTGTAATAACATTTACTTAACTCTGAAAATATGTGTAGCATTACATGTTGTGATAGCATAATCAAATTAGATATACTATTCTTATTCTGGGGCAATGACAGTATTTTGCTCCAAATTTGAAATCTGCTTAAGTTTCTTTGCTTCAGAGCCTTAAATCAACTCAGATCTTTAAGTGTGTAGCTTCATTTATTCTGAACCAAATATAATTTCCCTTTTAAGGAGAGAATATCTTTAAAAGGCTCATTAATAAAATCCTAATGAGGCATCTTGAACTTTGGCGAATACTCATGTCATTTTTATGAGTGAAGTACAGAAAAGTTATAAGGTGTAAAGATCAGATTTCCTATCAAATATACAATGGCAAAATGTCCCTGACAAAATCAGAACATTCTAAAAAAAAATTGAACACTTCTCTAATGCCTTTGGAAAACACCAAAGCAATTATGCTGATACCCTGTGAACCAAAGGTCTTATTTTCTCATTGTGACTTGGGTACAGTGGACACACCTATGAAAAGAAAAACTGGCACTCCTTCTTAGATTTGTAGCCCAGATGGCCTTACGGCTTTAACTCTGAGGATATAAATGGTCTATTTCGGGAACCATGTAAATATGCAAAGAAAATGCGTGCCAATTTACCAAATGAAAGGACTAGTTGAAGAAATGTAAATATAAGAACATTAACAGGGATCCAAGATCTGTAATAAATTAAGGCTGAAACAAACAACAAAAAAAAATTCAGACCGTGGATAAATATAATCATTGTAATAAAAGCAGAACTTGAACCCAACAACAATAAAAATTTACCTAAGGCTATTAGTTGGCATCAAATGGAGGATCGGTGATAATGGGAAGCATAAGAATGGCATAAAATTTTGGAAGCTGTTAAAATCGTCAAAGGTCAAAATACTTGTTTTTATCTAGTGACAAATTCATTTTCCAACTAGGCTCATTCACATATGGCCTTGTACCCATTGCATAGTTGCAAATTGGCAGTTCACACTTATTATTGGCATCTGAAATATGGATAGATATAAACCGCAGAATCATTGATCTTCAAAGAGCCTCAAGAAATTATCAGGTCTGCCCCCCACCCCCGCAACAAACACGTAATCCATTAAAGACAAAATATCAACTTTCTAATTTTAGAAATCCTCAGGAAAATTGCTGCTGCAGTTCTTTCTATTCAAAGATGACCTAACACATTTACCGGTTTTGTTTTGTGGCCCCTAAGTTCAGAGCATAAACTAGAGTTTTGTTTAAATTAAGCCAGCTTAGAATTTTTTCTTTCTGCAAATGTCTCTTTTCTTTATTTGATCCTCAAAACCGTTGAGGTGATTTTAATATTAAAAATAAAACCCAACTCCTAGGCTGTAAACCTGCATGACGAATTCCAGCTCAGAGCAACATTTTATGATCCAGTATCAAGTTCTTGAAAAATGAAAAACGAGGGGAAAGAGAGGTTTAACTATAATGTGGATACATTTTGGACTGGATGTTAACCAATTGAATAAGGTGTGTGTGTTTAAGCATAAAAGCTGACTGTATTTTCTTTTTCTGATTTGAGCATGCAAAACCTTTTATTTTCATAATCAGGGCCAAATGTATTTTGTACTCTGGACTTGAACCAGAACTCAAAAGGGGGATGAAAGAGCAATACCCATGCAAGCAATAGATTTGAGGCAAGTTTTAATTGAAAAAAAAAAAAAATCCTACCATCTATTCATTTTTAAGGCATGAGCTGCATTTAACACACAAATCCTTCATTATTCATACATGGAAGTATGTGTTTAATGATTAAGTCTCTAAGGATTTATTTGATAGAATAATCTAAATTTCTTTTTTTAAAAAGGCAGATGAAATGTGGTTTTTAATTCTTTAAAGGACAAGTTACAAAGCATGCAAAAATATAACACAGGCTCTTAGTTTTTAAAACTATATCTACAATTTGCCTATCCATTGGTTTGTTCATCTGGATATCAGTAACATACAGACTTGATCTAATAATGGCTAATTATGCACTTGTTTATCAGCTCATTTGAAACATTTTGAGATTCAGTCTAGCTCAGCAAATTACTGTGCTTAAGGCAGTTCTATATTCTAGAAAATTATAATATCCCCAGAAGGCAAAGAATTAATAATAAAAATCCTCTTTTGTAAAAGATTATCATTGCAGAGCAAATGGAGCAGATCTTCCCTAGCCTACTGCATTTAATATTCTCATTTTTTCCCTGAAACTTTGATGGAGAGGCAATGAGAATATCTCTGTTTTATTAACTTATTAAGAGGCACATTTACAGAACCCGTGTACTATATTGATTCCTAAAGCTGCAGTGCTAAGAGCCAATAATCACAGAAGAGCAGGATGATTCAATTTGTTATCCCAGAATGTTTCTGAAACTCAGTAGAGCCCAAATTTTCACCGAGTTCAGAAAGCCTGGTTATTTAACTTCCCTAAGCCTCCATTTTCTCATCTGTAAAATAGAGGTGATAACAAAAGGCAGCCTCTGGGTGTAGTGGGGAGTAATGAGACAATGCATGGAAAGGACCTCACACAATGCCCGTATAGAGTAAATAATGTTAGTTTCAGTTATTATTATGGTTATTGTCATCATTACTTCTTGCCGTTCAGGACTCAAGTCAGCTGCATGCATTTAATTATCCATTTACCTCAGTAGTTATGCAACTTTTCAATGTAAATATTTTCATATCAGCTGAAAAATTAACAGGAACTTACTTCCCTGGCACTTTTTAGCCCAAAACTCCCTCACAAAGTTAACAGCAAACCAGCCAGAAGAGGTGGGATACAACTATTCAAGATCAATCGCCTGCACTCAAGTTTGGAATCCTTCCAACTTCATGGCGGTTGGACTTGACAACATAGTATTTTAAAAAGCACTTGGTGTTGCTTCTCTTGAACTATGCCAACGAGTTTTGAACTTTTTCTTCATGATTCAGATTTTGTCATAGATTTTTGCCACCTTCATTTTCTTCGCGTAGGATCATTGCATCATATTTTAAGAAGAAAAAAACATCTTTAAAAACTATCCAGATGCCTTAGCCGGAGCATATGAGACTATTTGCTTTATAGCATTATTTGCACAGAATATATGTACCATTTCATTTATTTTGTCAACCAGGACTACTTTTCAACCTCCTGGTAAAATTTAGTGTGTTACCTTTAGTTTATAAATATGCCTGAAGCTTCCCTCTCCCTCTTTCCTTCTCTTCCACCCTCCCTCGTTCCCTCTCTCTCTTCCTCTCTCTCTCTCTCTCTCTCTCTCTATATATATATATATATATGTATACAAAAATATATACATATACGTACATACACATACACTATACCTTCATTTGTATATCTGAGTTCAGTTAATGAGTGTTTCTCAAAAACCAGTATCCCAAAGGTAAACTTGAGGGGCTGATGGTGGCTCAATCTCTCCTTGCAATTCTTGGCTTCTAGATATCTCTGCCTCTCTTGATTCAGGTGAACAACTCATATTGCATAGCATTTCAACTTGATGGACAATGGATACGCTATTATTAAGGGTTTTTTTGCCATAAAATGTGAAAAGCAAACTATCTAAATGGTAGGGGCTAACTATACAAGTGACCTATTCTTCCTTTCACTCTATACCCAGTGCCTGACTTTTTCTGATTTTTGTTATTTTTTTAAGTTTATTTTTGTTAAGTGTGTGTGTGTGTGTGTGTGTGTGTGAGAGAGAGAGAGAGAAAGAGAGAGAGAGAGAGAGAGAGAGGGAACGAGAGAAAACGAGCAGGGGAGAGAAATAGAGAAAAGGGAAAATCCCAAAGCACAGTACAAAGAATCCCAAACAGGCTCCACACTGTCAGCAGCACACAGGCCCACATGGGGCTCAATCTCACAAACTATGAGATCATCACCTAAGCCGAAACCAAGTGTTGGACACTGAACTGACTGAGCCACCCAGGCGCCCCTGTCTTTTTATGATTTTACATGCAAGCAACTTTTCTTATATTTAAAAACACTCAGGAATAGGCTCTTCTCCTTCCAAATGTTCCTAAGGGAAAATGAAATCTATTCCAGGGGTTACAAATGTAGACGGGTAAAGTGAGACCAAACAGAATAAAAGTTCGTGTAGGGTGCAGCAGCTAACAGCTGTACGAAGTGGAGGCCTGCTGGAAAGCAGTGACCCTGCAATGTGCTTTTACCCTGTAGACTCACGGGACCTCAGCATGCTGGAGGAGAAAGTTTTGCACCCTTTTCATTACTCAAAACTGTTAAAATGGCCTCTTTCTCTCCACTTACTACCAAAATGGTTTAGAAAAAGCTAACCTGGTGTCCTTCACCAAAGGTTTCCAGAATCCATTTGCACCCATTGCCACAGGGCCATGAAAGCACCCCCCTTCATTACAGCCATCACAGGCATGGTTGTGCTGTTTCTGTTGTTTAATCTCTCCACGTCCAATCTGCTATAATCACCATAACTCACCTGAATGTTATGTGATTAGCAGCCTCAGCTGTGGTGAGAATGAAACCCACTCACATGGCGTCTGTGACCCTTCCCCCCTCATGGGCCCAGCCAGGGCTGCCTTGGCCGAGAGACAAAATGCAGAAACTGTCATGGTGCCACCTGCAGTCTCTCAGGCTGGGGGAATAATGGGAAATGTCACTTCCCCACTGCGTGTGCTGATCCCTCTGTAGCCATACTATGAATGTTCCATTCCTCTGCCTCCCTCAAGAAGCTAGTTTATTCTCATCCTGGGAGGATCTCAAAAAGATTTTGTAGAGTCTTGCCACAGTGCCTTCCTGCAGAAAGGCAGAGTGACGTTTTTAATAAAAAGATAACAGTTCTTAAATTTCATTTGCAACATTATCAGTAGATTAACTGCATGTTGGACATATGAAAAAGAGGTTTGAGGAATTTGATGCTTCTTTGTCTTAGATTGTAGTCAACACAGATGTGACAAGTCCATTGAATGATAATCATTGGCAAGAATGTACAAATAACTAACCATCCTCTTTCTCTAAAAAGGAATGTATTTCCTTCCATGCTAGTTATGGGGGACACTGTTAATCGTTAACACTATAGGAATATGTTATTTAATTCACACAGCTTTCAGATCACAGAAAGAATCAGTCAGAATTAAGAAATTATTTCCTGACAACTAATATGGCAGGGTGAAAAGTGGTAAATTTTAAATATATGAAAAAATAGGCATTTATGGAATGTTGCTGTTTACCACACCTATACTTTTAACCAGAATGACAGCATGCAGGATGGCGAGCTTAATTTTCTTTAGCACTGTACAAATTCTCTGCGGTTTTTTTTTTTAATTACCACTTTCTACAAGTCAGCTCAAATAGGAATAGACTCCCTTGGTTCAGCTCAATTTCCACAGCTTGACAGGCATTGATATCAAAATTAATTCTAAAATGAAACTTCATAAAAGGAAATCCTATTTGACAAAAGAACTATTGGGCTTGAATCACAGTTGCATTTGCATTGTGAAGTCCCATTTTTTGTTCTTATTGTATATAAAATAATGCTGGAGGAGAGGTTGAATACCCAGAGAGAGTTCATTTGAGGCATCCTGATGGTATCTGCTGTATGCAAGTAAAGAAGAAGCTGTTTTTATGACATCTTCAGAACTTGAAGATTGAATTACAGTTTCGGTAATCATCAGCTCCCCTTCTCCAGTGGCACTTTTTGGTAATATATTGCATAGAAAAGACTTATGGTTCCAGTTTTATAAGCTTGCAATAAAAATATAACAACTGTTGTATTAAATTATTTAAGTTGTAAACCATTGTGAAAAAGGAGAAAAAGTTTTATCGACACAGAGGCTGAAAAACTGATTATAATGGAGAGCAAAATGTATTGTGTGGATTATTCCCAAGTTTTTCCCTAGTTTAGCATATTGTAAATCTTCAAGATAGCCTTCAAATCGATGTTTGGATAGGTAGGGTTCTTTTATTTGTTCTTTATTTAGAACTGGTGATGGCGAGAGAAAAACAGAACTTGTGCACTTTTCCCAATTTATTTTAACAGAGTTACGAGGGCAAATAAAGTAAGGAAAAAGGTAATATAGAGAGGCTTAAGATTAAGTAAAAGTTGCTAACTGAAAGAAACCTAAATATGAAATGAATACATTCCTTCAAAGCAATATAGATTCTAGATACTGTCTAGTCTTTCTAGAATTTTCTTATTTTGTACTGGCTTTTATGGGCAATGAGTGTGTCTACTTTTTAGCATATTACACTATTCTGTTGCTATGTATGAAAGGTAGTAGGCTAAGAGGTTTTCTCTTCTCCAGTATTCATCCATAGGTCTCTTAGCTCTGCCCTTCCAATGCCAGACTTCCAGAACTTTCTGTCCACTCTGTCTCCTTTCTAGACCCCACCTAAGAATCTAAAAGTACTCCCTGGCTTGGTCAGGATGTTGGCATTCTATGCCTTTGCACTCACACATTCCCTTTCTGCCTAAACAATTGCTGGATATTGAAACACAGCTCAAATCAGTGACACACACTCACACACACACACACACACACACACCCCTTTTGGCCACCTGGAAGCAAAAAGGGATCTCCTAGATCGAATAATCAGATTTTATTTCTCTAAAGGAAATTAAAACAAGGAAGCTACATACTTCCACCTGGTAAATCAAACCACATAGAGGATGCACAATAACTGCAGGTTAACTGATCTATTCGTGTTGTTCATAACAGTAATTCTGGCACTCTTCCCTGCTGCTATAGATGTTGTCTCTCTCACCTAAACTCAACAGTAGCAAACTGGCCATATTCTTCTCACTTTGATGGTAGTAATAATAATCATTGTAGTAGTAGTAATAATAATAATAATAATATAACTGATTTGTGCCAGGTACTACATGTTAATTTATTTAATGCTCACATCCCAAATGAAGTAAATATTATTCTGGGGTGCCTAGGTGGCTCAGTCAGTTGAATGTTTAACTTCAGCCCAGGTCATGATCTCGCGGTTCATGAGTTCAAGCCTCAGGTCAGGGTCTGTCCTGACAGCTCAGAGCCTGAAGCCTTCTTCAGATTCTGTGTCTCCCTCTCTCTCTGCCCCTCCCCAACTCGTGCTCTGCCTGTGTATCTCTCAAAAATAAATAAAAACATTTTTAAAAATTAAAAAAGAAATAAGTATTATTCTAATTCTATAGAGAAAGACGTTTAAGTCTTACTCAAAATCACATAGCTAAAAAGTATCAGAATCATGATTCAAATGAAGCACATGGCATTCATGTACTTACACCCTATACTATACTAACATGGAATAATTCAATCTCTAGGTCACCATCACCAAAGGGAAAGAGTAGGATTACAGCAAAGTGTGGAAGACCTGGTTTTCCTCTCTGGTTTCTACTGTTCACTCATTTGTCATACATTTGTTGTATTCAGGTAATGTGCCAGAGTCTATCTGTGGTCTGAGGATATAAAGACGAATAACATATGGTTAGTGCTTTCATTATCCATTGAAAGGAAAGCCAGGTGAACAGCTACAGTTCAGTATGGCATTGTAATTGAAATGTATACAAAGTACTGTGACAGCGCTGGGGAAAAATAAAGTCCAAGGAATTCAATGCTTTTGCTTAACTTGTGGGCAGCCTATCTCCAGGAGAAGAGTAGATCTTCTAAGGAAGAATCCAGAATAGCTTCATCTTCAACTAAGAAGTTTTATAAAAAGTGACTGCTTCCCTTTCCCTGGACTGAGAAGGAAAGCACTTAGCTAGATCATTTCCATCCATTTACTTGAAATCCGAGGCTCTTCTTTCTTCCTTCCACACCTACAGTTTTATGAGCCAGGAACACTCAGATCAGTTTGGAGCAATTCATGTCAGCAATCTAGAATCGGACAGTAACTCTCTTGGGCTACTTCCCTGGCATCTGGAATCCATGAAGTTACATTGCTTGGTTCAATTAGAACCTCCTACACCTCCACTTCCAACTCCACAGTAATGAGACTTGAAATTAAGTAGCCATAGACATATGGATGTCTACCAGATCCTTTGGCCACTCCCTAACAGATGATTTCCACCATCAGGACATCCCACCAACCTGGCTTCACTGCATGGACATAGTCCAGTAGTAGAGAACCATGCTGTTTCCTCCACAATGTCCAAAGAGTACCATGAGCTCCCTCTGAGAATACCTCAGAAAGCACTAGATACTTCCCATTCTTTATATTGTTAAGAACCATGAACTTGAGTTCATAGTACAGCAGACAGTATAGATACTAGTCACTATGTTTGGGTTCCTAGATGTATGGTTTTCTAGAAAAACCAGAAATTGAAAATGCCCTAGTAAAAAAAAAGGCAAAACTTTATAAAAGATCAAGGATAGCTAAAATCCCTTTTTTTTTTTTAATCCCAAGAAACCAAAGTTCTTTCTCTTCTAACTAAAAATGCCAAGTATCTTTGTAATAAAAGTCTGTTAATCTTTCTACCCAGACAGGACAGAAACAGGGTGTTTGGCCCCTGGCAACAAAATATGTGGGACTACAACTAGAAAAATCTTAGCGAAGTTGCCTGACGCACCTTGAAGAAAGAAAGCTGTTAGGAGGAGCTTCTGACAGACTGAGGGCTTCACCAAAACGGATCTTCAGAGGGTTTCCTAGACCTACTATGATGAGATCGGATGGCCAAAGATCAGGGCATCTGTACTAGCCAGCAGATCACTATGAATACCCAGGTTGGGATGAAAAGCTTCCTAAAGACTATGAACAGGTGAAGGATAATCATCTAACCCAAGAGCTGCAGGAAACAGTATTTCTTAAAGGAAGCCATCTGTGTGGTAAGGGCCTGGACCTGGAGTTTTTATGCAATAAAAGATAAGAATGTTATAACCTGTAATATAGAAAAGACCTGAAAGGCAAACAAAGAAAGGAGATACATATACATATAATCTCTAGAAAACAAATATTTCTACAGTTTATTCCAAAGAAAAAAAAAAAAGGAATATGTAATAGCTTAGAGCAACCAATCAGAGATCAACTGGTCAGGTTTGCAGGAAAATGTCATACAGAGATAAATATTCTATAAAGGATACAGCAGGCCTTGAAGACAGCAATTACTATTGCTTACCATAGGAGATTATAAATATAGACATATCTATGAATAATAACTAGGACTGCTGATAATGCAGTAACTTTTCACCTTACTTATACCCTCAGACTGTAAGTGATAATGTCTTTGAAGATGAGGGACAATGAATCTATGCAAGAGATTTAGTTGAAAATACTGGTTTGTTTCACACCAGCTGTCAGGCCTCTCAAAACTCCTATAAGTATTGGAAACAGTGACCTGAGGGGGAAAGGCTCATAGCCCAGAAACTGATCCCTTGAGCCATCCAGATCTCAATTCCTGACGATTTTGATTAATCCATGCTGACAAACCAGATTTGGATCAATAGAAATTATCTGTAACAAGAAACTAATTGTGTACTTAGTAAGTTTACTGCCATTTTTGGTGGCTTCAAATTTATATGGAAAAGACCTTATTGACTTTTGAAATCAAAATTCATACCGTTTTAAGGTAATATTGCCTTGGGTTATAATAAATTACAGTCTTCTACTTTCTCTCATGGGTAATGTATGGTCTGAAGGCATCTAATCTGTTTACTCTTAGCCTATGAATATTCTTTAATTGTTATTTATGGAGACTTCAGATCTATTTACATAATGTAAAAAAGCACAGAACATGTACCTCTTATGCTACTTTCATACACCATCCCTGTTTAAATGAAGCAGCAAATCACAGCCAATTTCAAGCCACGTTACAATCTCAGCTCAAATTATGCCGTGGCTTAGAATAGTAAAAAGATGTCCCTAAAGTTGCATCATCTTCAGGATACAGGAGACCTGAGGTGTTAGAGAGCTACTGTGAGGCAAAGTAGATGAACCAATGAACCAGTGTTGAATTTATATTGTAGTTTCACACAGGAAAATTATCTAGGCCTTCAGTACACCTATACGTGAAGCCATGTGTGACGTCTAACTCTTTTCACTTAATTTCCTTATGGACCATTTTTCTGGAGAGGAAGATGGGAAATTTCAGCCAGCCACAAATCGACTGAGACCCGCCAATCTCATTTCACATGGAGCAGGTGTCCCAGACAAGGTTTGAAGCCAAGCCACAAAAGTGAAACAAAGAAAATGCTGTTAGGGCTAAACAGATGGCCCTTCATGGGAGCTATGTCATCAGCTTAAACTGGGTTTGTCTTAGTATCTAGGGGCAAGCCTTGCCTCATAATTCTTTGGAATTTAATGTTATTAAAATCATCTTTTGGGGCGCCTGAGTGACTCAGTCAGTAGAGTGGCCGACTCTTGATTTCAGCTGATGTCATGATCTCATGGTTGGTGATTTTGAGCCCCGCATAAGGCTCTGCACTGTCAGTGCTTGGGATCCTCTCTCTTTCTCTCTCTGCCCCTACCCCCACACTCACTCACTCTCTTTCTCTCTCAAAATAAGTAAAGTTTAAAAAAATCATCTTTTTAGCAGAAACCACTAATGTATCTAATAAAAGGAACTGACTAATCATTCTACCCTCATGGACAAAATAGTCTAGAGGCCAGGGCATGAGGTCACAGGTCTATGAGGGAACACTGCAAGGTCTGTACTTTATCAAATGCAGAAACTCCAAGAGAGCTTCACCTCTTAACCAGGTTGCTCTTTTTGAGGCCAAAAACAGAATTGCTCAAGCCTTTCTCTGCCTTAAATGGATAAAAATGCTTTTGAATATTCACTAGTATCCTCTAGCATACCTGCATTTGTTATATTAAGGATTTCAAGCAGACTATTAGTGTTTGTTCGGAATAGTGGTACCACTGTACCAAGCACGTGTAGGGCAAGAGGGGAAAGGGGAAAGAGCCCTTGTTTAATAGAATTTACATGCTGTGTGACTCTAAATTGTTTAGCTGCCTGATAGAATTTTTGTAAAGCCTAAAATAAATATCCATAAACTTAACAGACATGCATGAGAACTAAAAAGCTGCTTGTTTTATTTCTTCAAAGGTCACAGTTTTTTTCCTATGACATAACAGTAAATAGCATGATAAAATGCCTCCAATATATCATAAATTATGGAAAATAACCATTGACTTTTCAGGATAGTTTGGGATATAAATACTTTGAGATTAATGTTATAAATGCTTTTCAAATACAAGCAAGAAATATTGCCAAACTCATAATTGTTCAAATAAATCATAAATATGATATAAATTAAAAATTAGAAGGATGTTAGTCACACTTAGAAAACTGGCTCTAGAATAGTCCAATTTACTCATAAAATACATTGGGTTGAAATTATATAAATTTGAAAATCATTGACAGTGGACCTAGGACTACTATTCATATATCTGAAAATCTGTTTGATTTTGTCCTCTATATGTCTCCAGATTATAAATCGTCTGGTTCAAAGGCCCCACCTTATAAATTCAAATAATTCTTCAGCCCACTAATATATTTACCAACTATCCTACTATCATTTAAAAGAAATAATGAAGTAGAAGCAACTTTAAAAATAGCTGTATCCTAGGCCCTCTTCAGAATATTTATTCTCCAATCTATATCTCAATTCCTGTGTGTCATCTACATATAGCACATCTCCAGTTAAAATTTCCTTAATATCTCAAGCATTATACACCAGGAGTAAGCAGTCTATGATCCACAACCAACTCTGGGCCAGCTGCTTGTTTTTTTGTAAATAAAGTTTTATTGAAACTCACCTACACGCATTGTCTATGACCTTTTTTGCCCTACAGTGATGGAGTTGAATAGTAGCAGCAGAGACCATATAGCCCACAGAGCAAAAGATATTTACTATCTGGCCCTTTACAGAAAAAATTTGTCAATCCATTATAAACAAAAAAGAGAACTTAGGACCATCCCCCCCCCCCCAAAATGGGGGTCTCTTCACAGTTCCTACTATTCGGGGACATAACATAATATGTTCACATTATTGGATACCCTCCATTCTAGTTACATATTACTGCATAACAGAATACTCCAAAACCTAATGAGTTTATTTTTTTCCCACGTGCAAATTCTATGAAATATTAATTTTTTTCTGTTTTATTTATTTTCATTTATTTTTTCCATTTTATTTTATTTTATTTTATAGTTTATTGTCAAGTTGGTTTCCATATAACACCCAGTGTTCTTCCCAAGTGCCCTCCTTCATGACCATCACCCCCTCCCCCTTTCCCCCTCCCCCATCAGCCCTCAGTTTGTTCTCAGTATTCAAGAGTCTCTCATGATTTGCCTCCCTCCCTCTCCCCAATTATTTTCCCCCTGCCCCTCCCCCATGGTCCTCTGCTAAGTTTCTCCAGTTCCACTTATGAGTGAAAACATATGGTATCTGTCCTCTGCCTGACTTATTTCACTTAGCATGACACCCTCGAGTTCCGTCCATGTTGCTACAAATGGCCAGATTTCATTCTTTCTCATTGTCGTGTAGTATTCCATTGTATGTATAAATCACATCTTCTTGATCCATTCATCAGTTGATGGACATTTAGGCTCTTTCCATGATTTGGCTACTGTTGAAAGTGCTACTCTGAACATTGGGGTACATGTGCCCCTATGCATCAGCAAAAAACCTAATGACTTTAAACAACCACCATTGTATTATATCTCATGATTCTGTGAATCAAAAACTTGGGCAAGTCTCAACTGAGCAATTGTTCTGCTCCATGTGGCACTAATGAGAGTCACTCATTGGAATTTAACTGACAGCTGACTTGTCTGGATGGCTCAGTAGTTTCAGGGCCTCTCTGCCTGACCACTTTGGTAGGGTGGTTGAACTTCTTACATAGCAATTCAGGGTTCCAAGGTGCCAATCTGCCAGTTTTTCCTTAAAGGCTAGTCACAGAACTGGCACAGCGTCAATTCATCTACAGACCGGCCCAGATCCAAGGGGAAAGGAAATATACTCCACCTCTCAAGGACAGGAATGTCAAAGAGTTTGTGGCCACCTTTAATCTCCTACCTCCTAACTTGTCTCTTTGCATCAAATCTTTTTCTAAACTCCATCCGGACATTCCTAAAATACCAATTTCATTATGTCTCTTTCCTTCCCCAAAACTTCAAATGACTTTCTCTTACCTGTTTGGTTTAAACTTCTCTCCTTAGTTTTAAAAACCTATTATATAATAAGAATCTTACATTATTTTGTAATAATCTCTTTGTTGATCATTAGCTGATTTGCTCTTATAAATATTCCTTACTTTCACCTACTCTGTTCTGTATTAGAGGGAGATTGACCCCTGCAGACATTTTTTCCCCCTAGGCTCCTTGTTGGCTTCTGTCTGGACTTGGCCAATGGGAGACACTGCCAGGTAAGGGGGAGAAGAGGCAGGGAGGAAGAAGCCAGGATAGTTCTCCTTTTCTCTCTGCTTCATGTAGATCTCTAACACTAACTGCATTTTTATTTCTCCATTCTTCTAGCACCCACTGACTATGCCTTCTCTAGTTCCATTCTCCACTAGGTGGTCCTGGTCTCTGAGCCCCAGAGACTCTGTCTTCTCCCTTGTCCTTTCAACCCAAGTGTTATTGGCAATTTCCTGAGGTTGCCAACTTTTAATTGCTACACTGTCTCCTGTTGGTCACCTCAGGTCCTCGCCTGTAAAATCAGTTCCCTGTATTAAATTTCTTCTATGTTAAGTACCTAAAGTGCTTTCTAGTCACCTGATCAGACCCCAAGAAATAGTGTCCTCAACACAAAGCGTCCACTCAAGGCAGGACAATTTCCTACCCGGTCTTCCACCCTCCATGTTCCTGTCACTGTGCTTTTGGCTTGGACATCTGGCCTCATTCTTCAAAGCCAGCTCAAGCTCTGTCTTCCACAGAAAGCCTTCCAACATCACTCTAGTGTTTGGTCCTCCAACTCCATCATTCCTTGTTGACTTCCAATATGTGCATCTTCCCAGTTTGTAGTTTGTTGAGGATCTTCTGCTGTTCCCTGGTCCCCAGAGTTCCCAGCACAATGTCAGTGCACAGTAAGCACTCAATACATGTTGACCCAATTCATTGGCTTTCATTTATAACCTATTTGTTGAAATTAATATTTTGTTGATCTAATTTCTGTTAGGCATCAAGGCTAAGATAGTCTGCCCTCCTGAATAGCAGCCTAACTGAATTTAGGAGTGCTTTTCTGTTTAGAGCTACTATTGCCTTTCACCAGTCTGGATGAACATGGTATAATGGATAGAGAGAGATAAGCATGTGGTGAAAAAACACAGGATATAACTCAATGTCCTATATGAAGTAGATACCAAGTAAATATTAAATGAAAAGGATAAGCTCATGACTGATGGATTTGTGTGGAGGAACCAATGAATGAAAATTTTAAACATGGCACAGTCCTTTAGGCCCTTTTATAAAGTACAATTAATTCTGGTATTAAAGAGCAAGTATAATTTAATTTATATCTCTTTAAATAAAATCATATTAAAGGGGAAGAAGTGCCATAAGAAGTAGGTATAATTAGTTAATTTATGATTCAATCTCTAAACTATGTCCCACACTTCTTATACCCTGAATCCATATTTTGTTAATTTTGTTTCTCTGGCTCCATAACAGTGGTGGAAATATAAAGGTATTCAATAAATACCTTAATTGTTTGAAACTATTTACTTGCCATGATAGTATTCTATATGCTCTAAAACCAAATTAAATAGATGACGTTCCTACCTTCTAGTTACAAAATTGCCTTATGAAGGGGACTATTTTAGGCAAAACTCTTCTACTTGGGCGTTCTATTTCGCCAAATAAATTACAAACACTAAAGTGAGCGCTAGAATTTACTGCTTTAGGACCAAAAAAGTGTATCTATTTTAGACCAGAACATGGCACAGTTTGGGTTTTTAAGATCTGGCATGACCTAACTCATGTTAGCTCAGTATCAGCTTCTGGTACTCCAAGATGACATCAGGAGCCCCACTTTCTCCTGCAAAAAAGAAAAAAAAAGTCTAATGGCTGGCTAATTTTGAAAATGAATTTCTCCCCTACTGCTATTTGTAACCACAGAGACAGCCATTTGAATGCTTTACAAAAAAAAAAAAGGCCTCAAGCCTCCTCATGTTTCACCTTTTCATTGCACTGACGATCATTTAGAGGGCAGACTTGTTCCAGACAGCTTTAATTAAACTGTACCAAGGACACAGATAGATGTCAATGGAAATGATCCATAACATGAGGCTAAGCGTGTATTTAACAGTGTTCCGTCCAGTTCAATCACCTTCTAGCATTTCAGTGGCTTTATATTCATGTAGCAAAGACTGAATGTGTGTATGTTTTTTTTTTTTAATCCATCCCATTAGTGACCATATGCTTGGGCTTCGGTGGATACAAGAACTGTCTGCAATCTGCCAGGGATTTAGGGACATCAATAATTTGTGAATAGTCATGTTGGTACTGGTCGAAGGGTTAAGTGCTCTGCACACCAGGGGCACCTCTTTTGGGATTTGAACTCTTCGTTGACTGTTAGGAACCTTATCCCCTGTGAGGTTCCTACTACATGCTGCTTGTCAGATGCATCCAGCTGTATGTAACTGGGAAGCATTATTAGCTCTGGGATTTAAAGATCTGTGTTAAGTACTGATAGAATGGTGTCTTTGAGTTAAAAAGCAAGGAGAGTATACTGTAGCAAACTCAAAGAGGTTTTCGTGTTCCATATTAAGCTTATGGTCTTTCTTTTTTCTTATTCTTTCATACATTCCTTGTGAATAGATAACACAGCATCCTTTTGAGAAAGCGTGTATATTTGATATTTGTTCCTACAATTTGCTGGTAGATTAGATTGCATCAGCCTAAGTGGAAAGATAAATGTCTCCTTAAAATAAGAGAAATTTTGTCATGAAAAGCTTTTCTTCCCATTCCCGTACCCAGAGGGTGAGAAACAGGTAATGTGAATGATTTTTGAAATTTAACTCATTGTAATGGTCTTGCACGAGGATTTCTCAAATACAGTTGTTTTAATATCAACAGCAACAGAGATCATATCAAATCTTTTGCTTTATGTGCTAGTCTGTAACATCATGTATAACTAAACCTTGCTGGACTGGCTACCTTGCTGTAGCCTCTGCACTTGGCACAGTGCCTCACAGACAGTATTTAATAAATGTTGGTTGGATGAAAGGATGGGTGAGTGGGTGGATGGATGGATGGATAGATGGATGGATGGACGGGTGGATGGATGGATGGATGGATGGATGGAAGAGAGCGAGGCAGAAAGGAAGGAAACACTTGGGAAAATAGTTTGTCAGTCTGACCTTCATGTAAATAGTTGCTCTCTAATATTTTCTAGAGACTCTCTTGGATCTGGGAGTGATGTTTAACAATAAAACATGTTTCAACAGTTTTAATGGATACGGATTTCAAAGCTAACTTACATTATTATGACCTCTTAATAATAGTAGCACTTAGTTTCCTTGTTGGGTAAATGGTAGGAATAATTATGTTGTGATGACAGATTTCCATCAGATTATGTTTTGTTCTACCGCATATCTAGACACGGTTTTGTTTTAATATAACTGAATACTCCCGTAGTAAGTGTATTGTGGTTTCATTAAGGAGGATAACGATTATTAAGCAAAAGGATCTTCAGTCTTTCTCTCTTTGAATATCTAACTGATCTTAAAGGTAAAGATAGTTTGTCTCATTTGTAGTTGATATTCTATGTGTGTTTGTTTCCAGTAATTTCAGCCTTCCTACCCTGGAGTAGTTTTACCCATCCCTTAATTGTCCCTAGCTGATGTCTAGAAGGTCTTTTTAAACTTCTTAACTGCACAATGAGGCCTCAGTGGACACCTAGATTGTGTCTGCTTGGGAAAATGCCAAGCACTAATGAGTATTTTGTTTAATGTAATGGAAACTGAAAGTGCACGGCTTCTTCCTTGACTGATCAATGCCCACTTCTGTTGTTTGAATGTATCTATACATTCTAAATTCTAGAAGAAAGGTCACAGAGGGCAGAGCACTTAGTGTCTTCCCAGGAAGGACTTGAAGATTCAGAATTGTGTTTATATGGGGCTCAGGAGGTAGAAAGTACTTGAGTTTGCAATTCAGCTCCTCTTCTATGTTCAGATAGCCACCCTTTCTCTCAAGCCCATAATCTTGAACTTTTTCATGTTAATTTTAAAGTTTTCCATTAATTTGAGAAAATAACCATAAGGGATTTATTTCTATGTAATTATCTCTTTATTTCGCCATTGTTTTATTATTGTTTTAAAAATTAGCATATATTTACTTTATTGTTTGCCTTTTTCCAAGTTCAATTCCAATGTGTCCAACACAAATTTTAAAATAAATAATTAAAAACTATTTCTTAGTTACATTAAAAGTCAGATTTGCTGGAAAACCAAACCATAAGCAATTCAGTAGGCCAATATGATTGAGTATGTTTGAGAGAAGAATAATGATTTCCATGTGGTGCTAATGTTCTATACACAACTAAGTGGAAAGTAGAGAGGGTGTTTCTAAGATTTCATTGAACCATATCTGGTTGAATAGATACAGAGTTCCCTATGGTAGTATTTGTAATTCAAGCCTCCTTGAAGTGCTAATTTTCAAAAAAGTAAAGATTCCAACCCATTTAAAAACTTAAAAGAGATTTACCTCTCATCTAAATCTTCTAGGTTTAGAGATTTCATAAAAGTTCTAAGGAGATGGTAAGAAAAGCTAGGATTTGAATGTGGAGAGTGGAAATAATCTAATTCCTCAACTTTGAATGTGATGACTCACAAGCCATCATCTTGCTTCAATCATACTATCTCATGCCTTTGGAGACTCTGGAACAATGCAAGCCTCCCCAAATTAGAGTTTATAAAATAAACCTTGCCTGACCCTTAATAACTGATACTTTACTGAAACACTGTAATACCTAAACTAAGTTGCTTATTACACTAAACATGAAGTCCTTTGACCCTTAAAGTTCAATATTGATCAGCCCTACTTCTGTCAATACTTGCCTCTAGTGTCAACAATTTTCAATGTGGAATAAATTCCGGAATGGATAGTTTTCTTAATCCACAGACATTCCAAATATCTAATTCCTATGCATTACACTTTCTGTCCAGTTAAATAATTTGCTTATTTCTTCTGTACTCTTAATTAATGATTAGAGATTGGGTATCATTGCGAGTATATCATGAAATGTCATTACAATAAGGAGTTAGCTATACATGACACCTATATTAAGTACGGTGTTCATGTAGAAGTCCTAACTGATAAAATGTTACTCTAAAGGAGACTTAAAGCAAATGCGCCACAAATTCAACAAAAGTGGCTGAGCTATTTTTTAATCCTGAGATCTTGGGGGCGCGGGGGTAAAAGGCTTTTAAAAGGAATATTCAAGTGCTTTGCCCTTGGATAATGCAAGAGCAGGTTCATTTTTTCTTGAGCTGTGGTATTTTTCAGATTGTCAAGTGTGTATCAAAGAGTTATTCTCTTGGCAAGTTTTATGAATTTTAGTTCCGTTTTCTTGACAATTTAAAATTCAATTATCCAATTATAACTAAAGGTCATTAGTCTAAAGTGGCAACTTCATGACAGTTTTAGTTACAAGAGAATTTCTCATTTTTGAGAAGAAATTCTCCCATATGAGGAACCTTTATTGTACTTAGAAGTTGAATGATATTTGAAAATATTTTTGTTTTCTTCTTGTGTTTATATTACTTATTAATAAAAACATATACTTAATATTTTTCTAATTCCATATTTTTAGTGTACAGTATCACATGCTTCACTTCTATGATTAACTTTATCAAATTAACAGCAAATGATCATGCTGATTTTTATCATCACTAAATTTTGTCTTAAATATTTCTTTAGGGTTGCTTTCCTCAGCTTTATTTTAAATAACTTTAACCTGAACATCACTTCCAGGTCTAGGGAAAGACATTTTCATTTCAATCCTGTTACAAGTAGGATTTCTGCTAAGATTACAAACCAGAAAAGTTAGAGACCTAATATTTTAACATTAGTTCCATTTGCTATGGTAATGGAGAGCTCCTCCGGCAAAACGTGCCACAGAACCAGACACAATGGATGCTTGCCGGCTGTCAGACCTGTACAAGATATGAGAGTCTTTATTCCTATCCCACCCCCAAAGAAATTGACTTTGCAGAATAAATGTATTCAACAGCTATTGACCGTGCACCTGCTGTGTACAAGGTCAACAGTAGAAAGGCCTCATTTTTCTGTTTTTGCATTTTAGAGTTCCAGACATTGCTGGAAGCAGAGATGGATAAGATGTTACCCACACTGGTTCTGGTACCTGCGACCCATTTACCCCGAGGAGAAATTATCCAGGTGGCATGCTGGCTTAGCACCTAGACCACCAAACAAAGATTCTACCACTCGACTTGAGGAGTGGGCTCCTACACTAACTGTCCTCCGCACCATACTGACGAGATCGGGCGCATTCAGGTATGGCCGTAGACCTCAGCGCTATTCGGAAATGTCTTTGTCTTACTGGTGCAAAGCTGGCCTAAGGATTTTAATACTGACGTTCACAGTTATGCAATAAGACCCAAAATAAACTTTTCTATCTAGGTACAAACACGTGTTTTGCTTCAAGGGTTCAAAAATACTTCCTATTAATACAAACTCCCTTGAACTGTTAGCTCCCTGCTATAGCTACATAAGTCAGCTTCTTCTGCGCCACTTGAAATGTAAATGAACTGATTGTTCTGGTTGCGGTTTACCAATCATGTCAGTACCATCATTTCTTGTCCACAGACCAGAGAAACTGTAGCTGTAGATGAGAATGGTATCTGACATTCTATATGGCTTCCCTTATCAACTCACTTTTAGGACCCAGCACTTAGCAGAGAAAGCTCTTTTCTATATAGCAGGTTGTTATATTTATCCACCCTTGTGCTAAGCACCCATTTCACCCAGATGATCCATTTAATCCTCACAGTGGTCCTCAAAGGTGCAAAGAGGCTCAAATGACTCAGACAGGGTCATTACAAACTAAAGAAACAGCACTTGAACCAGGGTCATCTGACACCAGAGCTCTTATTGTTAATCACTTCATTTATCCTCCTTCTCCAAGAACTGTCTTTCCATAATTAAAATTACATAATAAATGCTTAAAAATCTTTTACAAGAGTGAATTCTGAACACTTAAAAACTAACTCTTGATCAAAATGGAAGCTTTGTAGTAGTGTCCTAAAGATAGAGCTAGAGATCAGAGGCATGTACATTTACTTCTAATTTACAAGTTGGTATGTAGGAGCAGAAAACACGGTGATAAAAGACTATTTCTGCCTTTTCACACTTTAGGCCATTCTTCCAGCACCTAATTGTTCATACGCATATTCTGCAGTGTCCTTCAGCTCCCCCACCATAGTCAAAAGGTTCTGCACAGCTATTTGAATATATATGATGAGGTCTATTTTGAATAAAGAGTGAATGTGATTTTCATTTTTCCCTGCAATATGTAAACATGAATCAATAAAGGATCCTCTTGAAATTTCTCCAAGGAATGGCATGCATTTCCTATTAATCTCATAACTTGTCTTTAACTGTTTGGCTATGTTCCATAATTGGTAGGTGTTATTTTAATTCAGATACAAAAAGAGAGGGAAAGGGAGAATGGCCAGGCCAGAGAATGAGGTATACATGAGCTTTTAGACACATTCTACTCACCCAGTCAATCAATGTTTTTCGAGACTCCAACACATTTGGCTGATCTCTGTGAGTGATCACTAGTCATTTCTTAACAAAATTACAAAAACGACTTGCCTTAAAAGATCCATCAAATTGGTGGCAACGTTGGTCAAGGTCTAGGACATCAAGGTTACTGCTTACCTTTCAAGGGTGAGTGTCAGTGGAAAATCACTTAACCCTCTAGAAAAGATGACTTTTAAGGAAAAGTTTGGCTGACAGAACCCTGGTAGATGGGGAGAGAGGAAGCATTTGAAGTTTGGGTGAAAGCTCACAATGAATGCGGGGAAAATGGATCAGACGGGAAAGTAAAAAAAAAATGTTGAGAGAATAAAAAACAATGCATTTTCCTTCACTACTGCCTCCATAAGAGCACCCAAATCCCTTCACACAGCACTCAAGGCCCTCTACACGTTGATGCCAACCTCCTCCACAAGACTGAGAGCACTTTTCCTGTGTGTCCTGTCCTGCCATCACACCACGGGCTTCCTCCCAATGACATGGAGCACTTTCACATGTGAATGCCCTGGAATGTGCTTCCTACTCAGCCCCCACCTCATCTGCCTGGCAAAATCTTACTCAGTTTTTGAGTCTCTATATGCCATTTTCTTTTCATGAAAACTTTGTAAACTCTCTTCTCTCCCACCTCCACTCACCACACCCAACGAGCAGAAGTAATTGCCTTCTCCCTATGCCTCTCCAGCTCTTTCAGTATCTGCCATATCACGTTGCCATCTGATGGGGATCAAGCAGCCTGTCTTATTCACCTTAATATACCAAGCACATGGTCAGCATTGAATACATTTTTATTGACATGTGTTGCTTTTGGGTGTACAGGCTGGCTTCCACTTTCCAGCTCCTCTGTGATCCCCCCCCTTAGTAATAGTGATGATAACTATCATTTGTAAAGTACTCCATAAATCACCAAGCACTGTCAAACCTGTGTTAGTTTTCCAAAGCTGTCATAATAAATACTGCAGTCCGGGTACCTTAAACAGCAGAAATGTGTTTTCTTATAGTTCTGGAGGCTAGAAATCCAAGATCAAGGTGTCAGCAGGTAGATTTCTTCTGAGGCCTCTCTCCTTGGCTTGCAGATGGCCACCTTGTCACCTCCTCACATAACTGTCCCTCAGTCTGTGTTGTCTGGGTCCTAATCTCCTCTTTTCATAAATGCACCAGTCATACTGGATTAAGGCCCATCCACATAACTTCATTTTACCTTAATTATCTCTTTAAAGACCCTATCGCCAAATCCAGTCATATTCTAAGGTACTGGAGGTTAAAACTTCAACATGTGAAAGGAAAATTGGGGCAGGCGACTCGGGAACACGATTCACCCATACCAATATCCACTTTTCATTTATTCCCTCCAGCACTAGCTATAGCCACTCTCCCTCTGCACCATGTTCATGGTGAGCTCTTCTATGCCTAACTTTACTCCTTCAGCGCTTCCCGAGTCTAGCCTTAAATCAAAAAATTATGGAAAGAGGCTTTGTTCCTTAATGAGTGAATAAAAACAGTACTTTGAAATTCTAGGGTTTCTTACAGAGTTTAAATTGTCAAAAGTCAAGCCCTAATGTCAGTATAGGAGAAAATAGAAATGCTGCCTCTTTTCTAGCACTGAGAAGACAGGAAAAAAAATGTAATGCTCTTCTTTGGGTTTTGTAGTTATTAAAAATCTGAGTAAAGGATTTAAAGATGCATGTATTATTAGCCACTTCAACTGAACAAATGCTGGCCCAGTTAAGAAGGGAGTCAGGTACTTGCTACCTACTATATCAGCTTACCTTCTGACCCACGGACCTTGGAAACACTCACCACAAGAATGGTTCCTTTCATAGGAAGAAAAGTGCTTCTTTTCAAAAGGGTCTTAATCCCAGGCCAAAGTTAGGAGCATTGTGTATTCTACAGTCTGTTGACCAAGAGCCTCTTTAGAATTCTGCAAATTTCCCTTGTTTCCATGTTAGTCAGGGGTGAGCAGGGAATTCTTAGGTGGTACAAAGACATCGTGTTTTGCAGGTCTTAGCTATTTCTGTCACCTCCCTCATAAATCACTCTCATACTGTGCCCAGAAAAAAAGCAGTCACATGCAACCCAATGCATTTCACCACTGCATTTGAGCTCCAGGTGGAAGACACAGTGCATGTGACATTGACCATGATGTGGATGTGGAGCTGGTCCAACCTCAGACCTACCTGTCTTCAAAAGGGGAGTCACTATCTCTGTCCTCTTTTCACTCATGCGTTAAAAATTGGGGAAATAATGAAGAGGTTCAAGACAGGGCCATAAGATAACTCCTCTCCAGTCATGAAGTACCTCCCTTCCTTTTACAAGGTAGAAAAATGTGAAGCCATCCCTATGAGAAAAATGGTTTTTGAAATGTTTTGGGGAGGGCAAAAGGCTGCTGATTCTGCCCTTCCCAAGCCACTGGTTCTCTTTTGTCTCCTCTGTTCTCCCTTTCACATCCTTAGACTTTTAACAGAAACATTTTAATACCGATATAGTGATGTGACTTATGTGTATAAAAAGATGCAAACGGCTATTAAATGTTCGGGAAGTAGCATAACCATCTTTTTACACAATTTGTGCTAGTGAGTGTTTTTCATTATAATTTCCCATATCTACTGCCAAAAAAGCACTTCCCAGAGATCTTTGTGGCAATGTATGTATCCAGATTATGATTGCAAGAAACCCAGGATGCTGTATGGAGGGGAATGTCTTTAAGATTTGAATTTTTTTTAATCATTTGAGAGAGAGATAGAGAGGGCGGTGAGCAAGGAAGAGGGCAGAGGGAGAGAGAGAGAGAGAGAGAGAGAGAAAGAGAATCCTAAGCAGGCTCCATGCTCAGTGCAGAGCCCGATACAGGGTTTGATCCCATGACCCTGGGATCATGACCTCAGGCCAAATCAAGAGTCAGACACCCAACCAATTGAGGGACACAGGTGCCCCTAAGATTTGAAATTTAAGAAATTTTTTTGTCATTAGGTGATCAATATTTAACTAGCAAGGTTTTGATTTTAGGATACACAAATATATATTTGATTTTTGTTTCTAGAATATTTTAAAGAATATATGTAGACTAATTTTATTCTGTTTCCTCAATTTTATTAACCATGCCCTCTTGCCAGAAGAATTTAGGACTTAGTGATTGTGTCAAAATTAGTCTATGCTGATGAGTATTCCAGCACCCAAAACACAAAGGTGTATTAGAAGACTCTGTCAGTGCACAAGGAAAGTTGTAAGCAGTTATGGGGAAATGAGCATTTTTCAGATGAGCCTTGATTTCCCTCTTCCTTATGTGCATCAGGCTATGAAAACACCTCTTAGTATGTTTTTCCCGGCTCTGTGTGGTGTATGTGCACGTCTGCCTACTAGGTCTCGTCCTCTCTCCCCTCTCTTTCAAGAGCTCTCCCTGTTCTTCCTCTAACTGTTGGGCAGTGGGACAGAAAGATGGATTGGCTAAGTGAGTAGAGCTTGCAGAGAGCAGAAACAGATTTACTAACTTTGCTGATGGCTTCTACTGAGTCCTTACCATACACATGGCTAAGTTGCCGTAAAGCCAGCTAAGCCAATCGCCCTAAATAGGTTAAAGATGACATCGAGAAATTTTAAGCAGGAATGATTTCATTCTTTCCTCTCACCAGTTATATGGTTAACTGGTTCATGCGCTGATTTGTTATACCACATAGGGCTGGCTCACAGTCCCTGGCAGCTTTCTGAAGTTTTGATGGCATCGGAAACCGACTGTCTCCTGGGAAATGTGTAAAGAAAGGAGGTCGGAGCTCCTCTCCTTCAAGGACACTCTCTTCGATCCATTATCTCCTACCCGTGCGCAATACTCTAGTCTATCAAAATACAGTGATTGAACAAAATTTGATTTCAGATAATGAATACATTGATTTAATAAAGGGTTTGTACTACATGGTATTATAGTTCCCTAAATGAACACTGAAATCCTAAAATGAGAAAACTTATCCTTGGTCCCAGTTAAGTCATAGCCACTTACCCGAATAAGATACCAACCCACTTGATACTTAAAAAAAAAATCTGTTATCTTATATAAGTGCTTAATGTTTTCCAGCTATTTTAAAGCCACCTGTTTTTCCTATCATAAGTACATCTGGCATCAGGCAAACAGATTATAGCCATGGACAACTGACTAATTTATGATGTTTTTATATTTTCATATTTTTGGCAGACTAATCCAGTTTGATATATTAACCCAGCTTTCAGAGATGAATCTTGAAATCTTGCACTCTTGCAACCTTTTTACTTTGTTCTCTTCCAAACTCCGGAATATTTTTTTCTATGTCCTAAAATTTAATTAGAAAACAGAGACAGAGAGAGTGAACTGAATCCTTATGTTCTGCCCACCTACTGCCCTTTCTAGCTGGCTTCCTGGAAGAAATTATGTATCTGTCTACTCAGTGTTTGTTGTGAAATATCTTTGTACTTTTGATCATTCCTTCTTCCTAAGTTCATTGGGCATACTGGCACTTGTGTTTGTATCCTAGTTTGACAACTGCATTTTTGTCTAAATGTAATGGGAGTTTGTTTGGTAGGTCAAACCAAGCAGAAGAATCAGTTGCCTATATTTGAAAAAAAAATTGAAGTTTTGAGCCACAGGGAATGGATGCAAGACTATTTTCTGCAGTTAGAGAAGCCAAGTCCACTCACCTTCTCAGAGCATCTTTTTGATTTGGCATCCCCTGATGGGCCATCCCTTGGCTATTTATGGGTAATTTTAACTGCTTGGTTGAATATGCCATATCCTTCCTTTAAATATCTACCCAAGGCCCCAAAGTAATGGATGTGTTTTTAATAAATCTCATATATAAAGCATTCATCAGACATACTTCAAAACAGAGAAACTATCAGAACACCCTGAAAGATTCATTAGAACATTTTTTTTTGTAGACACTGTCACCAAGTTAAATAAATGTGTGTCAACTCAAAACTGAGATGAGAAATGGCACAGTGTTTTATGGATTGAGAGTCAAGAAGGTAAGAATTCCGGTCTTATCTCTATTGCTGACTTGTTTAATGACTGTAGTATGTTTATCACTTATTCCTAACCATTCTTCCCTCTGGCCAAAAACCAGAACAATGTCTGTCTACAGAGGATTCTGAGCTCCTAAAAGAATAGCTCTCAGTAAGTTCAGTTGGCAGTAATAAAGCCTTCCATCTACAAGCATAGAGCTGCTTGCCAGGACTCCAGGCCTAGCCCCACCATTACTTGGTACTTAACCCTGAGTTAATCCCTATTGAAGAGCATTAGGAGGCCTATTGTTATCATACATAATACTGCAATGAACATCTTTTAACAAATAGATATGTTTGTGTTTATATTTATATGTTTATATCTATATGTTATGTTTATATATGTTTATATCTATAGGGAGAATTCCTAAAAGTGAACTTCTTCACTCTAAGGTTAGGTAAATTTAAAATGTTCATGTATATTAAAAAATGATAGGGGCACCTGGGTGGCTCAGTCTTGAGCATCCGACTTCAGCTCAGGTCATGATCTCATAGCTTGTGAGTTCAAGCCCCATGTTGGGCTCTGTGCTGATAGCTCAGAGCCTGGAGCCTGCTTCGGAGTCTGTGTCTCCCTCTCTCTCTGCCCTCCCCTGCTCACGCTCTGTCTCTCTCTCTCTCAAAAATAAATAAACATTAAAAAAAATTTTAATGATAATAAAATAAAAATAAATAAATAAAATATTCATGTATATTGCCAACTGGCCCTTCAAAAAAGTCATACGAAATGTGTACTCCCAAATAGATGTATGTTCCTATTTCCTCACACCCTTGCTCACACTGTTCACTGGCAATTTTAATTTTTTAATCACTATCAGTATCAAAAGTCAAAGAGAGAATTTCACTGTAATTTGCACTTCTTTGAGTAAATATGTGCATCTTTTCATATTTTAGTAGTCTTTCATTAGCTCATGCATACCCCATTCTCAATTTCTTGGCATGTATTTGGTGTTTTTCTTTTTGCTTTGTAATGCTCTTGGTAGATTAAGATCTTTGTAAAAGTTGGGAAGAACCTCAAATTAATTTCATTCATGAAGGATACTTATAAATTTGAAAACTGTACGGCGATCAACATTCCTACCTGACAAAGGGCAAGACCTCCCCAGGTATAAACAGTGAGAGGCCCTAGCTGTGTATCACCCATGTTATTACCATACTAATCATTGAAATAATCCATATTATATGTAAAGCAAAATGCAAAGTCCACGATGTGATCTCTGCCCTTAAGGAGTTCATAGTAAAGAACATAAGACACATTCACATGAGATGATAATAATCTGAGATGATAAAAGGAATGAGTGACATAGACTATACGAGCTCTAGGAATTGAGATGGGAAAGCACATCTTCAGTAAGAGTAGTTAAAGAATATAAAGAATATTGCTTAAAAGAAAACACATGCTCGAATAGAAAGATTCAAAAGTACAAAAATGAGAATTAAATGTAAGGAAACAGTAAGTAAATAAGCGTGAAGAGAAGAGAGGTTTGGATGAGGGAACAGTGGGAAAGTTCACATATGGAAAGATAGGTTGGAGTCAAATTATTGAAGGCCTTTGCTATCTGGTTTAGGTTGGATTTTATGCCATAGGAGCAAGTGAAATTTTTGACAGGAGTATAGACATAATGAAAATAATTTTTAGAATGACCATTTTGACCTGTGAATAATGAACGAATGAACCAATGAATGAATAATTAATTAATAGAAAATGTTGCATTGGAACAGGGGATGACAATCGTATTACTACTTTCTGTAGGAGAGAATCAACTAGTTTAAAGGAAAAATGGTTGGCATTTTCGTCAATTTATAATTCATAAAACAGCTATAGAACTAATGCTACCTAATGCTACCTAAGAAGAGAAAACTGATCCCAAACCCAGAATTCTCTGTGTATAGATTGAACATTCCAATGCAGTGCCTTTTTCTAAATCTGTGATTCAGCTTTCATATCCCTCCACTCACTCAGTCTGATGATGGTAAGCCTTTCCTTGTTGGGTCTGGAATTCATACCAGTTTTCTCACAGACCAAGAAATTCCAAACATGTTATTGTCATTACACCTCATCAGTCATCCTAAGGAATGGCTTTATTTATTCTTGTGATTTGGAGAAATGAGGTGATGGTAGAAAGGGCTCAGAATAATGGGAGGAAGGTGTTGGCTTCACAGAACCAGCAATTCCTTTCTTACTTCATTTCCTTTACATGTTCCTAAAGGTTAGGTAATTGAGCTGAGCCCCCTGCTCTATAACTGCACTGCAGTATTCATTCAATAAATATTTATTGAGCACCTACAATAAATGTCAGGTACTGTGTAAAGTACTGGGAACAGCATTTAAAATATAGAGCCAGTCCTTGCTAATGCTCAGACTCAGAAATGAGCAAGTGCATCTGAAGAAAGGTGAGAAGACCAGTAATCCAGAAAGATGGTAATTTTGTCTCTTCTCGCAGCTATGGAAACAATATCCAGAAAGCTTGTGGGCAGTGCTATTCTCCCCAAGAGGTCAAGTTCTGACCAGGCCCAAGCAATCATCAACTGAACTGCCAAGGGGAATGAAATGATCACTACAGAAAACTGAATTATTCCCCAGAAGCTACCCCAACCCAATCCACTCAACAACTTGTGGTTCACACTTTTACACAATTTACCAAGCACTGATTTCTTATCTATGTCTGATTCAAATTCTCTCTCTCCTGCTTTGAAATTGCATTCACAGAGCATATATAGATCTTAGTTAAAACTAACAATGCATTTAAAAACACACACAAAATCAAACAGTTGCCATTTTGGCATTGAGAAACAGCAGAGCCGGGCTTGAGTCTGTTTACTGTGCATTTCCTGATGCAAAGCAAAAGCAAGCATAGTTGAGAAAACACCACAAAGCATTATACGGCGACAGCTTGTGTACTTCAGAAGAGAAATGGATACATTAGGAAAAGTTTTTCTCCCTTTGATGTAGAATATGTGCTCCTTTTTTTGTATTAAAATGGGAGTTAACTTTAAATAAATAAAATTCAGCCTGTAGGCTTCAGAAAACTAATGTTATATTTTGACAATGTCATTTCTCTGATCCTTGGAAGCATTATGGGAGTTAACTTGGGCCTTCGTCATGATTTTCCTTTATGGCATGGAGAGCACATTATTTTTTCATCTCTGTGCTATTGATTTCCCCTCACTTCCTCCCACATTTTCTCTTTGCCAGCTGTTACCTCTGCCCCTTCTGCTCCCCCACTCACTAAGAGGGCAGGTGCAGAGACTTTCTGCTGCCTCTTTGGCTGCACACGATCCAATCACTGCAGACATAGTGTTCCCTCTTCAGGTGCAAAGCTCTCCTCCGCATGGTTTCAAAACATGGATAGACCTGCCTTCAAGAGATCAGAGTGAGTCTCATGTTCACCTGATTATGCAGTGGAAGACGTACAATTTGTACTTAGCATGGCTTTCATTAGATTTTAAGATGTGCCCCCTCCATTTAGGACATAGAATGCAGGAGCCTAATACATTGATGAGACTTGTTTTCTTTTGTGTTTTTATTTCCCTGATAGAGCACTGATTAGTCAAATATCACCTGATTTGAGCTCCCCTAGAATTTGGTAATAAAATAAAGCCTTTTTTTCTTCTAAACAAAATTAGTTTTAGGTAAATGAATATGTAGACACCTCAAATAAGGGGTGCCCTGTGACATGGGGAAAAGGAAGTGTTATTGTCCTTTTAATTGTCCAGTTTGATCACTCTTTTTAATCAAGGAACTGCTTCTAAAACAACGCATTTGAAACATACAGAGCTACAATTAGAAAAAGAAAATTCTTTAATATAAAAAAGTCGCCATGATTAAAGAGTTTTCAGAATTTCTTGGCTATTAATAAGCTTTGGAAATATATAGCTGCTAGAGTTGAAGTTTTTAAAACAAAAGGTATGTTTGTGTGTGAGGAAGAGTCTGAAATTATATGCAAAACTGTGTGCATATGCATGTTTGTGTTCTGAAGGAAAGCTTCGCGGCTTTAATCAATTCTCAGGAGGGTTGATGACAGGAAGAATTCCCAGTTCGCCTGTCTCACTTTCCTCCCTTCCCTTGCTTCTCTGAAGTCAACAGCTTTCTCTCTCGCTCTCGCGCTCTCTCTCTCTCTCTCTCTCTCTTGCCAGCTTCCTGTTAATCCCTTCTCAGATGAATTGTTCTTTTGTTTTCTGACCAAGTGAGGCTGAGCCAGGGTGGTGATGGTGGAAAATGGCAAGACTGCAGTGAGTGCCCTGGGGGTGGGCTGTTAGGAAGATGGACAGTGCCTCCTAGACCTACCCCGAGGAGCATCTCCTGGGAGGGAAATGGTGCATCCAAAACACCACCAAGTCAAACCTCCATTACACTGAAGATACGCTGAAAGAGACCATCAAGGGAAGAAACTGAAGCGGGTAGTGGCTTTCCCTGAATACTTTCCTGTCATCCATTTTTTTTTCCATTTGGTTTTACTTCTTATTTGATGTTTCAGGGCATTTTCCCCCACTTTCCTTAGTTTCGGTATCCATTACAACATTGTAACACTCTAATTGGCTTTCTGTGGGGGCAAACAGGAGGTATTGCTTCTGGCAGGATAGGATTTTCTGTCCTGTTGATTGATGGGTTAATTTTTACTGGGCACAGTGTGCTACCAGCAGAACCAAAAATCCAAGACATGGTTCCAGCTTTAGGAGTTTATGTTCTGATGAAAAGTAAGACAGACAACACATTCCAACCTCCCAGTTTCTTTCTCTTACCAGTGGTATTCCCTCCTATTTCTTTCCTTTAAGACAAACCTACATAAGCAATATCCATAAGTGGATAGTGAGGCATCTAGACAGATAATTCAGGGCCCAGAAACATGCTATTTAAAAAAAAAAAAAAAGCTGGGGCAACTGGGAGGCTCAGTTGGTTAAGCGTCTGACTTCAGCTCAGGTCATGATCTCACATGGTTCATGAGTTCAAGCCTCACTTCGGGCTCTGTCCTGACAGCTTAGAGCCTGGAGCCTGCTTCAGATTTCTGTTTCTCTCTCTGCTTCTCCCCTGCTCACGTGCTCTCTCGCTCTCTCTCTCTCTTTCAAAAATAAATAAATGTTAAAAAATATATGTATAAATTAAATAAATAAATAAATAAATAAGTGAATTGGATCAAGCAACCTGATGGTGGGTTGGGTTCATTGGAAGAGTTTGAGTAATCATTTTCATTGAGTGGCTGTTCAGTGCTGGACTTTAAAACAGTCAAACATTTCTCTAGGTTCTTTTGGTTCTATCCTGTGTCATAGATTAAATTTTGTCAAATTTTTCAATAGCCCTTTGAAGAATATTTCATTGTCCCTCCATGTCCGTGCTATAAGAATCCATATAATCATTCCTCTGTAAATTAATGGCCCCCCTTTCCAGACATTTCACTTTCCTTTCATCAAGTACTCGAAACTGAGTAACCCAGAGTATTTCCCAGTGTGCTCAGAGGAAATTTAGTGCTCAAATAAGCTAATTGTTTCATCTCTGAATCAGTCACAATATTTCTGTACCACCATTACCTCCTCTATAAAATGATATATATTGGAGATGATGATCTTTAAGGTTCTTCCAGCTCTGAACCACCTCCCAACACACACACACACACACACACACACACACGCACACACACGCACACACTTTCTTATATGATTTCTGATCTCATTCACACCCTTATTTAATTACAAAGGACGCTGCATGCCAGTATGACCCCTGTCTGCCTTGTTCACCTATATACCCCTGGTTCCCACATAAATGGAGTGCACTCAATATATACTGAAGGAATAAATTACTCCACATTCATAGTGATGTGTGCCTCAAATCCTTCTTTAGAAGGAAACGGTCCATAATATAATTCTCACATTTCATTTGCATACAATTCATACATCATATGTAAAAATCTTGTGTTGACTCTGCCTGTGCAGCTACAGGTAAATTTTATCTCTTCTTTCTCTTCCTTTTTTCTCTTGTTGATCTCATTCTCCTGCATATTTTTCATAAAAGTCCCCAATTTGAAAAGAAAGCTAAAATGTAGAACAAGAAACCTGCAAGCTGGTGGCCAGAGCTGGGGCTGCTCAGAAGGAAAGAAGCAAGGTCCCTGAGCTCAGGGAGGCCACCAAACCTACCAGCTGATAGCCAATCTAACAATACACGGAAGGAACAAAGCTCTTTGTTCCCTAGGCTAAAAAATGCTAAACTGTCCCCGCAAACAATGGGTCTGATGCTTCAGAACTGGGCAGAATGAGCCAACCACTGCCCAGAGGGCCAGAGACTCCCATTGTTGCCCACTCAAGGAGTCCATGGTGAAACTAGGGTCAAAACAACTTCCACAATGTTAAATGTGCTGTTTTTATCTTTCCCTAACAAGTCATAGATTTTTCTCTAAACATTAAGCTTAGCCAGAACAATGAGATGGTGTTCTTGGATAGGGGGACGGCAGGGAGTTAAAGGATGGATTATGGGCAAGATCGAGTTAAAAACAGGAAACTGAGATGGGAGAAGAGATGTACTTGTGGGATTGATTTTCTCCCTCTAAAAGGCAGTCTGAATGAAGCACCTTCCTTCTCACACATTTGATAGGCAATGCTGCTCTCTAGTGACCAAGTGAGGTGAGCACAGGCTCCAATTAAAGTCCCATAATATTTAGGGCATTTTTTGTTGTTGGGAGATTTCATGGTTTCTGTATTTTTTTTTTTTAGTTTCTTTATTTATTTTGAGAGAAAGAGAGCACAGAGAGAGAATCCCAAGTAGGCTCCCCTCTGTCAAGTGCAGAGCCTGATGCAGGGACTCACCAACCAGGGAGATCCTGACCTAGGCAGAAACCAAGAGTTGGTGGGTCTGGTCCCTTAACCTACTGAGCCAACCAGGCGCCCCTCATTTTTAAGATTATTTTGGTTTTAGATCTTAAAATGGACAGATAGACTTTTTACCAAAAAACATAATTCCCTCTAAAAGAACTCATTCATGTAACTCTCCTCCTTTTCATTTCTTCACTCATTTTTCCATGATGTTCCTACATATGTGGGCAATTGTGGGCCTTCCCAGAAACTACGTGGCCCTGGTGCTTGAAGAGGCCTAGGGAGGCCTGGCACCTCTCTTCCACCTCAGGCGCTGGCCACTAGAGGACCTCTGGGAAAGCACCGGTGGACATTTTCTCTCACTGCCCCCTTCCTTTGGAAGGCTCTGTCCTTATTTCCTCACATGGATGGTTCCTTCCTGTCACTCAGCTCAGCTGAGGCTACTGGGTTTCGGCAGTCCCACCACACCCCCACCCTCTCAAAGTGCCCAATCCCCAGCACATTATCATTCTTCTGGCTTCATACAGCTCATTGCCTTTCAAAATTATGTTGTTTACTTGTTTCCTTATTTACTGTCTCTCTCTCTCTCCCCCATCACAATATACGCTTTATAACAGCAGGAGCCTTATTTTTTTTCCCCACTCATATATCTCTAAACACTAGAAAATGTTGCAGGTACTTGGCACACAGCAGACTCTCAAAAAATATTTTTGAATGAATGATAGAAAATATTTATCTCCTAAAACTTCTCTCCCAGCAGTAATAGTTTTGTCTAACATCTTTCCATCTCCAATGTTAGGCAAGTGGGACATGGAGATATATGCAGAATTTCACTAGGGAATTGTAAGGTACAAAATCCCTGTCCAAGCATCAGCAAAGGTAGCAGATTAGTATTGCAAATTACTAGTACTAGGTTTAATTTAATTTTTAAAAGTCTGATTATCTATGTTTCTCCGTGTCTGCTCAGCAAAAAGTCCTATTGTATGCAGGTACAGTTTTCTAAAACAATAGAAATACACAGAAAAGAAACGTAATGATAAAGAACATCCTCACAGTCTTGTTAATAATCAGATGTCAGTTGGTAGTATGATTTAATTTAATTGATTTAAGAGACATAAAGTTATGGATACAAAACCCCATCATATCAGGAGAATTTTTAAGAGGACGATATACGCTTTCTTGGTAATATCAGTATATCCTGTGCTGTCGTGATCACACTATCGGCCTTCATTATATCTTTTATTTTTTTAATGTTCATTTATTTTTGAGACCAAAAGAGAGTATGAGCAGGGGAGGGGCAGGGAGAGATGGGGATAAATGATCCAAAGCAGGCTCTGTGCTGATAGCAGCGAGCCTAATGTGGGGCTCAGATTCATGAACCATGAGACCATGACCTGACCTGAAGTTGGATATTTAACTGACTGAGCCCCCCCAGACACCCCTGCCTTCATTATATCTTTTAAAGCAAATGTTTCATGGTCTCCTTACATAACTACAGAACCATCTTTAAAATAAGACATTTTGATAGTCTACTTATATCAAGGCTTTTCTTCTTTTTGTTTCATTTCTTCCTTCCTTTTTCCCCCCATATAAAATATAATATGCCACCCCAGTTAATAAAACAAAACAATTCTGAGCTGCTCTAGTTAAAGCTATGTAGGGACTCAGAGTTCTGCCCAATGAGTCTCTTTCACCATTCTGTCATACCTCCCTCCCTTCCTTCCGTGATGAAAGCCACTAAGTTCCCCCAGTGGGGCTACAGGGCTCCTAAAGACAGACAGAAAACAATGGTGTAGATCATACCCATAGTAATCCCAACACTTAAAAAAATTATAATATTCTATTATTAATTCTGGCTAAAGAGAAGCATTTATTAAACAAGCTAATGTGTGATTTCCATACATTTGCTCATTCAATAAACAATGTGGATTATGTTCTTACCATGTGCCAGGCTCTGCTAAGAACAGGGAATATCTGTGAAATAAACAGGGTTCCTGCTTTCACAGAGTGTAGTGTAGTGGGAGATACTGATAAATAAACAGACAGTTATAATGTAACATAGCAAATGTGATGATTGGTTTAATAGAGAGGGAGTACACTTAGCAGGGAGTACACTTAGCAGGAGCTTTGTAGATCAGAGAAGTCTTTTCGGAGGTGGAGATATAGATATAGATGAGTGAAAACTTTGGAAAGCACTTTTCCAGCTAAGAGGATAACAAGTGCTCATGGGCCCAGGGTGAGAAAGGGCATGGCTCATCTGAGGAACTGTAAGAACTTGTTTCAATGGAGCATCAAGTGGATAGGAGACACAACAGGGAGAGGAGGGAAAGGTGAGGCTGGAGAGGTGAGCAGAGTCCACATCACAAAGGGTCATATAAAGGGTCATTGTAAATAGCTTGGACCTGAGCTGGAGGACAATGTAAACCTATTGAAAGATTATAATCAAGCAAATGATGTGATCAGTTCAGTTGTAGTTGAAGAATGCCAGCAAGCCTGATCAATGAGGTTGACAAGGAGTATGTTGTCGTAACTGAGATGAGATATGATGGTGGTCTAATTCAGAAAATGGCCATTGACATGGAGAAGACAGGTGGATTTAAGAAATACTCAACAAGACATGGTTGGTTGAATATGGGAGATGAGGGTAAAGGAAAGGGAAGGGATGAAGTCCAGATTTCTGGCTTGAGCCACTGAGTGGATGGAGATTCCATCATTAATACAGAAGAACTAATATGGGCAGAAGGACAATGAATTTTATTTGGACATGTGGGATATGCTTGTCAGGCAAGCAAGTGGAAATATTTGGAATTCAGTTGTGTATGTGGATTTGAATCTCATAAAAAGTATGGCCTAAAGATAAACATACATGATTCATCAGCATAGGTGGTTGGTTGGTACTGGAAAACATGAAAATACATAAGATATCCAAAAGATTTTATAGAGAAAGAAAGAGAGGGTCTAGAATAGAACCTTGTGGGACAACACATGTAAAGGGCAAACAGAAGAAGGGTTCCACAGGAAACAGAGAAGGAAGCAACAAGGTGGTAGAAGGCAATTTTTGGGAAACTAAAGGAAAAGAGTGTTTGGGGCACCTGGGTGGCTCAGTCGGTTAAGCATCCAACTTCAGCCCAGGTCATGATCTCATGGTTCATGGGTTCAAGCCCCGCGTTGGGCTCTGTGCTAACAGCTAAGAGCCTGAAGCCTGCTTCAGATTCTGTGTCTTCCTCTCTCTCTGCCCCTCGCCACTCACACTCTGTCTGTCTCTCTCTCTCTCTCAAAAATGAATAAACATAAAGGAAAAGAGTGTTTCAAGAAGAGAGTAGTTGACAGTGTTGGAATTTGCTGAGAGATAACTGAAAAATGTTCTTTGGTTTTATCCAGAAGGTAATCATTGGTGACCTTAGTGAAAATAATATTCATGAAAGTTGTAAGAATAGAAATCACATTGTTATAAGGTCAAGGGAAGATGGGAAAGTAGGGACAACAGTGAGACAATTCTTAGGAATATTCTCTATGAAAGAAAAGTAGGACATATGGTGATAACAGAATAGAAATGTAAGGTCAAAGGATGTTTTTGTTTGATTTTATGTAGAAATACTAATGGAAAGGAAAGTATTGTCATTTCTGTTTTATAAGGAATCAAAGAGGTTAAGTAATTTACCCAAACTCAACCAAGGTAGGGATGGTCAACTTTTTTTGTAACACGAAACTCTTATCTGTGTATGCATCAGATTTAATTCAATGGCATAATGGTTTAAAACATGAAAATTAATAAGCAGGTAAGGGGTGCCATCCAGACAAGTTTCACTCTTGATATGTACCCAAATACTTCCTAAACACGCCCACAGATTCAGCTTTCAGGTGACGTAAACTAAAACACTACTTATACAGAGCATGTGTTCTGGAGTCAGACTGCTTAGTTCAAATGCTAGTCACATGTGTACTAATTTAGTGACCTTAGGCAAGTCACTTAACCTCTCTAAGTCTCAGATTCATTAGTGTAATATGAGGATGTTCACAATGTCTATTTTTGGGACATAGTTCTCCATGAGTCTCTCGTATTGCTACATATCTTACGACTGCCCTTTGTTCTAAGCTACCTTCTTGAGGATTTTGTATAGCAAATAGCCTTGGAACACAGAAAGAGTGTCTTCCTCAAAGCAAAGGGCAAGCATACTTACTGCCTATTATAAAAGATTTAAGTTTATTAAGCTTAAGCTCCTCTTAAGGCTCCTACAACATAGACCACTGTGTATTCTGGCATCTCCATGGAATTTCAGGGCCAAAAGAACTATACAAATATGCTGATATTCATGCTGTAGGCTGAGTCATGAGTAGTAAAGTCCTTTGTCTCTGACCCAGGAGGCTTGTTTCTTCTACCAGCTCTCAGAAGCTTGCCAATAGGCAAAATCTCAGATCCCTTGCAGTTCTTCGCATCTTAAAGAATTTAAAGATGAAATTGGTTTGTTCATTGAAAATGCCTAAAACACTTCTTGGTACTTAGTACGCACTCAATAAATGTTAACTCTATATTAAAACCATCAAAATAGGGGTATGCCCATGGAAGTACCACATAAATGAAAGCATGTATGCCTGAAGCCCCTCTTGCAGAAATCAGCCCTGACTGTTAAAGCTTTGTGTAGTTCCGTACTTTTATATATACCAAATACAAATGTCAACCGCGAGGTAACTTACATAACTGTCCTTTCCCATCAATACCTCAGTGACTACCAACACTCATTTTTCATAGAAGAATTTGGCAGAGGAAGTCTTAAGAGGTGTATGTTTTATGTGTTTGGGAGAGAGCTTTGAACATGCGGTATTGCCCAGATAAACAGACTTGAGTAGGAGCTAAGGGTATCATTATGAGGATGGGGTTGGTATCTATCTTGTTCAGTACTGTATTTCCAACACAAGACTTAGGACACAGAGGCCCAGAAAAATCTTTGTTGAATGAATGGATGACATCCCAGAGAGAAGTTCAGGGAGCCTTTCTTTGTCATCCAGAAGTAGACATCTAAGTCATTGAAGTGTCCCTGTCCTCAAATATTCTCCACCAAACTTGACAACCATTTTACCTACTAAAAGGAAATTCCATCAAAAGTCTAAGATAAAAAGAAACAATAAAATAACAAAACAAACTTTTGACCTACTTTGTTAGGCACTGAAAGACACACTTTGGCAGACAAAAAGGCTTGTGCTATGTAATTGTCATCAATGTTTCACTTAATATTTTAATAAGCTGAGCAACTGACATCCTGGCTGAACACATGCCTTTTGTGGGTCTTGTTGCTAAGCAAAAGAAGTGTATAAAAAAAACGTGTTGTCCTTTTTTCCAAAAAAAAAAAAACCTCACTAATTCCTTAAAACATAAATACATCTCAACTGCCACTTGAATTTATACAAAGATGATTCCTGTCATCCTCCTTCCTTCCCAAGCCAGCTCTTCTCATATTTTCCTTTTCCCTCAGAGCTGCTGAGTTGGGTTCCAGACCCCTATGCTGGTTCCTGGATACACAGCAGATCCTTCTGAGCCAGGACGTGTCTGCCAGGACAGGCGGCATCATTTTTAGCTATTTTCCTCTTCTCCTTTCCTCAACCCTTCCCAGAACTACACTGATATATTTAATATTCCTTCTTTCCCTTCAGCTGGCAAAGTTTTCTCTGTATCTGATGTTTTTCTCTATTTACTCTATGCTTTTCTTTTCTCTCTTCTGTCTCCACTCCCCACTTCTCTCCATTTCCCACCACCTCTGTGGAGGGGTGATTTATTGGAAACCCCAGAATGATCAAGAGGCAATTTTAGAGAAGCAGGGGGGATTGATAATCTGATTCTAAATTTGGGGCACCTGAGTACATCAGTTGGTTAAAGATCAACTCTTGATCTTGGCTCAGGTCATCATCTCACGGTTCATGAGTTCGAGCCCTGAGTCAGGCTCTGCATTGACTGTGTGGTGCCTGTTTGGGATTCTGTCTCTCTCTCTCTCTCTCTCTCAACCCCTCCCATGCTTGTATGCCTGGGGACGCATGAGCACGCTATCTCTTTTTCTCTGTCTCAACATAAATAAATAGACTTTAATAAATAAATAAATAAATAAATAAATAAAATTGGAGGGGAGCAACAGCAAACTGAATACTTTTTAAGCAATGTGGTATTTACATTCCTTATTTGCCAGCCCTTGAAGATAAGCATTAAATTTTTTCCCATGATACAGATGGAAAAACTAAGGACTGAGAGGTTAAGCTACCACATCGGTCTAACAGCAGATAAATGGCAGCACCCAAATTTGCACCCAGACAGTGTGACTCCAAAGCCGACTCTTAGCCTTGTGCTCTCATGTCTTGCACACAGATTTGGGGGGATAAACAGAAGTTATCTAAACAAATTAATAAAGGAGAGGGCAAGCTCTTCTAGGCAGAAGGCACAACATTGTATAGAGGCCTAAAGATGAGAACCAGCTTAACAAATTTGGGGAACCACAATATCCACAGGGGAGTAACCAGGAAACAAACAAACAAAAAACCTAGGAAACTTTGGAGACTCATTTATGACATACTTAGGAGTGGAAAGACATGGAGGGTTATATTTAAGAGACTTGGGTTAAAATAACATCTAAACATAATGGCCAATGCATTAACTTCAGTAAGCCTCTATTTCCTCATCTCTAAAACTGGGATGACACACATTTCATGATTTGATGGCAAAGATTTTAAAAAGATAATATATGAGATAGTTTTGTAAACTCTGGCATTTTATGCAAATATATTTCTCCCTCTTAGCTTCTCCCTCTCTGTCATAGAAAGTAGGTTCATAATTGGGACTGAGAAAGCAACTATAAAATAAATGACATTCCAAGGGCCTGGGGAAATCTTGCAGGCAGCCTGCAGTCTGGAAGTTATTCTTTTCGAGTCTGAATCTGGGAGGTTTATGAGACCCATCCTAACCCAGAAGCACAGAGAAAACGGTTTTGTCAAAGACATTAGTCAAGCATTTTTCTACTAGGAAGAAGTTGCACCTTTGAACTCTGGCATTTTATGGATTTTTTGAAATATGATAAGAAAAGAAGTGACTAAAACAAAGGAATGCTAAACTCTCTATCTTAAAAACTGAACTTTGAGAAAATATGGAGAACCTACAGAATTTGTATACCTGCTCCAATCCAATGAGCTGGTGTGGGATGAAGGTTGGCTGGGGACCTGGATTGGGGTGGAAGCCAGACTCATCAGCAGATGAAGACATGGCCCGTGACAGAAGATCCCAAGCCCAACACAAGAGCCACCTCCCCAAGCCACCACTCAGTTACAGTACATGGAATGATTTGGAGCCATTTGCAAGTCAGGCAATACTAGCCAGCAGAAAATTCTGTCATGTTCTGAGGGCTCTTCTCTGTCCCTAAGCACCATTCTAAGAGCTAAAGGTACAGCCATGGGCAGGACAGGCAATGTCCCTGCTCTCTTGGAACTTATATTCTCGGCCCGGTTGAGTAGGTGGAGAGTATAAATGAACCAGGTAATTTCAAAAATGTGCTCAGTGACAGGTGCTCACCTGTATTTGTTAACTGAATGGATAGATTAATGAGGCCTAGGATTCTCACAAAAGGACATTTTTTTTTGCCACAAGGTAGTCAAGCCGATAGTCTTCATTGGCAATGCCATTTAAAGCAGTCATTCAAATTCATTCAACCATTTAGCAAACTGTTCTTAAATATCCTATTCCATGCCAGACACTATGCTAGGCGCTAGGGATGTAAAGACAAAACATATCCCACTCAATAACCCTTTTACTGAGGAACCAGCTTCTGTGGACTTTGTTCTTCTACTGATTTAGCCCACTTGCAGATTCAGCCTGAGTGTACCTGCTACCAGGAGGACATAGAAGGCTTGGTGCCAAAAGGCTTGCAGAGCCTGGATGGCCCAGGCTTCCCATCTAGGAGAAGTAAGGAGTGACATTTTCACAAGGCAAGTGGCTCCCTCCTGGAGGTACCCATTGCCCTCAGAAACTCATGGAAATCAAATAAAGAAAATGAAAGTTAAGCATTAGGCAGTGCAGTGACCAGTTCTCTCCCAAGCATGAGCACACATGCTATTTAATTTATAGATGGGTAGCCCAACCACAGAATGTTTTAGAAGTCTCCAATATTGTAGAAGTCTAAAAGCCTAGAAATTTACCTTCTGTAAAGAGGGGTGGGAAATCGTTACAGAGGAAGGGTCTTCCTGTTGCTACATCCACACAGCAGAGCAGAGTCCTGTGACTACAGTGCAAGGTCCCCTAACTGCTAGCTCTCTCTGGGACAGCAAACATGCATAGACACATACAAATAATTAGGATGGCTTTGGTCATCTTATTATTAATATTGAAGGTATGAGAGTAAACAAATTTGGTCAGTTCTATAGCGTCTTTTCTTCATGAAATCCCATGATATCTTTGAGAAAAGCCTAATCTTTCTTGCCAAGATATAAAGCTCTCTTCCAGGTGCCTGTTAATCCTTTTTTATTTTTACTTTTTTTTTTAAGTGAAGAGAGTTTATTGAGCTAACAAAGCCATTTTGTGATTTCAAAATTGTGACCAGTGAAGGTTGAATTTGTGAGTTGTTTAAACGTTTGCAAGGTGGACAACAGCCCAGATGAGCAGCCAGAAAGGCCGAGAAGGAAACAAAGGTGATGAGAAAGGAAAATAATCTTCCCCAAGAGGCTGAGCAGGAAGCAAATGGAAAAACACATTACAGAACAAGAAAGAACATATTGTGTCCACCAGAAAATTGTTGTCAATCTCTTTTCTTCCAAAAAACATGCATTAATATGCACCAAAAAATGTATGTATCAAATGCAGTTACAAATGACATCATTACAGCAGGACAAGGTTCTCTTATGAGGTAGGAGATCTGACAGGAAGAAGAAATCTAAACTATGTTCAAATTTAGCAGAAAGTCCTTCTGGAGGAAAGTTGATCCATAAATCCAAGATATAAATAAACAAGCCACCAACTTAGACAACGTTCTTGAAAAATTGAAGAGGCAAATCTCTTTTTAAGTTGGAAATGTGGCCCCATATTCCATTGGGTTTCCCCTGACTTGACGAAGGACTATAGTTGCTGCTCTCACTAACCACCCCCACCGTCCCACCGTGCTTCCACCATACACGCCCCCCGCAGATATTAATGTGACTTTCTTTGTAGCAGGTTGAGATATCACCCTGACCTCTTTGACTCCGTATTAGTTTTGGATGCTAAGAATCACCAGTCACAGTTTCCAGATATGCTTTGGTCTGATTTCTTACTATTCCTTTACTTTAAGAGGCAGGAAACTTTTTTTTATTTGAAATTTACATATAAACTTCATAGGCCATGAGTGAGAATAGTAATTTGACTAATATGAATTTTATATTCTATAATACGACTATCAAAGTACGTTGATAAATTTATATGTTGACTTTAATTTTGTTTTGTTTTAACCACAAAGGAGACCTAATTAAGATTTAAGCTCAGGGCACCTGGTGACTCAGTCGGTTAAGCGTCCTACTTCAGCTCAGGTCATGATCTCATGGTTCATGGGTTTGAGCCCTGTGCTGACCGCCAGCTCAGAGCCTGGAGCCTGCTTCAGATTCTGTGTCTCTTTCTCTCTCTGCTCCTCCCCTGTTCACGCTCTGTCTCTCAAAAATAAATAAAACATTTTAAAAACTTTTTAAAAAAAGATTTAAGCTCTCCTTCTGGATGGAAAATCCCATCATGAACCCTAGACTTAGTACTCTGAAGAGGAACCTCCATCATATTTTTGGATACTTGGTGAAGCTGATGTATTCCTGGATAGATGGTTGGGGCAGGGTATTCTCAGAGCTGTTAGTAGCTCTGTATCAGGCCATAAGTAACAGAACACAACTCAAGGATAAAAGGCTTGTTCTGAAAAATACAATTGAATATTGTACTAAAGAATGAAGCCTGGAGAGAATAAAACAAACCATGAAGTCAAGGGCTATCTTATCTTTAGTGCTGAGCACTGTGCCTGGCACAGAGTTGTTCTATGAATAATATCTTGAATAAGTGAATGAATGTTCCCTTATCCTCATTGGTATATTCACCAAGTCACTGACAAAACACCAAAACATGAAATCACACTTCAAATTTGAAAATTCAAATTTTTCAACTTCTCTTACTAATGAGTATTTTGCCACCATTCCAAATGGATGGCAGAATGAACTGACTAGCCTCTTCTATACTCAATTTCTCATCTTTTAAAGCTCAAGTTTCCTTCACCTGTAAGACCTGTACTTGCCTTGACTTGGATAGATCATTTTCTGTTCCATAGCCCATCACAACAAAGATCTAGAAAATTTATAAACTACCTAATCATCCCCCGAATCACAAAATATCCAATTCAAAACAAAGTATGGGTCAAGGGACAAAGACAATTTTCTAATGGTTTGTGCTTCACTATGTTTTTTTTTTTTTTAATTTTTTTAGAATGCCTTGTTTGGAATGTGGGTGCTGTATTTTTATCCTACCAAGAAAAGAAAGCTTTGTGCCTGAAAAGATTTTTTAAATTGATAGAAGCCATGAAAAGGACAAAACCACTAATAGCTTATGTTCACTTATGGCCGTCCGAAACTTCTCTTCTTTGTTTCTTTACAGCTGTTGAGTATGTTTTGCCTGAGTGCCACCAAGATGATAAGTACACCTTTACCCCTCTGCACCCACCTTGAGATCAGACTTGATACCTGACTGCATTTTTAAAAATGTTTTTAAAGACAAATTCACATTTCCAAAGCACTAAGGATTAGTTAGATTAGCCAAAAGGACAGAGTCCTGCTGGCAGGTGGCAATATATCCTCTTTGCAACCATCCAAGAGAAGAGATTTTGCATTCCTTCAGCAAACTCTGATAGTATGGAACAAAAATATCTGCAAAAATGTCAGTTTAGTTGGTCTGGGAGGAGATAAGCCATCGCATCACATTCCTTTTTTGCATTCCCTTTCTCTTTGTCATCTTGCTCCTGAACTCACTGCTGGATTTCTATGCTTAGGAAATATAATCAGCTGTAGTAGAAAGGACAAAGGGCAAGTTAGATGGTGGGACTGTAAAATGGCAAGGAACAGAATCCTACTTTATGCTAGTTCAGGGTGCTCAATTCTTGCACAGCAGAATCGCAAGGGGAGCTCTACAAAAATTGCTGGCAATTTTCATTAGTGGGTCTGGGAGGGGGATTCGTGCATCTGGAGTTGTGAATCCTGCACGTACACCTTTCCCTCAGCAGCCTTTCATCTCTCCTTCCCTCAGCAGCCTTTCGTCTCTCCTCCTCTCTGCGTATGCTTCCCTCCTGCCTAACAGAGCTAATTCCTTCATGGGTTCCTACACAGAGGTCCTGTGGCTTTGGTTTGCTGGAGCACCAATTCTGGCTCCCACTCTGCAGAACCTTCCAGAACCGTCTGTTAGTTCCAATTACAGAGCAAATAGGTTTCCTCACTGTGCAACAAGTACATCAGTTCTTTGTTCAAATATTGGTCCCACCGCTTCTAGATGTGTGAGTTTGACCACGATACTTAGAACCGTAGTTTCTTCTGTAAAACAGAGATATGAATATCTATTTCACTGGGCTGTTGTGAGGATTGTGTGCAAATGCATACATTGCAACTATTCCAGTGCTTGGCCCCCACCAAGTTGGTCTCTATCCCCCTTCAAGCAGAAATAAGGTAAAGAGCCCGACTTGCTCCTTGTCTCTCACATGGAGCTGGAGTCACCCCCACTTTCCACAGCTGCCTACAATGTAGTCAGATGAGTCTTGTTGTATCTCCCTTTCCTCATGTTTCTCAATAGCCATTTTCATAACTCACTAGGACAGAGATAGAAAAGAACGTTTCTGAATTTCAGAAACATTTGTTAGAGTCTCTGACTGAGAAGAAAATTAAAACTAAAGGCCAAAATTCAATTTTTGTTGTGGGTGTCGATGGATTTAATTCATCTGTGCTGTCTTAGTTTGGGCTACTCTAACAAATTACTACAGACTGGGTGGCTGAAACTACAAACACTTACTCCACAGTTCTGGAGGATAGAAGTCAAGGATCAGGTACTAGCAAGTCCAGTCTTTGGTGAGAACCTTCGTCCTGGGCTGCTGATGACTTGTCTCCTTGCTGCTGTCCCCTCGTATGGTGGGGAGGAGGGGGAGCAAGCTCTCATATCTCTTCTTAATAAAGGAACTAATGTCACCTATGATGGCTCCACCTTCAGGACTTAATCACCTTCAGGACTTAATTACCTCCCTGAAGCCCCACCTCCTAATACAATCACAGAGAGTAGGATATTAGCATATGATCTTTGATGGAGGGGGACACAACATGCAGTCTGTAACAGTACCATCTGTCACTCCTATGGCCCTGAAAAATAGAGGCTTTCCAATAAGTAGGCATATGGTAACCACATACTAATCTGTTTTTGTTAAAATGCATTCTATATTTTCATTTTTTAAATTTCATAAGTCTTCTGAATGTAAGCAGAATTGAACACGGGTAGTAAGTCTTAAATCATTGTTCCTTTTTTTTTTTCTCCCTCTGCCTCCTGAAATATTTTGAGTTTCTTTGTTGGGTAGAATCAGCATCTTCCCTTCGTTTTCAATAGCTCCGTAAACTCTCAGGCCTACCCACCCTGTTTGGAGTTAGTTGGCCTTGTTGCATTCTCGTTTCAGTCAGTGGAGAGGCCCTATGGGATGTGCCTCTGTGGGATGGGAACTAGGAAGAAAATTCTGACAAGCAGTTTTTATCTGACAAGCTTTCCCATAGGAAGTCAAGTCCTCTCTGCACCTTACCAGGACAGGTGGCAGAGAAGCTCTTTAGATCTTTTTTTCTTCTAGTAAACCTTGTCCATTTGGAGCAAAAGCTTCCTTTTTTATCTTTGCCACATTGTTCAAAGCTTAAAAAAAAAAGCATCACAGAGAAAGTCAGTTTGCATCCAGAGATGACTCTTTTGGAAGTCCTGGACTGAAGAGAGATATCAAGGGGACATGAGGTCATCTTCCTTTGAGGTCAGACAGCTGTCCCTTTGTCATACTGGTAACTTCTGGCTGGGAAGGACATCTGAAGCACATGTTCCAAACATGAAAGTTTAGGCAGCTCTTCACCCTGCAACTTGCTACCCGGGTCTCCACAGGAGTCCCTCCAAGCAAACCTCCCATCACAGGAGAGGCAGGCCCACTCCTTCAGCCTCATCCTGCCCAGGAGCCTTTGCCGGGAGCACACCCGTCCTCCCACATCTCCCAGCCACTTCTATGGGTGTTTTGAAGTTTATACTTTAGAGATGAGAGAAAAGTCTAACATCTCAGTGACAACAGTCAAATGTATTTTGTCCCCTGCAGAAATGAATAAATCATCAGAGCCACTTTGAAATTGGAAACTGTGGCGGAGCTAGACCACATGAACTTTGGGGGACCTCACCGGGAACCCTCCGTGAGGTTCTGAGTGAAGCTTTAGGAGGGCAATTCATGTAGACATGCCATGGTCCTGCCTGTGACCTTGAAAGGGCAAAGGGTCACTGCTTCCACTAGTCAGAAGGCCCAGGGATGAACCTCTCTGAGAGAAGGAAAAATAATTTATGAAATCAATATTTAAATAATTATGACAGCCAATTTTATTGAATACTTACTCTGTACCAGGTACTCTATTAAGTGCTTTTATAAGCATTATCTCATTGAATCCCCTCACCAATCCTACAATTTCTTCATTTACAGATGGGGAAACAAATACGGCAAGCTAGAAGTATATACGTATATGCGTTGTTTGTAGTGGTCATAGACTGGAAACACTCCGATTCCCCATTAATAGAAAAATAATTCAATATGCTGCCTAGTAAAAAAAACTAATTTACAGTATAATACTGATTTTCAAAATTACCCTTTTTAGCCAGAAGGAAGAAGAAAGGATCAAAAGAAATTTGGATACGACTAAAACTGAACGTATAGTAGGACCTAGGAAGCCTACTGCCCCTCAAGGAAAACTCTTGGCCTATTCTAGACCAGTTTCTTGGTCCTTTCAAAGTTTTGTGTTTATGTTTTACTGCACTGACAAGCACAGCACCCTCTTAGAAATGCTGACAGAATATCTAGGGAGGTGAACAGGCAGGCTGACAATGTAATTTATCATCCAAAGCAGGACCCTTTTGAGAGTAAAAGGGGTGCTCTGGATCACTGCCCTGGGCAACAGGCATAACCCAGGAGCCTCCGGAGCAGACCAGAGCACACGGTAACCTACACCTAGGACACCTATGGAGAGCAAGCCCCAACCAAGCCCACCTAGGGCTGTGACCTTGAGTCCAGGTTCTGCCCCTCCCTTGGCTCCAGAGTTACAACCATACCTCACATCCTCTTACTTTATCAGATTTTCAAGTGTTATGTCTCTTTCCCTCTCCATCCCCTGATTGGCTTTCAGGTACCTTAGCCCCCAAAACCCCATGGGGTTAACAGCTTCCATTCATGTCTCCAAGAAGAAGAGATCATCCTCTACTGGAGACAAGTGGAACCACAGACTCCATCTCATTCTCCTTCTCTGCAAATCCCTCCATAACTCACTACCATGTGCAGAGACTGACAGCGGGGCAGGACAAAGCAGATGCCTGGGATTCCAGGAGGAAAGGAGCCCAGCTCACAATCCCCTCAGGGTTGCTCAAGAAGACCAGGCAGTCCAATGCTCCAGGGGACTGAAGAGAAGACAAAAAGAGGCCAAGGAAATCCAGTAAGTAAAATGCCAAACTCAGTTCCACTCAGATTGTCTCAATCATTTTTCAGGAAAAAAGCACAGAGCCCTGACCCTAAAATAGAGCAAATCTTCATTTCATCTTCTTCAAAATGAAATAGAATACAGATTGGAGGGGCATCCTCTCATCTCTTTGCTCACCCGCCACTGCCCCATATTGCATTAGTCATTAGAAGCCTCTCATGCTACATAAAATACAGCCCAGGAGAGGCCAGGCCCATAAAATTAGGAACATGTATTTATGTCCATTTCATGGGGTCCTAAGGAATCCTATTTTCAGAGAGTACAAAATGTCATTTTAAAATAATTGTGCAAATGATTTACTAAATCCTCTTTCCCTCACCTTTCAGTGGGTATTTCTTGTGCTATGAGTTGCTTGGGTCAGTTGAAACAAATGCTAAATGTTTTGTCTCAGACAGGGAGACGTGGCGGAAGCCCTCCCTTTATTCAGCTGGTATTACCTAAATCAACATGCAAGTCAAATCATATCCGTTGCAAAAGAACAGCTTCCTGTAGACAATGCCACACATGACAGCTTTAAGCAGGTGGTGAGGGAACAGCAGAAGGGCCCCAAGGACTTGGCTCCACCCCGAGTCCCATGCTCTGAGTTACACTGCCACTGCAAGGCTAAGAGTGGATGCAGTGCAAAGGGATCTGTGGAAAGTCTCATTTCACCCTGGGGTGGGGGACAAAGGAAGTTATGTGGACAGACAGAGTGACCAGTGCTCTCCTTCTGCAGACACCAACCTCTGTGCTTTATGAATAATCATTAACACAAATGGCCGAGCTGTCTTCTGTACCTTTAGTCATAATTGGGTACAGAGGAAGATTCACAGAGACATCTACAGGTTGGAACTGGATTAAAATAGAAAATACGTCTTAATGTGTCAATATTTTAATGTGGATGATCCCATCAAACACTGAGGTCAATTTATTGGTAGTTAATTGGAGTAAATTAACTAGGAAACTGCTTGTCATTTGTTTGTTGTCAATGTGCAAGGTTTTCACTGTGGGAAGAAAAGAAAATTGACATTTGTCCAGCATTTACCGCATGACAAGACTGCGTTGGGCAACCCTACATTCAGACACCATTTAATTTCAGACCAAGACTCTAGTCAGTGGTATTAAATCCATTTTACAGACAACTGTGACTCAGAGATGTTAAGTAACTCACTCAAGTTCCCACAGAGAGGTAGCAGAATGCAAGGGCCAGGATCAAACCTAGATCTATGTGAGGCTACAGCCCACCCTCTTTCCATTGTCCCAAAATGGCCAGAAGCTTTCAAATATAACTAACTATACTAAGGGTTATCGACAATCATGTACATATTTTGAGGTTGTAATTTACTCACTCTTCTTATTAGATGAGTAAAAAGAAAATTGTTATTTTTAAACAAACAATTTCAGTCAACTTTCAGCTGCTGAGTAGCAAGGAGAAAAATAACCAAAAGTCCAGTCTAATCTAAACCGTGGCCCAATGCAACCATTTAGAGTCCCTTGGTTTAATGCTCCACCTTTCTAGATAAAGGTACTTGGTGATTCCTCTGTCTTACACCGCACTTCCTGGCTCCTCTCCAAGATGGCATCTGAATACATGAATATACATGGGGTTGGGCTGTCATCCCAAAACTTTGCATTCTTGTGGTAGGACAGATCAGAAGTCCCAGACGGCATCCCCTAGCTCCCTGGTCTGTAGGACCTTGTCACTATGCACCTAGTTGCTGTTTCCTGACTAAGGTCTGCTGCTCCTACTGCTTGTAACTTGTCCTCTGGCTTCTCTTCAAGGTCGGCCAGAGCCCAGCAGTGCCTCCTGGCTACCTAGCGGCCTCATCGTCATTCTTCCTACAAATCTCATCTGGGCTCCAGACCAGTGCTGCCCTGAGCTAAAAGGTGATTTTTCGGGGTGCCTGAGTGACTCAGTGGGTTAAACATCTGACTTTGGCTCAGAGTCTGGACCCTGCTTTGAATTCTGTGTCTCCCTCTCTCTCTCTGCCTCTCTCCTGCTTATGCTCTTTCTCTTTCTCTCTCTCTCTCTCTCTCAAAAATAAGTAAACATTAAAAAATAAATAAATAAAAGGCGGTTTCTCTTTTCTGCCCATCCCACCTCCCAGACTTATACACTAACACGCATAGACACAGACATGCCAGGGACCTCACTGAGCCCTCTGCAAGCTTGCCAGCCAGGCCTTAGTGTTCTTCCTGGATACATGGGCACCCCCAGATACCTTCAAGGTATCATGGAATCTGGGCAAGACCTCTGAAGGACTGAATTCAGGCCCTTCCTCAATGCCCCCCTATATGGAAGTGGAGAGTGACCTTGAAAATGGCAATGTTTGGGTTCAAAGATTACTGGGAAGGTAGACTCGGGATTGTGCCTTGAGGAGAGATTAATAAGTGGCTGGAGGAAGGGCAGGTGCATGTGCTGTTTCTGCTTATGTATTTGAGTGACTTTGCTTTTATACTTAAATTTATGTCTTTGTCTTAGCGCCAACTAAAATAACCATGTCTTTCTATGAGTCCTGCAATAGTGTGGTTACTGCAAGCCAACTGCGCCAACATAAAATAAGCCTTATTCTAGGGTGGGCCGCCCATCTCCCCCTGTACCACAGCCTCCTGCAGAGAAGAGGCCAGGACCCCTGCCATGCCCCTCCTCGGCCCGCCCCACCCCCACTCCACCCCAGCAGCTTCTACACCAGAGGTTGTGTTTTGTGCCTGGCAGGTCTGCGATAGAGAGCTTTGATTGTCTTTGACTGTCCTGTTTAAGTTGCCCCATGTCCAGTTTCAAATATTTAAACCTTTTTCTGAGAAACAAACTGCGAAAATACAAGATATATAAATGCCCAGTATGAGAAGATGTCTCTTTTCCCAAAATGTAACTTTACATTTTATTAAAGTAACCAGATGTTTCCAAGCATATCCAAATTTTTATGACTCCCTTTATTTAAACGTCCAAATAAAAGAGCTCAGGCTATTGTGGAAAGGTCAGAAAAGTCCTTCCCAGGGCCTCAAGTTCCACGGTCACCTCTTACCTGAAATGTCTGTTCCCACTAAGTTATTGGTCTTACCAGCTCAGTACCTCAGTGCTTGAAGCCATTGCCCTGTCCCCTCTGCTGTCAGCCACTTTGCCTCATCCCCCAAAGCACTACTCACATAAGAATATACATGCCAGATTTTCTTAATTTTGGGAATTCATTCATACATTCATTCATACAATTCATACAATACATTCACAAATATTTATTGAGCCTCTACTATAGACTACACCTGTTTAGGCTCTGGGGATTCAGTAGCAAACACAAGACAGAAAAATCTCTGCTTGTGTGGAGCTTATGTTCCAGAGGAAACACTCAGAGAATAGACATAATAGGACACTATAGAGTGTTTCTAGTACTAATAAATGCATAGAGAAAATTAAAGCAGAGAAAAGGGAAGCAGAGTGCTGGGGGTGGGAGGAGTTTATTTTTTTCAAATACATGACCCAAGCAGGCTACAGAGAGGAGTGTTTGCATCGAGTAGAGAAGGTGCTAGAGAGAGCCATGCCCATATGTGGGGGAAGGATGTCCCAGGCAGAGGGAGCAGCAAACACACACAGTCCCTGAAGGAGGAACAGTCTGAGGCCAGTTTGACTGCAGTGGGAATAAATGAGGGAAGAGCCAAAATGTGGTCAGGGGGTTGCAAGTAGGTTGTGCAGGCCAGTTGGTTGGTGTGATGGTTGACTTTTACTCACAGTGAGTTTGGGAAGCAGTTGCAGGTTTTGGAGTAGAAGAGTGCCAGAACCTGACTGTACTTTAGAAGGATCATCTCCCTGGCTCATGGAGTGGGAGGAGATTGAGAAGGGCAAAGGTAGACGCTGGATGATGATTTGGAGGCTATTTCAACTGCACACGTTAGAGCTGGTGACCAGAACCACTGTCTGGCAGTGTGATGGTAAGGAGTGGACATAGGTCATGGATATATACTGAAGGTCTGCCAACAGGGTTTGCTGATGGATCAAATGCAGATGCAAAAGAATGAGAGGAAGCAAGCATGAGACCACGGTGTTTGTTCTGCGCCAGTAGAAAAATGGGCTTGTCATTTGCTGAGACAGGGGAGGACAGTAGTAATAACACAGCTCAGGAAAGAATGTCAAGTTGAATGTTAGGCATAAGAATTCCTCCCCGGCTGTGTCCCTCCAGAGTCCCCACCTCTGGCCTTGCTCTTGGGCTCCTCTCCCTCCATATCTTTTTTTTTTTTTGAAGTTTATTTATTTATTTTGAGAGAGAGTGCACACAAGTGGAGAAGAGGCAGAGAGAGAGAGAGAGGGAGAGAGAAAACCCCAAGCAGGCTCGCACCACCAGTGCTGAGCCCAATGTGGGGCTTGAACTTAGGCATCATGAGATCATCACCTGAGCTGAAGTCAGATACCTAACCAATTGAACCACCCAGGAGCCCTCTGCTCCACATTCTTTTTCTCCACCCACTCCTTCCAAGGTTCCAACTACATACCTTGAGCTGCTGAACACTGAAACTCCAAAATTCCTGGTATTTTATATGCACCAATGAACAACTGAGTTCTTTATGTGATGAAAAAACTGAAGAAAATAAATTCTCAGACAAATTGTAAGAAACATTGGAGTTTTCGTTCAAGCTTACTGCAGGCCAAACCAAAGAATTCTCTTTTGGGAGAAACATATATAGAAAAGAAATAAGAAGAGGAAGAAGAGGACTCAAAGGAGTAAGAAGTTACAAGTAAGAAGACATGGAGGAAGGTGAATAAATGAAAGCCTGGTTGAAGATGGTCTGCTCCACAGCAGGTGGGTGACTAACCAACTTTCCAGAAGAGGCCCTCATCTCAGTAACATCTGTCCAGCATTTGATTAGGAATGCCAATTACTTCCCATAACAGGCCTAGGACCTTTTAAACTAAGTAAGAACAGTTCTGTCCCTGGGCTGGATTTGGAACCATGTTCTCTCTCACTTATTTTCCTTCTCTTTATCCACAACCAATAAGCCCCATCAAGTTTTTTAAATAAAAAAAAAATAGGAAATAGGTATTTAGACAATACTAAAGAGAGATGAGTACTACCCCTTCACTACAATGCACAGAACGACAACCCTTTCTGTGTGTCTAGCATCATTTCATTCTTCTAGTATGTTGTGCCCTAACAGAAAGGTTTTCACTGACATATTAGGGTATGACTTCTCTCCACTCACTGTAATTGGCATTGCTGCCCCTCCAATCTGCTTTTTTGTGCAAAGGGCTCTACTGGCTGTGGACTCTAGAATAGGAATTTGGCCAGGCAAGCAATGAGAACAGCAACAGCTTAGAGAATCAATCCTTTTGGCATCATTTTATTTAAACATTCTACTAAAGAGAGTGTCTGGGGTGCCTGGGTTGCTCAGTAGACTTAAGCATCCGACTTTGGCTCAGGTCATGATCTCACAGTTTGTGGGTTCAAGCCCCTCACTGGGCTCTGTGCTGACAGTTCAGAGCCTGGATCCTGCTTCAGATTCTGTGTTTCCCTCTCTCTGCCCCTCCCCCACTCATGCTCTATCTCTCAAAAATAAATAAACATTAAAAAAAATTTCAAGAGCATTTCCAACATATGCAAAGAGTAGGCAGAGGATGATGAACTTCTGTATACCCATCACCTAGCTTCAATAATTGCCAACTCAGGCTGATCATATTTCATCTGTCCTCACCCACTGCTCTTCCTCTGGTTTTATTTTGAAGCAAATCCCAGACACATCCTGTGTATGTCTGTACCCTAAAGTTGATAAACTCATTACCATTGTCACAATTTAAAGATTAGCAATAATCCCTTAATATCATTATATTTCCAGTAAGAGTTCAAATTTTCAACTGCTTCATGAATGTCATAATTTTTTTGCAGTGTGTTGGAATCAGGATGCAAATAAGGTCTACATGCTGTGATTGATTGGTTAAGTCTTTTAAGTGTTTTTTATAGATACCTTTCTTTTCTCCCTGCCCCTAGTCCCAGCAGTGTGGATATTGAAGAAACCATTTGGAGTCTTGTAGAATTTCGCAAGGTCTGGATATTAACATCCCTCTGTGGTGTAGTCTATCATGTACTTCTTAGAAACTGGTAGGTAGAGCTAGACACTGCTGGGTTGTTTTCAAATCAGATTTGTAGCTTACTTTAGCACTATTTCCATTATGAAATCTTACTATTTCTCTAAATAAATTGCATTTGTCCAATTTTCATGTTTTTCAAATCTTACAACATTCTTTTAAGGTAAGAAATAGCTTTATTCCAAAAGGGCTTACCATCTTATATCAAATTTTAAGGGGAAAAAATTATTATTTAAGAACAAAAAACTGATGATAATGTTTTGGCACAAAAGTTATATTCACATTGAGAATAAAAATTGTCCCAAACCTGGTCTAGGGCAGAACTTTTTTGCATGATATAATTCACAACCTCCTCTGGGATGTAATTGGCATTGCTGTTAAAATGGTTGAGCAATTTTCTGATAGACCTAAATAAGATTAAGGACTTCTGGGAAGCCAGGGTTACCCACCCAGCTGACTGGCCAGCCTAATAATCTTTAACCAGGCATGATTTTTTTCTTGTATCTGGTTTAACAATGATTAACCATTCACTTTTCTTATAGAATCCCTAAAGAGAATATTGAATTGGCACACTTAAAGGTTTCATCCCTTGTGGCTAGCTTGAAACAAAGTTTTGGTCCAAACTTATAATCCATTTGTCTAAGAAGGTGTTTTAACAACATTTAGGAAAAAATATTGTAATTTATTTTTTACTACTTTGTATGGGTAAGAAATTTCTTTGAAAGGTATTAAATGTATACACAAGAGTCCTTAAATATATGGAAAATTGGTTTCTTTGAAAGCTCTGGGCACTTTGACTAATGGAGAGAAATTTCTTCTTTAGATAACATAATTCAAACTTAGCTGTTGTCATGAAGTAAAAGATCTTTCTTCAGATTTCTTCTATGAGCAAATTGGTGCCTTGAACATGGGATCCAAGTGCCCTGAGAAAACAACATCTCTTGATAGGTGGAAACAGGATTAACATCATGATTTAATTATTATACCAAATACATCACGGACAATCTGTGGACTTTAATAAATCTAACAGGTAAAGGATGAACTGGTAAGAAATGAACTTCACTTCTGCATTTTAAAAAATACATTTACTCCAATGGGAAATAAAAATGAATGCTGGGATAAAAATTTAAACGTGCTCATATATAAATAAGAATTGAATGAAATATACTAAGAGGATAGGCTGTGTATTTTATGTATTTTGTATAATATGTATTTTAGAAAATTATTTTTTATCATGTCTGTACAACTTTGTTGACATTATCTGGAAACTGTTTTAGTTACCAAGGAAACATAAATGAGCCATTAAATGTACATAATACAGTGGAGTTAAGCCCACACTCCTATGCCTTTTGGGATGCTAGATTGTGCCAAATGGCTCAAGATGGCTCTAAATTAGACCTGTATAGACCTCAAGGTTTTAGCAGGGCCACCAATGGCAGGTTGGGCCTCACCCTATCCAAGGGTTGACCAGCTAGCAGTCTTGACACAGGATTTACGTTGATAAGCAAAATCACAGACCCATTCAGGAGCCAGCCCAGGTAAATTATACTGGCTTACCAGCTTTCATCAGCTCTGAGTCTACACCAAAAGAGAATGGACTCTTGTATGAAAGAAATTGACTTTAGGGGCAATGGAGAATAATAATAACTATTTCACAGAATTCTTAGAAGGATTAAAAGCAATGATGTATATAATGTACTTAGCACAATGTTCAGTGGAAATAGGAGGTACTTAATATTTATTATCTTTAATATATTAAATTATTAATAAATGTATTAAATTATTATTTAATATATTAAATTAATCATATTATTAGCTCCTTCTCTCTCCCAAAGTTGAGATTCACATGTACTCAGAGTCAGGAACTTTCAATGAGGAAAGCATGTTGTAACCAAAATAATTGTGTCTGAATAGTGCCTTATAACCTACAAAAAGCTTTAATATGCATTATTACACTTGGACCTCAGCTCACCAACAACCACCCAAAGTGCTCTGTGGGACAGAAGTAAGTACATCCAGTTTACTGGTCACTGGGAACCTGGTAAAGAAAGATGTGCTATTAGAGCCACACTCCTAAAGGAGATCTGACCTCTGGGCATTCTGACTCTCAGAGAGGTAACACCCACAGTCCAGGCCTTACCCCACATCTCACAGTCACAAAACCCCAACTTGGGTGAACAAATGGAGGGACTCTGGAACAGGAGATTTCCAGTGCTAAAACTGGGAAACTCTCTAGCAAACCAAGATGAGTCAGTCACTGTAAGTCTAAAAGAAGTGAACACCAAACCCCACAGACCAAGAGTGCAAGAAAGTTAGCCATCAGAGCCATAGGAAACATGCTGCTTAGCACATGGTATAGAACACCAAGGTTTCATGGTATGAGAACCTTACATGTTATTTGGTCTGGAAAGACAGCTTCTCTAAGCTCTTAGCTCCCCAAGGGAGGACAGGAGTAGGTTACAAAGTATTTCTCACCAAAGCCCCTGTCAGGGGTTCGGTATTGGTGCTAATCTCCTTCTATGGTTTAATCATGCTGTCTCTGAAATTTGCAGGTGTGTCCCCACATGCACTGGGTGACCACCGACCTCAGGTTTCCCCTCCCAAAGCAGATGTCTATAGAATGGCCAAGCAGCAACTTTACAGCTGTGGCAAGAAACTGTCCCAATGTTAAGTAGAGGGCACCATCTCCAAACCTCTCCTTAAAAAAAGTCTAAAGACTCCCATTGACACAGAATTAAAGAACTTTAGGGGTGCCTGGGTGACTCAATAGGTTGAGCATCTGACTCTTGATTTCAGCTCAGGTCATGATCCCAGGGTCACAGGATGGAGCCCCGCATCAGCCTCTGTACTGAGCATGGAGCCTGCTTAGGATTCTCTCTCTCTCTCCCTCTGCCCCTCTCCCACCCTCCTCTAAAATTAAAGAAAAAAAAAAAGAACTTTATGCACTAAAAAATAATGACATCCTTTGCTTTCAGTATTGTTCCTCGCCCTTGCATTAGTTTTAGAGCCTGATTGTGGAGCTCACAGCATATTGCTCTGCTGATTTTGGATCTGGTGGATAGGAGTTTGCTGAATTATCTCCAGAAGAAATGCTGAATCATAAGGCTGTGTGAGCTTGGAAGAGGCCATATTTAGGTGGGTCTCCTGCCACCCAACTTAGCAACGTCTCAGTTCTCATCCAGAGAATCTGTTCCTCTCTCCAAAGATCAAGACTCTGCTTTTTCAAATTCTCCACAAGTGTGTGTGTGTGTGTGTGTGTGTGTGTGTGCATGCATGTGTGTTAAGGTGGGAGAAGAGGAAGAAAACCCTTTATGGCTTCCAATACTTATCAGACATGTCTCAAAGAAGGTTAATCTCTAGTGAAAGAGAAGAGAGGAGTTTGGTTTGTGGCTTGATATCCATCACTGAAAGGAACACAGCTGAAATGGGCCATCAAACAAAACTGCAGTTTTGTCATCAGTGCAGCTACCATGGCAGCAACTTCCACAAGATCAAGATACTAGAGGTTGAAGGGCTATGAGACAAATCTGCAAGCCAGAGAGCCAGGGAGTAAGGCTGTAGGGAATCTTCTACTTATCATATTATTGAACTATTTTAGAAAAAAAATCTTTTCATAGAAAAACATGGCTATATAAACTTCTAAGAGTCTTCAAAGACATGTTCCACTCACTGCATCAAAACTCCCTTATCATTTAAGAAGGCAGCCTCAGCTGAGGATCAATTACTAGATGTGCCAGATATCTTCAGCATCAGCCCTCCAGATGCTCTTTCCAACCTCTCCAATATGCTCCTTCCCAAGAGAGGCTTATCTGTGTGCTTTGCATCATCTCAGCTCCCATCCCCTCTGCCGTCTGGTTGAATTCAGCTAATGGGAGGTACTGACAAGAGGTAGGTAGGACACGTGAGGATGGGAGTAGAAGGAGGCAGAGTGAGGTCAGAAGTCCCTCCTTGTATGACCAAGGTGTGGCGGTAGCTCCTTCTCTCTGGAAAGGGCCACATAGCTACCACTATACTATAGCTACAGCTCTCTCTCTCAGGGCTCTGGTAGCTTTTCTCTCCCTTTAAGCCAATGGCTGGTAAGGATTCCCACTTTTGTTAGCTGTGAAGAGACTTCACCATCCTTTGTTGGTTTCCCTTGAACCCGTCTACACCCTTGTAAGTAGCCTCTTGGTTAAACTCCCTGAATAAGGCCCTATTAAGTATGCCTTCTGTTTCTTGTTGGAACCTTGACTGATCCCTTCAGCATATCAAGGGCCTACTTGGGGCAATGCAGTAAAGGACAAAGATCAATGGGGAGCAAATGAGAGACAATGCAGAGGTAAGCTAGGACTACCTTCGTCCTCTTTTCCACTTTTACCTATCAGCCAAGGAATGCATACATTTAAGGGAGAGTGGTAATAAACAAGGGCTATAAGGAATCCTGAGATTTTGTCCCAGGTCCTAAGTTCCTCCTTAATGATCTCTGGATGAAATGATCCTGGAGAGCTTTCTTCATGCTCATCAGAGTATAGTCAAGTGGTTCTTGCATTAAGTCATCATTTTGATGACACTAAGAAAGCTAGTTAACTCTCTCTTCCAACAGAGGAATACATCTGAGTTACTGTACTAAACAAAACTGATTGGGGTCATCCTGAGACAAACTGAGAAGGCTGAGCCATTTGGGGGGAAAAATGAAATGTTCAGGATCTGTGGAAAGTCAGAGTTCCACATAGGAGGCCATTATGGCCAGAAGATGATTGTTGTATGAGATGTTGAGCCTAGGAAGTGGGGTTGAAACAAAACACCAGCCCAAAGGAGGAAGGTCAAGGGAGACACAGTGGACTCCTGAGACCTAGAGAGCAGGGGTTTACGGCAGGCAGGCCTGGAGCAGGCAGTAAGCAGAGATCCTCACTAGAGGCAACTGATGGGATGGGTAGAGGCACATGGTCAACAAGAAGGGTCAGCAGCTGATGTCATTTTCCCATAGGGCACCCAGTCCATGGGAAGCAAGTGAAAAATGACTAAAGCTCATCCTAATAGAGCCGACAAAGAAGACCCACTCAGATGGCATGGGGCTTCTACTGACTCCATGATTAAGGCCCACATTAGATCCCCCTTTATGAATAAGGAAAGCCCATCAGTGCAGGTTAGGAGCCCAAAGGCCAGAAAACAGAGGAACAGAAATAAAGCAAACACTGCAACTAGACTGATTTGTCACAAATAAAGTTGGTGTTGAAATGTATTCTTCTACATACTTAGATAAAAAGCCATACAACAAGAGCTCTTTAGGCAGTGTCTTCACAAAAAGGAATAGTATCCTCATCTTGCTATCAGCATTTGTTTAAGTAAAACTACATAAAGCCCAACATTTCTCCAAATATGACATATCAAAAATCAAAGGAAAGGAGTGAGTCCTTGTTAGAAACCTGACTAGGGATTCTCTATGCAACGTACAGGTGAGAAAGCAAGCTTTTGAGTTCATCTTTTCTTCCTCATGGCAAATAGCTCTTCCTTTGTCCTCCCCAAATTCACAATCGAGTCTAGTTAGGATGGTGGTCAGCAAGCACCTAAAATTGAAGCAGTTAGCAGGTGAAGAAAATACACATAAAATGGGAATGCAGCACACAATAAGTCAGAAGTATTTACTAACTGAAGATGGAAGATAATATACACTTCTTAATGAGGCATGAATCATAGTCATGTTGGAAAGGAAGAGCAAGAGCGAGAGAAAGGCTTGAAGGCTCTCACTCCTTAAAGTGAAAGGAAATTTGGGAATTTGATCTTTCTTAGGAGCCTGATCTTGACCATCACAGTTATATCATCAGGATTTAAAAACTAATATAGAAATCTATTATATATTGACTGATTTAACACAAGGATAGTACTTTTCTTGGCCAAAAAACAATTATTTTCCCATATTATATAAAAGATCTTCTTTCCTGGAATTATTAATTTAAACATATACATTAGATATATATCATATATAATAATGCATAATAATTATATATACATTATATGTGATGTATAATAATATATACATGTATGTGTTTATATATAAATCATTGTATAGTTATATAAACATTTATAATATATAAAATGAATGTCCATATAGCAATATACCTATGTATAGATACCATCCATTTTATTCATCCATTCATTGTAGAGTAACTGGTTATCATGTTCAAGGCCCTGTGTTTGATGATGGGAAGGCAGAGGTGCATAAGATGTCTTCCCACAACTTAGTGGGAGAAGGTGACTGATACTCTATATCAAATTAAAATGCAATATGACAAATGCCATCAGAGAGCAATATAATTCATTGTTAGCCAGTGTTCATTTAGTACCTTATATATACAATTATTAAAATATGTAATACATTAGTCTCTCTGGAATTACTACATGTGCCCCCATAATCTCTCCCCCAACTTCTCAAAGAAGATCTGTGGAACCTTTTCATCTGGATCACAATACATATCACAGTGCCCAACAAGTGTTTTTTGTTTTAATGAGGATTAAATAGATAATTCTATGAAGGTTCAGCGAAAAATAGAAAATGTGGCACACATACAGACAGCTGTAATTGTTTATTCAGTGGAGTTAAAAATAGAAAAACCCATTTAAAATAAATGCATTAAAAGATAAAGTAATGCCACTATTTTTTAAATAATTAGAACACTGAGAAGAATATAAATAGTATATTAATTAAAACATCCAGGCAAAATACACTGAAATGGACCAAAGTCTACTGGAGACCTGATGGTCAGATTCCACATTGTCACTTCCATTGAAACCCATCCTCATTCCCCAGAAAACTGTGAAATTTTCATCATCCTAATAATTGTGTTGTGATTTAAAAAATTAAAGAAATCACTGCATTCCAGCTTGTTTAATATTTCTGCAGTGGACATAAATGATAGTACAGGTTCTACTGAGAGTTTCTATTTGTTGAACACAGTGGGTAAGTTGGTGGCAGCTGAGCTCTGTCTATGAGAAATCAATTTGGGTTAGACTGATATAGAAATTAAACCGCTGTAGTGTATCAGAATATGGTAAAGTGCCTTTAAATCTTGGCCTTAGTAATGTATTGAAAAGAAGGAAGTGACTTACTCGAAAAGAGGAAGTAAAGAAGAAGACAGTAGGGAGAGGAGTTAATGATGATGAAAGATGGAAGACATGATCATGAAACCAGCCGGTTCCTTCCTTTAGTTTTTGCCCCTGTGTTTTATTGCACTTAAAGGGAGAGCACAAAGGTTTATTTTGTTTTATTTTTCTCTTTTTCAGGCATAGGGGGAAAAATAAGAGAAAGAATGATGGTAGGATAGAAATAAGAAGAGAGAGTTGTGAGTAAAAATGAAAGAATTAATGAAGAAGAGCAAAGGAAAGACACAGAAACCTGAGAACTTAAAAAAGCAAGGAGAAAAGTAAGAAAACTGGGGAGAAAACAGGCAGAATTCATCCTTTTGTGTAAAGTATCTTTGCCCCAAATCACAGGATCAACAAATACCTTGATAATCGTTTAATACTATAGTTTTCCTTCTACTGCATTATGTCCAACATCCTACTTCCTGTTCTAAAATGTTAAACACCAAGCACCATCATTCCCTCCTTCCTACTCTAAACTTTAGTGTTTTCACAGTTTTCTTAGGCAAGAATTTCAAGACCAGATATCTTCAAGTTTGGAGCAAATGGGTTGGGATTATTTTTTCCAGAACAAGAACAAGCAATTTCATGTGGGAAAACAGATGATCAAAAATTAAGAGTGATCTAAACTGTTGGAGTCCCAGGCACTCTGAGATTTTAGAAATGGCTGACTTATAGCCATCACCTCTAGAACTGGGATAAATATATCTGCAAGTTACAGAGTCATTGTAAAAATGCAATGAGTTAATGTTCATAAAGCCTCTAGGGATGAGGCACATAGCAAGAGGTCAGCAGTTGTATTTGAACGAAGATTTGTGCTTGAATTGTTTTAATAACTGAATTAAAAACTTAAATTTTGTGGTGCGCCTGGCTGACTCAGTCAGTAGAGCCAGCGACTCTTGATGTCAGAGTCGTGAGTTTGAGCCCCCTGGTGGGTGTAGAGATTTTAAATAATAAGCTTTTGATTATAAATAAATAAACTTTTAAAAAACTTAAACTTTGTTTAATTTGGGGGAAATGCTTACTCTTTTTTTTTACCTTCTTATTCTTTAAAACCTTTGAGATGTAAAATCCACAAAACCGAAGGTATTCCAATAGAGATGTTCAAAAGGGTGCTGAGAACGTCCCTGAAAACCTGATCCAAGATATCCTTTTTTTTCAAAGGAAAATCTGACTTTGCACTCTTTTCAAGCATCGTGACCTTATAATCTTTCCTGTCAAGAAAGTTCTCCAACCTTCTATTTTGTAACATTCATTTAAACCACACAAGGCATGAAGGCATCTCTCCAACTTTCTCCCATCCTTCAGCCTTTTTCTTTCAGGTTTCCTACAAGCAGATAAAATGGAGATAGAGTAGGTAAATGCTTATACATCTAGCTGTCTTGCTAGTGAAGCATTGTAGAAATAAATTCATGATGGCAATTTCCTCAAAGGGTCAAAAACAAGCCAAGTAATTTAATTTTAAAACTGACTTTAAGACAGGAAATCAGGAGTTGGTTTGTGGGTAACCCTGGGAAGGCTGAGGATTGCAGTGAAGTCACAGATCATGCACCACCCGAAACTTAGTGAGGTCAAGCCTCGCAAAGGAAAGCTCGTAAGCCCTTTGTAGAACAATATCTTACTTTTAGGCCTCTGCCTGTCAGTCCTCTGCTCTGGTTAATATCATCAAGGGAATCCTTGCCTGACAGAATGTAATTTAGGATCTATTAAATATGATTACTTGGCCTTGAAAATGATGGATATTGGACAGAATTATAGAATCACTTTACAAAAGAAAGGTCTATTTTACATCCTTTCTTGTGGAGCCTAAAATGAAGCCTGGGAAATCCCTCAGAGGGGCTGTGGCATTTATAGGTTAGGTTTATGAAAAAGGGAATTGATATTCATATTAAAAACTGTGAAAATTGAGCAAGGTGAAGATAGTGAGCATGCAGACAGCTGTGACGTGAGTCTGAAGGGTAAGTGGCATGTTGCCCCACTGATTTACTTGCTTTAATTATATTAGTAATGTGAAAGTCGACATGATTCGAAACACGCTCTTTGGGTTTTTCTTTCAAATACTAGCCCCCAGTGACCACTTTTTATGGTCCTCCCAATTTCCAATTACTTAAATGTTCATAGCTGAAATACTTCAGAGTTCATTGCCTGGTTTGCTTTGGAGGTGGCCTAGGCCTGAGTTTTTATTTAATTACATTTTGTTACTGGTTATAAAAGTAATATATGGTCATTGAAAAAACTACAAAACATAAAAAATTGCAAGGATGAAATTAAAACCACTAATAATTCTGTCACCCAGAGATTGCCATTAACATTTTCTGTGTACCTACTAGGAGTTTTTATATATATATCACATAATCATACATAATTATATATATAATTTTTATTACTCACTTGGTATATCATAATATTGTTTACTAAAATTGTTTTAACTTAATACTGTAGTGTAACCATACCCCCATATTTCAAGTATTATTCCATAAGGAGATATTTAGTGGTTATATGCTATTCATTGTATGTATATGCCATCAATTTTTTTAAGTTCATTTTGAGAGAGAGAGAAAGAGAGGAGCATGAGCAGGAGAGGGGCAGAGAGAGAGGGAGAGAGCTGCTGCCAGCACAGAGCCTGACATAGGACTCAATCCCAGGAACCGTGAGATCATGACCTGAGCTGAAATCAAGAGACAGATGCTTAACCAACTGAGCCACCTGGTACCTATGCCATCAATTTTTAAACTGATCTGCAATTGATGAGAATTTAGAAGATCTCTTTATATTTTTTACCCATTATCAGATAACTCTGTATACCTCCCCTGTTATATCCCTAGGATATATTTTCAGAAAAGTCATATGTCCAGCCTTTTTACATTTGGCAAATTTCTCCCCTCATGCAAGGTCTACATTACAGTATTTCTTCATCACATCTTCTATTTATCTTACCAGGACCAAAACAATGAAGACAGTAGATAAAGTTGAGATTATCACCATTATATTTCTGATTGGTAATGAATTTTGTGTTAGGGATAAGGTGGGAGCAGCATTAGAATTTTCAATTATCTCAAAAAAGAAACACAACAAGGAAGCAGGAAGTGAGGAATGCAGAGTTATTGTTTGGTTGTAGAGTTTCAATTTTGTAAAATAAAAGAATTCTGGTAATGGATGGTGGTAATCATTGCACAACAATATTAATGTACTTAATACCACTGAACTATACACTTGAAACTATACACATCTTAACCAAGATGTCAAATTTTACATTATATGTGTTTTACCACAAAAAAAAAAAAAAAAGAAATTGGGGGGAAAATAACTAAGCAAATGAAAAAGATCACCACTACTTCTGTTGCAGAGGAGCTCATTTGGAAAAAGGAAACAGGCTCTCCATATTCCATGACATGTTCCTGATGTTATGGTAGATGAAGCTATAATCATAATTAACATTTATATGGTACTTTACAGTTTACAAGTGCTTTTGTACACATAATTTCATTGACATAACAGCCTCATGAAACAGTTGATTATCATCATTTGGTATATGAGAACTCTGAGACTAAGGTCAACTACTGCCCAAGGTGATATAGCTGGCAAAGAGCAGAAGCAAGACATCATTCCAGGGCCTCAACCTCTGGCTCAAATTGTGTCCCGTGAAATACACTACCAAGATGGTGACAAGGCTGTTGTGCTAGCACAACTATCAGTTCTTTTCACTTGACAAGTCAAATATTTCATCCATAAACTGAAAAGGGCAAATATTTAAATAGCACTTAAAAGACTTAGCTTAGAAACACTTCTTTTTGTAACAGCCTTGGATAAGTAGTTGAATAAAACAGTAATTTTACTAACATTCGTAACAAAAAATACCCCCCACTGTTTGAACCCTTATTGCATGTTTTTGGCACTTTCAGATATTGAGTTAATTTTTAAAAATTTTTATTTTTAAATTAAAATTTGCCCTCTCTATATATTTATCATCTTAAGGGGGAACACATGCAACATGACCAGGTATCAGTGTGGCCATGCAAGGTCATAGGAAGAGGAACTGAGCACACAGTAACTTAGAGTCAACACTTCACTATCTCTCTTCACTATCTCTCATCCAATTAAAATACAAAAAGAAAAGTTACATATTTCTGAATTAAATATTAGCCTAAACAGATTTTTTAAATGCAGATGCTCCCTTTTTCCCTAGATTTCTTCACCTATTTTTGGGTGCAGGATCTGGTCAAAGATTAAAAAGTTGTTATTGGCTCTTATTTCTATTCAATATCATCTTCAATTTTGATAGATGATTTCTCCAACTTATCAAGATTTTTTAGAGTTTTGTCTTTGATGAGTCCTGAATAATTTAATCTAACAAGCAGGTAGTTTTGGTAAATAGAAATCTGATCTGTGAGATTTATGTTGCCCGTGAACCCATTTGTCTTTGGAATTAAAAGTATCAATAGACATTGTGAACATTTCTTGTTCTCATATAGTGACTAACCTTATGCATTTAATACACTTTATTATGGACCTGCTATGTGCCTAGTTCTGCAAAACTAAATAAGACACAGTTCCCTGGAACTCTCATTATATTAATAAATAGAAAAACTAACACATATACTATTTATTAAAATGAAATAGAGTAAGTGCAATACTAGAAGTATATGCATATACTCTGGGGTCACAGAAGTATTATATTTACTCCTATAAGTAAGAGAAAGCTTCACAAAGGAAGAATCATCAGAGTTGGGACTAAAAGGATAAACAATTTTTCATAAGGAAAGGGATGGGAAGGTTTATCCACATATATTACTTTGTCCCTTATGTTATGATTAGATATTTTTCTTCAATTATAGTATGAAGCCACACAATATCATATACTCTGACTGTAACATTACAAACATCTTTAGGGGCACCTGGATGGCTCGGTTGGTTGAGGCCAACTTTGCCTCAGGTCATGATCTCACGATTTCTGAGTTCGAGCCCCCTCTTAGGCTCTCTGCTGTCAGCGCAGAGCCCACTTTGGATCTCTGTCTCCCTCTCTTTCTGCCCCTCCCCTGCCTTCTCTCTCTCTCAGAAATAAATAAACATTAAAGACATCTTTAGATTTCATAGGATTCTCTTTAAATTCACCAAACTATCATCTTTCACTGTACCTGCCATTGAGTAGAATTCATTGTTGATAAATAAACATTAATCTTAATTATGAAGCTCCTTGATGAATTTACCACTGTACTAATAGTGTCAGGGTGTCCAGCTGCAGGGGACACCATTTATATGAACACTTCCCTTGGGGTCCCTAGGCAGTCTTATGCATGTCTGTGGATTTAAGGTATTTATCTCCCTCTACTTTGTACACAATTCTATTTGAATACTGCATTTTCCTTTCCAGTTGAACTATACTTAACACAGTAGAATTTTATGAAAAAAATGCTTCCTAGTATTTATGATAGCTACTGCTCCAGTTAATTCAGTTAAATAGAATTTCTGGAACAGTAGTTATGATTTTCTAAGATACTGTATTATCACCTCTCAATTTCTTACTGGTACTTATATAATATGGATGACTGAACAATGTAAATCCCCACTGTATAGTTGATATTGATGGTTTCTGGTCAATTGATGTATGCCAGATTTTTTGAGAAATCATACCAGCTTTGAGATTCCTGAGCAACTGTGCTGTGTATTCTTCTCTAACCATTAATTGAATTTTGAAAAGGAATTTGATATATTTTTAATTTATTTTTTGATGGTAAATCAAGGCATAAATCATCTATTCCTAGAATCCTGAATGGCATCTACTGTGCTTGTTCTTTGTTAATAAATATTTCAGGTTATCTTAAACTATGCTTCGATATTTGTACATATCTCAAACAAATGGATAATAGAGCAATACTTAGATAGTTCTTCTCTATAATCTTACTTCATTTTTTCCTGGAGTTTTATATTGGATCTCCTCTACACCATTAGATTCCTTTAACTTTGATGTGTCTGCCTAGCAAGGACTCTAAACAATAGCATTTTCTTGATTTAGATTTTAGCCCATCAGAGGCTGTGGACTTTTTGAAGAAAAGGAAATTCATTTAAACAAAGTGGTTTGCACATTCAATGTTAGCTCATAAGAATGAGTTCTGCAGGACTTTTCAGCTCTAGGATTCATGTGTATAATGGCAGAGTGAAAACAACAGATTGTAGTTGTATGAATGTCATCTGTGTTATGTCAAAAAGAAAAACAACATTATCCTGAATCAGATCAAATAGAACAGTCCAAAAAATTTAATAGGGGTGAAAACTTAGTCGATAAATTGAATATGGAATTATTTATTTTCAGTGCTTAGATAACATACTGAAATGAAATTTTCTAAAAAATATTAATTAGTACCTTCCCAAAGACTTTTATTTTTAACGTTTATTTATTTATTTATTTATTTATTTATTTGAGAGACAAAAGGAGACAGAGTGTGAGCAGGGGAGGGGCAGAGCAAGAAAGGGAGACACAGAATCTGAAGCAGACTCCAGGCTCTGAGCTGTCAGCATAGAGCCCAATGTGGGGCTCAAACCCATGAACTGTGAGATCATGACCTGAGCTGGTCAGACACTTAACTGACTGAGCCACCCAAGCACCTCATTCCCAAGGGCTTTTGAATCCCATAAGGTTTATTTCATTTTTTAGAATCTTTTGCAATATGGCACATCAGTGCTGAGATGTCTGCACAGAGTCAGGTGTGATCTCCGCACTATAATAATTCTGTGTAGGGTTTCTCATATAGTGATCTGCCCCCTGACAAAACAGGAGGTCATGGCAACTAAGAAACCAGTGGTTCTGCCCTGAACACAGGTAGAGGAAAACAGATTTTTCTGTCAGTGGATCAGCCTCTTTCTCATTTTTAGTGGAGAACTTCTCTGTAAATTATTTAGAAACAAACTGAGTCCTTGGTCAATGCAAAATCAAAAATATCAAGGAATTATTTTTTTTTAAGACTTTAAAGGAGCAGCTGCTTTCCTGCATCCAGGAAAATATGTCCATCTTCTTGTAATTTATATGCAGCTGCGGGGAATTACCTAGAGTGTTTCATTAGCAACATATTGTCCCCTGCAGGGACAATAATTCACTTAATACAATCTTATTCTCTTCCTAAGCAAACCTGGGGATGAATAACAATAATGATTTTTATTTCATTTCAGTTTTTAGAAATCCTCCTTTATTCCTACTCTGCTCCAGTTCTCTGGCATGATGAATGATGCCTGTTCATAGCCAAGCATACTGAAAGTATCAGATCTCATGGTTCGTGGGTTTGAACACTTCACCAGGCTCTGTGCTGGTCACTCACACATTCTCTCTCAAAAAAAAAAAAAAAAAAAAAAAAGATTAAAAAAAAAGAAACGCAAATTCCCAGGCACTATCCTAGTCCTGCTGAGTAAGAAATTCCAGGCCCTTCTGGATTTTATAAGCCCTCCAACTGATTTTGATAATCACTTGAGTAAGAACCAGAATTCTTGCTCTGTGGTACTGTTACACCTTCACTTCCTGTTGGCTCTTCCTCCCACAGACTCTCCCAGCCTCATCTCTTCCTCAGAGCTTGGTCCTGGCTCCTTCATCCTCACTACCTGCATTCTTCCTGGAGGAGAACTCACTCTTCCTTAGTGGGATCTCACCCATTTCTAAAAGAAAAAAATCTATTGACAAGGGGTGATCATTAGCTAATAACAATAGCCTCTTCCAGACTTCTCAGTAAATGCCAAATCTCACCTCAGTGGCCTGTTCTTTTCAGAAGTTTCTCTAATGCTGAATAGACTCATAGTAAACTTCTTATCTAATGGTAATAAAAGCTAACCCTTGTTGAGCAGTTAATACGTACTGTCCCAAACATATGTGTATATTATTTAATCCTCACTACAACTCTATGGGGCAGGTAACCTTAATAATCCATTTTCCAGGTAAGCAAATTGAGGCAGAAAGTAGCTAAGTGATAGCTCAAGGTCATACAACCAAGAAGTAGTAGAGAGTGTATTAAAAGCCAAATATGGTCTGAGAGATGATTGTTACTCAGCAAGTAAGAAAGTCCTAGTCTTATAAATTAAGCGCTTTTCCTTCTGTCATGTGAAGACCATAATGGAATTTTTCCTAAAAGATTGTTTTAAAAAGCAGGAGATGCACCTTAAAATTTATACATACTAAATTTGGGGGAGAAATTCCCGCAGGCAGTGACCTTTATTACTAAGATTTGATTTGGAAGCCAATTTTTATAGCTCAGTTAAAAACTGCTAAACCCAGTCACTTATATAATAGAAATGCTGACATGACCTTAATTCTAGAGGTGCAAAGGGTATAATTGAATTTAAGAACAATGTACCTCATCCATTAAGTCATTAAATAGATCGTAATAATCTGACACGTTTGGTAAGTACTACATGAAAGTGGTTAACAATGGTATGCAAATAAAATGAGCTTACATGATTAGCTACTGTATTTTAGGTTGTGTTTGCCAAATATAACATTAAATTACAATACAGTCATTTAGAAAATGTTATGGCAATATACGGCAATATATTTTAAATGTTCCTGAACATGATGCCAATGTAAAGAAAGGGAATGTTAGAATCTCCAGGATATTGCCAAGTGCCTATGCGTAATTAAGAAAGCTTCATATTTACAGTTAATAGAATTAAACTTAATCAGGAATACATCCTTTTGACCCAAGCTTCAGGAGTTGCCCTGGTGAGATAGTGCATCTGATTGAAAAGCATATATAAAGATGCCAACTAAACACTCAAGTCAGATCATTACTCTGCATAGATGCATAATTGGCACTGCTGAGGAAAAACATCCAGATGTTTGGCATCATATAACCAAATGCCTAAATCCAAGTGAAATCATGAGTTAAACACATACTTAGGGAATTGAATCAACGTAGACATCCAGTTGGGCTCATTCTAGCTCAAACAAAATAAAACAAAGCCAAAACAAAATTTCTTGAGGGCAGGGCTAGAGATCTGAATTTTCAATTTATATTGTCTCAATTCTTCACTTAATCTGACTATTTATAGGACCATTAATGAAGCATACTAATCATGTCAGTATAATAGAGAATCCAGTAGAGCAAAACATACCGGGCTTCAGAACTCTGACAATTATTTTAATCAGATCTTCTGTTAGTTTTATTACTTTATGCAAATGCTAGTATAACAAATAAGAGTTAATAAATAAGAACATATCTAATAAATTATTCATGTTCTTACCTGTTGGTCACAATAATTGTGAATATATTCAAATGTCTTTTGTTAGATTTATATATGGGTAACAAGCCATGGAAATGAATATACACATTTATAGAAAAGATATATAACATGGTGACATAAAAATCAAAAAGGTCAGAAATCACTGTCCTAGTAAAAGAAATAAAAATAATTAAGGGTTTAAATTGAATATAAGTGACTCAATGAGTAGGATAGATCAATTACAAAGATGACTCCAATTTTCCCCCTTCTTACTACATGTCTGTACATCTCCTCCCATCATGATGTGGCATTTATTTGTCCCACCTCTTGAACTGAACTGTCCTGGAACTTGGCCTCTAGAATGTGGTTGATGCGAGTGGGTGTCATAGTGAACAGAGGCCTCAAGAGACATTATGCACACTCACTCACTCTAGTGCTCCTGTTCCTTTGCCCTGAGAATAACTCTGAGCTAGCCTACTAAAGAATGAGGGATCCTGTGAAAGAGAGCCCAATCGTCCCAGCTGGAGACATCCTAACCCACCAGCTTAACACAGATGCATAAGCAAGCCCAAGAATAACCGAGCCGGGCACAGACCAGCACAATCCACCTGGCTCATCTCTAAGGCTTATGGCAAATAATAAATGGTTGTTTTAAGCCAATGGGTTTGACCTGGTTTCCTATGCAGCAATAAATAACTGATACAATTAGTGTCAGACAATATTTCTATAGCAAAATGATGCAAATATTATGGTTATCTCTAAATATTAATGATTCTTGAATTTACATACATTTTATATTCTTTAGTGCACTGTCACAGACTTGTGTAATAAAGAGGACAAATGTGATTATCCCAATTTTAAAGATAAGAAAATTAGACAGGAAAATGAAATAACACAGCCAGCTATTACTGAGGTGAAGAGTAGGGGTAAGGATAAAGTGTGGAATCCAATTCTCTCTAAATCCACATCAATTTCCAATAATCCTTATGATCTTAACTGGCTTCACTGTGAATCTGACTTAAGGATAAAAATATCAGCATTGTGGTACCCCAGCTAACAGGGCAAGTTCTATCTTCACCATTAGAAATACTGGCATATCACTGCCTTCAAAAAATCCACTAAAACAAAAAATTAGAAGATCCCAAAAAACCTACATGAAATTTAATATTAATTGTTGTTCTTGTTATTGTTGTTATTTTGTTTGAATGTCTGAGGCTTCCATGATGTTTATCCTTCATAGAAATAAAAAGGGAGCAGGAGGAAAATTCACCCCTCTTACTTTAGTGTCAACCTTTGGACTACTTAATAAACCAATTAAATGCAAGATTCAGAAAGTATCCATCTTTACACTGAGATAACCACTGAGCAATCAATGATAATTAAAAAAATCAATTGGTCTTCTGTAGTAATTAAATTTGTCCACTTAGATATAATTGATATTGTTCGTAACTAATTATCCAAGTAAAGGCTCTGAGGGACTCTTAGAGACTAAAGGATTGAGCCAAAGAGTCTTCCTAATTTGAAATTGGACTGAATACCATGTTTTCTCAAAAACTGATTAAGTCTTCCCTAGAAACATAGTATTGAACAAACTCAAATACAGTCAGGAAATCAGTATTAAATTAGAGGCAGTTTAGCATACTATCTAGCATACTATCTAGTACTCTATGTGTGACCCAGGGCTAATCACTTAGCCCCTGTGTTTCAGCTCCTTCATCCATAAAATGGAGATAATACCAATGCCTACCTCATGGAGTTGTTTTAAGCATAAGTTATTAGTAATAAAGTATTTAGAACAGTAAGATGTGTATTGATGTTATTATTGTTAGTTGTCCCTTGGTACCCTTTAGAAAGAATGGTAAGATAGTCACCAATCACAAGTTTATTCCCTGGTTTTTTTCTCACTTGTGTCTAATTCTTGTGGGCAGTTTACATTCAAGGATTACTTCCACCCTTCCCATCTTTGAGATTCGATTGTTCTTCTTGGGATAAAAGATGGCTAAAATAGGGGAAAAGGAAGTTCACATTTGGTGTGTGGCATATCTGATTACAAGTTATTAAGCCAATCCTTCCCTCTCTCTCATAAGCAATTCATTTCCCAGCACCAGAGGGGAGGAATAATAATAAAATAAAATAGAGGATGATCTCATCACTGATGCTTAGCATTTGTATATTCACTTAAAAAGGTGGCAGAGCAATTTACTACAGCCCTCAGGCGGCCTAAATGACATGTTAGCAAGTTATATCGATATGCTATTACCTATTTATTCTGAGATTCAATGCAAAATGTCAAGGAGATCCCTACTTAAGTACACTAAATTACTGACTCCTGGGGCTAGAAAGTACTGGGAGAAGCTATTTGGTATTGAACCCATCTCCTGGATAAGAATCTATGGCCCGTATAGATGCGAACCTTTTCAAATTCTAGAGAAAGCTATTAAACTATCTTCTACATTAAGATCCTCACTCTTCCAAGAAATTCTTTTCAAGGTGTTCAGGTGTCAGCTTAAGTACATGTGCATTTGTTCTATCATTTGATGGAATGAAAACAGCTGGTGAGACTTCTAACCCATGCAGCATTTCCTTGAATTCTCTCCTTCATCCCAAACCTGTATTTCCCAGCACCAATAGTGATGTGGAGAGCAAAGGCAAAAGAAATGTAGGTAAAAGTAAATTTTCTTATAACCTTCAGCCCACTGACAAATACTTGAGACAAGCACATTCCTCGAGGAACTCCCAACAGTCTTAATGTTCCTGTCTTGCTAGAGGGAAAAACAACCTTAGCTTGACAATAGCTAGGCCTCCAGGATCCAATAAGTCTTCTTTAACATATGAAAGTCCTTTTGGAAACTTCCCTCCTCTTCCCCCCCCCCCCAAGTATAAAACCAATTGCTCTTCACAATCCCAGTGCAGCTCTTTATGCCCAGGATCCTGTCCCTGTGCTATAATAAACACCATTTTTGAATCAAAAATGTCTCAAGAATTCTTTCTGGGCCATTGGCTCCGAACCCTAACACTTCAAACCACATCAATAGAACAGCTTCATCTGAAGGACATCCACTTATCCTATAAGGATTATTGTCTTATATCCTATAAGGTTACTGTCTCCTAATATGAGGTTAAATTAATACACTCTGATTCTGAAAATGCAGGAATCATCACTTGAGCTTTGCAATCCAGCTATGTCTTCTCCAACCTTCTAAAATATCCACCAGTCAAATAAGGATTATGGGGAAAAAGTGTATCTGAGGTCAGACTCATCTCTGTCGTTACTTCCAATAGTGAGTTAAGCAATCTGGCCAAGATTCAGAACTCAAGCCAGAGAGCACAGTTCTGTGCCATAAGGCAAGCTGCGGGCAAAGCACAAGCTAGCACCCCCTCCCCAGGTAGGATATGTGTGATACTCTTCAGGCTCTCCTGGCTGCCCAAGAACAAAGCAAAGGGGGAAAGATGGTTAACTGATAAGATAATAGTCCTGCAGGACATGTGTCTTCATCAGTTTACAAATATCTTAGTAAGTTATAAGAAAAAGGCATTCTTATCAATAGTCTTATCAGTCTTATAGACTTATCAATAGTCTATAGACTCAGTTTCCTGCAGGCTATAAGGAAATTTAATTTTACCTGCCATTTCCTTCTTGCCTTTGTTCCCCACATCACTATGGAGGGGAGGGTGATACTCCCCTAATTAAATATTTAAATATTAAATAAAAAATATTTAAAAAATATTTTTTAAATCTTTTTAACGTTCATTTAATTTTGAGAGACAGACTGCAAGCAGGGGAGGGCAGAGAGAGAGGAAGACACAGAATCAGAAGCAGGCTCCATGCTCTGAGCTGTCGGCATAGAGCCCGACACGGGGCTTGAACCCAGGAACTGGGAGATGATTGCTTGAGCCGAAGTCAGATGCTTAACTGACTGAGTCAACCAGGCAGCACACCGCCTCCCCCCCGCCGCCCAATTTTTTTTTAAAAACTGCATTTGGAATAACAGGGCAAGTTGCATTTCTCCTCTCCTTTCTCTACTTCTACATAAGCAGAATATATAAAGCTGGCATCTGTTTTTTGTTCAAAATGAAAACCCCTAAACTTCAAGAGATCACTCCAGCTTTCAAAAAGTAGAAAGGGAGCAGGGGCAGTGGGCTTGCATCAGGTACTTGGGTTCACCCGTGCTCACCTAGCGTGTCATCACACCAGTGCACACAGTGTATGTTCAAACATGGCAGAAAACTCTGCCCGTAGGAGGAGATCTTAGGATTATAATGAGCTAAAGGTAACTTCTGGATAACACAGGGGCACTTCTGAGCAGGTTCTCAGCTCCAATCTGGCTCAGACTTACTCATGTCAGGAGCTATCAAGGGTGACACACCTAACAAGGGGCTATCAAGCAAGACACCTAATTGGCATCTCCTTGGCTGAACTGTTGGTTCTGCAAAACAAAACACATTCCTTCCCTGCTTTTGTCCTTTCCCTTCTTCCCTTCTGCTGATAGCTTTTACCTCTCTGATTTGAGTAATTTCCCGTTGCTTCTTAGCTAACACCAGGATTTCCAAAGGAAAAGAGATACTAACACAAAATCAGGTAAGTTTAGTAAACCCCTGTAATTGTTGCAGGATTTTTTCCCCTCAATACCCAAGTTTCGTTGTCTTGCCACTTCAAAGAATGAAGAGGTGGATACAGAATAAAATGAGCAGTGAGCAACAGTTTATTAGAGTATAAGATTAGAAGTAAGAATAATATGAAAGCTGTCTTTACAGAGAGGGGGCATTAGAAAGTGAATGCCCATGGGGCGCCTGGGTGGCTCAGTCGATTGAGCGTCATGATCTCGCAGTCTGTGGGTTTGAGCCCTGCATCGGGTTCTGTGCTGAAGAGCTCAGAGCCTGGAGCCTGTTTTGGATTCTGTTTCTCCCTCTTTCTCTGCCCCTCCCCTGTTCATTCTCAGTCTCTCTCTCTCTCTCTCAAAATTAAATAAACATTAAAAAAAAAAAAAGAAAGAAAGAAAAAGAAAGAAAGAAAGAAAGAAAGAAAGAAAGAAAGAAAGAAAGAAAGAAAGTGAATGTCTGCAACTATAGACTAAGGACTTTGTTTTATAGGGTTTTGGTCAATCCCTTTCCTTCCCTTCTCCGGTTCTACTTTTATTGGTTAGGTAACTCTAAATGCCTAGTTATTTCTTTTTGATTGGCTCATTTCCATTGTATGAGGGGTGATCTATGGCCATAATGTTCCTTGTGGGTCATCCCTTTTTTTCCCAGGTCTACCTATTTATAGTCAGGTCTTTTGTTTGCCAAATTCCTGAGGGAAACCTCAGGGGGAATAGGGGAAGTCCCTCATGTTCTCAAGAAGAACTATATACCTGAGGGAGTTTGCTTGCGGTCAGACATTCCCAGAAGAAATGTTTTAAAAATATGTGTTTTTCCCCACCCAGGGACCATCAAACCCTAGCCTTTCCCTTTCTTCCTACTCTCTCCTATCTTTCCCTGTCATAATCCTAAATCCTAGCTAGAAATATCAGTGAAGAATTCATGATGCATTTCTCTTTGTGGAAATTGTGTATTTCCTCTGCTGTAAAGGCCGAGTAATAGCCAACCCGGATGCAGTGAGCACTACTTCTAACCCAGTTGTGGCCTCTAAACATGATTTCTCCCTGGTAATTTACAGGTCTGGGACAGGAACTGTACCAGCTGAGCCTGAACATTCTGTCATCAAGAAAATAAGGAAGCTATCAGAAACTATTGGGCGGTCATGTTGAAGAGTTTGCAGGTCAACTTGAGGAAGTTTCTCCTGGCAAAAGGTAGAAATCAATAAAAATAATTGCTGCAATACATTGCAAACATATCAACTATGTTAACATCCATGAGTTGATGTCGCTAGTTACCTTTGGAGGATGCTAAGGAACTAGTTCATAATTCCTAGATCTGGTAAATAAAGAGAAAGAATCAAGCATTTAACCTTTTTGTATTGAATACTTCAGTGCACCACCCTGATCCCCCACTTAAAGACTGAGATACTCGTTCAGCTGCCTGGAGTTTCTACTGCTAGAGGTTCCCAGCTGAGCATTCCCAAGGAATTGCCTTTGGGTAAAGATTGTTGTCTGACCCAAGATTACATTTTCAATCCAGAGGCAGCCCACAAACATTGATTCATCAATGCAAGGGTGGGATGGAAATACAAAGGCACAGCCTCAATTCTGAAGGGTTTTCCTGATAGGGAAAAATCTGTTATAAGATGGCCGACAGGACTGATAGGGAAATTCTAGTCCCTGGCTGAAGACTCCCCTTCCGGGTTCTTCTTCCTACCCCACTTGCCTGACGTGCCAAATTACTATTAATGAGGAATGCAGAAGTATCAGACTATAAATTGTTCCCTCTGCTTATGCTTGGGATTCAGACCTCTGGAGAGTGATCTCTGAGCTCTCCGGTGTGAAATAAACCTCCTGCCTTCCAAGATCTCCAAGTGCCACTTGGTTCTTCTGCCAGGTGGTCCTGACCAGGTTCCGTAACATTCCCAGCTTCAGAGCTCCCTGTGGGATTGGGTGAGTCCTCCTTTTGCAACTCTTTCACTATCCAACCTCTCCATCAGCCAGCCCCTGCTTCCCTCACTCAAAGGTATTTTTCCCTAGAACTCTCCCTTGTAAGTGTCTTGATGTGGGAAACAAAGGCAGAAGGAAGTGGTAGATCAAATTAAACTTCCTTATAACCTGCACTCCATTGACAAATACTTGAGGCTGGCAGAGTAAAACCTTTCTCCAGAACTGCCTACTGTCTTAATGCTAATTCTTTGCTAGAGGGAAGACAACCTTAGCTTGACAATAGCTAGGCCTCCGGTATCCTGGGAGTCTTCTTTGCATATGAAAATCTCACTGGAAACTTCCCCTGGACTTTACCTCACCCAACTCCATAGTATATAACCAGTCTCTCCTTATGGTCCTGGGGTAGCTCTTTATGCCCACGGGTCCTGTCCCCGTGCCCAACAGCTCCGGACCCTGTGAACCCCACTATCACCCCAAAAACTTCATCATATGGTGCCCACCTCTGACAGGCAATCTTTACCTCAAAGTCTGTTTCCAGGGTACTGAACCATTATACTGACTTAGCTTTACGAAATATACCTCATAGAAACAAAATCATTGATGATTATTTCTTAATAACCAATAGAAAAAGAATAATGTAGTAAAACACCATTTTGCAGACTTCTAATTAAATAATGGGTCTAGGTAGGGGTGCCTGGGTGGCACAGTCAGTTAGGTGTTCAACTCTAGATTTTGGCTTAGGTCATGATCTCACAGATTGTGAGTTTGAGCCCTATATCAGGCTCTGTACTGACAGTGCAGAGCCTGCTTGAGAGTCTATCTGTCCTTCTCTCTGCCCCTCCCCTGCTTGAGAATATGTGCATGTGCTCTCTCTCTCAAAATAAGTAAACTTTAAAAAAATTTTTAAAAATTTAAATAATGGATCTAGGCAATGATCATCAATGGTTGCTGATATTACAAAAAGAGAAACAACTGTATATTATATACCTCATAATACACACCACCGTCTATGAAGAACTCTTGCAAAAAAAATTTAACCTGAATTAGATTACATCTCCATATCCAACTACCAGTTTATAAGAAGTACCGAGACAGAAAGTCATGTTAAATAATACTATGGGGATACAATTTTTTAAAATCTGGAATGTAGAAGACTCAACTGGATAACTGAGTTTCCTCAATAAATAGGGGAGGGAGAAACCTATCAATAAATTACAACAGAGGGATTTTGGTTTCTAGTCTCTGATTCAAAAAAAAAATACACAAGTATAAAAATATATGCCAACTATAAAAAAATTACAAGACAATTAGAGAAATCTGAACCCATATTAGATATTTAATAATATTAAAGATGCTATTAATTGTTTTGGGTATAATTATAGTATTGCAGATATATTTTCTGGATCTTTATCTTTTTAAAGATATATACCGAAATATTTACCAATGAAATGGTTTGATGTCTGAGATTTGCTCTAAAATAATTGAAGAAGCTGTGGTGGGGCAGAATGGGCAAAGGCATAGATAAAATACTACTGGCCATGAGATGATAACTGTTGAAGCTGGTTGCTGATAAATGGAAGTTCATAAAAATACTCCTTTTTTGGTATACATATGAAACTTTCAATAAAAAATAAAATAGGGGCACCTAGGAGGCTCAGTCAATTGAGTGTCTAACTCTTGATTTTGGTTCAGGTCATGATCCTAGGGTCCTGGGATCAAGCCCCTCATTGGACTCTGTGCTGAGCATTTAACTTGCTTAAGATTCTCTCTCCCCCTTTGCCCCCTCCCCTATTTGCACTCTCTCTCTCTCTCTCTCTCTCTCTCTCTCTCTCAAATAAAATAATAATAATATAAAAAACAATCCCACTGAGTGCAAAGCAGAATGAATGAAATGCAGTGCCCAAGATTTTCCACTATGTAAATTTGCCATTTATTCGCCTTCAAATAATACATACTAATCAATGTACTGAACTATAATACAATAAAGCATCGAAAATGATCAAAATCCTTATTGATTTAAGATTAAGACACAGAAGAGCTCCCCCCCAAAATTCATGAAATAATTGAATAGATTAATTAAATCTTAATTTCCTATCTGAAAATATGAGTAAAAAACAATGACTATTTTGAAGGGAAATGTAATTCTAAAGACACAAAATGATAACATTCAACTCATATAAGCAATGATACAACAGAATGAATATTTTTAAGAACGTTTTATTTTTCACTATGGAATAATTAGAACAGAACTAAGGGAAAAGGAGATGCTTTCTTTTAAAAGTTGCCTGATAACATATAGGACACCAAGTTAAATTTGTATTTCAGAGGGGCGCTTGGGTGGCTCAGTCGGTTGAGCGTCCGACTTCGGCTCAGGTCATGGTCTCACGGTTTGTGGGTTCAGGCCCTGCATCAGGCTCCATGCTGATATCATGGAGCCTGGAGCCTGTTTCGGATTCTATGTCTCCCTCTCTCTGCCCCGCCCCTACTCATGCTCTGTTTCTCTCTGTCTCAATAATAAATAAACATTAAAAAAATTTAAAAAACATAAATTGGTATTTCACATATAAATAATAAATAATTTCTTAATGTATGTCCCAAATATTTTTATTTGCTATACCTGGAAATCCTAATTCTTTATTTTTTTCCAGTTTTATTAAGATGTAATTGACATATAACTTTGAATAAGTTTAAGGTGTACAATGTGATGATTTGGTAGATGTATATATTGTGAAAGGCTTTCACTTGTTTTTTTAAGTCGATTTTTTTTCTTCCACCATTTGACTACCTGTCCTAAAATGTTATCCATATGGTACTTCGTTAAGGCAACTATTATTTAAAACCTCTCATGTTAAGAAGCCAAGGGAGATTTCTAGCACTGTCACCTTGGAGATGGCAGTTCTGGTACAGGTATTTAATTTTGAGATCTCAAAATACCAGCAGAAAAATTATCCCCTAGGGAATGAGGAATCTGGAAAGTGTTTTTGACAGATCCACCACATTCTTACCCCAGCAAACTCTGCTACTTTGTCCTCTCTCCTCCTCCCCTTTCCCTTGCAATAACACACAAACTGTATTAATCAACCAGATAATGGTGGTGGTGAGTGGGGGGTTGATGAGGACTCCACTGTACTGACTGTGCTGACTGGACCAGATGTATGACTTGAGGTGGGTAAAATAGGAAACAGAATGTGGCCTCTTAGTCCCAACCTCAGCCCTGTAGAGATGACCCCATTTCTTCTATGTCTCCACAACTGGACACTCATATTGTTTTTAAAGTACTTTCCTACACTTTCCTTTGCTACTCACAAAAGCTCTGAGAGATAGATAGGCATTACGCAATTGGCCAAAAGTCACATACCTTGTGCTCTTGATTCTTGTCTTGGGATTCTTGGCATCATAATCTGCATAAACTAAGTTGGGCTTTGGTAAAGTTAGGGATTCTGTTCACTGGATTTCCTGTGAATTGAACCCAGTCCCAGACCCAACCTTTGATTGTTCTAAGTGAGAGGCTAACTATGCACACAGCTTTACATCCTCAGCTCTTTCAATCTCATACATATATATTTTTTAAGTGTTTATTTATTTTGAGAGAGAGAGAGAGAGAGAGAGAGAGAGAATCCCAAGGAGACTCCATGCTGTCAGTACAGAGCCCAACACTGGGTTCCATCTCACAACCATGAGATCATAACCTGAGCCAAAATTAAGGATCAGATGCTTAACTGACTGAGCCACCCAGGCGCCCCAATCCCCATACATATTTAACAAACCTTGGATTAGCTGTGAGAAAACAGTAAGGGACAAGACAGAGAAGGTCCTTGCCTTCCTTGAGCTCACACTTTAGGGGGAATAGGCAAATAGATATGTAGTCACAATAAAATGTGATAAGTGCTACAACAGAGAACTGTCAGGACACACACTAAGAGTCTATAATGTCTCTGTTGGGAAAGCCTCTCTAGAAAGGAATGCTTAAGCTGAGGCCTGCAAAGCTAATAATCATATAGGTGAAGGTAAAGAAGGTCAGAGAGAGCAGGAGAGTATTCCAAACAACGGGATTAGAAGTGTAAAGATTTGGAGGAGAAGAAAGGTGATGTGGGCAGGGTGTGAGAGATAGGGCAGACCCAAAACATGGGGATGCATGAAGCAGGTCAATGATTTGTGCCTCTCGAAACAAGTATATTTAATATATTTGCTAAATATTTACTTAGAGGAGAAGTTGATTCGCCTGGAGAAAAATCGGCAGGGAGGACACTGGTGGCCCCTCAGTTACTCCTCTGTAGTCCTAAACAGGGACACCCTTTGGCCCCTAAACTTCAAAGTCTCCCAGACTAATAAAAAGTCTACATTTAGCAGGACCTGCCCTCCTAGAACCAGTTTAATGATTATCTTTGTTACTGATCTATGGAGGGCATCGATCGGGGGAGGTTTGTGCCCTTTTCCCATTCACTACCCCAAGAATCTCCTTCTTTTCAACTATAAACCCAGTTCAGTTCTTGCTGAAAACAATTTATTCTATCTTGGTACATTCACATGTTTTGCTTTAGCACCCTTCCCAATTGACCAGCTTTGTGACCACACGAGAGAGGCAGATGAGCCTGGAGAATCTACAGGGGCCAAGAGGGAGGAGTTTTGTGAGAAGGTGAAGTCACAGGTAAGTCATCCAGCATCACTCACTCACAGGCTGGGTCTCCAGGCCCGTGCACCAGAATGTGTCTGCCTCACTGCTGATTTAAGAGCAGCACTGGGGAATAAAGCAGCGGTCCCCGAACCACCCTGACAGCAAATCAACAACACTTTTTAAAAATACAGGTGCCTTGGTCCCATTCCTAACCTACTAAATCAGAATTTCCAGGGACAGAATTTAGGAATCTGTATTTTCAACACTCTTCTTGAGTGAGTCTGCTGTTAAACAATTCTGGGACTCATTGGACTTTATGGTTAAAAAAAAAAAAACACAAATTTCAGAGCCAGTAAAACCTAAATTCAAACTCTGGCTCCAGTGTTTATTAACTGTGTGATCTTAGATTAAGAATTTTTTTTTCTCTCTCTGAGCTTCAGTTTCTCAGGTTTAAAAAAAAAAAAGAGGAAGGAGGAGGAGGGCATGGTGGAAGAGGAGAAGAAAGAAATAACATTACTTACCTCATATTAATAGAGGATTAAATGAGAGCATGACTAGCAAGTACTTGGCACAGCAGTCCATAAATGGAAGTGGTCACCTATCTTAACTGACCTGACCTTACCTGATCTTCCCTTACTGGGAATGCCACATTCATTCAGCTTCAAGCCCCATCTGCAGCCCTACTTGCTGCCTTTTTATTTCCCAAGAACCCATCTTAAACCTCCTATAACTCACTAGCAACTTGCATGGGGAATGACAAGAGAGAGTGGTCACTGCCCACGAGAAAGGGGCTGAAATTAAAGCTACAGAAAAAGGAGCCTGTCTATACACTCCCCACCCCTACTTGAGGCCCCACCTCTGGCACAAAGACTTACCCAAAACACTGGCCATCCCTCCTGATGACTAGATCAAGGTCGATTTGACTTTTTTTTAGACATCAGGGTTAGCATATACAGATAGTTCTGAAGTGGTAGTGGCAGACATACTATGCTCTTTTAATGACTGAAAATGACTTTTAATTATTTACAGGCATATCTATTTATTATTAAGAAAAAAGTTGCACATGGAGACATATATCAATTTTTTCCTTTAACATAAATACTTAGATTATTTAGCACGTTTGTCAGGATTCAGTTTTAAACGTATTTCCATTTTCCTTACAACATCATCATGAATTAGGCTAGAGTCCATTGTTTTTATGAAAAACATCTTTTCCTGATGGCAAAATTAATATACTGTATAAGCCAAGAAACAGACTCTTAACTTTAGAGAAAAAACTGATGATTACCAGAGGGAGAGGGGTAGAGTGATGGGTTAAATAGGTGATGGGGATTAAGAAATGCACTTGTGATCAGCACTGGGTGTTGTATTGAAGTGCTAATCACCTGAAACTAATACAACACTGTTAACTAACTGGAATTAAAATAAAAACTTAAAACACATACTATACTACATTGACACAATTTGGAAAATAGTGAAAATACTATATAAAGAAGAAAATTAAAAACTATCTCTAATAACCCCCTAGAGATAATAGAATTAACAGGTTGATGTATTTGTTTCAAGTGATTTATAATCATACATTTTATAAAATTGGCATAATTCAATATATAGTTTTTAGTATATTGCTAAAATTTTTCAAGACTGTAATTTTTAATATTGATAGTACTGTAGTATATAAATATTCCGTAATCTATTTCCCTGTTATGGGACTCTTGGGTTTTCTCCCCCTATTTTTGGCTGCCATAAATATTAAGAGCTAGATTTCCTATTTTCAGTTTACCTTGGGGAAAACAGAATTGCAGAGGTTAAATGGTTTGCTTCAAGGCTAGGACTGGAATATAAATTCTGTACTCCAGCCTAATTCTCTTTTTCATGGACCAAACTTTAATTTGTCTTAAAACTATTAATCAATAGTTAGATCATATTTTGGCACTTCAATAGATTTTATTTACTGGTCTTCATATTTAAAGTAAACATTTCTGACAATATAGGAGACTATGAATCAAGTTATATATATAGTCCCAAAGTGGGGGTAAATGGGAGTGAGGGGGTAATTCAGAGTCCCCACAACCCCCTTCTTTGTTTCTACCTTTTCTCATTACACTAATTTCCCCAAATGGATCACCCAGTAGTGCTAACATTACTTTCTGGTTTTGATTCATAAGAAAAGATAAAGTTTCTCTACTGCTCAGCATCACTACCAAGACATCGGCCCTTACATGATTCCCCTCTTTTTCACCTGATTTCCCAGTTCTCTCTCTCTCTCAAAGTCTAACTAGTCTTTGATTTTCTGCAGAAACCACTGCTATTTGCTGTCTGTCACATCATTAAAGATCTGCTTATGGTATAAGAGCTATCCTATGTCCATTCTTCTTCCATGTTCCTTAGAGTTACACTTTTACGGCATTCAGCACCAGGTCTTGGAAAAACTCCAGTCCTGAGAACCTGGAAGCACAAGTTACAAATGTTCAACTCAGCTCCATACAACTTGCAGTCTAACCTTGGGCAGGTTTCTTGTCTCTGTGGTCTCTATTCCATCTTTATTAGATGATCTTGAAGATTCCTTCCAGTTTGACATGATATGCTTTTGAACAGTGTTGTTCTTTTAGATGTTCTTTGTGAACGTCTCTTGAAACTTGCCTTTTTAAAAAATAACTTGTTTGAAGTGGCTTCTTTCTAGCTTTTAAACACCTTTGCTTCCATTTCTTGTGTATAGGTCCCACACAAGAGACAATGCCTGTATGAGGGTTCTGCCCCAGGGTTTTCTTGTTGGTAGTACTGCTCTCGATCTAATTAACCAAGGCGTCTTTCCTGGGTTCTATGCTTTAGGTCCTATTCTAGCCTTCCTCTACCTTCCTCCTCCCCACAAGGTGACAGGTCTGTCAGGATTTGACCTCCTGGAACCTGCTCTCCTTCTTCTAGACCAAGTTCTCCCTATCCAGGAAACCTTAAATTCTCTGCTCATGAAGCCCTGAGCCTCCTTATGATGTCTGCTTGGGCTTCTGCTCCTTTCTGTCCTCTTTTTTTTTAATTTAAAAAAAATGTTTATTTATACTTGAGAGAGAGAGAGAGAGAGAGAGAGAGTGTGTGTGTGTGTGTGAGTGAGTGGGGGAGAGGCAGAGAGAGACTGAGACAGAATTTGAAGCAGACTCCAGGCTCTGAGCTGTCAGCAAAGAGCCTGATGCAAGGCTCAAACCCATGAGCTGTGAGATCATGACCTGAGCTGAAATCCAACACTTAACTGACTGAGCCACCCAGGTGCCCCACCTGTCTGTCTTCTTAATAGCAGACAGTATTATCCAAAGTAAGGCCAAGAGGTGACTATTTGTGTAATTTGTGTTCGGACTTGCAGACAGAGCTTGGATATGTAGGGTGAAGTCTACACACTTATACACAAGTTTCTTTGAGGTCAGTATGAATGGAAGGGTATGTGGCCCATTGAGGTAAGGGGAAGGTTGGAAACAACCATCTGCACATTTGCTTCAGACTCACAAATTTAAGGATGGGCTGGCTTGTGGGATACACTGTCTTGCACAGAGTGGCATAGAGCAGCAAAGAGTGGCTTTTCAAAGACTCTGTGAGTTACTTGTGGCCACATTGGAGAACTCACTAACTGGAATAAGTGGGCAATAGAAAGAGCATGGGGAAACCACAGACTTTTCTTCTTTGGCTCTAGCTAGATGCAAGTTTTAGACACAAAGATAATTTATAATCTCTTATCTGGTCTTCATATTGCCAAACTAGAGTTATGGTCTTACGGGCACAATGTGTAATATTTTATTAACTCTAATGACAATAGATTATTGAGCCTAATCTGATGCCCATGTTGACATTATTTCCTCTCTACATGTATTGGTCCATTTTCCCTCAATTCCCTCCTCCATCAAAATAAAATCTTTTATAAATGTTTATTTTTATTTGAGAGAGAGAGAGAGGAGAGGGAGAGAGAGCACATGAGTTGGGGGGAGGGAGAGACAGAGGGGGACAGAGGATTGAAGTGGGCTCTGTGCTAAGAGCAGCAAGACTGATGCAGGGCTTGAACCCATAAACCAAGAGATTATGACCTGAGCCAAAGTCGGACACTCAACTGGCTGAGCCACTTATGCACCCCTAAAATAAAATCTTAGTTAAAGCAAAACCATCTCCTTGAACCCAACCTACCCTCAAGTAACTACCACATCTGAGCCCATAGTTATAATAAATGATCTATTAAGAAACATGGTAATTCCAAACTTCATTTCACTATTTTTCACATCACAGTGTGATTAGGATTAGGAGTAATGATTTTGTAAATTTGGTTCTATAAATTACATTCATATGACAGCTGAAAAGGATCAAGATGGAAAAGTACATGCCCTTTAAAATGGTTTTAGTTCTACCCAATTCAAGTTGTAGTTCTACCCAATTCAAGTTGTAGTTCTAACCAATTCAAAATTTTAGCTTCCGAAAAATTCTACCCAGTTTACAAATTATTTGGATGATGTTGAATAAGTTATTCACCCTCTTGGGGACTCAATTTCTTTAACTGTAAAATGAGGAGGTTGGATTAAATGATCTCTAAGTTTCCTTAAAAATCTAAGGTTTTATGATTGCCTATGATTTTCTAAGCAGCTATGCCCAGAGCTATTTAGCAGAGAAAATTGCATAATGTGAAAACCTTCAGGACTTAGTGAAAAAATGAAAAGCCCATTCATCAGGAAATGGGGTCAAGTTAGAGAGCAAAGAGTGTAGTTGCCTGAGCAACTTGAGTTTGAAAAGAAATTATCACAGAGTTAAGCACCGGCCTGTGCAGGCTATAAAGAAAGAACAGAATGAGAACTCACCATCTTTTCCTAATGCTGTCCTAGAAGAGGAATCACAGGATTCACTGGTTGACTTTTGGGAACAAGGTGAGGCATGTTCCCAACCAAACACATAGAATACCCAATTATATAAGCTGATTACAGCTGTATCTGCTACAGCTTCCTTCCTACTGTTTTCATCAAAGTCTGAGAGTTTGATTGCCAAATCTCCATGGGTACTTCAGTGACTATCCAGGACATGCAAATTTTCCCTCCCTCTTTCAGTATTAGAAATCCCACCCACAGTCCTACAAGTATAATTCTATGCTGAAACTGGGGGTTAAAGCTGGCACCAAGCCCCCAAATCCTGTTAGTGATAATATGAGGAAGTAAGACATTCAACTTTGTTGGGAACCTAAATCATGATATAGCAGACAAAAATATGAAACTATTTGGGTCAGAGTGTTCAACCCGAAGCTACAAACTACTGTAGAGAATACAGAGGCTACCCAGGTGTGGCCCTTTTGTCCTCCTGTATCTTCCTGCTAAAGAGAAAGTGAGGAGATGTACCGTCTGTGTTAGAAGTCTAACTATACTAAGGGAAACAAATTTCACACCTGACTTTCCATGCTTCGTAATTGATTGAAATGCAGAAAATTGCAGGTTTAGGGTGGGAAGGAAACAGTAACAAAAAACTTGTAAAATATCAGATTTGGCTAATCTAGCTCTTATATAAATAAGAATCCGATGTATTTCTAATAGTTGTAATATTAAAATCTGAAAATGTGAGGTATAAATATTTATTGTCAGTGAATTTCATATAAATTTCTTAAGTTCATAAAGTCCTGTGAATTCAGACAATTTTCACTGTATTTATGTTTCTCAAATCTAACTCAATTTCTTCTATGAGGTGTTTTTGCAAAGCTCTTCTTCTTATAAGATTATGTTGTTTAAACACAAAGAATACGCTAACAACTGTCTAGATAGCAGACACCCAATATCAGTCCATTTTCTTTTTAACCTAAATAAAGGTATTATTTCTCATTAGAAGTTTGGACATCTAGAACAGACCACTGAAATATAGGACTTTTGTGAAATATAGCACTAAATAGAGAAACCTCTACAGTGAAGGGGCTGATGAGTAGGAGAAAGAAGACTTTTCACACCATATTTTGGGTCAACTTCAACTATAATTGAGCTTTGGGAAGTTTCATGAGCTGCTTCTTTAGGAAACTAAAACAACCACAGTGCCTATAACATTGTGTCATTCTTATTTAACAAATGCCCATATAGAGCTTATTATGCATCAGACCCTGTAAGTGCTTTACAAATACTAACCTTTGATTTTTTTATAGCAACTCTACAGAGCAGGTGATATCATCATCACTATCTCTGTCCCCATTTTAACGGATGGAGAAACAGGCATGGAAAGGTAAGTCATGTGCTCACGCCCCAGAGCTAATAAGAGGCAGAGCCCATGCTCCCAACTAACACACTCTTCCTCTTCCTGGAGTAGGTCATTATGTGAGGCAGAGTGGAGGCAAAGAATTAGAAAATGTCCTGGTGCCATGGCCCTTTAGCACATCACTACTCTAGTGTAGAAACGCTGCTTTTAAATTCTAGCATCTTCTGCCTCTTTGACCTGGACAATCTTTCTCAGATCTATGCTTCTTAGATGTTCCCACAAAAAGAGATATGATGAAGTGAAAACCAAGGAAGAATTTTAAGAGTAATTTCCAGAATGATCATGCTTAAGAAGATAAGTTTGGTGAGCTAAAGGGGTCAATAGCAAGATATTAATAGTTTCTACCAGATCAGAACCCTCTTAGTCACCTTTATAATTCTCATAAAAAAAATCAACAAAATGCTTTTTGTTGCTGAATTTACAGGATAACATGAATGACTTCTCTTTGGTTTAAGAGAAAAGAAGGTATCAGTTCCTACAGAATAATTACTTTGGCCAAGGACCTTAGAGAGCAAGGTCCTTTAAGTATGATTACCAAGTAGTACAGGGGTGTTAATCTGAAAGATTATTTGCCATAATAAAAACATAAAAAGAACTATCTACCCATCAATAGGAGAATGGTTAAATTAAACAACATCCAGGGCGCCTGGGTGGCTCAGTTGGTTAAGAGGCTGACTCTTGATCTTGGCTCAGGTCATGATCTCCCGGTCATAAGATGGAGCTCCTCGTTAGGTTCGGTTTAGAGGCTGCTTGGGATTCTCTCTCCCTCTCTTTCTGCCACTCCCCTGGCTCATTTCTCTCTCTCTCTCTCTCTCTCTCTCTCAAAATAAATAAATTAATTTAAAAAATTAAAGAACATCCATGCAATAGAACATGAAGCAATCATTAAAAATAATCAGGTTGATCTATATGTATTTCCATGAAAAGATATGTATAACCTGTTAATCGAAGAGGGCACTTGCAGAATGCTTTCATAGTATCATGCCATTGTTGTGAGAGAATGACACAAGAAACAATATTTGTTCTTGAATATCTGTGACATAAGGCATGTTTGCATTCAAATAAAAATGGTCTGAAAGAATACATATAAACCTCTCAAGAGTAGTTACCTCTGGGGGTGACTGGGTGGCTCAGTCAGTTAAGCGTTGGACTCAGTTTTGGCTCAGGTCTTACCATTTCGTGGGTTCAAGCCTGGTGTTGGGCTCCGTACTGATGGCATGGAGCCTGCATGAGATTCTGTCTCTCCCCATCTCTCTCTGTCTTTCCCTCCCCCACTCACTCTTCTGTCTTTCCCTCTCTCAAAATAAATAAATACACTTCAATTAAAAAAGAGTGGTTACCTCTGGAAAATGTGCTGAAGGGGAAGGAGATGGTGGTGAAAAGGAGATAATTTTTTACTTTATAGACTTCTACTTGCTTTTGGTAGGTAAGATTCACCAAATGTACATAAGTTAAAGCACAAGCAAGCATATGGAAACCATTCACCAATTAGAGAAAGATTAAGAAATAGTAAGTTATAAATAAGCTGTGTATCACTTTAACAAACTGCCTCCTGAGATATGTCATATAACCACTTTAGGCACTAGTCCTTCCATAAGTATGCATAAATTACTGTGCTAGCTTTACTAGACTCCTATTTTGCTAATGTTAGGAATTTTGAGGTTTTGTTTTCATCCAAACTTAAAGAAAGAAAAAAATAGTACCTTCTGAAAGACTGATAAATAAATAGTTAATGCACCAGTCTTTTATGAGTATATTTTCTTTTAGAACTCAAAAAAAGATTATGTGGATGGTAACCATATTTTGGGCTAATAGGATGTCAGTATACTATGAAAAAAACAATCTGGACTCATTTGACAAATGCAGCACACCAATGAGTTCAGACTGAATCTAGTTTTCTTGCCTAATGCTTTCAGCTCTTTGGACTTTTTGGAATTCAGAATTACATCTCAGAGATTGTGAACTCATACACTCTACTGTTTCTTCTGTTTAACACATATTGCTCCTTCTATCTGGAATGTCCTCTTCTCCCTGTCCAACTGGCTAACTTCAGTTTAGTCTTTAAATACCATCTGTCCAGTGAACTTCAAGGTTGAACTGTCCACTGACCAATCCCCTGTAGACAGTCCCCATCCCACAGTCCTAGACACCTGTAAAGTCCCTGGAACAGCCTTGGAAGACTTGAGTAAGAATGTGGCTTAAGGGAAGCCCTATCTGGGGAAGCGATGGACTCGCAAGAATGGTTAATGTTACATATATCAAATATATGTTGAATGAAATGTTTAAAATTTCTTAATATTGCTGCATGATTCAAGGGACAATGGGTGAGTGTACTCCTACATGACTAAAATTTAGGGGGTTTTAAACCTCTTTTGATCACCCTCTTGTACCGAAGACTCACAGACAAAACATAAACAAAAATTTTTGAAAAATACTCATCTTTAATATGTGAAATGTATTCTGGCATTGTCTAGCTTATTGTAGTCAATACCATTTTTTAAAAATACTGATCAAACCCTAGAAATGTATCATCTTATACATAGTTTGAAAGACCCCAAACTAAACAATATTTTTTGACAAATGTGTGCAAACATTGTCAAAGAATCAAAATGTTAACCAAAACCGCAACCAAAGTTTAGGGTTTTTTTTTTTGCCATTTCCACTTTCATGTTGTTTCTCGCCAATTTCAGTACTTGTTTGCCCAAGTAGGGGCAAGAATTCCTGTCCGAAAGTTAGATGACATCTGGCCAGAACCAGAACAACTGGCAATCTGGAAGTTGGGACTGTCTTAGCCAATTTTAGGTATTTGGTCACCTTATCTGAGATTACATGTAAACTCACCTATTTCAGTTTCTCAGAAGGCAGCTTTTACTGTGTAATTTAAAAAGAGTTTTTTCTGCATTGTTTAATGGTTTGGGTTAATTTTAAACAAGGTTTTATGAAATATGAGCTGATGCCAGAAAAATGTGGATCAATTGTTGCTGCTTCCCTAGAGAAAGTAGTGGTGTTTTTAATAATAGATCCTAGTAAAGTGTCTATATATTTTTTTGAGGACTTAAAAGACAAAGCAAAATATGTGTTGAATAGAGGTTTTTTAGTGTGTATGTAGACTAAATTGCACATGGCCTGAATGAGAAAAAAATGTTAGTAGAGTCTTTTCTGCAACAAACAGTTCATTATTTAGGTGCCCTCAAAAGAAGAGGAATTAATTATATGGATATTGTATCATTTAGGATTAGCGCTATCTTCATGTGACAGAAATCCAAAATAGTGGTGAATAATAGTCTTATCTCAACTAAGGTAGTATTTAGCTCTCTTGTAAAAGATAAGCAGTAGGTAGTCCAGAACTGTCATGACTCTGTGATGTCAAAGGACTAGGATGCTTATTGTTGCTTACTATTGGTATTTCTGTCAATGCATTCAAATTCTAGAAATCTGAAAGTAGAAGGTAGGAGAAATGGCATGCCCCTTTCTTTAAGGGTATGTCCAGCAAATTGCACACATTATATCTCCTTATAGCCCATTAGACAGAATATAATCATGTGACTGTAATTAGCTCCATGGAAGGTTGGGAAATGTAGTCTTTAAACCAGGAGACCACATACTCAGCTAAACAGTGGAAGGTCTGTTACATAGGAAGATGGCAAGGATAGACACTAGGAAAATAAGCGGTTTCTCCCACAAGTATCCATGGCCTGGGACAACAACAACAACAACGACAACAACAACAACAAAAACATTTTAGGCTCCATTTCTATAGCTTTTGCCTCTCCTTCTCAAATAGCCAGTCTTCTCCTTATTCTTTAATCTATGGTTAGAGGGAATTACAAAGACCTCTAGTCTACTCAGCTTAGTTGATTACTTTGCCCCTACATGACAGAGCCTGCCATGCCAGGACAGCATGTGGATGGCTGGAACTAGAGCCAATCAAACCCTAACCACAAGGCCAGGAAACAGGGTCTAGTCAGGAATCAGGAAGAAGGAAAGGAATGCTGGGGAAGAAATCAAGAAATAGCATATCACAATGTCTAAAAGGCAACTCTAAGTTAACACGATCAAATCAAAATTCTTGATTTTTCTCCCAAATTCCACCTCCAAATGCATGACCATCGATAGTGTTGTTTAATACTTGAGCTAATTTTTCCTTCACTCTTCACTCTTCGTAGCTGATCAGGACTTGCTACATATTATGAGGGGCCCAATAAAAAATAAATGTGCAGGGACCCCATTGAAAAATTATCAAGAATATCAATACAGCAACATCAGAGCATTAAACCAACTGTGGAGTCATTCCAAGTGTGTAGCTTGCTACAACTACACATGAAGGCAGACATGAATCCAATATACATCTATCCTGAAATAATAGAATATATATACATTGGTCTCTGTCTCCAGTTTCTGGCACACAGCTCCCAAAACTCACATAAATTCCTAAGAGATAAGAGTACTACAAGTATCTTTTGTTCTAATGAGGTGACTCTGAGTATTCTGAGTATGTTTCTGAATGGCTCTGGGATGGGGCCTTGTCACTGGAAAGACCAAGTCATGATTAGATTAGATTATTAGACTTTTTTTTTTAAACCTAAAGTCTATGTGAGTGTGCACTTCAACAGTTTGAGCAGGTTGGGACTTGGTCATTTGTCCTTTCCAAGGCCTTTCTTTGATTCCAAAAAACAGATTCTCCCTTCCCATTTGGACTGCTGTGGGGCTAGGGGCCATTCAGGAGTGGTCTACCACCTGGTGGGGCAGGGTGACCGAGGAGCCATTAGGAAAGACAGCCGGCTTCTCTTGCCCCTTCAAGAAAAAGGTTAGTAGTTTCCCCTTCCCTTTCACAAAGATGGGTCCTCGCCTCACAAAGTGGAAGTTATACTCCCAAAGGATGGCTTGTGTTTCTTCCACCACCTGGGATTTTTAGCCCCAGTCCCATTCTCCTGAGAGGCAAAAGGGCTGAAAATGGAATTAATGATTGATCAATCATGCCAACATGATAAAGCTTCTCTAAAATCCTAGGAGTATGGGCTGTAGAGAGCTTCCAAGTGAGTGTACACATCTGTATTGGGAGGGTTACACACTCCAGCTCCAAGGGGACAGAAGCTCCTTCACTAAGGGACCTCCCAGACTTTGCCCCAGATATCTCTTCATCTAGTTGTTCATTTTCTCATTTATCATACCTACTAATAAACTGGTAAATGTATGTAAGTGTTTCCCTGAGTTCTGTGAGCTGCTCTGGCAAATTAATGGTACTTGAGGAGAGGGTCATTGAAACCTTCAATCTAGAGCTAGTGTGTCAGAAGCCCAGACAATAACCTAAGCTTGCAACTGGTGTCTGAAATGGCAGTGGTAGAGGTGGATCTGCTGGAAGGAACACTTAACCCATGAGATCTGACACTATCTTCAGGTAGACAGTGTTAGAATTGAGTTAAATTATAGGACACCCACTTGGTGTCAGAGGCTTGTTTATTGTTGTGAGGAAAATCCCTCGCACATTTGGTGGCTGGAAATGTCAGAGTATTTTGTTTGAGTAGTAAAGGAGACTCAGGGAAGAAATTCAAAGTAGAGGAGAACTGAGTTTTTCTCTACATAGAAAGGAAAAAAACTGATTTTTTTCCTTATAGCTATGTGAAAGTTAATTTTATATATCAACCTGACTGGGTCATGGAGTGCCCAGATATTTGGTTAAACATTATTCTGGGTGTGTCTGTGAGAATGTTTCTGGATGAGATTAACACGTGGATCAGTAGATTGAGTAAAGCAGATTGCTGTCTCTAATGTGTGTGAGCCCCATTCAATCAACTGAGGGCCTGAACTGAGCAAAAACAGCACATAATTTAGGGAACTCCTTCTGCCTGACTACTGTAGCTGAGATGTCAATCTTTTTCTGCCTTTAAGCTCAAACTGAACCTTCAGATCTTCTTGGGTCTCTGGCTTGCCAACTACTGATCCTTCTTGGGACTAATTAGCCTCCATAATTACATGAGTTAATTCCTTATAATAAATCTCTTTCTTTTTTTCTCTCTATCCTACTGGTTCTGTTTTTCTGGAGAACCATAATACAATCTCCAAAACATTTCTTTTTTTAAATTTTTTTATATTTATTATTTATTTTTGAGAGAGAGAGAGAGACAGTGCAACTGGGGGAGGGGCAGAGAGAGGAAGACACAGAATCCAAAGTAGGCTCCAGGCTGCGAGCTGTCAGCACAGAGCCCAACACAGGGCTCAAACTCATAAACGGTGAGATCATGACCTAAGCCGAAGTTGAACACTTAACCAACTGAGCCACCCAGGTGCCCCCAAAACATTTCCTAATTGGCAAACTTCTCTCCATCTCCTTGATGACAGCATATATCTTTGGTCCTGGACTAAATGGTGTTGGCTTCTTAACAAGTGTACCAGCTTTCACTTTTATTGCTGCTTCAGTAGTGTTCAATCAGAGAAGCAGAACCACAGGGAAGGATACACACACACACACACACACACAATACATATACAACAAATATATAACATATAAAATATACACATCAAAATATATTTAAAATATATTTAAATATATAAAATGTATTTGCATAAATATATTAAAACATATAAAAATTTGACTCTAAGTGAAAAAAATAAGAACAAAAAGTACAATATATTGAGCACCAGATATGCTGTAGGCATTGTATTACATATTTTAGATTATGGAGCAATAGAAAGAATATAGGTTTTGGAGTCAAGACAAATCTGAATTTGAAACCTACTCCTGCACTCACTAGCTGCATGACTTTGACAAGTCAACTAAATTCTAAGTCTTTATGTTTCCTAATGCATAATAGGGACAAAAATATTCTCCTTTAAAGTTCTTGAGAAGATTAAGAAATTAGAAAGCAATCATAAAGATACTTACTGGTCTTGAGAAAAGAATAGAAGATATCAGTGTGACCCTTCCCACATAGATAAAAGAGTTAAAGAAGAATCAATCAGAGATGAAGAGTATAATAAATGAGATTGGAAACAGGTTTGATGCAATGACTAGCAGGCTGGAAGAGCAGAGGAATGAATTAGCGACCTAGAAGACAAAATAATGGAAAATAATAAAGAACAAAAGAGAGAAAGAAGAATTATGCAACATGAGAATAGTCTTAGAGAACTCAGTCACTCCATCAAATGTAATAATGTTTGTATTATAGAAGTCCAAAAAGAAGAGAGAGAAAAGGGGGCAGAAAATTTCTTTGAAGAAATAATAGCTGAAAACTTCCCTCTTTTAGGGTAGGAAACAGACATCTAGATCTAGGAAACACAGAGAACTACCATCAAAATAACAAACACAGGCCAACACCAAGACATACTGTAATTAAATTTGCAAAATATAGTGATAAAGAAAAAAATGTTAAAAACAGCAAAACAAAAGAAGTCCTTAACTTACAAGGGAAAATCCATAAAGCTAGCTAGAGATCTCTCAACAGAAATTTGGCAAGCTAGAAGGGAGTGGCATGATATATTTAAAGTGCTAAATGGGAAAAATCTGCAGCCAAGAATACTCTACCCAGCAAGGCTATCATTCAGAATAGAAGGAGCCATAAAAAGTGTCCCAGACAAACACAAACGAAAGCAGTTCATGATCACTAAACCAGCCCTGCAAGAATTTTTTTAATGTTTATTTATTTTAAAGAGAGACAGAGTAGGAGTAGGGGAGGGGCAGAGAGAGAGAGAGGGAGACACAGAATCTGAAGCAGGCTCCAGGCCTGAACTGTCTGTTGGCACAGAGCCCAACACGGGGTTCGAACCCATGAACCGTGAGATCATGACCTAAGCCGAAGCCAGATGCTTAACCGAATGAGCCACCCAGGTGCCCCAGCCCTGGAAGAAATATTTAAGGGGACTCTTTTGAGTGCAAAGGAGAGACCAAATGTGACAAAGATAAGAAAGGATCAGAGAAAATCTCCAGAAACAATGACAAAACAAGTAATAAAAATGGCACTAAATATATATCTATCAATAATTACTTTGAATGTAAATGTACTAAATGCTCCAATCAAAAGACATAAAATGTCAGAAGACATAGAAAAAACAAGACCCATCTATATGCTGTCTTTAGACCTAAGACTTTAGACCTAAAGACACCTACAGATTGAAAGTGATGGGGTGGAGAAACATTTATGATGCAAATGGAGGTCAGAAGTAAGCCAGAGTGGCAATACTCATTTGGGACAAACTAGACTTTTTTGTTCTTATATCGTTTTTTTATCCTGATTTGGTATCAGGGTAGTACTGGCCTCATAGAATGATTTTGAATGTGCTCCCTCTATTCCATTATTTGTAAAATTTTGATAAATATTATCATTAATTATTTTTTGAATTGTTTGGTGGAATTCACCAATGGAACCATGTAGTCTTGGGCTTTTCTGTGCTGGGAGATTTTTTTATTCCTAATCCAACTTTCATCCTTGTTATTGGCCTAAGAAGATTTCCTTTTCTTGGATTCAAAATTCATGATTCAATCTTGGTAATTTGTATGCTTTTAGTAATTATCTGTTTTCCCCCCTAAGTTATCTGATTTGTTAGTATACAACTTTATAGTAATCTATTATCACACTATGTATTTTTGTGGTATCTGTTGTATTGTTTTCTATTTCTCATTTTGGCTTTTGAGTCTTCTCTCTTTTTTTTCTTAGTTAATGTAGTTAAAGTATTGCCAATTTTGTTTTTTGTTTTTTGTTTTTGGAAAAACCAGTCATTGCATTCAATGTTATGTTATTGTTTATTCTGGTTTCTATTTTATTTCTGATTTTTCTTTTTAATTTCCTTCCTCTAACTAAATTTCAGATAAGTTTCTTCTTTTTCTAGTTCCTTGTGGCACAATGTTTATTTGAACTTTTTTCTTAATACAAGCATTTATAGCATTAAAAATTAAAAATAGAATTATGATATGATCTAGCAATTCCACTACTATTTACGCAAAGAAAATAAAAATACTAATTCAAAAAGGTATATGCACCCTTATATTTACTGCGACATTATTTACAATAGCCAAGATATGGAAGCAACCCAGGTGTCCATCCATAGATGAATAGATAAAGAAGATGTGGTATACATAAAAAATGGAATATTACTCAGCCATAAATAAGAATGAGATCCTGCCATTTGCAACAATATGAAGGGATTTGGAGGGTATAATGCCAAGTGCAATAAGTCAGTCAGAGAAAGACAAATACCATATAATTTTACTCATATATGGAATTTAAGAAACAAAACAAATGAACCAAAAAAAGAAACAAACAGGGGCACCTGGGTGGCTCAGTTGATTAGGTGTCCAACCCTGGCTCAGGTCATGATCTCATGGTTCATGGGTTTGAGCCCTGCATTGGGCTCTGTGCTGACAGCTCACAGCCAGGAGCCTGCTTTGGATTCTGTGTCTCCCTCTCTCCCTCTCTGCCCCTCCCCCACTCATGCCCTGTCTCTCTCTCATTCAAAAATAAGTAAATACTTAAAAAAAAGAGATAAACAAAAAATCAGATTCTTAAATATACAGAACAAAGTGATGATTACCAGAGAGCGGTGAGGGGGATGAGTGAACTAGGTAAAGGGGATTAAGAGTACACTTACCTTGATGAGCACTGAGTAATGTACAGAATCGATGAACCACTATACTGTATACCCGAAACTAACATAACCCTGTATATTAACTGTACTGAAATTAGAACAGAAAAGGCTTTGAAGATAAGTTAGGGCATTTGAGTTTTCTTCCAAGCAAAATGGGTAGGTAACTTGAAATAGTTTTAAGCAGAGGATTGACATGATCTAATCAGGGTTTAGTAAGACCACTCTAGTTTCTGAGTAAAAAAATGGAGGGAAGAGAAAAAAGTTTGAATTGGGCAAATTTCAAATGAGGCTTTGTTGAAAAAATCCAGGACACAGAGCAAGAGAGAATGGTGATCATATTTTAATGTGAAACATGTGAATGAATTTAAAGGATATTCAGAGGACATAATCAATAATAAGTGAATTTTGGTTCGCGTTGATTGTGAAGTTTCAGTGGGATAGCCAGGAGGAGTTACCAAATACAGAGAAGGCTATGTGGGACAAAGAAAGAATTGGGAGTAGAGTTTTAAATGTGAGATTTTTTTGGCATACGAATGGGTACTGAATTTATGAGTTTACTGTGTGTTAAACAAACCTAATTAAGTTCTATTCTTTTAAAAATATACGTATTGTATATAATAAATATTTATGTAAAATACCATATATTTCAAATATAAAATACAATTTAAATATACAAAATATATATCACATATTTTATATATAAACTATATTTATATAGATATATTAAAATATATCCACATTATATACCTATATAAATATTTACATATAAATACATAATAAATACGTAAGTATATAAATAAATTCATATATATGTATATATTATACATACATGAGTTTGTATAGGGCTTTGGCCTTACACAACTATAGAAGCTGATCAAACAGCATATGTGCCCCACACCCCCCAGCCTCTGGCCCTTAAAAGCGATGATGAATATGAAGAGGGAGAAGGAGATGTGAGAATCAACTGGAATCTGGAGGGTAAACTTCTTCACAGCTGCAAGAATGGACTGGAATCAGAAAGACTGTCAGTCTTTCATCACTTCCAATCCTCCAACTTTGATGAGGGCATCTGTCCCACAGGAGAAGCTGAAGCCCTTAGTCATGGGGCTGAATATGCTGTTGGCCTAGGACTTAGAGAAGCTGAAGGATAAAATTTGGCAGGAATTGAAGGAGCCGTGGGCCAGATGTTGCCCCAGGCCAGGAGGGTGAGTCAGCAGATTACAATTTAAATGCACTGCAAGGGTGCTTGTGCCCTGCTCCCATCTTCCAAGGGTAGACACAATAGGCTACTGCTTCTTTCTGCCTTCCAAATAGTGTACAAAACCCTACTTGTGGGTGCCTGGGTGGCTCAGTCGATTAAGCATCAGACTCTTCCTTTCAGCTCAGGTCATGATCTCACAACTTGTGGGTTCAAGCTCCACCATAGGGCTCTGGGCTGACACTGTGCAGACTGCTTTGGATTCTGTTTCTCTCACTCTCTCTGCCACTCCCCCACTCATGCTCTCTGTCTCTTTGTCTCAAAAACAAATAAACATTAAACAAAAAAAAAATACTTTTTGTGAAGCTTGACAACTCTGAGCCATGCAGGGAAGAGAATTCTGGGAAACTTAATTCCAGTTTAGCTAAATTGACACAATGCAATTTCTCTATACTCCTTCAATTAACTCAACATGCTGTAGGTATCATTTAAAAATTCAAATCAGACCATTTTTCCTTCTTAAACCCTTCCAAATGCTTTCCCTTGCATCTGGATTAAACCCAAACCCTTTACCATGGTTTACAAGGCTACACAACATCTGATTCCTCCATTCTCTAAGCTCATTTAATTTTGTAACACTTCCTCCTTGAATGCCATTTCAGAGCCACTGATCTCCTACCAGTTCCTCCAACACAACTAGATCATGCCTGTTTGAGGGCCTTTGTACTAGCTGGATCATCTGCTTGCAACACCCTTCCCATTGATGGATCTTCATATCACTAGCTCTTTCTTTTTATTCAGGTTTCAACTCAGTGTCATCTCCTTAATGCAGTTTTGGAGTGGTGGTGGGGGTCTGGAGCCAATCGCCAAGAAAGATTTCTTTGGTGCAAAAAGGTGGTTTTATTAAAGCGTTAGGATTGGACCATGGGCAGAAAGAGCTGCACTGGGGTTGAGAAGACTGACTGATTAGATACTATGGAGTTGGGGGAAGTAAAGGCAAAGGAGAGATTTCCAAAAGGACTTTCATATGTTAAAGAAGACTCACAAGATACTGGAAGTTAAACTAAGGATTTTTCTCTAGTAAGGCATTAACATTAAGACTGAACGGAGTTCCTGGAGAAAATGTTATACTCTGCCTATCTCAAGTATTTGTCATTGGACTGCAGGTTATAAGGACTGCAGGTTTAATTTTATCTACCATTTTCTCCTTGCCTTTGTTCCTCACATCACTATAGAGGGGAGGGTGATATTAGGGCTCCAGGAAACTGAGTGTATAGGTTTCTGGAGATTAGGGTATTGATAAGATTGCCTTTTTCTTGTAATTTACTAAGACATTTGTAAACTGATGGAGACTCATGTCCCACATGACTGTGATAATTTATTTGTGTTATTTGTTTTTCCCTTTTCTTTGTTCTTGGGTAGCCAGGAGTGTCTGAGGAATATCACAAATATCCCACCTGGGTGGGTTGGGGGGGGTTGTGTGGTGTTAGCTTCTCTTTGCTCTCAGCTTGCTTTTGGCTCCCTCACCATCCTCAGAGACCTTCTCTGACTACTTAATCTAAAGAAGTCCTCATGATGAAGTTTTGGGGTGATGGGGGGGTGGTCCAGAGCCAACGGCCAAGAAAGAATTCTTGAAGACGTCTTTGGTGCAAAAAGATGATTTTATTAAAGCATTGGGATAGGACTCATGGGCAGGAAGCACTGCACTGGGATTGTGACAGGTAACTCATTATATATCCTCAGGTTGGGAGAGGGTCAGGAATAGAGTAAGTCTCTAAGGTATTTCGGAAGCAAGGTTTCCAGTACCTTGAGGGGCTAGTTGTTGCTAGTGAAACACCACTTATTACCATTTAATAAAACCTCAGTCATGAGACCCTTTGGACATATATGGGGGGAGGGGGGGAGGGCCCATAAGCTTGAAGCATAATTGCCAGCATGTATCCTGGGGCACTTGAGATAGAGGAAGTAGACTTACAGGATCCTCAAGATTGGGATAATGTTAAACTAAGGTTCTCTTTTGTCCCCAGCAAAATGTCATCATCGAGGCATCTGAGCTCCTATGGGAGGTCACACTGCCAGTCACAAGGACTTGTCAATGGGCTATACACAGTAAAGGAATTTAACTTTCCATTTGCCTTAGTTTCCTCCATTACCATGGCAAACACTTAAACCCCTTTCCTTTGTTCTTGGGTATCTGTGTCCAAGGAATAGCACACAGATCCCACCTGGGGTGAGGGTGGGGTGCCAGCCTGTATTTTGCCCTCAGCTTGCCCCACACCCCCTCATCAGTCAGACACTTCAATTTTCTCTCTGTCCCAATACTCCTTTTCTCCATCAGAAATTATCTTGTTTATTTATTGTTTACTTATTTTCTACCCTTTCCACCACCATCACTATCAGAATGTAGGTTGTGTATACGAGCAAGGACTTTGCCTGTCTTATTTCTCTGCCTGGCACATAAATGTGCTCAATAAATGTTTGTCGAGGGAATAAATAAAAGTATCTGGACTTACATCAGTTTTCTAGGCTCCGGACTCCACGAACCCCACGATCATCCCAAAAACCTCATCATTCACATGGCCATAAAAAAGGGCCACAAAATGCATGGTTTAGAACAACGGAAATTTATTCTCATGTTCTGCAGACTAGAAGATTGAAATCAAAGTGTCAGCAGGGCCAAGATCCCTCTGAGGACTCTGGGGGTGAATGCTTCTTTACCCCTCCTAGCTTGTAATGGCCTAGGCACTCCTTGGCCTGTGGTCATGTCACTCCAACCTCTTGTCTCCCTGATGAGGGGGCATAAGGCAAGCTGACAGGCTGCAAATACCTCACTGTCCACCCCAGGTGATATTCCTCAGGAACTCCTGGCTGCCTAAGAACAAAGGAAAGGTGAAAAACAAAAGGCCTTGAGTTTCCATCAGTTTACAAAAATCTCAGCAAATTACAAACAAACAACAAAAAAAACGGTCTTATCCAGCTCAGTTTCCTGGAGCCCCAACATCGCTCTTCCATACTGACATGGGAAACAAAAGCAGAAGGAAACGTCAGGTAAAACTAAATTTCCTTATTACCTGCACCCCATTGACAAATACTTGAGGCTGGCAGAGTAAAATGTTTCTCCAAGAACATTCCTTAAAAGGAATGCTTTGCTAGAGGGAAAAACAACCTTAGCTTGACAATAGCTAGGCCTCCAGTATCCTGAGCACCTTCTTTAGCATATGAAAATCACACTGGAATCTTCCCCTAGACTTTACCTCCCCCAACTCCAAAATATATAACCATTCTCTCCACATGATCCAGGGCAGTCTTTGTGCCCATGGACCCTGTCCCCATACCTTAATAAAATCACCTTTTTGCACTGAAGACATCTTCAAGAATTCTTTCTTGACTGTCAGCTCCAGACCCCATGAACCCCACTGTTACCCCAAAAACTTCATCATTCACATGGCCTTCTCTGCGTGTCTGTGTGTACCTCTATGTCCTTTTCTTTTCATTTTTTAAATGCTTTATTTATTTTTGAGATAGCGCTGGGGGGGGGGTGGTGCAGAGAGAAAGGGACAGAGGATCCAAAGCGGGCTCTGTGCTGACAGAGACAGGGAAACAGATGTGGGGCTTGAACTCATTAACCGTAAGATCATGACCTGAGCCCAAGTTGGACGCTCAATCGATTGAACCACCCAGGTGCCCCTCCTTTTCTTATAAACCATCTTTGGATTTAGGGCTTACCTCAAACTAAGGATCATTTACTACCAAAATCCTTAATTATATCCGCAAAGACCCTATTTCCAAATGAGGTCACATTTTCAGGTACTTGGGCTTAGAACTTGAAACATATCTTTTTGGGGGACATAATGCGACTCAGTACAGGGCTGATGAAAAATTCTTTCTATAACTACTTCTTTTACTGAGTCAGGGTCCCTCATAGATCTGAACTGGGGACTGCCTCTTAGGACCCTCAGTGAATGCTACATGCCAAGAGAACTAAAGACATTTGGGGGTAATACAGAAAAAAAGGATTTTCACATTCCCTAAAATAGAGGAATGACAGCTGGAACGTAGACAATGACAAATTAATAGTTTGTAAGATCCAGGAGCGCCTGGGTGGCTCAGTAGGTTAAGCATCCCGACATCAGCTCAGGTCGTGATCTCGCAGTTCCTGAGATACAGCCCCATGTGGGGCTCTGTGCTGACAGCTCAGAGCCTGGAGCCTGCTTCAGAGGCTGTGTCTCCCTTTCTCTGCCCATTCCCTGCTCACCTCTCTCTCTCTCTCTCTCTCTCTCTCTCTCACACACACACACACACACACACACACACTCAACACACACACACACACACACTCAAAAATAAACAGTAAAACAAAATATTTTAAGTTTGTAGGATCCAGAATTAGGAATTTATGTGATTGCAAATCTGTCAGTGCACACCTCAGGGGACAATGGTGTGGCTGAATGCTTAACAATACTTGGCAATGTGGTAAAAGCCTGGATTTGTAAATCAGAATTTAGACAATGTAACAGGCAGAAGGAGAAACGACCTTTCAATTTGTGTTAAAACTTAAGATGCTTAGTGCCAGAGTCCAGCTCCAGCAGGTCCAGGGTTCCCTGAAGGATGGATGGTGTCGGCGAAAGGGAGGGATGAGAGAGCCACGAGATTCTTTCTGATCACCAGGCAGGCATCTCTGCACTGACTGAGACTCAGCTTTATTTATGGTTAAGTGTATGGGGAACAGCACAGAAGTGGCATTTGCCTTAGACAATGATTTCTGATGATAACTTTCTTTGATATGTAAAAATTTCCCAAAACACAGATTTGTAGAAGGCCCATGCATAATCTTTATCAATAGTGATTGATGTAGGTGATTTAGATGCTTATCGTATGGGGAAGGAAGGTATCTTTAGCATTCAAATACAAGACAATGTTTTTAGCATAGCAAAGGCAAAAGTTAGTTCTTTGTGAGCAGGGGTCAATAGCCTGTTTAAAGGGAAGTATAAGAAAAACAGGATTCTCAGGAAATGCAATGTTTCACCCCATAATCACAAAAGAGGAAGTTCCTACAATAAGTTCCTTCACAAGGTGCAATCAGCATATATTAGGGCCAGAATAAGGGGACAAGTCACTCCAATACCAATCAACAAGGTGCCTTAGGGTTGGTGCTCAAGCAAAAACAATTGAGTTGGGGCGGATATCAGTCATCATCTGACCGCAGGAGGCCCTGCAAACCTGCCTTAACCTCACAAGGAGTATTCTCAACTTGTGAGTTCAGAATGGCTCCCAACAGCTTAGTAGTGTGGAAAAACCAGGCTTGTTGAAGTAAGTTGTTGTAGGAGGAATTTAAAGCAAAACGGTATAGGAGAAGCTCAGAACTTTCTGTGAAAATCTGAGCTGTCCTCCTACTCCTTGCTCTTAAAGAAGGTATTCAAAGGAAGGAAGACAGAAGACTTTGATTATTCAGTGTCAGAAGTGAAGGTAGCAGCTGTGCGGAGTGTACAGAACTCAGCTACCCAAGTTCATATGGTTAGTTCATATAGGTCACCCAACTACCAAAGCCCCCAGACTATGGAGTAAGTTACTTAAGTTACTTACTTTGGGTCAGAGAAAAGGCCCTAAGCCTAAACTTGAACTATGATTATTGAATTTTTATCTAGTTGGGAAGCTAGGTCCTAAACAAAAGATCAGTAATATCTCACACATTTGCCCTTGCAATCTAGCAGCTGCCAGAGACAGATTTAACACCACAGCACTACTTGAGGGTGGGGGCTGAGAAGTGAAATGCTTCCATCTGTTCTGGCTCTTGTGAGGATAGGGCTTTTTTTTTTTTTTTTTTTTTTTTTTTTTTTTTAACGTGCCTATGAAAAGAACTCTAGAAATTAAGATCCAGAATCAGGAGACAGGTGGCAGTGTCAAAGTCTCCTGATCCCATAAGCAAAGAGCTTGATGGACACCATAGCTCTGTCCTCCTTTCTTGGTTGGTCTCCCCCCCAGTATTAAAGTAGTGGGAGGGGTATCTGTAATCAGTGTGGGTCCAGAGGACAGCCCGGACTCTTAAGGGTGAACAAATGTGGTCAAAGCCCTATGTAGAGAATCCCACCTGCTTTCAGGGTAACTATGAACCCCAGTGCTACTGAATTTGAACCAACACATGGGGAGTGGGTGGGGGAGGACACTGCTACCTAACTAGCCCCAGAAATCCAATAAGCATTAGCACCAGTGGAGCTTTAGAGAAAATTTCAAAAATTTTCTTTAGAGAAAACCCTTGCACAGATTGAGACTAGTCTGTGAGTTGGACGTGGTACCATGTTTTACCTTCTGATCCCAACACAGCACTCCTCACCTCCACCCCTCACCACCCTGCTCTCAGAAGTCCTGTAGCAAAACATACAAGAGGTTGCAAATATTTTTCTTGAGAAAATATATGATAGGAAAAGAGAATTTCATTCCCCAAAAATCCTTTTAGAAAGGGAGTGTTGTCTTTGTTAGAAAAATTCTTCGATAATTGCTTGAGGGGTATAGATTTTCGTGCATTATATGCAGGAGGCAAGTGGATGGTTTTACTGGTTGCTCCACAGAAGGAAGGGGAGAGAAAAGAGGAAAATAGGAGGGGAGATGAAAACAGGGGATGTGAGCTCTCTGCTAGGCCAATCACTTGGGGGCAGGATGAGCTTTAGCAAGCATTAAAACTCAGTTTCATAGTTTCTGCTTATAAAATATTCCAAAGACACATGAAGGATGCTCAGAGTGCAGAATCCTTTCAAGTGCATTTATTTTGGATGCACTTGGTACTGGCTGAGTTGCTCCCAGGACCTGCATCCTTTCAGTTGGAGCCGTATCCCCTAGTGACTCCTAAATCTTCAATGAAGTATTTTCTCATTCTCTCTCTCTCTCTCTCTCTCTCTCTCTCACACACACACACACACACACACACCAGTATGAGTGGATGTTTTTCTAGAAATTGATGAAGAAGCTGAGTTCTATTTTCAATATGTTGTTGCTAAAATGGAGATAGATAACCCTAAAGGTTAAGAACTACGAAGAGGACAAACACACACCAGGAACAAAGTGTGAGAACAAGTATCATGAAGACTGTCACAGGCCACACAATTGGGTTTTCTTTTTTTTTTTTTTAACTTTATAGTTTATTGTCAAGTTGGTTTGGGTTTTCATCTAAATTAGCCAGATACTCAAGGAGTAGGAAGCCCCAGCTGATAGTGTGGCTATTCTAATTTTGCCATTGCTGTTTCGTTATCCATCTTACTTCTTTTATTTTTAATTTTTTAAATGTTTATTTATTTTTGAGAGACAGAGAGAGAGAGAGAGAGAGAATGAGTGAGTGGGGGAGGGAAAGAGAGAGAGGGAGACACAGAATCTGAAGCAGGCTCCAGGCTCTGAGCTGTCAGCACAGAGGCCGATGCGGGGCTTGAACCCACGGACCTTGAGATCATGACCTGAGCCGAAGTCGGATGCTTAACCTACTGAGCCACCCAGGCACCCTACCACCTTACTTCTGAGTGAGTTTTTGATGACACAAATGTGAGAGTGCCATACCCATGATCAAAATTCTCCAATAATTTCCCATTGTCAAAAGGATTAAAATAAAGAAAAAAAAACCTTTGCAAGACATATAAGGCTTTTTTCAGCTTCTTGCAAAGTGCCTGGTGAAGAGTAGGTAGTCTAAATGTGAAGCATGAATAAGAAGAACTGGCTTTCTTTTATCTATCAGGTTCAACTAAAAAATCACAGAAGTGAAAAATCAGTAAGGTCATCCCTGGCTATCTACTAATAGGCCAAAAAGTTCTCCCACCCAAATCTTCATAGCCTTCTTCCATGCTTATTTTTCCCCTCAGTTCCTATCAATATATCACATATTATATATTTTACTGAATTTGTCTCCTTCTGTAGGCATATAAATATAAACAATATCAACTATAAATAAAAAAATCTATGAAGACAAGAATTGTTGACTTTTTAATTTGTCCACTACTCTAGCTCCAGTAACCTAGAACAGGGTTTGGCACATAGCAAGTGCTTAAAATAAATGTAGGATGGATGAATGGATGGATGGATGGATGGGTGAATGGATGATTAAAGCCTCAGCTCAGGGGCACCTGGGTGGCTCAGTTAGTTAAGTGTCTGACTTTGGCTCAGGTCATGATCTCACAACTGGTGAGTTCGAGCCCTGCATTGGGCTCTGTGCTGAGAGGTTCAGATTCAGATTCAGATCTGAAGCCTGCTTCAGATTCTGTGTCTCACTCTCTGCCCCTCCCCTGTTCATGCTCTGTCTCTCTCTCTCTCTCTCTCTCTCTCTCAAAAATAAACATTAAAAAATTAAAAAGAAAAAAAAGCCTCAGCTCAAAGACAATCTTCACCTGAAGCCCTAGGCAGCTTTAGACATTCCTCCTCCTCACTCCTGCCCTGTACATACCCTTCTCTTATCACATTGTACTTCCTTGTATGTTGTTCTGAGTTAAAAACTGCATTGACGTCCAGGGCTTCATATACTAAGAAGTGAATCTTTCATACTTTGTACATGCTATGACATTGATTCATGTCATTGCTGAGTCTCTATTCAGATCTTACCTAATCAGTGAAATCTTTCTGATGACTTACTCATGATAATTTCTCCCTTTTCCCCAGAAGTCTCCTGAGATGGCTTTCAGAGTGAATAATGGGGAAAGTTATGATGTAGGGTATGTGGCCTTGCAGAATTTCTTATCCATGTCTCATCTATGTTCCACACTCTAAATTCAGGCTCTTGGTGCAAAGGCCTATTTATTTTGCTGGTCATACACCCCCATTAGTTCCCAGTCTCACGTAATACTCTCTCATGGTCTGCCTATCTTTCCTGAGGATTTATGGCTGGTGATGAATGCAATTGTTTGCATGGTTTGGTTGAGCTGAACTCCCAGGAGAAGCTGCAGAGTGGAGCAAGTCCCCAAGGGTTATCTGAACACACAGCATCCCCATCCTGGGGTTAGTACTTAGGACACCTAAAGCTTTTCCCTCCTCTCTCTGTCTCTGCTTCTGTTGAAAGTAAGGGCTTCAACATTTCCCAAATGTGACTCCTCCAAGGTTGCTATATAAAAAGCAAAAGCTTATTTTCTATTAGCCATTTCCTCATGTTACCACAAGAAAAAAGAGACTTACTTTTCACTGGCCCAACTTTTTCCTTTTTAAATAGAGGAACCTATACCGACATTAGAAATAACATTTTTTGTTGTCAGTGGTCCTTGAAAAGTAATGAAGAAAGTTACTTACAGTTGAAAGAAAATATGCTTGTTCCCCGTTCTCATGTCCTCATCTCTCAAGCCGAGACAGTTACAATCTGAACCTGCAAAAATCCACAATAATTTTCCAGTGTCTTTTGTACTTAAAATTTCTGGTGGTTACCTAAACATCTTATTCAGTAATAATGTACCACCCAAGTCTGTAACTGAACTACAACATTTAACCCTTACTTGTGTCCACCTAAAATACTGAGATTATCTATAATTTGGGAAGAAGTAGTGAATTAAAAGTGCAGGTCTAGTACTAGTCTACCTGTGTTCAAATTCCATCTCTACCATCAATCAGCTATGTGACATGGTGTGTTTCTCAATGCCTCAGCCTCATTTTCCTCATTTTTAAAATGAGATCCTATCACTTTATAAAGTTGTATTTTAAAAAAAAATTTTTTTAATGTTTTTTATTTATTTTTGAGAGAGAAAGCGCGAGCAGGGGAGGGTCAGAGAGAGAGGGAGACACAGAATCTGAAGCAGTCTCCAGGCTCTGAGCTAGCTGTCAGCACAGAGCCTGACGCGGGGCTCGAACCCACGAACCATGAGATCATGACCTGAGCCGAAGCCGGACGCTTAACCGACTGAGCCACCCAGGCGTCCCTATAAAGTTGTATTTCATATAAAAAATAATAAATGATAAAGCTATTTGAGGGCTTACTACGCTCTGTGCACTATGTTGAATACATCCATCTCCTCGAATTGTCAGAGATCTGGAAAAAAAAAAAAACCGCCCTTCTCCACTGTCTATTCTCTTCCGCCGCAAGCGCAGGGTGGGGTGGGCGGAGCTGGGGGTAGGGACCAACCTCTGGAGCCCCCACCCACCACCACCACCCACCCAACTCCCAGACTGCGCCTAAGGAAGGGCGGCCCTGAGGTTGGGGGGAGCCGGTTTCCAGCCGGACCGCGTCCCTGGGCGCTCCCGAGCGCCGCGCCTGCGCGCTCAGCCTGTCGCCGCGCCAACCCTGCGGACGTGCGCTTGTTTCCTTCGCGGCGTCTCGGACCTGAGATGCGCTCCTACCCCGTCCGTGCCAGCTCCAGGTGCGTGAGGAGGACTTGGGGAGTCTGTGTGGGAGGTGGAGTGAACCTCGAGGAGGGTCGGGCCTGCCTCGATCTCTCCAAGGTGTCCCGGGACCCATAGCGGGGGCGCCACGACCTCAGCACCCTTTCCTTTTTCACTTCCCCGCCTTCCGACTGCGTCTCTTGGGGAGCGGCAGTCTCCTAGAGGAAGGCGCAGAAAGGATGCTTTTCCTCTGCTGTGGGTCGAATCGCCTGTGACATTTTTTCCCTGGCTGCGGCCAAAGCAGTTTTCACCCTTCCTTTCCTAGTGTGGGATTTTGCTGTCTCTAGACTCGGCTGGACGCCCTATGTGCATATTGTTTGTGGACGATTAGGACGACGGCCAGATGTCAGGGTCCTCTGTCCATTGCAGCTCCTCTGGGAGGAGAGGTGAGGGTTCAAGGCCACGAGAGTGGGCCAGGGGAAGTGGGGCAGAAGCGGCCACAAAGAAGGAAAGGTTGTGATCAGTGTCGCCAGAGATTATTCCCCAACTGAAAGTGATCCAAGTTTCTCTCTAGAGGGTCTTTCGTTTTTTGTTCACTTGCCCTTGTGATATCCTAACTTTGCTTTAATGGTGTTAGGTAAAAGTAAAAAACCAACAGACTCTTAGCCAGGAAGCGTCATTGGAAGTTTTAAAATCCGTTTTTACAGCCTTCCAACAGAGTGTTGTCTTGCGTTGTCAGAATAATCTTCAGGTTGAACCTCAGATTTATTATTACTAATTTTGAATTTAACATAGGAAAAATACACGTTGTTGGCTTTGTTTTATGTTTCTTTTTCTTTTCTTTCTTTCTTTCTTTTTTTTTTTTTTTTACCAACAACACAAAAATCAATTGAGAGCACAGAGGTGGGATTTGGAGCTCTATCAAATTAATGTGCACCCTGTTTAAGTACGTATGGCAGTGCACTATGGCACTGCACTTGGCACTGCACTTGGAGCATTGGAGATCCAAAGCTATCGCTTATAAATAGCAGATGAGATCACTGGTTGCCACCAATGGTTCCAATAGTACAGGGCTCCCAGTAAGTGCTTTCCCACATGGTGTGAAGTCAAGTGACAACAGTATACAGTCTTAGTGCTAGTGGTAGGTGATCAGCCACCGACACTTTTTGGCATAGGAACTATAGTCAATTCCTGTTACTATCAGAGGTGGCTGTTGTATGTGGTTCAAGTGTGGGCTTTTTTTTCAAGAGTATTCCATGGAAACTATTAAGGAGGAGAAGTATACAGTAGGAATTGAGGAGGTCGGCTCTTGGCCAAAATCCTTTGTGGCATCTTTGAGGCCGACTGTAGACAGTTGCATGGTTTTGGCTGGCTGGCCTCATGGGGGAAACAGCCCTGCGCACACCAGACTTGTGCATGGCCAGTGCATTATAGTTTTCTGGAGGCAGTTGCAATCAAGGGCTCACTCCTTCCTTCCTGCTACACAGGTTTATACTAGACTGCATTGTTGGCTCAGTTACCTACATTCTGAAGATCTTTGCTGAGGTATTTCCCAGGTGCCTCCGTGTCCACCAAGACCTCTTTGGGTAGGTTGGGGTTGAGTTGCTTGAGGTACTTTTCTCTGTTTTGACTCAGGACCTTTCCACTCCCAGCCCTTCCTTCCTCTCCCCCTGGCCCATTGGTCCTTGAGGAGGCAGAAGCCTTTTTGTTCTGGCAGAGAGATGATTGTGTGCACTGTATCCATCTGATCTCATCTAGTGTAGTTCTGTTTAATGGAGCCTGGGGAACCAATACTTGTTTTGCCTTTTGCTTGCACTGTGGCAGTAAGTGAATAAAGGCTTGATTATTACTTTCATTTTGGCTCATTGTCCTAATTGACCACCTCAACACAGGATAGCTCAACAGGAATGAAATAAATTGCCAAGTTCTTGACGATTTACTGGATTCATGACTTAAATCCTCAAAACTGTTGCTGTGTTAGCATGTTTAGGGATTTGGAGGTTGTTCACCAGTAATTCCATGTAGTGAAAATGCATATTAATAGCACCAACAGCTGATTGGTGCTAACACAGATATCTGGGCTATATAGTACATTTTGTAAATTAATACAGTGGCTTGTAGTTGGATTCTTTTATTTTGCATAGACTAATGCGGCATATTCCATTTGGCCTCTAATTAAATGTTTTGATAAATATTTTGGGGTAATGTGGGCCAAGTGAAGAAAATCAGATACTGTTGCTTTCCTTAGTAATCCTATCTCATCCTGTGCACCCCAAACTTACCTAGTAGATTATTTGGTTATTTTGAATAAAGTGATTGATTTGTTGTGGGTTCCTCTGTCTAGTGTTGTGTGAAGAGATAATACTAGGAACAGCTTTCACCACAAACTTTCTATTTTGAGACAGAGCATGAGCAGGGGAGGGGCAGAGAGAGGGAGACACAGAATCTGAAGCAGGCTCCAGGCTCTGAGCTGTCAGCACAGAGCCCGATATGGGGCTCAAACTTAGGGACCACAAGATCATGACCTGAGCCTAAGTTGGACGCTTAACCGTCTGAGCCACCTAGGCGCCCTGACCACAAACTTTCTTAACCTTTTTATACACAAGTTTCACAAAACAGTATTCATCTTTACTATATGTAATATAGTCTGATATTTTCTACTTTTTATTAAACAAAATGCTGATCATAACCCATTAAATTGATTTCATAATGCATTAATGGGTAGCAACATACACTTTGAAAAACACTGTGATAAAGCAACTAGTAGAAAACACTTGCCCAATGAATGAAATTTTTTGTGTGTTTCTAATTCAGATTGCTGAAGAGAACCACAGTGGGTATGTTTGTGATTTTGTGTTTAAGGTGTCTTCTAGAAGGCAGTTAATAGCAGATAGCATATATGTTGGATATTTGCCAGATCAGCTGACAAAAGAACACTGAGTTTCTGGTAGATTTATCAACTTTCTGATCTCAACTAGAAGATAAAACATTAGAATGAGAAAGCTAGAGCAGCTTTTTTTTTTTTTTTTTTTAATCTCTGACTCCCTTATTTAAGGAGAATGTGGTAGTAAAAGGATGGGAAGAAAATTGGTTTCTCTGATAAAAGGGAAGATGGGGTATACAGTTTTTGTGAAAATACCTGTTAAAAACCAGGGGTATATTAGGGAAAGCATTTTTATCTTCATATTAACTTCAAGACCAAAATGATCCTTTTTATTATATTGTCTGAAAAGTGAACCACACTCAACTTTCAAATTACTTAGCCATTGATAAATATAGAAGTAGCCAATTTGCCTCATTGCTTTTGTACATGTCTTTTGGGAACTGCACAACAAAATGCAACGAAGAAATAAAAAACTACGAATTTAGTTAACGTGTTTATTTCTTAGGTAGAAGCCCTAAAAAATTATGCAGACAAGGATAAAGTTTTAAAATTTGATCAGTGTTGAGCTAAGTAATACCTTACATTTGTGTATTGCTTCACAGTGTTCCAGCACATTCGGATGCATTATCTCCGTTGATTCTCACAACAACTTGATGTGGTAGGCAGGCCGGGAGGCATTTTCCTCATTTTAGAGATGAAGAATCTGTATTTCTTTCTGCCACTGCGATCATACGGTAGCAAATACAGGACTACAACCCAGGTTATCTGGGCCATTTTCTCCCAGCTGTCCCTGTTGTCTTTGTTGGTCTAAAGAAGTAATTAAAAGTAAACACTGTCAGGAGTGCCTGGGTGGCTCAGTCGGTTGAGCAGCTGACTCCATTTTGGCTCAAGTCATGATCCCAGGGTCATGGGATCAAGTCTCGCATCAGGCTCTGAGCTGAGCATGGAGCCTGCTTGGGATTCTGTCTCTCCCTCTGCCCCTTTTCCCCGTTCACACTCTCTCTCTATAAAAATAAAAATAAAAAAATAAATACTGTTAATGAGGTGGCTAAGAAATCCAACTTTGGTATCTGAAACATTCCCTTCTCAGATTGTGCTTGTGGTATGCTATAATTAAATGCAAAGACATTTTATTTTTAGTATTATATTTTAATACTTATACTTATTACCTTTCTAGCTTAATTTTTTAAAAATGACAAAGCAAATATTGACAAAGCTACTTAATAGAGAACTGGGAAAATTGGAATTAAAAGGTCTATTTAGTGTTAAATTCATTTCAGTCCCCTTTTAGTGTGTTCTCTCAATTAGAAATCTAGCTTTAAATTATTTTGATTTTTAGATAGTTCTTTTATTTTTTATTTTTTTTAATTTCACTCTTTTAATGTTTATTTATTTTTGACAGAGAGCATGAGCAAGGCGGAGGAGGGGCAGAGAGAGAGAGATGGGATCCAAAGTGGGCTCTGTGCTGACAGCAGAAAGTCCAATGTGGGGCTTAAACTTAGGAACTGCAAGATTATGACCTGAGTCGAAGTCAGATGTTGAACCAACTGAGCCACCCCGGGGCCCCTAATTTTATTAAGTAAACTCTACACCCAACATGGGTGTTGAACTCACAATCCTGCAATCAAGAGTCGTATGCTCTACCTCCTGAGCCAGCCAGACACCGCTAGAGATTTCTTTTAAAGATTCATCATTTCTTTGTATGAAGTTAGTTTTACGATTCTAAAGTATTCATCTGAAATGGTTATTAACTTATAAACATAGAAAAAGTCCAGGTTCCCCTATACCATTAATATCTTTAGCCAAAAGACAACTTAAATTATTTCTTTCCAAATGAATACATTTTAAATTAATACATTTTTATTTTTAATTTTTAGACATCTGTGGAGTTTAAGAACATGGAGTTCATCAGAGTTTATGACTGAAGAATATGATGGCTGAAAACAATTTAAAAATGCTAAAGATTCAACAATGTGTAGTAGCAAACAAACTACCTAGAAACAGGCCATATATTTGCAATATTTGCTTCAAGCACTTTGAAACGCCATCAAAATTAGCTAGGCATTATCTCATTCATACTGGTCAAAAGCCATTTGAATGCGATGTGTGTCATAAAACTTTTAGGCAACTGGTTCATCTGGAGAGACATCAACTAACTCATAATCTACCTTTTAAATGTAGCATTTGTCAACGCCACTTTAAAAATCTGAAGACGTTTGTGAAGCACCAACAACTTCACAATGAAACCTACCAGAATGATGTTAAACAGGTCAGAAGATTGTTGGAGGCCAAGCAAGAAAAGCCTGTATATGGGATGTATCATACTTTTACCACAGAGGACAGATGGGCATTACACCCTTGCTCTAAATCTGAGCCTACATATAGCCCTACAAAGAAAAGAAAGAATATTCATGCATGTACGATCTGTGGCAAGATGTTTCCGTCACAATCAAAACTTGATAGGCATGCACTTATTCATACTGGTCAGAGGCCTTTTCAGTGTGTCCTGTGCAGTAAGTCTTTCCGACAGTCAACTCATTTAAAAATCCATCAACTCACACATTCAGAAGAAAGACCTTTTCAATGTTGTTTTTGTCAAAAAGGATTTAAGATTCAAAGCAAACTTCTGAAGCATAAACAAATCCATACAAGGAATAAGACCTTTCAGACTCTTTCATTAAAGGTGAAGAGTCCAGAATCATGCCCTCTGCCTAATAAATTAAATGCAAAGCAGGATGGTTTTGAAAATGGTGATTTAGGTGAATCTGAGGAGACTAATCCACTTGATGTCCACTCTATTTATATCGTCCCTTTTCAGTGTCCAGAATGTGAAGAGTGTTTTGAATCTGAGCAGATTCTCAATGGACATAAGTGTTTCCCTGCCAGAGGTGGCAAAATGCCAAGCAGGCTCAAAAGAAGCTACAACTATAAAACCGTTGTTAAAAAAATCTTGGCTAAACTTAAACGTGCTGGGAGTAAGAAATTAGATAATCTTCGATCTGAGAAAAAAGTATTTAAAAACAATTTCTTGAAAAATTGTGATCTTTCTGGTGAGCAGAGCCCTGAACAAACCCAGAGAACACTTATGGGTCCTCTCGGCAAACATGGAACATACAAGACAGTTGGCAATAAAAAGAAGAAGACGTTGACTTTGCCATTTTCTTGGCAAAAACACTTCCAGAACCAAAATGTGGGTAAAAACTTGAAAGGTATCCTTACGACAGAAAACATGTTAACTCTAGATAATTCAGTGAATAATAAAGACGTATGTATCTACGGTTCATCAGGTGAGGAATTCTTTGATAGCTGTGAAGTGCTTCAGTGTGGTTTTTCAGTTCCAAGTGAAAACCTACATACTGGACATAAGATGTGTCCTTGTGACAAATGTGAGAAAGTGTTTCCTTCTATATCCAAACTGCAAAGACACTATTTAATTCATACTGGACAGAGGCCTTTTGGCTGTAATGTGTGTGGGAAATCTTTTAGACAGTCAGCTCACTTAAAAAGACACAAATTAACTCATATTGATAAGATTCCTTATAGACGATCTCTTTGCCAAGTAGAATTTGAAAATTTGAACCAACTTCTCATTCATCCAGGTGATAACGTTAACTATAATGCTTCCCAACAATGTCAGACTCTTGGTTTCCAAAAATATGAGGCCTCAGAGTCAGATCAAATATCAGAAGTAAAAGTTAAGGCAGAATCGGAGGATTTCATTGTTAGTCCCCCCTATCGGAACAGGCAGCCCTATCTCTCTAGTGTACTTCTGCAATCAGAGCCGGGCCTTCACAGTCATTGTTGTGGTTATTCAGGGCGCACGGAGAGGAATGACGGCCTTCTCTACCAATGCAGTGTTTGCTCCAAGAGTTTTAGATCTCCATCTAAACTGGAAAGACACTATCTAATTCACGCAGGGCAGAAGCCATTTGAATGCTCCGTTTGTGGCAAAACATTCAGACAGGCTCCTCACTGGAAGAGACATCAACTTACTCACTTTAAGGAATGACTATTCACAAGAGAAAGTGGTTCTCACATTCAGTTATGTAACTGCTAGAACACGTAACACATTTGTGGTCTCTGATAATCTTGTTCTTAAAGCCTGTATCATTTAAAATGTATTTTTATCAAAAGACCTTCACTAGGTTGGGTGATTTCATAGGCAGTTGCTTGTCCTGCATAGTAGGAAGCAAGATACAGTACATAGAAAATTAATAGAATGTTTTAGGAACAGCCAAATTTTTAGGGGGAATAGCATGGTTTGATGCCACACAGTAAGCATTTATTTTATTTTAATATATACTTGGGCTGTATTGAAAACATAAATCCATGATGTGGTACAATAACTCAGTTCATTCATTTTTTAAAGGACTTACTCCTTAGGGCATGCCATCTCCTATTAGATATACTCAAAAGACTGAGAGGTTAGAATTGGTTTTTGGCTGCAGCAAATAGCCCCACTACATTTTATTTATTTTCTATTTCACATGAAAGCATAATTTTGTCCACCTATGGCTCAAATTCCATTGCAAATTTTTTTTCTTTTAAGTAAAAAATACAAAAGCAGTAAAAGTGAAAATGAATGAGAAAGTCATAGTATTATTTTCATTGGTCTTTTGCAAGCTATTCATTCTTGGAATTCTGATAGCTTCACCTCCTTTTCCACAGGTGATTAGAATTGTTTTTTTTTTTTTGTTTTTTTGTTTTTGTTTTTTTTTTTGCCCAGCTTGCTGTTTTTCCCAAATTTAAAAGTAGGAGAGGTTAAGATATACCTGTATACATTTACCATGTTTACTTATCAGGAATATTGTCCAAGTGCCATCATCTTTTGATGATCTGTATGCAGTGTTATCTTTTCAGAGGAATAAATGCAATTCATCTATTTACTTAATGATTGACAGTAGTAGCTGTAGACTTAAGACTCCCCTATGGATCTGCATCTCCATAAGACTTTGATTTACTTTAGTAAAACTTTGTTTTAATGCCTCATGAATTGAGTAGTCATGTGATTTAATTAAATCTGTTAAGTTTGATCACATGGCAATGATGGTCTAGTTCTAGTTTTTTTTTTTAATTTTTTAATGTTTATTTATTTTTGAGAGAGAGAGTGAGACAAAGTATGATGGGGGAGTGGCCGAGAGAGAGAGGGAGACAGAATACAAAGCAGGCTCCAGGCTCTTGAGCTGTCAGCACAGAGCCTGACACAGGGCTCAAACCCACAAACCATGAGATCATGACCTGAGCCGAAGTAGGATGCTTAACCGACTGAGGCACCCAGGTGCCCCAGGTCTAGTTCTAGTTTTTACATCTCTGTTTCATGCAAGAGTCTAATGCTAAAGAATGTTATTTTGATAATTTGCAAATTGTTTTGGTAAGTAGGATAATCGTTCCCATATAGGAATAAAGTGCTTGCAGAATCGAGGGTATCCTACACAGCACTGTCATAATTTGGGAAATGAATCTTAAGCTATAAAAGACTTACAGTCACAAATTGTCCTTCATATTTGCCATTTTTTTAGTAAAATCTTTGAATGAGACTTCTTAGTAAGAAAAGAAAATAACCATTACCTTTCTAAAGTGAGAAGAACAAGTGGGTATTTGTCCAAGCATACTTAAATACAGTGGCAAGCCCTCTATTGATAACGGATAAATGAAGATTCTTTGCTTTGGAAGCTCTGTGTCAGACTCTAAGAATTGTCTTTGTGCAGCAGGAGAAAGGAGGGGATGTTGGTATCTCCTTTTCCAAATGCATTTTGAGAAACTTGGGTTTAATATACAGAGATAAAACATCAGTACAGATAGAATGCCCAATGATGTATAAATGTGCAGGAGAATCATGTTTTAAAGAATAATTTATCTTAAATTTCCTTCAGATATGTTCCTCCAGTGCAAGCAAGATAGCAGTTTACAGAATTTGCTGTGCACAACACTTTTCAAGAGCATACCTATTACATAAAAGCAAGGAATAACTAGTTCCTGTTTTCCAAGAATATAGGTTCAAGGGGTTTTTGTCTGGAGTTACGTATTTTGGGATTTTCCAAAACTATTTATGTAATTTTATTTGAAGTAAATGTCTCATTTAGTCCTTTCCCAACCCAAACAGGGAGAGTTCTAATAGTGTTGTGCTTTTATGATTATTAGACTTTATTTGCTTAAGTGATACTACTATCCTTTTCTTTTTTTGGCCAATGCCTTTTTAAGCTGTTTCATATTGAAAGTTGGAATATTGTACAAATTTTGTCAAAGATGTACTGTAGTGCTATTTGAAGTACCTGTAACAAAATACTTATTTACCTTTATCACTGCAAGCTTCTTGTGGAAACTTTATAGGAATGAAAATAAACTGTATACATCCATAAGAAGATTAAACATTAGATGATACATGATGATTTGCTGCATGCTAGAACTGTTAGTATTGTTAAATCAATCACTTTGGTTTTCTGAAAAAATAAACTTTATAAAATCTTTAAAGAGATTTATTAAAAATTTTTTGTTTGGGTGATGCCAGGCTATAGCATGATTACCTCCTGAAGTAGTTTGATTGGCTGAGTTAGTGGGATTATTGTTTCTTATTTCGTACTGCAGTAGGGCCAACAATTTTAGGACAAAATGTATGTGTGTTGAAGAAAAGTAAATAGTGGTTAAGAGTCTTGAAGAATTCAAACTTCAGAATATTTTAAAAATAAACTTTTAAATTACACAGTTTGGACTTTTTTTCTTTAAAAAGGGAAAATCACAATACTGGCATAAGGTACTGAATGCCAAACACTTTTTGGGCCCACTCCAATCCACCTATACTGAATTTCCTAACATGGATATTTAATCATTTCCATTTTTACCTATTTTTTTGTTTATTTATTTTGAGAGAGAGAGAACCCCAAGCAGGTTCCGTGCTAACTGTGGGGCAAGAACAGTGAGATCGTGACTAGAGCCAAAAAGGAGAGTGGGACGCTTATCCGACTGAGCCACCTAGGCGCCCCAACTTATTTTTTACTTTTCCTTTTTATTACGTTTGATAGCTTCTTTTTTTTTTTTTAATTTTTAATGTTTATTTTTGAGAGAGAGAGGGAGACACAGAATCTGAAGCATGCTCCAAGCTCTGAGTTGTCAGCACAGAGCCTGATAAGGGGCTCAAACTCACGAACCACAAGATCATGATCTGAGTCAGATGCTTAACCAACTGAGCCACCCAGGAGCCACTGATACCTTCTTATCACCTACAAAAGGGAATATTAACGCCACTGCATGTCACATGTTCTACCTGCTTACCTATTTATCTGGCCTATTTATCTGGCCTTCCTTTCCAGATTCGTACTAAAGAAATACAGAATTAGTTCCTCCCATGTATATTCTTGTCTCTGTCTTTTTTACCTACTATTATTTTAAATTAGATACAGAATTTCACACTCTATTCAAAGAAGAAATTTAGTTGAGCCAGATTTTATTTGGTTTTCTGTAATTAGGGAGGAAAAAACAAGTGTTTAAAACTGGCTTACAGAAAACTTTTTGAAATGAGCTGGTTTATTATTTTTTTTATTTTTAAGTAACCTCTATCCCAATGTGGGGCTCGAACTCACAACCCTGAGATCAAGAGTCACATGTTCTACCAACTGAGACAACTAGGCACCCTGGAAACATTTCAATTTACATGTTACAGCAGATAACCTTTAAAAAAATTTTTTTTAATTTTTATTTATTTTTGAGAGAGAGATACAGAGTGAGCGGGGGAGGGTCAGAGAGAGAGGGAGACACAGAATCCGAAGACAGGCTGCAGGCTCTGAGCTGTCAGCACAGAACCTGACTCGGGCTCGAACCCACAAACCGTGAGATCACGACCTGAGTCGAAGTCAGACGCTTGACCGACTGAGCCATCCAGGTGCCCCAGAAGATAACCTTTTAGAACTACAGTTTTAAGATGTAGCAACAATCTTTGAAGTCTAGGTAACTTATGAGAATTTTTTGTTAGAAACAACATTTGCAAGGACTATTGTTTGTTTTAGTAATCTCTACACTGAACATGGGAGCTCGAACTCACACCTCTGAGATGAAGAGTCCATGCTCCACCTACTGAGCCAGCCAGGTATCCCAAGGTTTGTTTGATGATACAGAATATCTGCTTTTTAGAATCGTAAAGAACATTTGATTCTTATCTTGTGGAGCTTTCTATTGCTGGTTAGAAGAGCTTAAATTTCAGGGCAAACTGCTGGGGTTCTGTTAGCATTAAGAGGGGAAAGAACTGTAAAGGTGGAATGGTATCATAAACAAATATGGAACACATAATATTTTGCATCTACACTGGCAAATTTCTATTCATTCTTTGAGTTTGAATTTAAATATAACAACTTCCTCAGGAAGCCTTTCTGATTTGCCTTAAATGCTCCATGCCCTTTATTCGCACTGTTTTTCATTTATAACTCTATTGTCACTGTTGATCAGTGGTTTTCAAACTTTAGTGTGCACACTGGAATCATGTAGAGGGTTTGTTAAAAGCATAAATTGCTAAGCTGCACCCTCAGAGTTTTTGATGTCTGGCGTTGGGCCCAATAATTTGCATTTATGCAAATTAGCTGTTACTGCTGTATTGAGACTATTACCCTCTGACGGTCACTGAACAAAACTACATGCTTCCAGAAAGCAAGGGAATGCATCTTTTTATGTATTCTATTTTACATCTACAATATAAAAAAAGTATGGATATGGGTAATGGTCAAAGTTGAAGCTGTGTTTGGAAAGAAGGGAGGATAGGCAGTCAAAAATTTCCACTGGACCTAGTGTAAAAAGAGATAGCCCTTGAGACAAAAACTTTATTTTTATCTGTTCTTCCGGTTACTGTTATAGTTTGTCTTTTATGTTGAAAATGCATTTTACACCTACTTCCTCCATTGCCTTTTCAGTCACTAACCTCACAGCCCCTTTTTATCTGGTAGCCCTTTTTCCCCCTAGTATGGCGACAGGGATGGATGGCAAATATCATGAGGAAACTTGGAGAGGCGTTGAATATGCGTATTATCCTGATTTTGGTGATGGTTTCACGGATGTATGACTGAAAACGGATCAAATTTTACACTCTAAATATGTGCATGCGGTTCATTGTATGTCAACTTATATACTTCCATGAATCTGTTATAAACCGTTAAAAATGAGCCCCGCATACCCAAGCCTATGGGGTGTTTTTTTCACTACTTTTTTTTTTTTTTTTCTTTCCTTAGGGTGGAGAGAACTGCCAAGTCTCCCCCTTCCGGGCAACTCTACCACGAAAAACCCTCAACACCACTTACCTGAGGGCATCTCTGAGATCGGGTCCAGCCTGCTGCGTGTGTTCGCTCAGCTTTACGGTAGGGGGCGCATGCGGAGGAGGCCGAAGCCCTTGCTTTCTCTAGCTCTGACCAACCGCCTACACGAACTTCCGGGCCTGTTCAGTTCCGCTTCCGGGGAAAGGTACTGACTGCTGTAACGCGTTTCTTGTGGGACCGTGAAGGCTGAGGACCTACTCGCTAGCTGGCTTTCGCTTCGCGGAGTTAGGCAGCCGCGGCTGCTTGATAGGGGAAGTGCGTCGGCTTCACCGTTACTCCTAGCAGACCCTTCCTTACTGGAGCGGAATAAGAGTGCTGCCATGGCGGCCCCTGCTCAGCCCAAGAAAATCGTGGCTCCTACGGTGTCCCAGATCAACGCGGAGTTCGTAACCCAGGTGCGCTTCGGCGAGTCTGGTGTGTGTAAAAGGAGGATGTCGAGGCCCCAAGGCCTGGGGCGTGGGATTTTCCTTGGGACTGGGAGCATCCAGGAGGCATTCGTTCGTCACTTTATTCACTCGTTTCTTCACGGAAGAAACAGCACCCCAGCCTATCTGAGACTGGCAAAGTTTCGAATCAGAGATGATGCCTAAAAGAGAGAGGAAAGGGATTTTTCTTAGCCGTAGAATAACCTAGACTTTGAGTGGAGTGACGGGAGTCTGACAAGACACCTGCCCCAAATAGATGCATCTCTGAAGAGCAATCGTTTTATCCGAGAGCGTTCATTTATTACCTGTTCACTGTGTTGCGCTGTGAACCGCCGTTGGCTGTGATTAAGGAAACACAGCCCTGTAGCCCTCAGCAACATAACTAATCTTTACATTCTACATGTTTATATTCTAAATATCTTTTAAATCTGCCTGCTTCTCTGTGCACTAAGGCAGGTCGCCCTTCTTTTCTCTCTGGACCTCGGCATCCAAATTTCTTCGTCTTTCCTCTTGCACTCCTCCAGCCCATTCTTCATATTGCTGTCAGTGATTTCATGCAAATGCAAATTTGATCGTATCACTTACCTTCCTAAAATCTTTAAACAGTTCTAGTTTCCCTTAGGATAATGACTAGGATCCTTCAGAGTTATGAGATCTGGCCTGTGCATACATCCATTTTCCTCTCTCTTTCTAACACTGTGCTTCAGCCATACTGCACTGCATGTGTTTGAATTTGCCATGCCCTTTTTCACCTCCTGGTCTTTCAGCATTGTTCCATCTGCTCAGAGTCCTCATTCTCTCCCACCTTCCTTTATACAGTTAATTCATTGTCATCCACCTACATTACTTTGGAGAAGCTTTCTTGACAACTTAAACTAGATTAGAACTCCCTTTTCCCATTTACCTGCATTTTTGTGGTTACAGCCGTTTATTAGTTTCCTCATCTTAAGGAGTTTACATTTTACAGAGAGGAGTCAGGCAAGTCAACAGTATAGTCTCAAACAGTAATAAGTGCTGTCAGGAAAATGAAGCAGGGTGTTGTGACAGTGATTGGGGTGAGGTGTATGAAAGGCAGTCAGGAAAGTCCTCTCTGAGGTGACATTTGAGCTAAGACCTGACTGCAGAATAGGAGCCAGTTTTGGGAAGAACAGGAAAACAATCCAGGGAATAGCAAGTGCAAATACCTTGTGGTGTGAATATCAAGAAGGCCAGGATAGCAAACATAAGAAATAAGAGAGAGGGGGAGCCGGGGTGGCTCAGTTAGTTAAGCATCCCACTCTTTGTTTCTGCTCAGGTCATGGTCTCCTGGTTTAGTGGGTTCGAGCCCTGCGTCAGACTCTGTGCTGACAGTGCCGAGTCTGCTTGGGATTCTCTCTCTCCTTCTCTCTCTGCCCCTCCCTGACTTGTACTGTCTCTGTCTCTCTCTAAATAAATAAATAAATGAAAAAATTTTCAAAAAAATAAGAATGGTATGAAATGAGGACAGAGTGTGTAGGGAGCAGATCACTTGGAGGCTGAGATAAGAAGTTTGGATTTCATTCTTAATACAGTAGTTTTTTTTTTAAATGTTTTTTATTTATTTTTGAGAGACAGAGACAGCGTGAGCAGGAGAGGGTTAGAGAGAGAGGGAGATACAGAATCCGAAGACAGGCTCCAGGCTCTGAGCTAGCAGTTAGCACAGAGCCCGATGCGGGACTTGAACCCACGAATCGTGAGATCATGACCTGAGCCGAAGTCGGACGCTCAATCGACTGAGCCACCCAGGCGCCCTAGGTTTTTTTTATAATTAATTTTTTTAATGTTTATTTTTTGAGAGGAGCGAGGGGCGGTGGGGGGGCAGACAGATGATCTGAAGTGGGCTCTGTTCTGACAGGAGAGAGTCCAACATGGGGCTTGAACCCACAAACTTCAAGATCATGACCTGAGCCAAAGTTGGACGCTTAACCGACTGAGCCACCCAGGTGCCTGCTGCTCAAGACAGTAATTTTAATTGCAATCTAGTGAATAATATTTTAGAAAGATTATTCTGGCTGATGTGTGGAAATTGGATGGGAGTGAAAGAGCAAAAGTAGTAATAAGATTACCAGTTACTCCAGGTAAGAGATGATGGTGGCCTCTATATTAAAGATGAGGGTAGACTGATACATTCTGAAGCTAGAGGCAGCAGGACTTGATGATGATTGGATTGTGGAAGGATGGAGGAAGAGACCATCAGGCATCGCTTGAGCAACTAGGTGAATGGTTTGGACATTTACTGAGATGGGAAAGGAGAGTGTTTAGTGGGGAATATTAAGAGTTTTGTTTTGGCTGTGTTGCACCTGAGATGTCAGATAGATACTCAGTTGGAAATATTGAGAAGGCTGTTGAATACGTGAGTCTAGAGTACCTTAGCAAGATCTACGCTTGATTATAAATTTGGTGTTTGTTGACTTAAGATGGTATTTAAAACTGTAGGATTGCCTGGTATGTTCCAGAGAATATTATTTGTAAACATATAACATTTATTGTAACCTGAATTAGATTGAGAGAGCTGAGGCTAGGGACCATGTCTGTTTTATCCCCGTGTACTCCCAGTACCTAGCGTTGTACTAGACACACACTGTATGATGAGTAAGCATTTGTTAAAAGAATGAATGAGTGAAATAATAGATAAACCTACCAGGGCATTAAAATATAGTAGTAGGGATGAACATTCTCAGCAGTTTTGGGCAATGATAGCAAACATTAGTGCCTACTATTTGCTAGATACTGTTTTGAGCTCTTCTAGGCTGCAGAGATAAGTAAAACGTGATCCTTGTGTTTAGGGAGTTCACTTTCTGGAAGGAGACTTTAGGAGACTCATTGTAATACTTCAGTGTGGTAAATGCCAGGATAGAGATGAAAGGGAAATGCTTTGAGAATACAGTTTTAAATGAAAACGTTTGTCTAAGGAGAGAATTTCCAGAAGGAATCTTCTCATTGAGAAAATCTTGGATGGCCATTTTAGACGGACTTTGACACGTAAATAGGAATGTAAGGAAATGGGTTTTCTAGGTGGAGGGGACGTCTTGGATTTAGGTGGTGGTTTGCTCTTTTTCTCCTTCTCCTCCTCTTCCTTTCTTCTTTCATCTTCATTTCTTAGCACCTGACCACCGAAGGTATTTTTAAATTGTTATTAAATGAATAAGATGTAGAGTTTAAAATTTAGTTTTTAAAAACTTTTTTTTTAATGTTTATTCTTGAGAGAGAGAGACACACACACACACATAGAGCATGAGTGGTGGGAGGGGTAGAGAGAGAGGGAGACACAGAATTTGAAGCAAGCTCCATGCTCAGAGCCATCAGCGCAGAGCCTGATGCGGGGCTTGAACCCATGAACGGCGAGATCATCACTTGAGCTGAAGTTGTATGCTTAGCCAACTGAGCCACCTGGGTGCCCCTCTTTTTGTCTTTCAATAAAATTTATTTTGAACAATCTGTGCTGTCATAGCTATACTAAGTGGGAAGTGGAAAGAGTTTCTATTTTATGTGAGGCTGGGGAGTATCGTAGGGCAGTATATTCTTGGAAATAGTAGTGTCTGAGATGTCACAGGTTAGACCCCAAGGAAAAGCTATATCAGATATTTACAGTAAGCAGTTTGGATCAGAAGATAGGATTTACATATTTGCTTGGAAGACCCTGACTCATAAAAACAGATTAGATTCAGTTCTCTTTATGGTAGAGAACTTAAGGTAAAGAAAAGATGGCCCGATGCCCATAGTCAGTGGAATGAGGAAATGAGACTAGCATAGAATAACTGAGGGTGAAGTATTTTCTCTTGGGTTGGAGGGTGATTGGTAGTTTAGGAAGGTATCACATAAAATGGGCCATTATTACACTGGTTTGAAGAGACTTTCTCAGCTTGAAAGGTCCTTTGAGTGTTTATTCTGTGTAAGTACTTAACTATAGAAGCAAAGAAGACACAGGTCTCATCTCTTTAGTGTTCCAGTTAAGTGGACAGGAAAGATAGATAAGCAATCAAATGATTAATAATACAGAAATACAAGACTATTCAGTAGAGCTCAGAAGTAATTATCACCATCAGGTGGGGTTGAAGAAAGCTTCACAGAAGAGGTACCAAAGAGATTTGATTTTATTTGTTCTTTCATCCATGCTCCCATGCCTACATGCACACATTAGTCCATCAGCTATTGTTTGAATTCCTCCAGTACACTAGACACTGTGCAGATTCACTTTTTTATAAATATATCAAATCTTTGTGCTTGCCAGAATTTTCTGTTTTTCAAGAGATTGTAGTTGAGTTTCTTAAAAAAATTAATAAAACCATTTTTTCTTGAATATAATATTACACAATCCATCTAAATGTCTGGAAATATTGAATGTATGTGTTTAAAATTCACAATTTCCAGGTGAAACCAAATCTGAAGTATACCAGCTTATTCTTTGTAATAACCTGCTTATAGATTATACCTTTTTTTAGGTTTTGTTATGTGTGTGTACTAATCACCTAAAGGTTATTGTTTTACAAATATTCCTGGAGATTTTGAATCTGCTTTTTAATACTGGCTCAACTCTTAACTAATTATAATCTTGGGTAGCTCACTTAATCTCTAGATTCAAGGGTGTTCTTTCCAGGAGGTTCCTGGGTTTTCTTATCTCTATGCTGAATATAATTTACTGTGGTTATTAACTGGGTCATACTGTTTCTTTAGCGGTGGTTAGAAAAATATGTTTTGTTTTTTAAAATTACAATGACCGGGTGCAGTGCAAGTCCTACTGGAATTTAGTGGGTTGGGGCCAAGGATCCTTATTGGCCTGCATGCCCATGTAGTCCTCTTAGAAGGTAGAATTACTCTGTCCCCCAGTGTCTGTAGTACCTTGTTAAAAACAGCTTTTTGATATATGATCTCAGTATTTGAGCTTGACAATGATATGAACCTGTGATTTATTGTTTATACTATTTACTTTTGCAGTTAGCATGTAAATACTGGGCTCCTCATATTAAGAAAAAATCACCTTTTGATATAAAGGTAAGTGTTTTTGGTTTACAACAGTCTTTTTGAATAGGTATGTTCTTTGTATCTCTTTCTTAAGGGCTAATTCAACAAAAGCATTCCATGCTTTCTTTTTTAAGTTCAAATTACACTTTATAATTGTCAGACTAACAATTATTCATGTTAGAAAATTTGGAAAATGCAGAAGTTACACATTAGAAAATAAAAATCACTATCCAGAGATAAGCTCTACTAACAGTTGTTGTGTTAAGCTTTTTAAAAATTGTGTGTATAATTTAACTGTTTTCCTATTTATAGGTTCTTAGATTATTTTAAATTTATCGTTATTATAACGACTATGTAATGAATATCTTTGTAAATATACAGAAATTTCTGTACAATTTTTTGATAGTATATTTAGGGTAGAAGCTATTGTTTTTTTATTTTTAGGTTGATGAACTGATATAAAAATTTGTAAAAATGGGGGCACCTGGGTGCTTCAATCCGTTGAGCGTCCGACTTCGGCTCAGGTCATGATCTCACGGTTTGTGGGTTCAAGCCCTGCATCGGCCTCTGTGCTGACAGCTCAGAGCCTGGAGCCTGCTTCGGGTTCTGTGTCTCCCTCTCTCTCTGCCCCTCCTTCACCCATGCTCTGTTTCTCTCTGTCTCAATAATAAATAAACATAAAAAACTTCAAAAAATTTTGTAAAAATGGTGGAAGCAGTGGGAGTTGTTTAGGGTAGAGGATTAGATAACTAAAGACCTGTAATATTTCAGTAAGGGAATGAACTTGTGGTTCAATTGGAATAATTTTGGATAAATGAAAACAAAAATTCCTAAATGTGGGATTAGTTCTCATTGAAATGTTTTTTTGTTTTGTTTTGTTTTGGTATTTTATTTTTACTTATTTTTGAGAGAGAGAGAGGGCACGCATGCGTGTATGAGCTGAGGAGGGGCAGAGAGAGAGAATCCCAAGCAGGCTCTGCGCTGTCAGCGCTTAGCTGGTGCAGGTCTTGATCTCACCAACCATGAGATCATGATCTGAGCTGAAATGAAGAGTCAGACGCTTAACCAACTGAGCCCCCCAGGAGCCCCTGAAATAGGTTCTTAGAGAGAGATCTTTATGAAATAGAGATAACATATTGTATGTCATTTAACAAGTATTGACCCTTAGTCAACAAGAGTTTGAACTACATAGGTGTGTATATACATGTTTATATATATATAAACACAGTACAGTACTATAAATGTATCTTCTCTTCCTTATGGTTTTCTTACTAACATTTTCTTTTTTCTAGCAGTGTGTGATACAGTATATACAGTAAGCATACAGTATATGCTGTATATAGCATATAGGATATAATACAATAAGAATATAGTACGTAATACATAAAGCATATAAAATGTGTTAATTGACTGTTTATGTTTTCTGTAAGTCTTTCAGTCGGCGTGGGCTATTAGTAGTTAAATTTTGGGAAAAGTCCAAAGTTAGACGTGAATTTTTGAGTGCATGGGGGATTGGCTCCATCGTTATTGAAGGGTCAGCTAGTGAAGACTCACTTTAGGTTCTGCCATTGTAAATTGAGTTGTGATGCTTTAGGCACACTTGGTAAAACTGAACTTAACTGAAAATTTTAACACTCAATTTTAGAGAGAGAGAGAAAGAGAGAGAGGAACCACAGTGGGGTGGGGCACAGAGGATCCAAAGTGGGCTCTGCACTGACAGCATAGAGCCCATTGTGGGTCTTGATCTCACAAACCATCATGACCTGAACCAAAGTTGGATGCTTAACCAACTGAGCCATCCGGGCACCCCTTAACCAAAAATTTGAGCTTAATGTTTAATTTATAAATATATTTTTGTTTTGCCTGTAATCCTTTTTATTCATTGGGAGGTATTCATAAACATGGTGTACATTAATTACCCTAATTACTACCAGATTTGCTTTATCTTATTTGCTGTTTGTATGTGTTTGTGTTTGTATATGTTGTCTGGGGTTCCCAGGGTCATTTTTCACTAATAACAAGAATATTTTAATGATACAATTAGATTGCGTTGAACCTAATTATCATATTAAGGTTTTCAAATCTTTTTTAAATTTTTAAAAAATGTTTTTATTTATTTTTGAAAGAGAGCACGAGCAGGGGAGGGGCAGAGAGAGAGGGAGACACAGCATCTGAAGCAGGATCCAGGCTCTGAGCTGTCAGCACAGAGCCTGATATGGGGCTTGCACCCGTGAACTGTGAGGTCATGACCTGAGCCGAAGTCAGATGCTTAACTGACTGAGCTACTCAGGCTCAGTCTATATTAAGATTTTCAAAGATTATATCCAGATCATTTTAGTTAACACTAGTTATAATACTGAATGAAATTATTTATATCTGTTTAGAAGAACTTTATTGTGGGTTGGTATTTAAAGACTATGCCTTTCATTTTATTATATTTACTTTTAATTTTTATAAAAAAAGCAATAACAGAAATTTTATCTAAATTGAATAAGACTTGTTTGCCTCACTGTCTTCCTCCCTCTATCACCCACATTTACTTGACAAATAACTTTGAGCAGATAAAAGACGTTATAGTTACAGTAAAGTATATGACCATGTTAAAGGGCTTCATAATTTTATAGTAGGATTTTTTTTAACTCTTATTAGTAGCATGCTGTTACTTCTGCTGGTAAGTATTGTTAAAGACTCACCATATGCCAAGACTTGCTCTAAATTCTTTACATGTCGTATCTTATTTACAGCAACCTTGTGGGATATTTTGTGTTAATAGATCCTTTTTGTGGATTTGGAAAGTGAGCCTTCGAGCTGCCCTATGCAAGGGATTCTAGCTCTCTGAAATGAGAATAGGGGGTTTGAGCAGGCTTCCAGCATCAGTACTGAATTCTGAAGTACCACACCGTCCTGGCCTCCCTAACCCAAAAGAATTGAAACTCCGAGGCTTCATCGTGTGCCTTTGGAAAACCAGATTGTAATCTGCTTCTTTTATGTCTTCACACTTCTAATTTACTGTCTGGCTTTTTTTTTTTTTTTTTAACATTTATTTATTGTTGAGAGACAGAGAGACACAGAGTGTGAGCAGGGGAGGGGCAGAGAGAGGGGGAGACACAGAATCCGAAGCAGGCTCCAGGCTCTGAGCTGTCAGCACAGAGCCCAACGCGGGGCTCGAACTCACGAAGTGCGAGATCATGACCTGAGCCAAAGTCAGAAGCTTAACCGACTGAGCCACCCAGGCGCCCCTGTCTGGCTTTTGCAAGTACATTGTTATGATTCTTAGATGGAGTCTAATAACATATACTTTAAAATTAAGTTTTTTTAAATATTCTGATTTGTGAATTTATATTTTTCCTAGAAATATAGTGAATACATCATTTTAGAAGTTCAGTGCACCATCCATTTCACAATAGAGCCACCTTGAATATATCATTTAATGCTTGTTTCTAGGAACCTTTTTATGTAGATATATTTTATTTATCTTCTACTTTGCTTTCTGTTATTTTACATTTTGAGGAATGTGATGAGATTATAAAAATCTCTTAATTATTATTTTAATAGTATTTGATATTTATCCTAAGCCAACTTATTTTGTGTAATCTCAGTAACTGAAAACTATCAATTTAGGATAAAAACCTGTTTTCAAATATTAAACATTTTTATATTTTTGATAACAGGTAATTGAAGATATATATGAAAAAGAGATTGTCAAATCGAGGTAAGAATGAATTTTATTTTCGTACATAGGGATTAGGTGGGATCAAGTTGGATCTCTCTGTATTTCTAAACTAAATGCGATTATAAGGTGGAACTTTTTTTTTCTATTTGATTTCATCATCAGGGAGATTGTGGCTAGAAAAACTTTATATGTAGCTGCTGAAGAACCATACATTATTTTCTTGCTTTCGAATATTTGACTCGGTTTAGAGGGATTAAATCCCAACAGGCTTATTTTATTTTTGATGAAATGTGAGGGACAATAAACATGGAGATTTTATTTCAGTGGAACTAATACTAATTTTCTTTGATAAATCTTTTAAAAAGATTATTTAAAAAATTATAAAAGTAAAACATACATAATAATTTCTACAAAATAGTAAAGTATGTGTTTTATTTATTTATTTTTTTATGTTATTTTATTTTATTTTTATTTTATTTTATTTTTTTTAAAGTATGTGTTTTATAAATGATGTGGAGAATATATAAAGTAATAAAAATAAATAATAAAAATTATATTTGAACAGTGTAAAAAAAAGTAAGTTTCAAGAAATCTTTCCTATTCTTTAACCCTTAATTTATCTACATAAATATCTGTATCCAGCCCCCTCCCTGATTTTTTTTTTAAAACAGAGAGTTTATACTATTCATACCATTTCATAGCCTGTCTTTTTTTTTTTTTTAAACTAATGTATTTGGGGCATATTTCTATATTTGACCTATAGACATGGATGCCCAGTGAGTATTGTAGAAGAACAGTTGGCTAGATTTTTTTTTTAGTGTTTATTTATTTTTGAGAGAGAGAGAGAGAGAGAAGAGAGTGAGCACGAGTGGGGGAGGGGCAGAGAGAGGGAGACACAGAATCTGAAGCAGGCTTCAGGCTCTGAGGTGTCAGCACAGAGCCCTACACAGGGCTGGAACCCACAAACTGCAGGATCATGACCTGAGCCAAAGTTGGATACTCAACTGACTGAGCCACCCAGGCATCCCTAAATGTTTTAATATGAAATGAAAACATTTAGGTTATGAATGTAACACAACTTTAAAAATCTCAGATATGTTATTTTTTCATGTGTTTGATTGCTAGAAGTTTAATTTTACTAAATATTGTGAAAGTAAATCCATGTTACTGTCAAAATAAGAGGCTAATAGTTTTACTTTAATGATTGATTCATGAGCATATAAAAGGAGGCAGGGCCAAAGACCATGGTAAAGATTTTGTTTCTTATTTGAATAATGGGAAGCCAGTTAAGAGTCGTAAGCATGATGATGATCTTTAAAAAAAAAATTTAGAGTGGATAAGAAGCAGGAAATAAGGTGATTTATTGTAGTAGTTGTGTTCAAGATCATGATGGCTTGAATTAGGTTGGAAGATTGAGATGGAGAGGAGTGCCAATTTGAGATAGTGAAAAGATGGTTGCTGATTGGACTTGGTGGGTGAGGGAAGGGAGTGAATCAAGGCTGACCTCTAAGTTTTTGGCTCAGGTTGCTGGGTGATTAGTGATTCTATTCCTGACTTCTGCTGTATCATTAAGGATGGGGTTGGGCATAGAGCATAGTCTACTTTTGGAAATGTTGAATTCTAGGTACTAAAGAGCCATTTAGATGGAGATCCAGAATAAGCAGTTGGATATCTCCATATATAGAGCCCAGAAGAGGACAGGGTTGAGCCTACTTTGTATCAACCACCATCTCAATGCTAAGGAGGGGTACAACAGTGAACATGGCAGATAAAGTCTCTGCTCACTGAGCTTATGCTCTATTTCTAGTCTAGACTAATAGGAAATATATAGGCGTGTAATGTCAGCAGGTAGTAAGAGCTGTGAATTAAAATAAGTGTGTTTAGGGGTGCCTGGGTGGCTCAGTTGGTTAAGTGTCTGACTTTTGATTTTGGCTCAGGTTATGATCCCAACGTCGTGAGATCAAGCCCTATGTTGGGCTCTATGCTGGGTGTGGAGCCCGCTTAAGATTCTCTCTCTTCCAGGGCACATGGGTGGCTCAGTTGGTTGAGCATCCAACTTCAGCTCAGGTATCACAGTTCATGGCTTCAAGCCCCACATCGGACTCTGTGCTGACAGCTCAGAGCCTGGAGCCTGCTTTGGATTCTGTGTCTCCCTCTCTGCCCCTTCCCTGTTCTCTCCTTCTCTCTCTCAAAAAATGAAAAAATAAACTTCTTTAAGTGCATTTAGGGTAGTGACAAGGGCTATTTTAGATTGAATGATCAGGGGAATCCTCTGAATATATGACACTGGAGCACATATTTAACATATGTCTTATTGGTCTGGCAACAGGTATGGATGAGATTGCCTGAGAAAACTTAAGATAGATTCTAGGATTATTTTTTCTTACATATTAAGGATATACCAATCTGAAAATTATCTTGGACCTTCATAACTAGTTTTCAGAACAGGCTTTTTATTCCAGTGGATAGTAATTGCCTGTTTTGTTTGTTTGTTTGTTTCATTTAACTTTAGCTATTAATATTTCTTCCTTAAAATAATTTTTAACTAATAACCACTGCCAGTGATTTATAAGTTATATACTTGGCTACATTATTTTTAGTTGCTGAAGGAAGTAACTGTTGTCCAGACTCACTAGGACTTACGACTCTCTTAACAGCCATTTTTTCACCTTGTACACATTTTTGAATACTTAAATGAAAGTAAGTTGATTATATTCTGTTTCCAAATCTCAAAGTTCAAAAAGTTAAGTGCACTTTTATAAAACGGAAACTATAATGTATATATGTTTTTCATCATGGTAAGCATAGACTTTAATCCCCATCCTCTAATGTAAATAATGTTTATTTAAAGTTTTAAATGGCCATTTTTTAGACTAGTGTCTGAGGAAGCTGTTTTGCTGAGTTATGTGCTGGTAGCATCTTCATTACTGGGGAGTGACTTGATCTAAGATTATTAACTTGTTTGTAGGCTATCAGAATAGGCTATCACTTATAGCCATAAGGTACTCTTTAGTATTCTACATTAAGGTTCTTGTAATATATATTTTTGCATATTAACCCTATTTCTGAAGGAGGCATCTGGGAAATAAATCAATCAGTTCTTAATGGTCTTATGATATAAATGATAACTTTTAGGATCTCAGTAGTAGTAAAATGTGTTGCCCATACAGCCATGTAATTGATTCATATTTGCTATCCTTAACTATTATCAAATTTGGTAAGCATATCTTAACATATTTTTATCTGTTTGATGTTAAAGCCTTAAAAATAACTGTAATTATTATTAGTTGAGTGCTTACTATGTCCCAGATTCTGTTCTAAGCACCTTGCACATATAGTAGTTCATTTTTACTCACGACAACCCTGTGATAGTCACTGTTATTATCTTCATTTTATTGATGAGGAAACTGCAGTACAGAGAGGTGAAGTAGCTAGCCCAAAATGTTTCCCAGTTAGAGGAAGAGCCAGGTATTAAATTCTGGTTTTTTGACTCTTCTCCAATACTGTGTTCTTCAGTAGCACAGGGTCTATTGCCTTTTAGACCTCCCTTCACCCCCACACTTTGGTTATGAGTGTTAATTCTGTTATGAATACATCTAAGTGGTTTTTATGCAGGAAAAAAGGAGTGAGTTATAGTGTAGTTAACTTGTGCCAATGTTTATATTTTTTTTTATTTAAAATAATTAAACCCCAGAGCGCCTGGCTGACTTAGTTGGAAGAGCATGTGAGTTTTGATCTCGGGGTTGAGTTTGAGCACCACATGGGGTATAGAGATTTCTTAAATAAAGAAAAAAAACCTTAAAAAATGTTTAAACGCCATTAGTATGAAATATAATACAGAAAAGAGCACAAAACAAAAGTGTATAGCCTTCTGAATTATCATTCATAACCACCACTAAGGTAATAAAAGCCAACATTTCTCAGCATCCCAGAGACCTTTCACTTTACTTTAACACTTTAAAATGTAAGTATGGAAACATGAATGCTATAGTTTTGGTTGTTTTTGAACTTTAAATAAATGGAACCACATGATATACACTATTTTTGTGGTTGGCTTTTATTCACTATTATTTGTTTTTTTTTTAATCATCTACTTTATAATAAATCTGGAAAAGGGTAGTCCAGAAGTTCATGTGAGGGCCTTTTCACAGTTGGGTTTTTTTTTTTTTTTCTTTTTTTTTTTGGCTTTCCCTGTATGGTTGCAAGGGGGGCTGCCACAACTCCAGACCTAATGTTTTCACACAACCATTCCCAAGAGAAGAAGCAGTGGGCAGTTACAGTAGCAAAACTTATTGGCAGAAGCACAAAACTCCAAATTTAATGAGTTTAGCCAAAATTGCTAGAAAAGAAATTGAGTGTTTTTCAGAGTGTTTTTGCTTTATCTTGATCTATCATGACTTCTTTTTTTCTTGTCCAGTCATCCAGAAATAAATGGGCCACTTCTCCTCTTTTGAATGTGAGGAAACTGGATCCCAGAATGTTTAAAAGATGTTGTCAGGGTAACACGGAGTCATGACCAGAATACCATCTTCTATCTCATGAGCTGGTACTTGAAGTCCTGTTTGGCTGACAAAATTAAGCATGCAGTTTTGTGCATAGTGAGCACTGAGTGAATTCTGTTCTCCAACATGCTATTGAAGTGAAATATCTGCAGCTGGAGACCTAGTGTGTCTGACACACAAGATGTTGTATCCAGTCAGTGGCCTGGCTGGCTGTAGAGGCCAGTACCTTGCCAGTGTTATATCTTTGTGCTTTTGCACAGTAAAACCTGCATTTTATTCTCACTAAAGTTCTGTGACATTTCTTGCGTAGTGAAACTATTTGAGAGATCAGAAGTCAGTGGAATAGGATTTTGACAGGATAATGGTCTCCTGGCATATTATAAATTCATAATGCATATACATTTAACTTTCAAAGCTGGAGACTATTATCTAGTGGCAGTGTTCTGGTCTGACTACTTTATTTCCAATATACAAAATGATAAAACTAAATTAGTGGACATTTGAACCAGCCTTTAGAGAGTCCCCTGGTAGCTACAGCATCATTTATGCGTAAAAAACGAAGTATTTTATTAAAAATTGACAATAAAGAGAGCTAATATTTCTTCCACAATTTTCTTTTCTTCTTCTTCTTCTTCTTTTTTTTTTTTTTTTTAATTAAATTCAAGTTAAGTTACCATACAGTGTAGTCTTGGCTTCAGGAGTAGAACCCAGTGATTCATCTGTTACATATGACACCCAGTGCTCATCCTGAAAAGTGTGCCCTTAATGCCCATTACCCATTTAACCTGTCCTCCCACCGAAATCCCCTCCACCAACCCTCAGTTCTCTGTATTTAAGAGTCTCCTGTGGTTTGTCTCCCTCTCTGTTTTTATCTTATTTTTTACTTCCCTTCTCCTTGTGTTCATCTGTTCAGTTTCTCAAATTCCACATATGAGTGAAATCATATATCTTTCTCTGACTTATTTCTCTTAGTGTAATACCTTCTAGTTGCATCCATGTTGTTGCAAATGGCAAGATTTCATTATTTTTCATCACTGAGAAATATTCCATTGTGTGTGTGTGTATGTGTGTGTGTGTGTATATATATACATGTATATATATGTATATATATACACACACACACACACAACATCTTCTTTATCCATTCATCAGTCGATGAACATTTGGGCTCTTTTCCATACTTTGGCTATTGTTGATAGCACTGCTATAAACATTGGGGTGCATATGTCCCTTCAAATCAGCGTTTTTGTATCCTTTGGATAAATTCCTAGTAGTGCAATTGCTGGGTTGTAATTTTTTGAGGAACCTCCACATTGTTCTCCAGAGTGGCTGCACCAGTTTGCATTCCTATCAACAGTGCAAAAGAGTTTCCCTTTTTCTGCATCCTCACCAACATCTGTTGTTCCTTCCACAGTTTTCTAATTTTGTACACTTAATGTCAAGACTCATGAAACCTGTGAAAAGCCTGATTCCTATGTTTGTGATATAGATACATGTGTTCCCTTGAACTTTCAGGAAGGTATAACTTTCAGGTGGGGCGCCTGGTGGCTCAGTTGGTTGAGCATCCAACTATTTTGACTCAGGTTGTGATCTCCCGGTTGGTGGTTCGAGCCCTGCTGAGCGTTGGAGGCTGCTTGGGATTCTCTCTCTCCATCTCTCTGCCCCTCTCCTGCTGGCTTTTGGCAGTCATGATCCAGTATTATGAATAATGATGAACATTTGTGTTTTTCTCATAATTATTTGCCTTATTCTGGAGTCTGCTTCTGTGTCTCTCTCTCTGCCTCCTCCACTTGCACTTTGTCTCTCAAAAATAAACATTCAAAAAAATTTTTTTAAAGTTATTTGCCTTAATAATGTATGTGTTACATTTCAGTGTGTCATGGTGCTAGTTGTGTTTGTTATATGAGTAGGATAAGATTGCACTTCAGTAATTTCTACTAGTTTTTAAAAATAAAATAGGGGCATCTGGGTGGCTCAGTCAGTTGGTCATTCGACTTCTGCTCAGGTCATGAACCCGCAGTTCGTGGGCTTGAGCCCTGCGTCGGGCTCTGTTCTCACATCTCAGAGCCTGGAGCCTGCTTCAGATTCTCTCTCTCTCTCTCTCTCTCTCTCTCTCTCTCTGCCTTTCTACTGCTCGTGCTCTCTCTCTCTCTCTCAAAAATAAACATTAAAAAAAGTTTTAAAATGAAATAAAGTACACTGACAAAATACAAAGAAATATCTAAAAGCAAATTTAGCTTTTTTCAGTGCATATTAAAAAATATGATTATTCTGCTACGTGAGTCAATATTAAAACAAGATTCCAAAATGCATTTGCATTAGTAACTCTGAAATGTTTGTATTTTCTGTTTAATACTTTTATTTTTACTTTTACACTTTTAGGTTTGCCATCAGAAAGATAATGCTCTTGGAATTTAGGTGAGTAAAAGATGAAGTCAGATTTGTATTGTCTGTATACAATAGAGATACCTTTTTTATTATTCTACTATAGTTAACATACAGTGTTATATTAGGTTTAGGTGTATAATATAGTGATTCATCAATTCCAAATCCATGCTCATCATGACAAGTGCACTCCTAAATCCCCATCACCTATTTCACCCATTCCTCCCACCCACATACCTGTATCATCTGAGCAAATCATTTACTCTCGTAGCCTCAGTTCCTCCTCTGAAAATGTAAAGAATGGGTTTGGAGTTGGCTGCATAGGCTGTTAATACCCAAGATAAAGCATTACTATTAAAAACTGTGGCAAGCCAGTGGTATCTCTGAGGCATGTGGCAGAAACAAATATACACACATGTATTCCAACTGTATTGCAGAAAAATTCCCATAGATAAAACCCTGATAAAGGTGAGTTCAAACTCCCTAGTTACGAAGCACATCAGGATAATAATCAACTATAAACAAGTTGAAAGAACAGAATTAGATTCTTACCCTGTGCACCCAGGACCTTAGGTAATTAAATAATTGATATATACTATCAAATATTATGTTTAAAGTTATTATGAGTATAAAAGAGGAAATTGAATGTGTGAACATGGAACAGGATACTAAAAATGGGTAGATTTGGGGAAAATGGAAATAAAAATTATTGAAATTTAAAAATTCAACGGAGGGGCATGTGGGTGGCTCAGTCGGTTAAGCGGCCAGCTGCAGCTCAGGTCATGATCTTGCAGTTCGTGAGTTTGAGCCCCGTGTCGGACTCTGTGCTGACAGCTCAGAGCCTGGAGCCTGCCTCAGATTCTGTGTCTCCTTCCCTCTCTGCCCTTCTCCTGCTCATGCTCTGTCTCTCTGTCTCTCAAAAAATAAATAAACATTAAAAAAAATTTAAAAAAATTCAATGGACAAATTAAATGCAGGCATGCCTTGGAGATCTTGCACGTGCAATTCCAGACCACTGCAATAAAGCAAGTTAAATGTATTTTTTGGTTCCCTAGTGCATATAAAAATTATGTTTAGAGTAGTTATATGTAGTTTATTAAGTATACAATAGCATTATGTCTAAAAAGTTACATACTTTAAATTTATTAATATAATACAGTTGTAATTTTAAGAATACCTTATTACTAAAAAATGCTAATCATCATCTGAGCTTTCAACAAGTGATAATCACTAATCATGGATTACCATAACAGATACAACAAAAATGAAAAAGTTTGAAATATTCTTATTGCCAAACATTTTGGTAAATCTTATTACCAAAATGTGACAGACACAAAGTGAGCAAATACTGTTGGAAAAATATGATGCTAATAGACTTGCTCAATGCAGCATTGCCACAAATCTTCAATTTGTGAAAAATGCAATGTCTGCAATGAATAAAGCAAAGCACAATAAAACAACATAGGCCTATGGCAGATTAGGCACAGCTAAAGAGGGGAATTAGTGAACTGAAATATAGGAAATTAATTAGATAATAGCAAAGATAAATAGAGATGAAAATATGAAAGGAAATTTAGAGATACGAAGACTAAAATTAGAAAGTCCAATAAAAATTTCAGAAGAGAATTAGAAAGGAGGAGTAGCAATTTAGAAGAGATGGTAGTTGAGAATTTTCTACAGTTGAACTATGTGAGTCTTTTAGACTCAGGAAGTACAGTGAATTCTGAATAGAGCAACTGAAGAGTGACAAAGAATGAATTTCTTATCTGCTGGAGGAAAAAAAAACATAAAGAAGGACACATAGATTGTAGATTTCTCAGTTGTAATAGAGAGAGAATGGAATAGAATGAGACTAATACAAGAAAAAAGTCACTAACAACCCAGAAAGAATTGTATAACCAGCTAAACCGTCATGAAATAAAGAAATTTCAGACAGATAGATTAACACTAACAGACTCATTGACAGAAGTTCTGAAGGGTATAATTCAGGAAAAAGGAACTTGTAAGAGAGGAATGAAATGGAACTTTGTGTATTTTGTTTATGAAAGAGCACTCAAGTGTCTTACTTGTAGGCTTTTGATCATTATGTCAGGTAAAATTCCACTTAGTTTTCTAGATTCTTCTAAATTAAGTATTGCTAAAGATAGACCCATGGAAATACTGATGTGAGCATAAGAGGAAGTAGAAAAATTACAGTGCTATAGAGGAGTTTAAACTACCTGTGTGTGTGGGTGTGTGTGCATACATACGCACGCATGGATGTGATTGCAACATGCATGTGGAGTGATTTAAAGTGGAATTAAAACACCTTGCTTTTTTTTTTAAATTAGTGCTTGAGAGTATTTTAACCCCAGTGCAGAAATTGATGTTATAACTATCCTGAATGATTAAAAAAACCAAAAAAATGACGAAGTTACATTTTAGAAATTAGAAATACTTAAATTTCTTGAGGAATATTTTCACCGCAGTCTTAAAATAAGAATTTTGGTATTTTAAGAGGAAAATGCCAGTTACCTTAAAAACTGACTTATGTTGAGTATACCTAGTTAATTAAGTATTAAAATTAGCTTTTTTTTGATTGTTAAATCTCTTTCTTAGTTTCTAGAAGTCATTTGGTCCTCATATGAGGTAGTACTAAGGTCTTAGATACCTTTATCTGCTGAAACTGCCCATTATATCCTTTTGGCTTTTTACTTCATAAAGAACCTTAGATAGGAAATATCAGTGTTCTGATGGTGATAATTACATATGTTAGTAATCTTTGCTGTCTTCCTACCTTGAAAGTATAAACTCTCATTCTCCAAACCTACAACTGCTATATAGTTTGTAGCAGTGACCTAGATTACAGGTAAATTTGTGAAGGATTCTCAAGTTACATAGTTATTTAAAAAATTTTAGAAAGTTGTAGATAATTGCTTTTTCAGGAGAGTGACATATAGTGAGTGGTGATAACTAATGAAATATTCTATGCTTTTTCACTCTTCACAGCCAGTATCTTGAAAATTACCTCTGGATGAATTATTCTCCAGAGGTATCCAGCAAGGCCTATTTAATGTCAATCTGCTGTATGGTGAATGAGAAATTCAGAGAAAATGTCCCTGCGTGGGAGGTAACAGATTTAAATTACTTCATAGCTTTCATACTGTGCTCACTTTAAGCCATCAAAGAGTGGCAGAACTTTTTACTGATAATAAATAATGTTTCTATTTATTTATTTATTTTCTAAGTTTATTTATTTTGAGAGAGAGAGAGAAAGAAAAAGTGAGTGGGGTAAGGGCAGAGAGAGAGGAGAGAGAGAGAATTCCCAGTAGTATCTGCACACTGTCAGCACAGAGCCCAACATGGGGCTCGAACTCATGAACCCTGAAATCATGACCTGAGCTGAAATCAAGAGTCATACACTTAATTGACTGAGCCACCCAGATGCCCCTAAATAATACTTTTAGAACAGAACTTCACCCAATAATAAGTAATGTTGAGAAAAAAATGGATATATGAAAAATGCTGGGGTTTTTTGGTTTTAGTAACATTGTTTAAACGAATTTACTATGAACTAAAAAATTATGAAAGTAAAATTATTTTTGTTTTGTTCTTGATATGAAGAATGGCATGGATTATAAAGACTTTTGCATCAGATTAACATGAAGTTTATATTATTAGCACAAATAGTGCTCAAATAAGATAATATTTTTCAGTGTCCTTTTTCACAACGGGGAGTATATATTTGTAGTTTTGCATAAAGTAGTGTTGCCAACGTCAAGACAGATATTTATATTGTAATTTCAGTTTTCTCTTTATCCCTGATTTAGATTCTGCTTTTCCTTTTAGAAATTTTAATAAACTGACATTTTTTCTTTGTGCTAGTATAATAGAGGCTTGCTCAGTAGTGGTCCAAAGTCTAGGTTTTCTTTGGCTACCATAAAATGGTCAGCTCATCAACTCTTTTAAATGTAGAAAAGGCATGGGTAATTGTCATCTTTTTGTGGCAATGGTCTCTAACTTAAGAAAGTGTTAGATTCTTTAGGATAAGACCATAGACTCTTTTCTTGAATATGCATTAAATAAGTGCCATCTTTGGGCAGATGAGAACCCAGAGTAAACTATGTGCTTTGTGTACTATTGAAAGATCTTGAGGACTTTTTGAATTTTATTTGAACTACTATAGGAAGGGTGAAGGAAGATTTTTTTTGAGCTAAACAATGACCTGATCAGTTTGCATGTTAAAAAGACCATTTTGATGATTAGGGCTTGAAAAAGAGAAATACAGATTAAGAGTAGCGGTTACACAGATTTATTAGAAAGTAGAATTGACTGCATTTCATAATTGAATAATTAGTATTAGGGAAGGGTATTATTTTCAATAACTTTCCAGGCTTGGGCAATTGAGTATAATAGATGATACTGCCTTTTACCAAGATAGGTAATCGTAGAGGGTTGAGAAATACTCTGGAGGGCACAAAATTGTTGAATTAAGTTTTGGACTTACTGAGTTTAAATTGCCTTTCCAATATCCAGATGAAATTGTCTAGCAAGCAGAGGAATCTTGGGATCTAGGGTTAATGAGAATAATCTGGAGTGAAGATATATATTTGGAATCATTACCGTGTGGTCTTTGAAGTCATGGGAGGGAGAAAAGAATGGGTTAGAACCATAGACTAGTGCTGTGTATGCAACAAGAGGAGAGGAGCCCTCAGCGCATTGTAAAGGGGTAGGGGGCTGGTAAGAGTCCACTGTACTTGAGAGTGATGACAGATTCAGGGGAGTGCTAGGTTGGAAGCTTGTAGAGAAGTAAATGAAAACAGCTAGTGTATACCACACATTTGGAGCACTTCTCTATGAAGGAAGAAATCTGTGGAAGTTACTAGATGGGGACGTAGTTCAGAGAGAAGCTTGACTATATATATTTACCTTATTTGCTTTTCTAAAATATTATTTTCATGATAAAGTAAAGAGCTAATACCAAGCAGGAGAGGCTGTCTTTGAAAGTCGTCAGTGGGAAATTGTAATTTTTGCTAAAGATGTTTCTTTTGCTTAAGTCAGAAGAATTAAAACATTTCAGATTCTAAGAAAACAAAGACTAAGCTAAATATGAACATAATCCATAAAAGAAAAAAATAAAGGAATTAAAACCCTTATTTTAGGGGCACCAGGCTGACTCAGGCAGTAGAGCATGTGACTCTTAATCTCGGAGTTAGAATTCGAGCTCCACGTTTGGCATAGAGTTCCTTTAAAAAAAATGAAAAAATAAAAAATATTTTAAAAAACAAGAAAGAGACACCTGGGTGGCTCAGTAGGTTAAGCGTCCGACTTCGGCTCAGGTTGTGATCTCGTGGTTCGTGGGTTCGAGCCCCGCCTCAGGCTCTGTGCTGACAGCTAGCTCAGAGCCTGGGGCCTGTCTTCGAATTCTGTGTCTCCCTCTCTCTCTGACCCTCCCCTGCTCATGCTGTCTCTCTCTCTCTCTCAAAAATAAATAAAACATTTTAAAAAAATTAAAAAAAAGAAAAACCCATTATTTTATTAGCTGAAGTTTTCTGCAACTCTTTCATGATCTTGTCAGAAACCTATATTTTACTTGCTACCATTAATTATAAATAAGCAAATAATCTTTTTTTGTAATTATTTGGTCTTGTTAATAAACTCCTAAAGAATCTACCAATTTTTTTAAGGGAGAAAAAAGAGAACTTGCAAACCATTTCAAATTAAATTTTTATTTTTTCTGTTTTCAGACTTTTAAGAAGAAGCCAGATCACTTCCCTTTTTTTTTTAAGTGTATCTTGAAGGCAGCATTAGCTGAAACTGATGGTGAATTTTCACTCCATGAACAGACGGTCTTACTGCTTTTTCTTGATCATTGCTTCAATAGTTTGGTAATTTTACTTTATCTTTGGGGAGAACTTTCAGATTTTCTTGTTGTTTTTTAAGTTGAACATGAATGAGATTACCCCTGTAGCCAACTCTTCATCCAATGGTAGTGGGGAATATGGATAATGCCAAAAGCTTAATTTTAGCCACTTCTCAATAAAAACATTTTTAGAAGATCCATTCACTTTTTAAAATAGATTTGGACTGGATCTCTTCCTTTTTTCTTCAGAAAAAAGATAATCGGAACTGAAATTCTCCAAAGATAGAGCAGCAAAGAGTCTGGTTAATATGAACTTTGCATAATGAGATCTGTGCCATAAGGTGCACACAAAAACTAGCTTTATTACTTTTTAGTCCTGCTTCATGCACAGGCTGGCAGGTCAGAAGGAGAGTTCTAATTTGAGTTGACTCAATTAAGTGCAGTTTTCATCCTTCTAAAGAATTAAATATTTACAGTAATTAATATTTCATTTGCACTTCTCTGCTGTGGTTATCTGAAGCTCTATACCTATTTTTTTTTAAAATAAGTACTGCTGAGCTGAGAGTGCATTAGACCCATGCAGGAGAATGCATGGGGTTCTTTCTTATCCTGAAGACTGAATGTTGATAGATGGTAGTTATTGCTTGTTCTAGGTCCTGCCTCACATGAATCTTGCAAAGGCATTAAAAAAAAGGTTTATGCCCCAAGTGATGCCACTATTACCTCTTTAACATTTATTAAACTAAACAATGTCAGTGTAAATATAGACATGATTCCTTATCTTAAACAAAAACAATATTTAATTAGTATTAGTAGTTTGGTACTAGGTTTAATTAACTTAAAAACTAGTTTATTATTGAAATACTTTATTTTTTTCAATATGCTATCGGTACTCATTATTTATGGTAGTTAGGTCTTTGAAGTAGTTGCCAACACTGAATTAGCTAAAATTGAAACATTGCTCCTAGGGAAAAGAAAGGGTTGGGTGCCTACAAGCCAGTGTCACAACATTTTTATCATTCGATCAGTGCATAATCTTGTTTTATGCGTTTCTGTTTAAAGACACCTTATATAATATATATTGATGTTTTATTGACATTGAACTCCTGGCCAGAAACACTGTAACTTAAGTATGAATGAACCTTATGTGATACACTTATTTTCTGCATAAGACACATCACAGCCTTATTTCACATAGGAACACTAACCAGCACTTCAACCCTGTGTTTTACAGTAGCAAAATCACCAACAAAAACCATAAAAATGTGAGAAAAGGAGCATTGAACAGACACACAGGGAAGGATGCTTCTCAGTACGAGAGCTGAGACAAGAACACAGGTCATTACCTTGTTCACCCTCAGCTGAAAACCTCAAGCCTGTAGCTACTGCATGTTGGGCAACGCAGCATTTTTCGCTAATCTATGCTGACCTTTGAAAGCACTAGGAGTGTTGAATTTGGGGTTACAAATAACATCTTTGTGAGTCGGTGAATTCACAAATACACAATCTGCAAATTATGAAGATTGTATCTTTTTAAAAATTATTAAACTTCTTAATATTAAAGTATCATTAATTTGAAAGTATTGGTGGCACGTTTTCACCCCAGGACTTAAAAAGGCAGTATGTTCCTTATGTAAAGATTTAAGTTAAAATACTGATGTGTGTATAAATTTGTTTTCTTTGTGCCTTAAACAGGAAGTAGACTTGATACGGAGTCAAGTACAGCAGCTTATCTCCCTCCCAATGTGGATGGGCCTACAGCCTGTAAGTATCTAATTTCAGAAACTTAGGTGTATATGTGTTATAAGTGGAAAACGTGGTTTTAGACTATGTAGCTTTAACATAAGTATAAAATGGTAGCCAAAAATTTCTTTTCCTGTTTAGAAAACGTATTTATTATACATTTACTTGTCGTAGGTGTGGTTTTTTCAGTTTTAAAGTTTTTATGTATGTGCCAGCTAGTGGATGATTTACCTAATGTCAGTATTGTAAGGTAAAATAAGATAATATCTATTGAGTTCATAAAGAAGGGGGTAAATTTAGCAAAATGTGGTGATTATTTCTATGTGTGCCTTTGGATGAGACTAAATATAGCCTTGAATATTTTCTTAGAGTAGAATGTACATATAGCTATAGGAGAAGGTCTGGATTATGTTTAATATTAATGACTTCCTTTTTTTCATCAAATCCTTATTGGATAATATGTGCTGGTATCAAAACCCAATTCATTGATCTTGGGGGAGTAAAGTTATAACTGTCAAATTTTAGTATATTACTTTTTTCAAAATACCATCTCCTGCATATGAGTTTTTTGCATACAGCCAGATATGCAAGCTCATTCAGAGGTGCTGGCTGATGGTGATGAAAACAGGCATGTATAAATAATTAATGCTAAGCTAATTATTTAATGCTAAGTTGACTTATAAGTGCCATTAGAAAGAATGTAGCCATGTGGACATTTTCTTGTCTGCTTGTGACAGCTATTTCTATGTGCATTGTTTTAGACTCATTTTTCAAACTTCAGTGATTATACTACTAGTAAGTGTTAATGCTCCTATTTTTCAAACTTAAATCCTTTATTTTAGACATAAGAAATTTAATTATTGAGTTTAAGATCTTGATAAGAAAAGGCAGTGTGTCTTTTTTACGTGATTATTAACAACCGTTAGAATTGAATAGTTTTTTAAAGTTAGAGTTATTAGTTTCTTAGTTTTCAGGTTTTGTCATGTTGCTTTCAGGCTTTATCCCATTGCTCTATATTGTATTCACACATTAGAACACTAGCTGATAGTTGATCTAATTTTTATCCTTGTAAACTTTGAAGTTACTGGTGATTTAATATCCTCCCATCATTCTTTCAGGCACGATTGGAATTAGAATTAAAAAAGACCCCTAAGCTAAGAAAATTTTGGAACTTGATTAAAAAGAATGATGAAAAGATGGATCCAGAAGCAAGAGAACAGTATGTTGCCAAAATTTGTTCCATATTGGTTTATTATGTTGGTTGTTAGTCTTAGGTGATGTTGATTGATTCTTTGTTTCCTTTATATAGGGCTGAATTAAATAAATGAGAAGTGCTTTTACTGTCATAGGAATATTTTTCATAAAGATCTAAAGGGGAAACCACAACATCACCATGTTTTTCTTCTTTCTCTTCTCTCTGCCCCTCTGATAAGTATATCATTGATCTTCTCCCTGCCTCTTGACCATAGTTTGTCTGTCATGGGTGTTTCTCAATTTTCTCCACAATCTTCAGGCTATCGATCCCACTTTTCTTTGTTTTCTCACTCCCTTACTCTTAACAATGACTTTTATACACTCTAGCCATCATTCATTCATTCATTCATTCATTCAACAAATAGTGAATGTTTATCATTTTTTCAGGTGCTATTCTAGGTATACGGGACATAATAGAAAACAAAATAGAAGTAGTTCCTGTTTTGTGGAGTTTACATTCTAGTTGGGGGAAGATAGGAAAAAAAGATCAATCATATAGTATATTAGATGGTGATACATGCAAGGGAAAAAGTAAGTCAAGTATAAGAATTAAAGGAGCAGGTGAGGATTATGGTTTCTTTTAATAGTAATATTTATTATGAGTTGGGTAAGTCTGGTAGCAAGTAGTTATTTCACCAAACAAAGTGCTGTTAGTAGGAAAAGGGAAGGATCCGCATACTAGTAAGAGGTTTTGCTCTCTCTCTCTTTCTCTCTCTCTCTGCAATGCTAATTCGGTGACTATTGTGGTAACACTTCTTGTTCTGTCTCCATCTTTTATTGCTCTTTTCCACTCATTCCCTTTTCTCTTCTTAGGTATATATGCTGAAGACTCCCTTCCCTTGAACCTATGATAACTTTCTGGTTCCGTCTTATTTTTTCTTCCATTTTGGAGAGTACTCTATACATGTGTAACTAGTAATTAAAGCCACAAGTATGGATGAGATTATCTAGTGAGATATATAAAGCATGAAAAGAGGGTTGAGGAAAAAAAGTGAAACCTGGAGTTGTGCTGGTGGTTACTGAAAATGGGAAGAACTGAGAAAAGCTATATGTCAGAAAAATGAGTTTGGGTGCATGGGAGTGAGAGCTACAAGTATAAGATATTAGGGTCAGAGTAGGAAAATTCCTTCTTTAATTTCCAACTCTGGTATCATTACTCATGGTGTCTTCCCACCCAACAGCCTCTTGATTAGACTAATCACATGGCATCTGCATTACTTGACTACTTTTTTCTTAAACCTGCTTTTCCTGTTACCTCAATATGACTTAATCGTAAATCTGTCTCTGGCCCTGTCTTTGAATAATTCTTTGCTGTATACAGTTGACCCTTGAACAGGGCGGGGATTAGGGGCACTGACCATACCCTCATACAGTCAAAAATCTGCATATGACTTGTGACTTCCCCAAAATCTAACTGCTAATAGTGTGCTGTTGACAAGAAGCCTTACTGATAACAGTCGGTAAACACATATTTTGTATATTTTATATATCATATACTGTACTCTTACAATAAAATAAGATTAGAGAATAGAAAATGTTACTAAGAAAACCATAAGGAAGAGAAGATGTATTTCCAATACTGTGCTGTATTTATTGAAAAAATCTGCATGTGAGTGGACCTATACATTGCAAACCTGGGTTGTTCAAGGGTCAGCTGTACTTCTCTTTGCCATGAACTCCAATTTGGCTTAAGTAATATTCATTGCTTTTCCTCCTAAACTTACCTTTCTGGCCAGTTTCTCTTAATTCTTTCAGAAGTTGGGCTTGGAATACTCCAGTCCTTTGACCAGCAGTTTATATTCAATCAGCCAGTCCTATGGATCTTTTGTCCTTCCTCTCTTTCGTCTGTTCACACTGCTGTCATCTTCATTCAACCCTCCAGAGCCTCTTGACTAAAGCACTACAGTGAATTCCTGTTTGATGTTTCTTCCAGCTTTCCCACAACAATGAGCCTAACTAGCCATCTTCATAGAAAATTTTGTGGGGTTTTTTTTGCCACATTCACAAGCTTTGCTTATTCACAAGCTTACAGTGGTTTCCTTCTTCCCAGAGGAGAAGCTCTAAAAACTTGCAGTGGCGTTCAGAAATCCCCAGCTGTTTTTTTGTGACTCCCCCAATCCCTTGACCCCAGTGTATTCATTGTTTCTTAAACATTCCTTCCCTAAGTACCCTTTTCCCTCCACTCCACTTTATTGAAAGCTAACCTTCCAAGCACTTCCAGACCAACTACTTCAAGCCAGTGTGCTTTCTTCTGAACTTCAAAGCCACACTGTGTGTTTTTTATTGAAACGCCAGCTGTTTGTGTAATAGTTAAAATATATGTAGTTGTTGAGGGGCACCTGGGTGGCTGAGTCGGTTCAGCACCCGACTTCAGCTCAGGTCATGATCTTGCGGTTGGTGGGTTTAAGCCCCACATTGGGCCCTGTGCTGACAGCTTGGAGCCTGGAGCCTGCTTCAGATTCTGTGTCTCCCTCTCTCTCTGTCCCTCCCTCGCTTGTGCTCTGTTTCTCTCTCTGTCTCTCAAAAATAAACATTAAAAATGTGTTTTTTTAAGTCTTTTTTTTTTTTGTTTACTTATTTTTGAGAATAATAATCTGAATCCAAAGCAGGCTCCAGGCTCCACACTGTCAGCACAGAGCCCGACGTGGGGCTCGAACCCACGAACGGTGAGATCATGACTTGAGCTGAAGTCCCACGCTTAACCGATTGAACCACCCAGGCGCCCCCCCAAAAAATTGTTTTTAAATGTATGTGTAGTTGTTGAAAGAAGGTTCTTCACTTGGAACCTCTTGGAACAGTAGTACCTGTTTAATGGGACTGTTGTCAGCATTTAATGAGATTATTCAAATGAAGCACCTAACACAGTTCAGATCCTGACACAGTAGATGCTCATTTAATGTTAGCCAGTTTTAGTAATTATGTTGTATTACTGATTATCCTTATGTTACATGACTTGTCGTTTCTAGTCGTGTAGTCATTCCCCTCCTTTGTATTTCCAGCAGGACTGGCATAATCATTTGCAGCTGTCCAATACCTGATGAATATTTGTTGATTGATTGGTACATAGTGCATCTTAAATTAGTACTGAGTAGAAAATAGTTTTTTAAACCAGCATTTAATTTTTAGACATCGTAATGCTCTATTATACGTAATACCTCAAACATACTATAAAGTATAAAATTGCTTGTTTTACTTTAACTACATACTTAAACATTAAATTTTGAATGTTATGGGCAGACTGTAAATGAAATTTTGAAAACTCCTTTCAAGTTCTGACCTTTAAATCACAAGCGAAAACCTTCATGGTAAGAGAAAGTGGTGTTTTCTTTGCTGGCTCATTAGGCCAGTAATGAGGCTCTTTTTTTCATGTAGTCTTGTTATATACTTACAAAGAAGCAGCTGTGTGTTCAAATTATGATCCCAATTTCAGAGAGAAGTGGAACATTTGAGTAGTATAAGAAGGCTTGTTCAACATTTAAATTTTACTTTTGAAATAATTATTTTTCAAAAATAATGTGCTCAATGTTGTTCTTTGATTTTAGAGCCTACCAAGAAAGAAGATTCCTTTCACAGCTCATCCAGAAGTTTATCTCTGTGCTGAAATCAGTGCCTCTTTCTGGTAACTATCTTCTTTCTCTCAGCTCATTTGTGAAGTTGTGATTTAGATGCTCCTAGAGTATTTACTAGCCTCTAATCTAAAAACTGCTCCTAGAATAGTTTTAAATCATAACGACAATGTTCCTGCTGTCCCTTTTTCATATGTATGACCAGTATTATGAGGAGTATGAGTATGAGTATAATACCGTATGAGTATTACGACTGCGTTAAAAACTGACATATTTTGGGGCACCTGGGTAAGGTCTGTCGGTTGAGTGTCCAGCGCTTGATTTCGGCTCAGGTCGTGATCTGTGGGATTGAGCCCTGTGTCGGGTTCCATGCTGAATGGGGAGCCTGCTTACGATTCTCTCTTTCTCTCCCTCCACCTCTCTCCCCTCGTACCTCTCTTTTTATATATGTTTTAAAGCTACCTGGATAGTTATTGAAATATTCATTTATTTAGCAAATATTTTTTAGTTTGCTTGCAAGACCTAGATCCTGAACAAGGTGCTGGGATACAGTGGTGAACAAGTCAGTCACAGACCCACATGGCATTTATCCTGTGGTGCTGAATAGTGTTTTTTAGACAGCATCAAATACTGTTTGGATGAGAGACAAGTTATTTTTGAGATACAAAATGGGAAAGATTCTCCCTCCAATGTGGCCCCCATTTATTGATGAAACAAAGTATATGCTATGTAGACTATATACTTAAAAATATGCCATGATTATACTATATTTGGGGTGTGTGTGTGTGAGAGAGAGAGAGAGAAAGAGAGATGCCTGTATACCAAAAGGGGCTGATTACATTATGTTGGGTGTGCAAGATCTACATAGAATATTTTATACACTTAATAAAGGTATATATATATGCTATGTAAGATATGTCATTGGTTAATAATGTTTTATTTCCTAAATGGGATATAATTTAAGAACAGTTCTGTAGATGTACCATATTTATATTTTTGCATCAGAGATTGTAGCTTTGTTTACACTAAAGTACAACAGAATTTCTCATAAATGCCAACCTTCCAAGTACTATTTTACAACTGAAAATCATACTTATAATTTAGTGAGGAATAGGTACTCATGCTATATGTATCAGTTAACCTATTTGAGGCATAATGTTACTCCCAGCATCAGTGTACAGAAAAAATTGTCATATGCTGATAATCTAAGTCACTTAATGTTAGTATTTTTATTTTTGTTTATTTTATTATATATATATGTATTTTTAATGTTTTATTTATTTTTGAGAGAGAGAGAGAGAGAGAGAGAGCACAAGGAGGGAAGAGGCAGAGAGAGAGGGAGACACAGAATCTGAAGCAGGCTCCAGGATCTGAGCTGTCAGTACAGAGCCCGATACGGGGCCTGAACTCATGAACCGTGAGATCATGACCTGAGCCAAAGTCGTACGTTTAACCAGCTGAGCCACCCAGGCACCCCATTTCATATACTTTTTTAAGTTTATTGATTTATTTTGAGAGAGAGAGCATATGTAGGGGAAGGGGCAGAGAGAGAGAGAGGGACAGAATCCCAAGCAGGCTCCACACTCAGTGCGGAGCCTGATGCAGGGCTCAATCGCAGGACCATGAGATCATGACCTGAGCCAAAATCAAAGAGTCAGACACTTAACCAGGTGAGCCATCCAGCGCCCCTTAATATTAGTGTTTTTAAATGTTTCAGTTAAGCGGCTTAAATTGGGAAGGAAGACTTAGATTTTTTTTTCTGGGTACAAATAGTAGTAATGAGTCTTTAGAATTACTAATGTCTATAATAATTAGGGTCATAACAATTGATGTCACTGTGGAATGTTAATCTAGGGTCATCTAGCAAGGTTTGAAAATCAAGTAACAGTAAAACATAGGACCTGCGGTAATTTTAACAATCTACAAACCACCAGCTGTTACCGTTGTCTATATATTGCCAGAAAACAAAATTTCTTAGATTGACCTTGAGCTTTAATCAAACTTTGTTAACTCTCTGGCAGAGGAACCCACAAGATGATGAAAGTCGTGTGCCGGTTCAGAGAGGGTAGAGATGGATGGATTATATTCATTTTATAGGGTCATGAAAAACATTTTCATATCACTTGTTACAAAAGAAATCTGTGTAGGTTGGTCTGAGATGTCAGGACTGCTGTCAGAAGACAGGGAGAAAAACCCCACAATGGACATGTAAGAAGCAAATGATAAGGATATTTTGGTGTGTGAAATTGGAATGATAAGGTTTCAGCTCTTATCAATGTGCCCAGGAGGGCCAACTAATGTAAAAACATGGAGCTTTGTTCACCAGAGCTCAGAACTTGAGTGGCAAGCATCGTGTTCTAATTCTAATTTTAAACAGGCCATTGCCAGTAATTTTTTCAAACTATAAATAAAAATACAGGAAACAGAGTTTGCTCACTTTTTAAGTTTTAGACAAAAATATTTTTCTTTGATGGTAACAAGAATAAAAAATAGAGGACTGTTTTGAATGGGTTTAATTTAAAAGTTGGTTCTTTAAATCCTTTAGTTTCCACAGCCATATAGACTATGTCTCAGAAAACCTGGATTCCAGTTCCAACCAGCCATTATTTTGTCCTACACTTTTTTCAAGTCATTTTTTCTGCTTTTCTCTTTCTCACCTGGGAAATGAAGAGCTAGAATAGGCGTTCTCTGAGGTCTTTCCCAGCTATGAAATTTTACGGTTATGTTATTTCAGGATCTGGATTTAGGACATGTGTTAACTAGAAAGTTCTGCTCAATATTTCCATGTATTAGTCATGAAAGTACTTACATTTCTTTCTTCACCTTCTGTTTTCCTGTATACTACCAATAAATTAAATATGTGCATTTATTTAAGCATTTGTAGGTCTAGCACTGGATTAGTCACTGCCGGGAGTCCTTAGACTAAGCAGCAGTAGGGACCCTGGAATTATCTCCTTTTTAATTGACACAATCTTGGCTAGATGGTTTAGCTGATAAAATGGTAGACTACTTCCTGGCATTAGGAGAAAAACCCAAAACTTGTACTTTAAAAGTTTGTCATGTTACAAGGTTGTAATTATTTAAAAACAAAAGTGTTTTTAAAAATAGTACGTTAATATTCATGAATAGCATAAAATAGTGATTTAAAATTATTTCATTGCTCTGTAATTGGCATTTTAATGTCAAAAGTAATACATATACAGTGGATTAAAAACTCATAAAAATTGTCGTTTTAATTAGCTTGACGTGTACCTTTCCCTTCCATTTTCTTTGCATTCTCAAGATATCTTTCTGTGTATACATGTACACAGATAAGTATGTGTTGATGCATATGGGAAGTTCTAGAAGTTTCGTGTGAAGACAAGAAGGAAAGTAGGTCAAGAACTGATGTAAAACTGCTTTTTTAGTTTTTGTCCTGTTTTGTTTTAAACTCCCTTTTTAGTTTTTATAACATCAGGTTTCTTAAAATCTAGTCAGGTCCTTTTTTGTAACTCTAGTCACACTTAAAGACATTAGTATATTAAAGCACTTTAAAAATATTTTTGCAAATCTAATTTTTTAAAATGTCTTTCTGACCCAAGATAGGTTTTTCATTTTCTTACAATTGTAGAGCTAAATATAAGGGTAAGGCCTGCCTTTTTTGAAATATGGGTGAGCTGCTTACTCAGGGTCATGGTCTGGTCCTGATGAGTAAGAGATAAATGACAATTCCAGGAGCTAACTAATTGCCAGTGTTAAGACAGAGTACATAGAATGACCTAAGTTTCTTTCTTTAAAAAGAAAATTTTAACATCTTTTCTCTGTTATGCCTAGAACCTGTCACTATGGACAAAGTTCATTACTGTGAAAGATTCATTGAACTTATGATTGATCTGGAGGTAAGAAATCTCCAGTGATTTTCCTGTTACATTATCATTATGGGAAATAAGGTTGAGCATATGACTATGAAATATATGAAATATTTCTTCATTACCTCAAACTAGCCTTAGTTTTTACCTGTTTCTGTGTGTAACAGAGAGAGGAATGTAAAATGTAGTTGGCCCTTGAAGTTTTCAAATAACTGTCAGATGGCTGCTATTTATAGAAAAAACATGTAGTATAGTTATTAAATGTGGGTCCAGCAGTGGCAATTTATTTTCTATCATAATTTAATACCCCATCATGGAGTTTTTATTAGTGGCTAAAGTCATGGATTTATGGCCATCTCTTTAATAATCTCACTTTTCTAAATGTGCCTGATATTGCTGATGAAAAAAGATACAGCTGCTATTGTCAGTTTTTTAAATTAAGATCCTTAAGGAAGATTTCATGATATTAGGTGCAAGATTTTGACAGAGAGTTCAGATGCAGAGTTGGTGTAATTCAGATTGAATTCATTTCCTTTCCTTTCCCTCTTTACTGCAGGAAATTGAAAGAAAATCCTTTGTGTTTATTTCTTATCTGGAGAGAGAAGGTAGTTTTTTGACATAAGGATTAGAGTATTGGACTAGCAGCCATTCATACCAGTACCTAATTTATAACCTCTGAGCATCTCAATAACCTCATCTATAAAATGAGGATATTTGATTAGATGAGTGGTTTTCAGACTGATTATCACAGTATCTCGACATTGTCTTGCTGACTGTCACAGGACAATGTAGGAAGAGGAAATGGAGAAGGAAGTCTCCACATAGGGGTCCCCAGTCCCTTTTCTCTCAGAGTAACACCATTTTTAATCTATGCCCAATATATATTGGGATTGCATATAAGATTTTGTTTGAAAACTACTGGCTTACCTGTCTGTGAAATGTCTTCCAGGACCAGATTTTATTTATAAACATTGCTACTGAGCCTATTTACAGCCTTGACCGGACCCTTTGCTTTGTGCACAGTGTCTTTTGGAGAATAGAGGGTACTTTGTATGTGATTGACACTTCTGAATGAAGTATCAGTAGAGATGACCTCCAGCTACAGAGAACATGCAGCCTTACTGCCATGGTGTTTGTTTTTTTTAGGCCCTACTCCCCACAAGGCGCTGGTTTAATACCATCCTGGATGACTCCCACCTTTTGGTTCACTGTTACCTTTCCAATCTTGTTCATAGGGAAGAGGATGGCCATCTTTTTTCCCAGGTGAGCATTGATATATCTGAACATGCTGTTTTCATTTCTAAATTGATCCTTTTTCTGCCATGCAACTAAGAGTACCAGTGGATGATATAAAGGAAATTTTACTAAATATTGAATTGAATAATGTAAATTCCTAATTAGTCAATTTAAAGTAAAATCAAATCTTAATATAGAAAATAAATGAGTTAAGAGCTTTGATTAATTATACGTGATTTTATTATTGGACAAAATGGTGGCTTTGGCAAAGCAGTCCCACATATGTGTGTATTTTATGTTAGTAACCACTGTGGAATACAGTAGATGATGAGCATTAATTTCAAGAGAACTATGCCCTCCTATCATGGCTGTCTTTCCATAAGACAGTGGTGACCCAAGATATTGAGAGCATGGAGGTGCACTTCATTTGCTACCTTGACTAGAAGGAAGTTATTAGTGTTTCACATCTCCTCTTCAGGAAAAAGTTTTCTACCAAACTTCTAATACTTGCCTTTCAGTGAGATCACAGTTGGAGATATAATTTTTGTGTGTTTACATATTCTTTTAAGAATTCTTTTATCTTGTATCTGTATTTTTTCTCATTCGCTTACTAAATTTCTATCCAATGATTTGCCACATACATTAAAACATATTAAAATTCTAGTATCTGTTCTGCCATAGATGAGAATCAATAATGATGAAGATTTGGGGTAAATGTAGCCAGTAGACTGTGTCTCTGATGCCATTGCTACAGGGGGAGCAGGCCTTCATTATAGCAGCAGGAACTAAGCCAGAGAAAAGGCTTAATGGCTATGGAGACTGATGAAAGGAATAAATATCTTAGCCTTCCTCACCTTGCTGCTTTTCCCTGATAGGAGCAGCACACAGAGAAGAATATCTCCAATTATGAATTCCAAAATCCTCAATTCAGAAAATTTGGTTTTAAATGGCCTAAGTAAAGGACCTCAGGAGTTGCTTCTAGTGGTCTAGTTCTATAAATTGGCAGTGGTTTACTTTGTTTTTTTTCCATTAAAGTGTTTGGCTTCCTTTGATTAAATCCTTAATGTTTGTTCAGTACTGGTTAAGTTCCTCTGTAGAAGTAGACCCTGTATATGAAATAGACTCTAACACTATATTTACAAGTAACATACCTTGTTCTCACACAAATAAAACATGTTTGGATATGTTCTGAAGTGTTTGTTGCAATGTTTACATTCCAGAGATTTCCAGCACCTAGGAGAAGGTATACAGACTTGCCCAATCTTTATAATAAGTAGTTTTTGTTCATGGTTTCTTGTTCTTAATGTTCACACAGTTTATTAATGCAAATGTATCCTTTCAGCTTTTGGATATGCTTAAATTCTATACTGGTTTCGAGATTAACGACCAGACTGGGAACGCTCTGACAGAGAATGAGATGACCACAATTCACTATGACAGAATCACTTCTCTCCAGGTGACTGAAATGCAGTATAGCCTGTGCTTTCGCTCCATCAAGTTGGCTCATAAATAACATAGTTTCGTGTAGTACAGGTAGAAAAGATTACTAATTTAGTAGTGTTTTCCTCTTGAACTTTTAAAATATTACTAATTCTAATGAATTTATGGAGAAAAAAAGGCTTTCTTCATGGTCCTCAATCTTGAGAATCAAGGTACTGATATTTGACACTCAGCAATGTTCTATTAATTACTGGGCCAATTTGGTACATATACTTATCGGTTTTATTTATTCCAGTGTATCATTCCAATGTATCAACAAAGTATGTGTGAGCATTTTATAAATTTTAAAGATAAACACATATAATGAGACTGAAATTTGCTGGTACAGCTCAGCTGTGTCAACAGAGTACCTTTGTTTTCTGTTCTTGATCTCCTCTTGCTCTTCTTTCTGGTGGCAGAAAGAAGCTTTTATTTGTCACTCTGAAGAAATTCAGTTCTTTCTGTTTTAGAGTCTTTTTGGGGAAAGAGTCAAACTTAAGTTCAAATTGTCTTTCATAATCAATTCCATTGTCTCTCAGGGACTCTCTGCTCTCCCTCTTCTTTCCCCGGATGGCATGTGGATATGTGGAGGCACTATAGATAGCCTCCTTGTTTTGGAAGAAGAGTGACCTGCACAGTGTCCCAGTTTACATGTCTTTTCTTGCTTTTCTCAGAGTATTGGTGTTGTTGTCCTTCTGCTTCTGCCCTTGAACGTAACAGAGCTGGCATGGCTTGTGGTCTGCTCTTTGGCACAGGGAAGGCATGATGATTCCTGAGGAGCTTGGCTGTCTCCTTGCTGATTAGGCCGCACCCTTTCTTGGTGATGCTAGAGTCCTCCTGAGAGCTGACTCCCATTCATTTCCTAGCTTCAACAGCTCACTCTCAGTCTTGCAGGGTCATTTTGCCATCGCCTGTAGTAATCCTATGGCATGCTCACCAGTAACCTTGGCAGCTTTTTGTGTCATCCACCATGAGGCACATGGAAATTTCCGGATCTTCTCTGTGCCACATGGGCATTGAGAAAGACTAGGGGTGTTACCACATACACTCTTACCTGGTCACTGTAATGCTACTGTTTCTGTTTTCTTGCTGCTTACCTAATGTTGGCTGGGGGTGTCACCCTGTGAGGTCCTTTCTTTCCAGAGTTCCAACGTAAAACAAAGCACAAACACACTGTGCTTTTGGCCTCTCCTTCAGGCTATCTCTTCAGGTGTTTTGTTTTATTTTTCTCCCTTCCTGTCAGTGAAGCTAGCTTTATTAGCTGTTTTCATGTATGTTCAAAGTACAACTTAGAAATAAAAAAATGAACATTGATTCTGTTTTTGCTTTCCTGCTAGAATAATTCTGGTTTTTCCCCATTGTATTGAATGCTTCTGACCAAATAAAGCAGAGATCACATATGAGAAGCATATAAGAAAGAGAAGTGCATTAATATTTTTAAAATATTATTTTTATTATATAGTATATAAATTGTAGTTGATTGTATTAATATGCAGACATTAGTTATTGAGTTTTGTTTTTGGTTTTGCTTTTCTTTCCTGTTTCTAGAGAGCTGCCTTTGCACATTTCCCTGAACTCTATGATTTTGCACTCTCAAATGTGGCAGAAGTAGATACTCGGGAATCTTTGGTCAAGTTTTTTGGACCTCTTAGGTAAGTCAACATGGAAGGAAAACTGAATTTTAATTTTCTCTTTGCTTTTAATCTTTTTGCTCTACTGTAAGGAATGTAACTTGTTGCCCAACTTTGTTGACAACTGAAACTTAACGCTTCTCTCTAGCAGTTGGTACTTTTAGTCACTTCTTTATAATTATTGATCATCTGTTTGAGGGGCACAATTTATTTTATTTATTTTTTTAATGGTTTTTTTGTTTGTTTGTTTGTTTGTTTTTGAGAGACCGAGCATGAGCAGGGGAGGGCAAAGAGAGGGAAGCACAGAGTCTGAAGCAAGCTCCATCCATGCTGTCAGCACAGAGCCTGACACGGGGTTTGAACTCATGAGCCATGAACTCATGACCTGAGCCCAAGTCAGACACTTAACTGACTGAGCTACCCAGGCGCCCCAAAATTTATACTTTTTATAACTTAAACATTTTTCCTAGATCATAAAGTTTTCTTAGAGTAGAACATAAAACTGGAATCCCATCAGTCATAATATACAACAGAAACCAGTAAATGTTCATGTGATATCAGAGGTGTGAGTGAGAAACATTTTTGTGTGTTTAAAATTTATGAAATTAGTAATATTCTTTGGCACGTAGCTAATACACTTTCCTAAAAATGGTCATAATACATTTATACTACGTGGTAGGGACTCTACGAAGTGTGTAAATAATTCTCAAGACATTCATTTGTGTGAGAAGTAGATACCATTTAGGTATAAGGTCCCTGAGACACTGAATTGTTAAGTCATTTGCCTAGGTCAAATAGCAAGTAAGTGGTAGAGATAGGATTCAAACCTAACTTTTAACTGTGCACTATTATCTCCCCGTTGTCCTTAACACTGGGAGAAATTATGTTTAGTTCATTGTGGCTATCTAAAGTGAAACAAACTTGGCTTTAACTTGGAAGTTGCTTTGGTTGTCAGTTTTCATAAGATTTAATAATACCTCTTTTTTTTAGTGTTTATTTTTGAGAGAGGGATACAGAGTATAAGTGGGGGAGGGGCAGAGAGAGTGGGAGACACAGAATCCAAAGCAGGCTCCAGGCTCCGAGCTTTCAGCACAGATCCTGACGTGGGGCTTGAACTCAGGAACTGTGACATCATGACCTGAGCCAAAGTAGGTGCTTAACTGACTGAGCCACCCAGGTGCCCCAATAATAGCTCTTATAATAACACTTAGAACTATTTCATTCTCTTAATGAACTGCATAGAGTTACATTGCGTAAGTCTACCATACTATTTTTTAATCACTCTCCTATTGACAGATCTTTAATTTCTAAATTTTGGCCATATAATTTAGTGATGAACAACATCCTTTTTATTTCTGTGTAAAAATTTTTGGTACTGATTCACAGAAGCAGAATGGCTGACTGAAAGGGGTTATGTATTTAAAATTTGTTATATATTGCCTAATTTCCTTCAAAACTATGTACCAGTTATACCAATAGCATTTGGGGATTTATTTCTTTCCCTACCAACCAAGTAAATTAGTCTTTAATTTTTGCCAATCCAAAGATAAAAGACCCCTCATTGTTTTACTATGCATTTTGTGACTATATTGGGGAAATTGAGCATCTCTCTATTTTTCTTGGCTATTTTCAAAGTAGAATTCAGAAATAGACCACACATATATGGTTAGTTGATTTTTGACTAAGATTCCAAAGCAACTCAATGGAGAAAGGATAATCTTTAAGACAATAGTAGTGAAACGGTTGGACATCTGTTTTGCAAAGTATGAAATTTGACCCATACTTCACATCATATACACAGATTAACTCAAAATGAGTCATAGACCTGTTTATCAAAACCAGAACTATTAGGACATACAGGATATCTGTGTGATTATGGTTTGTACAGACATTTCCACAGACAACAAAGCACAATCCATAAAGAAAAAAATTGATAAATTGGACTTTATCAAAATTTAAAACATCTACTATTTGAAAAGACATTGTTAAGAGAATGAAAATACAACCCCAAACTGGGAGAAAATCTTGGCTAACACATATCTGATGATGGACTATCTCAGAACTCAATGATAAGAAAACAATTTAAAAATAGCTCAAGGAGTGCCTCAGTGGCTCAGTCAGTTGAGTCGTCCGACTCTTGATTTTGACTCAGGTCATGATCCAGGGGTTGTGGGATCAAGCACTGGTTGGGCTTCTTCTTGCTGGGTGTGGAGACTACTGGGATCCTTTCTCTTTCTCCCACTTGCACTCTATATCTTTCTCTCAAATATATATATGTATGTATGTATGTATATATATATATATAAAATTAGCTCAAGATTTGAACAGATATGGGGTGCCTGGGTGGCTCAGTTGGTTAAGCGCCCGACTTCGGCTCAGGTCATGATTTCACAGTTCGTGAGTTCGAGCCCTTTGTCAGGCTGTCTGCTGTCAATGCAGAGCCTGCTTCAGATCCTGTGTCTCCCTCACTCTGCTCCTCCACCAGCCTTTCTCTGTCTCTCAAAAAGAAATAGACATTAAAAAAAATTAAAAAAATAAAGATTTGAACGGATACCTCACCAAAGAGGATGCATTTCAATAATGCCATAGAAAGATGCTTTAGTGGGGCGCCTGGGTGGCTCAGTCGGTTGAGCATCCGGCTTCGGCTCAGGTCATGATCTTGCAGTTCGTGCGTTCGAGCTCCGCATTGGGCTCTGTGCTGACAGCTAGCTCAGAGCCTGGAGCCTGCTTCAGATTCTGTGTCTCCTTCTCTCTGACCCTCTCCTGCTCACGCTGTCTCTCTCTCTCTCAAAAAAATAAAAAAAAATAAAAAAAGAAAGATGCTTTCTTTCATCTAAAGATGAAAGAAAGATGCTTTAGCATCATTAGTCATTAAAGAAATGCATATTTAAATCATAATGAAATACCATTACATGCCTATTAGAATTGTTTAAAAAAACATGCAGTTATGACAAGGATGTAGAGCAACTGGACTTCTCATACATGGCTGGTAGGAATTCAAACTTTGGAAAAATGTTTACAGTTTCTTGTAAAGTTAAACATGTACCTACTATAAAATCTAGTGTTCTCACAGATATACCCAAGAGAAATGAAAATTTATGTTTGCACAAAAATCTGTGTGGAAATGTATATACTGGCTTTAGTTATAGTTGTCTTTTAAAAACGTATCTTTCAACTGGGGAGTGAATTAACACATGCTACATGCTTATGGTGGAATACTACTCAGCAATAAAAAGGAGCCCATTACAGACACACAGTATGGGTGCATTTTAATCGCATCATGCTAAATGAAAGCAACCAGTATCAAAAGGCTACTTAATGCATGATTCCATTTATTTGACCTTCTGCAAAAAGCAAAATTTTAGAGATCAAAACAGATTTGTGGTTACCAGTGCCTTGGATAGAGTATGTGAGGGAATTTGGGGAGCATGATGAAACTGTATGTAAGTAATGGAAAGCTATTCAGCTTGCGGTGGTGAATGCAAGTTTTCCAGACTTCTGGTTTTTTACTTGGACGTTCAAATTTTATCTTTGGTAACAAATAGTATCAGTTGTTTTCCTTAAAGTTACTGGTTTATTTTGTTCAGATTAGAAAATTTTTTGCCATTTATGCAGGTCCAAATAACCATAGTTTGTCAGTTCTTTTAAGTAAAAATTGTGTGCAAAATATGTACATCACATTTTGTCACACAGAATAAAAACAGATACTTAACAGTCCAAATTTAATTAATAATTTAATTTTAATTAGTAAATTATTTTTGCTGCTTCATTAATGGCTTTCTTAATTTTTTTACTCTGCATGTGGCAGTGAGTAATGCTGATGCTGTGGCTACTTATAGTCCTGGTTGGTGCCACCATCTTCCCCTATGTCGGCAGTTTTACCCAACATTGTTTTTCACTGTGTATGTAAAGACAGTGAAAAAAAATATCTTCGTATTCATATAAAATAGTATTGTTCTTGCATACTTCCTAGAAGGGTCTCAGAGACCACAGGGGGGTTGCAGAAGACACTTTGAGAACCTGCATTAAGGGGATTAGCTTTCATTGCTGATTTTTTAATTTTCTGCTGTGTCATAGGATTATATTTGCCAGGTAAAATGTTTTAAGCCATCTGTAAAATTATGTGTTTCAGAAGTGAAGTAGGGTCAAGTTAAATAGTCTTCATCTGAATATCCCTTATTCTGCAGTTCAAATACACTCCACCAGGTGGCATCATACCTCTGCTTGTTACCAACTCTTCCTAAAAATGAAGACACAACTTTTGATAAAGAATTTCTTCTAGAATTGCTGGTAAATATAAATGTTCTTTGAATTTTCCCTACCATTTTGAATCATTCTTAAAGACATGGGTTGGTACATATTTTTTCCAGGACTAAAGGGTACATAGATCATTGCTACCTATTTTACAATTACATCATCATTTGGTTTTGTCACATTTCTTTTCTCATCTGTTAGGTTTCTTTTCTCAAGATTTAACCTCTCACAACTGCTTTATGCCATGAATTCATTGCCTACAAACATTTATGAGCAGCTTCTTTGTAAGGTTCTGGATTCAGGCATTGGGGAATACATAGATAATTGACACCATTCCTGTCTTTTAGAGGTCACAGTTACATACACAGACACAGGTAATACATATATATTCATATCTGTCTAACTATTTATTTTAAAACTTTTAAAAATATAGTACCTTGAATATTGAAGCATACCTTTATCACTAGAAAACGCAGGAATGTTTAAAGAAAATAAGTTATCACTGGGTTAGTGATTTAAGAATTCTTAGGGATTTTTGAGTATTTTGGAAAGTAATGGACTTCATCTCTCAAATGTATTAATGCTTTCTTTTGTAAGGTTTTTTTTGTTGTTGTTTTAGTGCAGTTTTAGGTTCGCAGAAAAATTTGAGGAAAAGAAATATACCTTATTTTTAGCTTTAGTAAAATCATACATAAAATGCATGAGTAATTATATCTATACTATGAATATTTAAGTTTGCAGTGTTCAGTCTTACAAATAATGATGTGATCCTGGAACATACACACATACACACATACACACACTGTGCCTCTTAGTGCCCATGTGTGGACATTTAGGAGAGGTACCTAGAAGTGAAATTATTTGATTAAACCATGTGCTTATTTAAAAGGTAAGATGAAGCCAAATTATCCTCTAAAAGGTGCATTTCCCACCAACAGTGTGTTAGAGTATATCTCCTTAAGCTGTACCAGCATTGGGTATTATGAGTCATCCCAGTTTTTGCTAGTGTCATGGGTAAAAAAAAAAAGAAAAAATTGCTTGTTTTAAGTTTTTGTTTTCTATCTGCTATAGAAAGGATGCTAAAGGATTTCCTCTGCTATAATTGAGTAGTTAGTAGTTTGTTATTTATAACTTTACAAACATGCACTGTGTAAGAGTGTATATACATTTTTTTACATATATAGAGCCATAATAGGTACACAGTTTTGTGACTTATATTCCAAGCTACTATGTTTAATATAGGGTATAAAATACAATTCCTTACTGTAGAGAAGAAGATATGGTACTTTTGGGGTTAGTTACCAGAAACTGTTGTAGCAGATGTTTTAAGCCTGGTGACAAGTGCTTCAGTGCTATTTGGAGAGAAATTCCTGGAGTTTTAAATTAATTCATGTGTGGAAAATACTTTTTTATTGGTAACATTTACTTGTGTGAAGTGAATGTCTCGGATCACCATCTTTGCCTTCTTTTCGTTATTTCTGAGTCCAAGTGTTTTCTAAAAATTCCTTGTCCGATTTTCTGACAACGTAAAATCGTTTCTCATAAGTTAGGTTTGGGGATTAATAATAAATCCTTACAATACAAAGAAATGAGGGTTTTTTTAAGAATCTTTCTAACGGAAAACAGGTTTAAACATAGGGCTTGATCCTACGCCTTTTATAGTCTTAGGACTAAGACTTCATTTTAAAAATTTAAATATTTATGCCAAAAAGAAAACAGTTTTAATTATTTATAGTGCCACAGCACTATCTTTCATTTCCTCTCCCTCCTAAAGGATTTCCTCAGGCTTTGGATTCTACTAATATCTAAATAATGATGAATAAGTTGAAATATGCATATTGATTAGATGATATCACACTGTCTTCTTTCCTAAAATAATACTATCTCTACTGAAGAGAACATGACACATTTTTCAGATATATCATTATTTTAACATATTAATTAGGGAACAAGCTTATTTCTGTGTTTGAACTAGAGGACTATAATATTAACAATGGAAATCTACATAGAGGTTATCAAGTCCAACTCTCATTTTATAAAGAAGACTGAGACCAGGTTATTAATAAAATTTTCCAGATTGTTTAGTTAGTATAAGAATAAAAGCTATAATCGAAGACTTAGGACTCCCATTTTTTTTTTTTTTACATTGGTGAATACTAAGTGCTGGCATGCGCCAGGCACCTTAATGCTATTTGACAGTATTCTATTTCATTTTCATAAGAAACTTGAGAGGTAAGTGGTATTTTATCTGTTTTACTGAAAGAAAGCTAAAATGAAGGAAGTTGAAGTATCATGCCCAGTTTTTATGTAGCTCATACATAGAGGTTCTGGGAGTTGAACTTGGATCCATCTGATTACAAAGCTCATCATAATGGGTGCCTCTTTCATCTTTGATTTATGGAGAAAATGGAAAAAGGAAAAAAACCCTCTCAGTGCTACCATAACTGAAGGACATTAAACTTCTCATTTCAAACCTTATGGTGAATTTCTCCATAAATTATTTTGATTAAAAAAAGATGCTTCTAACGTTCTGCATGAACCTGTTTCTTTTAGGTATCTCGTCATGAACGTCGAATTTCTCAGATTCAGCAGTTGAACCAGATGCCTTTGTATCCAACTGAGAAAATCATATGGGATGAAAATATTGTCCCAACTGAGTATTATTCTGGGGAAGGTAAGCCAGAGAAGCATGGGATTCATGTGTAACATGGAATTTAATTTAGAATTGATCATAGGTAACTGAAAGTACTTTTGTCTGTTACATACATTAGGATAATATTCTGGTACCTTCAAGTTCATTTTAAAGCTGGAAACTATTCAGTATTTTGAATGCTTAGCAATAAGAATTTTTATTAAATTTAACCATGCCCTGATGTGTTCATGTTCATGCCTTCAGATGTGCCCCTGTATATGTATATTATGTCATGTACATATATAATCCTTCATAAAATATGACCATAAGCAATCAAACTATTTTAAGGAACCTAATAGTATAGAAAGTGTAGCTTTCGTTATGTCAGTGTAATAGGTTTTGTTTGGTAGTGTTTTTATTTTTCAAAGCCTTTTTTTAGAAGTTCTTTTGAATTCCTTGTTAAGCCAGTTAATGACCACCAAAAATGGTCATTCGTTAATAACCCTTAGTCTGATTAAAAATAGTATTCCCTGGTTTCTTCACCTATTTCAGCAGATCTGTTCCTAAATGCTTTTGTTCATCCTCTAAGGATGAGAATTCGCCAAAGTTGAGTACATGATGAAGTATATTGTGACATTTTGAAGGCATATTTCAAAAAAATTTAAGGAAATATTTTGAACAACAGCATCATTAGGGGAAGCTTGGCTGTTTTAAAGACCTCACCAGTGATACATTTATTTAAAAGAAAAATGGATACTTGAGAGTCCTATCCTAAAGCCATAACTTTAGTAAACCCAGTGCACCAAAATTGTGCTAGGTTTCAGAATAGGCAGTCTTCTTTGGTTTGGTTTGGTTTGGTTTGGTTTGGTTCTTAAAATGGCCAGTGCGTTGTTTTCTCACTTTTCCTGTTCATGCTAAGAGCATTTATGACCATGGGTGTATGCCATCTCTTTTCTATTCAGTTCCTAAAACGCAAATACCACTTAATATTTTGTTTTGTCAATAAAAAGCTTGTATTTTCTTAAACATACACCTAGTTATATATGTACCTTTTTGTACTACTCAGTGACACTGGTCTGAATTTAAAACACATTTTGCTAAGTATGTAAAGTATTGCTCTTCTTTCATTCCTGTGAACTTAAAGGAAAAGAGATTTAAATCTTTTCATCTTTCATAGAAAGAAAGTATTTCAGAGCAATATTAGTTGCTAAATAGTTTCAGTGTAATTAAGCTGTTTTCAGAGACTTCACTGTATCATGCCATTGTTCTTTCGTGACCATGAATGCCACTGTGTTTTGGGGGCTCAATATCTGATGCTAATAAATAGGCAGAGATCAAAGCTAATACTGCATGATTATGCAGACTGCTTCTAGCTCCAGGGGAGAGAAAGTAAGTGTGAAATTGGGACAGATATAAAAAAATACATAGTTAAGAATTGTAAAGAAAATTCTTGTAAAATCTTTTGCCCCTTCTTTGGACCTTTTTTAATAAACACAAATCTAGAAAGTCAAACAAAATAAATATAGAGCTTAACTAAGTGTCATAAGAGAAATAACCACCTCGTTAGCCAGCCCAGAACCCTCCCATAGGCTCCTTCCTACTTACTGCTTCTTCCTCCTCTTGAAAGTAACCATTTCTTGACTTCTGTAGCAGTGACTACATATTTCTTCATAGTTTTATCACCAAGTTGCGCATCCACATGATAGTTAATTGTGCATACTTTTTAAATATCTTTTACTTTACAAGTACCTCATATCCCTTCCTTTTCTTTTGAAGAATCTGAGTTGCTTGATCTGTTCCGCAGTCTAGATTTTTTTTTAGTGACTACTCAGTATACAGCTAGTATGTCTCTCCGCTCTTTATTTTTTTTTGCAGATTGGTACCTGAATGCAGGGGCTTGATCAGGCTTAAGGTTTTCTCTCTGGCAAGATTTTTGGTAGTGCTTTATTCTTTGATCAGAGGTATATAATGTCTGGTTGTTTTTATGTGTATGATATTAGTAGCCATTGCTGCTTAACAGCTGGATTTGTTAATTCAATAATGGTTGCAAAGTGGTGACATTTTAATTCTTTTTTTCTTTTTTTAATAAAATTATGCTGTCCATAGAGATGCTGTCTCTTAGCCTCTGGCCTGAAAGATACTGAGTTAGATTATAAATCAGAATTTATGAACATAAACGATGTGAAATTAAAAAAAAATTTTTTTAATGTTTATTTTTGAGAGAGACAGAGAGACAGAGCGTGAGCAAAGGAAAGGGAGGGGTAGAGAGAGAGAGAGAGAGACACACACACACACACACACACACACACAGAATCTGAAGCAGGCTCCAGGCTCTGAGCCGTCAGCACAGAGCCTGATGTGGGGCTCGAACTCACAAACTGCGATCATGACCTGAGCTGAAGTCGGTTGCTTAACCAACTGAGCCCCCCAAGTGCCCCCCCAGTTTTTTTATTTATGTTTTTTTGCTATTAGGTTCATTATATCTTTGGTAAGAATGAATAGAGATGGTGAAAATAATATGATTTTCCAGTAAAACGTGTTTATTTTGAGGTTCTTTTTTTTTTTTAACCTTTTTGGGATTGCTACTGAGTGCTTGTTCACTTATTATCCAAGGGAAATAGTGGTAAGGGAAGATACTAGAAAGAATATTGTTTATTAATACAGTCAGAGAGTGGAAGTAACTCCAAGAATAACATACAACCAATACCTTATCTTTAAAGTCTAGCCAAAAGACGGGATTCAGAGCACAGTGATGACCACTGGAGATAGATTTATACATTGTAATATACTAATTAGATTCTGTGGTAAATTTGTCTTGGTTTATGGTCATTAATTACTTTGAGCTTTGCCAAGTATAAATTAGGTAGTAAAGGAAGAATTTTTAAACCACTTGAGACTCTATGAATTTTAATATCTTGAAATATTTTTGGAAGCTTGTTTGTGTATGAATTAATGAAATGCAGTTTTATGTATTAATGAGATTTGTTCTTACTTCCCAGTTCTTAATAGATAGTTCTTAACCGGGTTCAATTTCTGTGTGAAAATAAAAATAGAACCTTATCAAATATTCTGTATTTTAGCATATTAAACATTAAATTAGACTCTACCGAATTTGTGGTACATTTCTTTATACAAAGTACAGCTGTCTGATTAAGAGGATAATTCAGATGTGGATGTTGTTTTCTTTTTCAGGTTGTCTTGCTCTTCCCAAGTTGAATTTGCAATTTTTGACTCTTCATGATTACCTTCTAAGGAACTTTAATCTCTTCCGCTTAGAATCAACGTATGAAATTAGGCAGGACATCGAGGATAGTGTCAGCAGAATGAAGCCATGGTTAGTAAATTGGTTCCACTTGTAATGAAGAGATGCAAACTGTGACATACCTCTGTCAGAAACCTCATAAGAGTAATTAGAAATAGTATACATGGCATGAAAATGCCCTCCAAAATATAAGATATTTATTACTCTTTGAGAAATTCTCTATTTTGGATTAGAGTATATCAGAAGTGCTAAAATATGAACTATGTATCTGGATCCTTGGGGGTGGGGGACTGGAGATAAGATGAGGGAGGAGAGGTCATCATTCTTGGGGGATGGGGAGGGAGAAATGTAGAGGAGAGTAGGTTGAACATTGGTAAAAGCGTAAAGAAGGAGGGTGTGGGCCGACTAGCAGGCCTGTAGTAGGGCAGGACGGTTCAAGTCCTTATGATAAAGGGGTCTTCTGCTACCCCAGCTGCTCTGTGGCTGTCACCAGTGCCTCAGTTAGCCTCTCAGGGACCTGGCGAGAGATGAGCATGCTGGGCATCGTGTGGAATGGAACTTTGGAAAGTCTTCCTTGGCCCTCCATCCGTAGATGACCTTGAAGAGACGAAATCAGGATTTATTTGGGGGGCCAGTTGAGTAGGTCTCATTCTTTGATGAAGTCTTCTGCTTAAACTCAACTCCCCGCCTACTAGCTCATGTCTGGAGTTCCATTAGCTAAGAAAAGGCTTTCATCTAGTTATTGTAAACAGTTGTGCATTATGAGATTTGTGGAGGACAGTTTTGCTTTTTAGACATGACTTTGCATCCTTCATTTACTATTTCATTCTAAGTATGAAATTGATGAGGGTAAGTTATATACCACAAGTGACTATAAACTAGTAAAATTAATTCTATAAAATGAATTTTTATTATAGTCACACCATGCATACACATACATTTATACTGCAATCTGTATGAAAAGCCTAACAGTTTTTGAATATGAACTGATTCAGGTATCTTCCAGGCTTCTCTCCTTACTAATTACAGAGAGCTACATGGACACTGTGATTATAATCTATTTTTTTCACTTCCACATTTCATACACAGTTCTATTTTTTAATTAATTATTATGTGAAAAGTTATTCTGGGTGAGACTGTAAAACACACCATAAAGTATTTTTGACTTAATAATCAGTTGAGTCAGTAGGCAGGCTAGCACTGTGAGATTTGTATACTCACTGGCTGATCATCCCTGCCCACGGCTTTGCTGAAATTATTGCCCATTGTTTGGACTCCGGGGGAGTGCTTGATCGGAAAGCTTCCTTTCAGTATGTGGTTACCTTGTGTTTACATGCTCAAATTCCAGACCCCATTTTGGCCATTTTGCAAACTAGGGATTTATTAACTAGCAGATAATCAAATAGAATTCACTTATATTTTACTTAAATGTCAAACCAAAAGTGTTTTGAGTTCTTATGGTCTATTAATAAAGGAATTTTTTTTAACTTAACATTATTTTCTGCTAAGGGGGAAAAATGTCATTTTTGAGAGCTAAGTTGTGATAATAAAGTATTCTAGATTTTCATTCCTAATTGCCCATCATTGAAGGCTGTTAAAAATGAGCTCTAGGAGCACCTGGGTGGCTCAGTTGGGTCATGATCTCACAGTTTGTGAGTTCCAAGTCCTGCATTGGGCTCACTGCTGTCAGCATAGAGTCCGCTTTGGATCCTCTGTCCCCCTTTCTCTGCCCCACCCCTCAAAATAAATAAACATTTTTTAAAAATGATGAGATCTGAAAAGAGGCCAGGCTTCTTTCTGTTCATGTGTGCTGAAAGTGGAGAAGAGAGGCATTTTTACTCAATGCATGGTTCTAATGATCATGTTTTCAGGCTGCTAAAACCAACGAGCACCATACAGGCAAAAATCTGTCCTCTTTAATGCTTCATGTTGCAGGTAGATTGTATAAGCGGGAGTAGGGAGAACAGATTAGTGGTTGCCTGGAACCATTAGGAACAGGATTGACTGTGGTCAGATGGGAGGGATCTTTTATACATAGGATGGAAATGTTCTCAAATTACATTGTGGTGATGGATGCACAACTCTGCAAATTTACTAAAAATCATTGAAATGTGTGCATTTACAATGAATGGTATATAAATTAATACTGTCGTAAAATTGCAAGAAATGGAGGAGGTGATAGTTACTACCTTTTAGAAATTGTACTAACCAAGTCACTGGATGCAGAACTTTTGTTTTTAATTTGTTTTACTCTTTGATATTATGAAGTCTATAGGTTTTTTTTCTTATAACACAAAGACTTTACATGGAAGGTAGCTTTTCTTTATCTATGTGAGCATGTCCTTTTTGGCAGTACTTTCCAGTTTTGGAGTGCCGCTACAGAATTTATTTTCTAGATTTCCCAGATACATCGCTTAATGTAAAACCTAAAGCACTAGTTAGATTAAGATAAGAAATAATGGATATTTGAATATTAGTGATTCTGATTATTACAACTAGCTTATTTGTACCCCCAGTCCATGGCAGCAGTGATTTAAATATTATGCTGTAAAGCAAGCATCTGCATAGATATTAACCATTTGTTACTTTATTTCTAACTTTTAAAATTCTAGCTTGTTCTAAAACAGCTTATAGAAATACCTATAATACATAAAATGTAAACAGTTGAGACTATGTTGATGAAAAGAGGAAAAGGATAAGACTATAAACTAAAACTAAGTATGCTAGATTATTATTATAATCTAGATTATTCTATTATGATAGATTAATCTTTAACAAAATGGCTCTGTTCTTAGGTGTATAGTGACCTTTTTTCCCTGGGTGTTTGTGGGCTACTGCCCTATGGCCCTTTCTGTACTGGACCGTGTTTGCCTATTCATACTATTTAATACGTTCTTTATATCTTGGGACTTGGTTTTGTGTTTTTGTTTTTTTTAAGTTTAGAAAGAAGAGTTACTAATGTCAGGGCTGAGTTAGCTAAACATGTATTCCTCCTTACTAACTTTACTTGTCCCAAAGTTGGGGAAAAGTCATTTTTTGTTTGACTAATCATGCACTTCTTTGATTTACAGGCAGTCTGAGTACGGTGGTGTAGTGTTTGGTGGCTGGGCACGAATGGCCCAGCCTATTGTGGCTTTCACTGTGGTTGAGGTTGCCAAGCCCAACATAGGTGAAAACTGGCCAACCCGAGTTCGTGCGGATGTTACCATCAATCTGAATGTCAGAGATCATATCAAAGATGAATGGGAAGGTAATTTTCTTTTAATTTTTTGCAATGTTTATTTTTGAGAGAGACACAGAGTGTGAGCTGGGGACGGGCAGAGAGAGAGGGAGGCACAGAACCCGAAGCAGGCAGGCTCCGAGCTGTCAGCACAGAGCCTGACGCGGGGCTTGAACCCATGAACTGTGAGATCATGACCTGAGCTGAAGTCGGCTGCTTAACCAACTGAGCCAGCCAGCCTCCCCTGGGAAAGTAATTTTCTATTTCAAAAAGTACACTTACATTTTGTCTTTTTGTAGATTTTCACTTAGAAAATTGGCAAAGTATTTGTACTAAACATTACCCTTCTAAACATTTATGAAATTTTATCTTTAAGAATTGTCTTTGGGGCGCCTGGGTGGCTCAGTTGGTTAAGCCTCCGACTTCGGCTCGGGTCATGATCTCACGTTCGTGGGTTCGAGCCCCGCGTCGGGCTCTGTGCTGACAGCTCGGAACCTGGAACCTGCTTCGGATTCTGTGTCTCCCTCTCTCTCTGCCCCTCCCCCTCTCATGCTCTATCTCTCTCTGTATCTAAAACATTAAAAAAAAATTAAAAAAAAATTGTCTTTGTATTTATTAGTAGTAAAAATATCAAGGATCATAGAAGACTTAATTAAATGTCTTAATACTTCAATAAAAAGCATAAAATAGCATGCATATCACAGTATTTTGAAACTTGCTGTTTGTGAAGCTGAGATAGGAGCTCTTTAAATCAGGTAGAGTAAGATAATATTTATGAATTTGTAGAATCAATGGAAAAAGGATTAAAATATTACTGTTTGCTAAAGAAGGGGGGGAACCCACATATAACTTGTACACATGCAGAGGTATTAAGGAAAACTGGTATTTTTAAGAGATAAAGGCAGCCAAAGTGAAGAGAATAGGGATGCGTATGGTTGGTGGAAAATAAAGATACAAAATCAAAATGAGACAAACTCCAAAGGAATTCTAAGGGGATCTGATAAAACAACTCAAAGAAATAATAGTTTATTTGCTGCCGAGGGAGGAAGTCGGATAAAGAATCAGTGGTATTAAATGTATTCAAGGATTAATAATAGATGCAGAGAAATTGAATGAGTTATTTCCCCTGTTCTTTCCTAGGCAAGATTTTAGGGACAGTAGATCTGTGTCATAATGAATTTTATTGAGAGGCAAATATGTTCGTACTTACTAAGCCATATAAAGAGGTAAAACGTTGATAACACCTGTACTAGAAATGGCACATGAACTAATTTTTAATGGCACTTTTATGTTTTTCTCCCAGCTGTCTGTGAGAGCTCTTGCTTGCTGTCCTGTTGTGAGAAACAGTAGCTGGCAGATTTTATGTCCATCCACCTTCTTGGCATGCCAGAAGGAGAAGGATAGTCCCTTAATGGATCAGTTTTCAGAAATTATTACTCCCAATGTAGCTGTTTATAACCGTAGGGACTATGTGATATGTTTATCCAGCAATTCTGAAGGAATTTAGCAGCAAAACTGGCCAAATGTTTAACAAATGGCCACTGTAGTGGGTATAGTTTGTGACAGATTGTTTTTGTGACTCCTGTATCCTTCAAAAGAGTTCGAATCTAATCTGATGCATTACATATCTCGAATAATGTACACCTTTATTGTTGCTGAACCTTAAGAAAGGCATTAAGTTGCTGGAGAAGGTTTTATACCTATTACCTGTGGCACTTAAGGAGTTATTAAATTAAACACTGTTTTACACAGTTACCTAAACCCCTTTCCTTGATTACTTTGGAGACTTCTAACAGAAAGACGTTACATAGTCTTTTTCCCCCTTTTATTCTTTTAAACACAGGCCTCTGGTGGAATGAGAAATGTAATGGGTCAATTTTGATGAATAAGATAGGGAATAGTAGGGTATTGTAGAACAGTATGTTCATATTCCTATTATGGGGCATAGTGGGGAGAAAAGTGCTTTCTGGGAGGCCAGAGCCAAAATTCAGGCCCTGTGTTGATCACAGATGGACTAACTTAATAGAAAATGGAGGCAAAAAACAAGAGGGGGGGTTCTATAAGTACAAATGAATATTGTTCTATAGGAACAGAATAGTTTTTCAAGAGTTTAAGTTGAATATATAAAGCATTCTTCTTGTTCCTTCAAAAAGGTTTGAAGCTCAGGCCCTTAATTACCCCATTTAAAATTAAGGAAACTGAATTAATGAAACAGGAATGCTGGATTCTCTTCCAGAAGGCACAGCCAGGATGGAGTAAATACATACAGATGGTTGAAAGGAGAAAGATAGTTGAGCTCACTATTAACTGAGGGTTTTTTTTAATGTAGATCTGAGATGTCCCACAGTAAAATGATCTGCTTTAGCAGGGACTAGGCGGTCATCCGTGAGTGGTGCCAAAAAGTGACACTGGTAGGGACTTATCAGAAGTTGTAATGAGTTGTGCTGATCAGAAATCCTAAAGGCAGTACAACTCAAGACTGTAGAATAGTCCCCTTCTCATCGCTTCTCCTGCTTCTTTACATAGAATTTGTTGGGAAATAACCAATAAAGTCATTATCAGAATCAGTAATTCTTCCTAGCACACATAAACCCCACTCCATATTAAACCAGAAAGGTCCCAGTACTGTTAGCCACACACTGACATTGCTGATTTGATTTAGTTGTAGATCTTATTACCAAGGTTATGAGCAAGCAAACCATTTAAGTTTGCATTTACATCCTATAGTAGCTAATGGGACGAATCAAGAAAGAAAGGAAGATTAAGTGATGTGACATTACATGATATGTCATCTAATTTTATGTCTCTTGTGTTCCCATATCTACTTTTAATAGACCTGGAGATCCAGTTATGTCTAGTATTTGGTCTAATGATTAAGAAGCTATGGACTTTGGCACAAGTTTCTTATTCCTTGGTATTTACTTTTAAAAATGTTCAGTATTTGCCAAATGAAACTATATATATTCAGCCATGTTCTCAAGATGGTATCTGTAAACAATGCTTTTGCGCCTTGTTGAATTATTCTTGAGTTGACCTCTTTTGGGGAATGCAGTTAGACTGTTGTTGGAATGGCAGTGATGGATAATTTAAACCGATGATAGAAACCTGCTGAATATGACATAGATGGACTATAAGCCAGCCATATTTTTGGTACTTACTAAGAATGTTAAAAATAAGAATGATGACGAGCATCCAATTTTGGAGATGTAACATGACTTGGAGGGCTTATTCGGCAATGTATTCATGGCATAAAAGTTTCTAATTTTAATATAAAGAGAAATTTTCATTTTAATTATTGCTGTCAAACATTGAGTATTAAAGATTATAGGAAAAAACCCATAATTATAATACAAATATATTCATCAATTGCATCTGGTATTTTAAATGTTTCTTATATCTCTGTTCCAAAGATATAAGGATAAGATAAGAGGATGAGAATTTGCCAACAAAAGATTGAAAACAAGAACATTCTAGTAAGCCAAAGTGTCTTTGTGTTTTACCAGGTCTTCGTAAGCATGATGTATGTTTTTTAATTACTGTGCGTCCCACAAAACCGTATGGTACCAAGTTTGACCGGAGGAGACCTTTTATTGAGCAGATTGGCCTGGTTTATGTCAGAGGCTGTGAAATCCAGGGCATGCTAGATGATAAAGGGCGTGTCATTGAAGACGGTATGGTAATCTATATTTTTGAAAGAGTGTGTGTACATAATGATAAATTTCTTCACTTTTTTCCTTTTTGCATCTTAATATTTTTAGTTGTTTTACATAATAAATCATCACAAAAGGATTATATATAAAATATGTGTAAGTTACCTACCATGCAGTTTTAGAAATAAATAATACGGTTTCTAACTTTTGTAGTACTTTACAACATGATTTTTTAAAACCTTTAAATACCTCTTATGACATATTTGCCTAATTTTTTTTTAAGTTTTATTGTTTTGATTCATTGTAGCAATGGCTCTCAATTGGGAATAGCACTAACCTGTATTGTGAAATGTATGGTGTCATTTATATTTTCATGTGACCGGGGTAGGGGTAAGGGATGGTGAGCTATTGGCATTTGACAGATGGGGGCTAGGGATGCTAAACATCTAAACAGAACTGCCTTGTCTAAGGAATTATCATACCTAAGATGCAGACATTACCCCATTTAGAAATACCGTCTTGCAGGGTTAGTTCGCTCTTTGATTTCTTATATTGATTTTTCTTTGAAATTCTTTTCATTGATTATCATTGATTTTTCTTTGAAATTCTTTCTTATGTTGTCCTGACTTGTTATAGCTATTAGATTATAAATACATCTCTGTGTCCAGTGCTTATTTTCCAATTTGTTTACTAAACTTCTCTCAGAACTTGGATTAACTTCTACGACCTGTGATTTTAAGATTGAAACATTGTTAAAAGTGCTGATAATTAAACTAATCTTATCACTAGAATAAAAGAAAATGGGAAAAATGGAATAAGCATAAGGCCACATATTGGAACCAGAGTTAGAGGTCTAAGACCAGAAGAAAGGAGATGAGGCAAAGGGGCAAGAAAATGCCTCTAAGTTTTCAGCCCTGCGTATCTGGTGATATTAGGAATAGTATGTGGAAGGATGCAAAAAGTGATCAGCCAAATACTTACTATAGGTAAGGCAGTAGTAGGAGCTATGAGTGACTGACAAAGTTGTTTGACTTATCTAGGGCTCTTATTTTGTTCTAGGACATATGCAGATAACTGCAGTCCGTAGCATTGCATCATAAACATTACATGACTGTTCTGGGAAAAGAAGTAGCAAGAATTTAAGGAAAGGAGGAAATATTTTCAGCTTCTTAGCTTCTACTCAGGGGAATGACTGGAGTTAAGTCTGGACAGTGTACTCATCATTTCTAGAAAAGGAATACTGCTGACTTACTTTGATATTTGAAAAGTATATATTTCGTTGACCAAACTTTTTCAAAATGTCTAGGACCTGAGCCAAGACCCAATCTTAGAGGAGAGTCAAGGACATTTAGAGTGTTCTTGGATCCAAACCAGTATCAACAAGATATGACCAATACTATACAAAATGGAGCAGAAGATGTGTATGAAACTTTCAATATCATAATGAGGAGAAAGCCAAAGGAAAATAACTTCAAGGTAATTTTTAGGCTGTGTATAGCTAAAAGTAGTTCTATGTCTAATTTGAAAACATAAATAAATAGATATGAGGTAAAAGAATGATTCGTTAAGAAAATGAGCACTGCTCTTATTTTGATTCTAAACAATTCTCTTAAATTTTTAGCATATAGACTAAATATAAAAACTTAGGATTTATTTACTAAATCTATGTTGTCTTTTGATGAGTTTAGAAACTTAAAATATAAATTAATCCAGGTCAGACTCCTTCCTTGCTGTTTGTATAGTAGATACTCAGTATAGCCAGTATGAGGTAAAGAAACTGCTTGTTTATTTATTTACTGGGAATTCTTTTTTAAGTCAAAAGTAAGTGTACTTCCAAATCATTTTACAAATACACATGTGAAACCATGGGGCTCTGAATTACTTTGATATATAATATGTTCACTGTTTACTCATTAGCAGGAAAAGGGAGGTTTAGGGGCTGGAGAGTTTTACTTTTATAATTTAATGGAGACAAAGAGTTTTGATAAAAGATTTTTTAAAGTTATTATTGGAGATTGTATTATAAAATGTAAATATTGAATGATTTTTAGCATTTGGTAATGCTAGCTTCTGCACAAGTACATTTCTTTACTCTCTACCCCAAAACATAGTGCACTTATACATTATTGCTTTATCATCTTTTTTTTTTTTTTTTTGCCTGTTCTTATGATTAAAAAAAGACCTCACATGCAAAGGATCTAGTCCCCATTTCACCCTGTTGTTGAAGATGAAACAGTGGAAGTACTCTTGATTTCTTTTTGTCTCACGCTGCACATCCAGTCCATCAGTCTGATTAGCTCACCACCTCCACTGATGCTACGCCCAGACACCTTCATCTCTCACGTCCCTGCTTCTTGACTGCCCCTCCCCTTACACTATTCACATAGTAACTGAATGCAAATTATGCCTTAGTACCCTGTTCAGCTCTTTTTAATGGTTTCTCATCACAGTAGAACGTTATTACCATAATCGAAGAGGCCCCTTCATTATCTGTCCCCTGGCTACCTCTCCCAACATCATTTTCTAACACCTATCTCTGATACAGTCCATGCCAGCCACACTGACCTTTTTGCTCTTCTTTAATAATCCACACCTTTTTTTATATATAGTGTTCCCTCTACCAACACAGTCTTCCTCCCAGGTATTTACATGCTTCGCTCCCACTTTGTGTGGGCAGCTCTGCTTAGATGTTACCTCCTAAGGGAAGCTTTTTTGGGAAACTCCCACCTAAAGTGGCATCCCCCTTATCATCATTCTTAATCCAATTATCTTTATCTTTCCTCACAGCCTTTATCATACCTGATAGTTGTATATTTGTTATTTATCAGACTTCAGCATTAGAGTGCACGTCTTTGAGGGCAGGGTCTCTTTCTCAGTAATGATTGGATTTCAGTCACTCTACTAAAAATGAAAAAAAGGTCCTTATATTCATTCATTTGATCAGTTTATTAATGCCCATTATGTGTCTGGCATTGTCCTAAGTTATATGGAGCCGCAAAGATGAGTAAGACACAGCTTATACTTTTAGAGAGTTTAGGCTACTAATAAGGGAAGTTAAAAATACAAACAAATAACTAAATTAAAATGTATAAAGGTACCAAAAGTCATAAGAAGGATGTAGGTAAAAGTGTCATGGAAGGGGAGCCTACCTGGCTCAGTTGAAAGAACACTCGGCTCTTGATCTCAGAGTCATGAGTTCGAGCCCCATGTTGAGTGTAGAGATTACTAAAAAAAATTAACTTCAACAAAAACAACCAGGAAGTATCATGGAAGATCAAAAGGCACTCAGGTTCCATTCCAAGAAACAGGGGCAGTGATTAACTCATCTGTGTTTGGGAAAGGAAGAATGCTCTTTTGGTGTGTTTGGTGTTTTGTTATATACCTGGGCAGCATCCCTTATTTCCTTCTCTTTTTTCCAGTGTGTACAGCCTGCTCTGACCTGGATATTTTATTTCTTGCCTGAATAGTTGCACCACGTAGATTACTCTGCCCTACCCCTGTTCTCATCAGTCACCCGTTTTTCATATGCCTCCACTGATCATTTCACTCTGCTTTCTGAAAACATTTCTGTGACTTTCCATTAATGATGAAATAAATCAAAGCTCCTTCACAGGTCCTTTACTTTGAGCTAAATTGAAATGCCACCTTCCTCCATGAAACCTTACTTAAGGTCAAAAGTCTTCCCTACATGCATCTCTCACCTACTCAGAAGTGTGTTCTCATTGTATTTTGTAATATTCTTTACTGTTTGCCACATTCTGCTGCTTTGTGTCATTGCTAAGAACATGTTTTACCCCCCTACTAAAATTTTAATTTTCTTAGAGAGTAGAGCTCTCATTTTATCCATCCTTATGTGAACATACTCATTCATCTATCCATCCAGTGTTTTACCCATCTCATAATCAAACTTCCTAGATCCTTGCTCTCATGGAAATGATATTCTAGTGGGGATTAGACAAATGATACACAGGTAACTACATACATGGAAAGAGAATTTCAGGTAGTGATTAGTACAAGAAGATAAAACAAGGTGATGTGATAAGAGTGTGATTAACATATGCCGTCCTGTTACTTTGTTATCCTGTTGGAGTCTTTAGCATTTATGATATAAAAATGGCTGGTTTGGTTATTTTATTCTTTGAAATTAATAGCCTAGGCTTCTGATTTCCATATGTGGGATAGATCACTGTGGTGAAATAATTATTGGAAAGTCTAAGAGTTGGCCTTGAACATGTGTATATTAACTACTATAATGACTTTTTATTGTAGAGTGTTTCTTTTATTTTGAAATTTTATTTGACATTTCATTTTACCTTTGTCTACTTTACTTTTTATTGCTTATTCTAACAGTATTAATTTTAATATATTTAAATTATGGTATCTTTCACAATTGAGCCATATATTGGTATGGTTCTGGTTGTGTGTCATCTTACCATTGAGAAACTATGGAATATAAAGAGGAGAAAGGCTCCAGGAGTTTCTAAGAGGAAGCATCTGCTTTAAGGGTTTGTTCTATAATGTTTTCTTGCTGTTGTATAGTCTTGATCAGATTTTTATTCTACCCAGCAGGAGTCAAGTGGTAAACTCATTTATGACATTCTGTCTAAATGAACTCCTAACGGATAAACTGTTCTTGCTAAGTTTGGTCTTTTGTTTAACTCAGTGTATGGTATCAGCTGAAAATATAGCTGTTGATTCAGTCTAGCCAAGCACCTGTCAGCAGAAAATAGCTTCTTGCCCTGAAACACTCGGGAATTCTGGATTAGTGCAGCCGGCTCTGCATTCCACTGAAGTGCAAATGTTTGAGATGTCTTCTTGACACAACCCTTTTCTGTCCTCTCCCTGCCAGGCTGTGCTGGAGACCATTCGGAACCTGATGAATACTGACTGCGTGGTACCTGACTGGCTGCATGACATCATTTTAGGTTATGGGGATCCAAGTAGTGCACATTATTCAAAAATGCCCAACCAGATTGCCACTCTTGATTTCAATGATACGTTTCTTTCCATTGAGCATTTAAAAACCAGCTTTCCTGGTCATAATGTCAAAGTAACTGTGGATGACCCAGCTCTGCAGATCCCCCCTTTCAGGTAAAGTCAGAACTGGATATACTCCTTTCAGGCTTTCACTAGCCAGCCTCAGAGAGGCCATCGGACTGTAGCTAACGTTTTGACTCTTTTGATTTTGTTTGGGCACTCTTCCTTCACCAGGTAGTGACAGGGATGCATTTATCTTATTTGACTCCGTTTCTCATTCTTAGTACAGAAACTATTTTAAGACCATAATAAAAGTAGCCTCGCATTTAGTAAGGGATCAGTAAATGCTTCTTGTCTGAAGAGTATTGTATAAACATATTTATAGCATTTGACTGAAGAAACGTGGGGTGCCTGAGTGGCTCAGTCAGTTGGGTGTCTGGCTCTTGATTTCAGCTCAAGTCATGATCTCACGATTTATGAGATGGAGCCTAACGTCAGCCTTATGTTAGCTACAGTCTGATGGCCTCTCTGAGGCTGCCTACTCTGTGCTGGCAGTGCGGAGCCTGCTTGGGATTCTCTCTGTTTCTCCCCTACTCCTGTGGGTATGTGCTCTCTCTTTCTTTCTCACTCTCTCTCTCAAAATAAATAAACATTAAAAAAATATGCCTTTGTGTATTATGCATAATCTGGTGTGTTTCCTAATTAATGGATACAGCTGTGGGATGTTGAACTTTCTTTTGTTTTTAGGGAAAAATTTTGTTTTAAGCGTTCTTACTCACAAAATTTAAATATTCGCAATATAGTTATATTTAATGGTAAAGGAGCTTTGGTTTTAAATCATGAGTAGAGGGGTGCCTGGGTGGCTCAGTAGTCTAAGCGGCTGACTTTAGCCCAGGTCATGATTTCATGGTTCATGAGTTCAAGTCCCGCATCAGGCTCTGTGCTGACAGCTCAGAGCCTGGAACCTGCTTCAGATTCTGTGTCTCCCTCTCTCTCCGCCCCTTCTCTGCTCATACTCTATGTCTCTCTTGTTCTCTCAAAAATAAATAAACATTAAAAAAAAATAAATTGTGAGTAGAAATGGAACAAAGTACCTGACGCAACTCCTCACTCTTCCCTGAATTCTATTATATGGAAAAGGTGCACATAGAGAATTTTTTTTAGTTTAATTTTAAGGTATTCGTTGACTTCTGCAGGGGCCTAGGGAGAGTCACCTCCTGAGGTATCCCTGACCTCAAGCTAAGAACTGCCTTATAGGCTTAATTTTCCACAGGTGTCATAACAGGGCTCCAACTTGTCTCTCTAGTTTTCTCTATTGTACCCATTCTGGTAAAACTGACCACTTGTACTTGAACCTATATATAGTCTTACTTCTTCCTAGACTATGTTCCCTCCCATGTTTATATGTCTAAGTTCTTTGAAGCTCATCTTTGATGCCATACCTCCTGTGAAGCCTTTTCTGATTTAAGGGGGCACAATGTGTAAAGCACTTTACAGTGCATGGACATACGTATATAAATACTGCTTCTTTGAGACTCCCTTGGTCAGCTGACGTTTTCTATTCTGAACACCACTAACACACACTTTAGTGCTTGCATGTCTGCTTTTTTCAGAATGTATGTACATATAGTGAGTTCCGTTAAGCCATAAATGTTTCTTTCTGATCTGATTATCCTCTGTACAATGTCATGCACAAGGTAGGTGCTTGGTAAATTGTTGTTAATTATAAAAATGAACAAAGACTTTCGTCTTGTAGGATAACTTTTCCAGTAAGGAGTGGAAAAGGGAAGAAAAGGAAAGATACAGATGGTGAAGATGAAGACTCCGAAGAGGCAAAAACCTTAATTGTTGAACCTCATGTCATTCCCAACAGGGGCCCTTATCCTTATAACCAACCCAAACGGTAATTTTACTATCTACATTAATTGTAACAATGCATAATAGTTTTGCTATTTTTGGATTAATAATATTTTAAAATTTATTTATCCTTTAAAAATCCCAGGGAACTTCTGTCTCTGGACCTTCTCTCCTTATATGCTGTCAGTCAGCTAAATAGCTCAGACATTTTTGGCCATTCTATAGTCATTTCCACAAGAAACATTTTCAGGTTCTAGGAAAAATAAATGTTAGAGGGCTGCCTCAATTTGAGCACCGTGCTCTTACTTCATGACCATGTGCTCTATGTAGCAGCTACCCTCATGCATGTTTGCCACAACTAATAAAGTGGCATTATATTTGGTATTAGATTGGGAATTGGAACTTTGACATTTCAGGTGAGGTATAGAATGGGCTAACTGTATTGAAAAATAACTGTAGTTTTTTCTTTCTGTAAGAGTCACTCAGTTTTAGTTGGTCTGTAGAGGGGGAGGGGTGAAGGAAACCATTTAGAAGAGATTGGTTTAGTCATGTAAGATGTGAAAGTACTAGAGATTTGCTACCCAACATTGTGTTTATAGTTAACGATACTGTAGTATGCAATTAAGATTTGTTAAGAGAGTAGATGTCCTGTTGGTTTTTTTTCTTCACCACACACACACACACGCATGCACATACACCTGATGGGCTAGGGTGAGGAAAAGAAGAGATTGGGAGAACAAGGGCATATACAGAGCAGATGTTTAGACCTCTGGTTATTGTCTAATTTTTACCAAATGTTGTTCATCTATATTTTTAACCAACTTTTTATTTACTCTTATTTGTAGTAATACAATTCAGTTCACTCACACACAGATAGAGGCCATCCGTGCTGGAATGCAGCCTGGGCTAACTATGGTAAGAAAATTATTGTTAACACATGTTTTTACATGGATTCAGATAAGAAACATCAGATGTTTAGAATGTATTTGAAGCACAAAAACACAACTGAATTTAAGTGTTTGTAAGTAATTGTGGCATTGTTCGCATATGGACATTTTCCTTGCTGCTCATTTTAGTGTTCATAAATAAAGTTTTATTGGAACATAGCTATGCGTGTTTGGTTATGTAATGCCTCTGTCCAGTTTTGTGCTGTAATGGCAGAGTTTAAATACATGCAGCAGAGATTATATGGCCTGCAAAGCCTGAAATGTTTACTTGCTGGCCCTTTACAGAAAAAGCCTACTGACAACTGATTTAAAAGTGTGTTTAGTTTCTGAGTATTTAGAGATTTTCCTATTATATTCCACTTACTAATTTCTGATCTGAGTCCTTTATGGTCAGAGAAAATACGTTGTGTGATTTCAATTTTTTGGTTTTTTAATTTGCTCGTTTGTTTCGTGGCCTAGGATATGATCTGTCTTGGTGAATATTTCATTTGCACTTGAAATGAGTATTTATTCTATTGTTTTGGGGTGCAGTGTCCTACATATGTCAGATTCATTTGATTCAGTATTTCTCTGTCCTTACTGATGTTCTACCTACTGTTTCTGTTGATTACTGAAAGTAGAGTATTGAAGTCTCCAACTACAATTACATGTTTATCCATTTCTCCTTTCAGTTCCTTCAGTTTTTGCTTCATATTTTTCAAATAGATAGGCACATACACATTCAAGGTTGTTATATCTCCTCAGTAAATTGATGCATTTATTATTATGTAATGTCTTTCTTAATCATTGGTAATTTTTTTTGTCCTGAAATGTACTTTGATAGATATTAATATAGCCACTATAGTTTTTTGATCAGTGTTCACATGATATGCCTTTTCTCATGTTTTATTTCTATCCTTCATATTATTATATTTGAAGTGAGTTTCTTGTAAACAGCATATAGTTGGACTATGTTATTTTCTTCATTCTGACAGTCTCTTTTAATTGGTGTGTTTAGACCATTTACATTAAATGCAATTGATATGTTTGGATTTAGGCCTACCACTTTATTATTTATTTTATGTTTGTTCCCTTTGTTTTGTGTTCCAGTTCCTCTTTTTTTTTTTTTTTTTTTTTTCCTTAAACTTTCTTTTGGGTTATTTAGATAGTTTTAGTGTTTTCATTTTAATTAATCTATTGTGTTCTTTTGTATCTTATATACAGTTTTTTCTTAGTGGCTGCTCTAGAGAATGACAATATAAATACTTAATTTTTCAAAGTCTACTTAGAATCAGTATTTTGTCTCTTAAGTTGAATAGAGGATCTTTCCTCCATGTAGATACCTTTCTGTTTCCCTTTTTTGTCATAGTTGTTGTGTGTGTTATAGATACATACATTGAAAATACTGTCAGGCAATGTTAGAAAAGCAAACATTTTTAAAAACTCTAGAGAAGAATAGTCTGTTATAAATTTGCTGTTTATCATTCATTCCTGATACTTTAAGTTTTCTCTGATGTCACTTCCTTTCTGTCTGAAGAACTCTTACCACTTTTAAGAGCAGGTCTGCTAGCAATGAATTATCTTTGTTTTTCCTCATGTGAGAATTCTCTAAATAATCTTCATTCTTTAAAGATATTTTCACTTGGACATAGAATTCTGGAGTTCTTCAAAATGTTATTCCGCTTCCTTCTGACTTTTGTGGTTTGTGATAAAAACCCATAGTCATTTGAAACATCCTTTTGCTATACCTAAATGTATCAGGTTTTTCTGGTCGCTATTAAGAATTTTTCTTTAGTTTTCAGCTATTTAATTATGATGTGTCCAGATTTGGATTTCTTTGGGATTATTCTCTTTGGAGTTTGCTGAGCTTCCTGAGTCTGTAGATTTAGGTCTTTTGCCAGATTGGAGAAGTTTTCAGTCATTATTTCTTCATATATATTTTTCTGTACTATACATTTTTTCCTCTTATTCTAAGACTTCAGTGACATGAACATAGACCTTTTAGTATTGCACCAGAGATTCATGAGGCTCTGTTTCTTTATTTGTTTTCAGTCTTTCCTTTTGCTTATTTTTTAGATTGGGTGATTTCTATTGCTCTGTCTTCACCCTCACTGATAATCTTGTCCATTCTGTTACTGAACTCCTTTGGCAATTTTTAAAATTTATCTTTCTTTTAGAATGTCCATTTTGTAACAACATGATAGCTTAGTAGTCTGCTATGTTTTCATCTCCTTTTTAGGTTGTGGGTCCACCAGGTACTGGAAAAACAGATGTGGCAGTCCAAATCATATCCAACATCTACCATAATTTCCCAGAGCAGAGGACTCTGATTGTTACTCATTCTAATCAGGTAAGCGTGTGTGTGTCCGTATGCACGCGCACAGATATGACGGGTGGTAGAGTGGACGGTAGAGGAAGTAAAGAAGGAGTGGAGGATGAATGAAGGCACAGTGGAGTTTTCTGATTGTATGATAACCTGTTCATAGGGACAACAGTACTGAAATAGTGTTTCCTGTTGAGTTACTCTTGGATTAATACTAGTTGTGACCAGACTATATTGAGGAAAATATAAAAACAATCTTTTATTTCCAATGAAGAGGGTCAAAATGTGGAAAGCTAAGAAGAATACTTGGATATATGGTCAAATATTTGGATTAAATTAAGCTGCCTCTGCCTCACATGCCCCTCAAAGCTTTTACTTTGAGATTGAAAGCATTGATCCTTACTGGTAACATTTTTCATCCTTTAGTAGAATGAGTTATTTCCAAAAGACTAAGACTAAAATGTATCAATACTAGATTAAGTTTTATATCCTTATAAAGTCTACATATGAATATCTGTATTACACGGAAGGACTATTTTATGTTGTAGATTTAATACATGAGACATTTATAAACCACTAATGCAATAAAAACAAACTTTTTTCATATACATATTATCTGAAAATGATCTTTACATCTATATGTGTGCTGTGGTAGTTTTTCTATCTCTCACTATAATAGAAATGAGTAAGACAACTAATATTTACTAGCTCTTTTGTAAAACATAACAGGCAGCTTTCAGAACATCATGAAAATTGCAGCATGGTCTAACCTCTGAAGGTACTTAGGTTCTCTAACGGGTGATTTCAGTTGACCACTTCTTTTAAGAGTTGGTTTACAAAGCAGCACTGGATTTTTAGAATGCTAAAGTGTCACTTACTGTATTATTTGTCAACTTTTAATCTACAGGTTTTTTAAATTAATGCTATCCGGTTCATTCACTTGTTTTTATATCTTTGAAGTTCGTAAGTAATGGCAACATTATTGTAGAGTATACTAAAATTGTTCAGGGGAGAAGGCTGACTGAGGATTTATCTTAATAAAAGAAACAAATTATGTAAAGGCTTTTTTTCTTCTATTTAATGAAATTTAGTCTGTAATAATCTTACTTCTTTCCAGACTCAGAATGAATAAAGAATAATTCATGTGTTGTTGTCTTAACATAGTATTTTTAGTAAGTTTTTTCATAACTTGATAATGACTTTCTGTAGAATCTTCTACATATCTGATTGTCTTGTATAGTACAATTATAGAGAAGGTTGTTTTACAGATGTAGCCAAAGACTTCATTGTTTGCTAATGACCTTTGATAATCATATCATCCTCCCTCAAATCAATTGTTGATTTGTTGCTTTTGAAAAACAACTGTTTCATATGTCAGATCTTCATTTGCCTACTTAATGCAAACAGTTCTTCAATATTTCTTTAATTCATAATGAGATCTTGCAGTTTTTTTTGAGAGTTCAATGTGATAGTATTTTTTGTTCTCTAAATCTTTGTGGTTCCTGAGTTTGGCTAGTGAATAATGCCATGTGGTCTGATCCATTGGCTCTCAGGTTTTGGATGGAGAGCATCAAGAGTTTGAACAGTGGGGCATTTTTCTCTGAAAATTTATGTTAATTTCTTCAGTTCTGAGCTCTGATTGTTAGAGTTTTGATAGCAAAAGATACCTGTATTTACATTATGAGACTGGATGTTGACTTCTGGGTAGGGTTAGAGTAATGGTAAATTAAGAGAGACATTTGGCTGCTTTTTAAATGATGCTTTTCTAGTCTGTCTTTCCATACTATGAAACTTTTGCCTTTCTACAAAACATTATAATTGTAGATGTTCAGGTAATTAATACTAAGATTTAAGGGAACCCTAAACGTGACCATTTCATAGGTAGAAAGGAGGGCTTCTAGATGGCCTCCATCAGCATAGTTTGCAGTAAATGAGTGCTCTGCTCCTTGTTCCATAGAGAACTTTAGATCTTTGACCTAAGATTTGAATGATGCAATTTACCTTCGCACTCTTTGGTCCTCTTGATATATTCTCTCTATACACTCACTGCCTGAGAGTCCCTTTCCAGCAACAAAAATGTTTCAGTTTTCTGCAGTCCATGGATATTCTGTTGAGTGAAATCTTAGTGTGTTTATTAATTAATTATTTTAGTTATTGTTACTATTTTGAGAGAATAGAAATTCATAGTTTTTCTTTCTTTCATAAATTAGAGAAGCAGAGATTTAGTGGTTAGATAGTTTTTATGGTTTTCACTTATTCAGTTGGCCAAGTATATGTAGGCAGCAGTATCAGAAATCAAGAAAAATACTATTTTGTTTAAATCATAAGTGACCTAATATAAGACTTGTTTTCTTCGGTGTTTTGAATTTGATTCTTATCTGACTGGACAATGTTCATTCTTTTCTGTCCTTCGAAATACTGGTTTTTGTTACTTTTAAAGGAGCCTACCAGTTCATTAAAATTCACCATCATCCTTTTTGTTTTATTCTCCAGGCCCTGAACCAGTTGTTTGAGAAGATCATGGCTTTAGACATCGATGAGCGCCACCTCCTGCGTCTCGGTCATGGAGAAGAAGAGCTGGAGACAGAGAAAGATTTCAGCAGGTGAGCAAATGGGGATGGGTTTTTGAAATGGTACACATAATCATTTTTAACCTTTTCTTTTTCTTTATTAAGGAAACAGGAGGGGACAAGAGCCATGAATAATCCAACTTAATTCTGAAAGATTCTAGCATAATCACTTATTGTTGACCTAAACGTCCTGATCTCCCTCCGCTCCAGTTCTGTGTGTTTATGCCATTTTTTCCCTGAAGAATATAGTTATTTCAGTAAAGAGAGTTTTCTTGTTCATCTTTTTAAAATTGAGATTTCAATTTGTTCCTCTGTTTATTGAGATAATTTTTAATGTTGCCAACTCAAGCTGTACAAGTTTACATGATTCCTTTTCGCATTTCATGCAAACATTTAATTTGCATATATGTTAAACACCAGTTAAGAAGTTGGTTCTTTAATGAAACACAGTCGGATATTAATGATAGTATAAGCTTTGGGGTTGTAAGTATTATCACAGGTACTTAATTGCCATTTAGCTGGACTTTATGTTTAACATTACATATTATAAAGTAACTAAAATTTTACAAATCAAAATTTCTTCTACTGTTAGTATTTCAGGTTTTCCCTTCAAAGTTCATTTATAATAGCTCATTTCATTTATATTGAAATCCATTTTTAAAGCATGATTTCAGACAATGGTTATAACAAACAACTGCACATATTTAATACAGCCTTTGGCTATTGAACATGACCTTTGACTAAATTGATCATAGACATCAAAAGAGCTAAAGGAGTTTTAAATTATTATGTTGTATCTATTTTGAGTTCTTGTATTACGGAGCTCACCAAACATTTGTTAGCTTCTAAAAAGTCATAGGGCAAAGAACAACACACATTAAGTTATATTTGGGGCTCTAGATTCTTAATTTTGGATTAGCCAGAGTTACTCTTCTCAATTCTTGCCCTGGATATTTCATCATATTAAACTTACAGAAGTGGTGTGAGCTAGACTCTAAAATTTAATAATCCAGCATTCAGTGAACATAAAGATGGTATTATAATTATACTGCAGTAGGATCCATAGTTGTTTTTTTTTAAAGAATATTAGACAGCACAGAAGTAGAACTTGAAAAAGGATTTCAGGTAATACCAAGTTTCCGAAGAAAATAATCGTTTTTGCTTCCTGATACACAAGCCAAGCCCTGGCTCTGTTAGCAGGTATGTGCTTGTTGCATCGGGCACATTTTTTCATTTCCCTCCCTTTGTCATAATTAAAAGGAAAAATATTATCATTTCATAGTAAAAGTAGTATCATTTTGCCTAAAGAAAAATTTTCAAACCTTGTGGGATAGGGGAGGAGTGATCATACATAATTCCACTACTCCAAAACAACTTTTTGGTATTCATCTTTTTAATAATCAGCTGTAGTCATGCTATTATTTATAATTGTATACATTGCTTCTTTGAGACTTTATTTTTTAGTGTAGTTTTAGATTTATGGAATAATAGAACAAATAGTAGTACATAGAGTTCCATTGTCTGTTTTTAAAATTTAACCCTATATCACAAGAATTTTGGCATTTTATTACAGACTCCTTTATATAAGACTCCTTTATAAGCATCTTCAATTTTTTCCTAATTACCAAAGTGTTTATTATAGAAAATGTTTTAGGATCTAGATAAGCAAACAGAAAGTTACCTGCTATGATGTTTACCCCTTCTGAGTTGGGAAATTCTTTAAACATAGACTATGTCTTAAAGCCCTTTATTCCCAATCATTCTTGCTGCCTCAGAGGTGAATTTCTGAACTATGGAGCATTCAGGAACATGACTTCTTCATTTGACCAGTGTTTAAACATGAGAACAGCAGTGTTTATGTTAATTTTTTTTAATGTTAAAAGGTTATAGAAGGCACTTTGTTATTGTAGAAAGAGTATGTACAGGTTTTGGAGTCCAGTTCTGATACACCGCTTTTTTTTTTTTTTTTTTTTAACTACATACCTCTGGGCCAGGTACTTTTCAAATTTCAGTTTTCTGACTCATTTAGCAAGTATTTATGAACCTAGTAGATTCAGGTGCAATGCTACATGCTGGGACAACAAAGAATGATCAAACATTTTGTTTGCTTTTTTTAAAAATTTTTATTTATTTATTTTGAGGGAGGGGCATGAGTTGTGGAGTGGCAGAGAGAGAATCCCAAGCAGACTCTGAGCTGTAAGCCCAACTCAGGGCTCCATCTTACGAACCATGAGAGTATGACCTGAGCTAAAATCAAGAGTCAGACACGTAACTGACTGAGCCACCCAGCATACATTTTAAAATTACTTGTCAAAACTTTTAGAACTAATATACGTCTATGATAGTGTAAAACAGTGCTATTCAAAGCAGCCATTCCATAAACTCTGAATTCTTGGTCTGTGATAAGATGAACGAGCACCAGAATGCACTGTACCTCCTTCTTTGTGAAGGTCTTGTTATGGGGGCGGGGCGCAAAAAAGAATGGTGTATTAAGTGGTGCATTTAGTGATGTAGTTGATTTTTCTTCCTCACGATCACTACTAACATGTTTGCAGATCAGCACTGATCCAAGAACTACCACTTACATTGGATATAAACAATGTTTTCTACTGTTTTTTTTTTTTTCCTATTTGGCCATTTATAGGTTTTACTATGATTTTCTTAAATATTTTGCTGACAGTCTCCTTGAAAGTCTCTTCTTTACGTAATTTTGCTTTTTTGCTTAATTGAAATTTCTAGGTATGGAAGAGTTAATTATGTCCTGGCTCGAAGAATAGAACTTTTAGAAGAAGTCAAACGTTTGCAAAAGAGTCTAGGAGTTCCAGGAGATGCTTCATATACTTGTGAAACTGCAGGCTATTTCTTCTTATATCAGGTAGGAGATTAAGAGTTTTTAAATCATATGGTCTTCATTTGGAAACTGGGTTGAGTTCTTCAGATCCTTCCTGAAAGTTTATTTTTTTGTCAAATAGATTAAAATACATGCCTTTGTCAAAGCTCTATTTGTGAATATTACGTGTTTGTATTTCCTGTTATATTCGATTTTCTTGGCTAAGTGAATGTTTGATGACTCATTCACTGAAAGGTGAATATTGGTACTTTTTAATTTTTTTACTTTTTTGTTTCTTGCTATTGACAAATTTTCTGGTCTCTCTTTTTTCATTTTCCTTACTGTAGAAATATAACTAAATATGCTGTCTACCCAGTGGTAACGAAGTACAGTTCTGTAACCTACTTTTGCTTTTCATGTTAATCAACTAATGAAGAAAAACGCATTCTCCTTTCAAATTTCCAGAAATATATTATGTTTTACAAGCAATTTCAAAAGTAGGGGTTTAAGTTAAAAATTCTTTTGACTTCAGTTAATTTTTTGGGGTGTAAAAAACATTTAGAAATAGAAAGCTAAGTGAAAAATGAACAGAAATAAATCTTAATAATCAGTTGGTTTGCTCATAATTTTAAGCAGAGTAAGGCATAATTATACAATGGAGAATTTTGTATAACGTTATTTGTTTTCTTTGTATTCATGTTATTAATATATTTTAAGTCTAAATTGTAACATTGAAATTTTAAAATGTATTTGAAAGGATAGATATATGCTCATTATAAGTAGACACACAAACCAGTTCCATCCATTCAAAATGAGCAGATTTCATGGTTCCTTGTGACACAGAGAAGATATACATCATCTTGCACAAGGTAGTCTGCATTAGACTCAGGCAGTTTAGAACTTTGAATAATGGAGTAAAGATCATGCCTAACTGTATATTTGGCACAAAATAAAAATCACTTGGCTCTCAGTGAAAACTACCTTTAAAAGTAGGAGAAATAACCTATAAATTTGTGGAGGCTAAAGTAATTGATTTGGGAAAAATTAACTTGGGACTTCACAGTATAGGTTAACAATTTTCAACATGTAAGAATCACACTGGGAAAGTTATTTTAAAATAAAAACAGAAGGAGGCAAACCATAAGAGACTCTTAAATATAGAGAACAAACTGAGGATTGCTGGAGGGGAGGTGGGTGGGGAGATTGGGCTAAATGGGTGATGGGTATTAAGGAGGGTACTTGCTGGGATGAACACTGGGTGTTATATGTAAGTGATGAATCACTGGGTTTTCCTCCCGAAACCAATGCTAGACTGTATGTTAACGAATTTGAATTTAAATAAATTAATTTTTTAAAAGAAATTGTCAAGTTTTGTCTTTAGAGATTCTCTTTCAGTAAGAGGTGGCAGCCAGGACTCTACATCTTTATGTCGCCTCTCATATGTTCTGCCTAAGAACCATACTTGGAGAAACCCTGAAGTTGTAAAAGAAAAGGACTAGGAGAATTGCCAAAATTGGGACAGAGAGGGAACTGCATGGTAGCGGCATAGTAAAACATACCAGGATATAAGGATATAATCAAGCTGTATCACAAAAGTCACAAAATAAGTTTTCAGACATATAATCAGTTTAATAGAAGTTCTTTGTAAATGTAATAAGGAGGATTGGAAAAATTATAAAGGTCCAGGAGAAGGGTGGAAAGTGCCAAATATACTTAATTGGTGCTGAAGTGGGACTTACCATTTATGGGGAGAAACTGAGATAATGAAAAAATAAAGAATTTCTTTGTTCAGAGAGTTGTTTTGTTTTGTTTTAAGCATCAGTAATACTGTTTGGAGTATCCATGGAGAATCTGAAATGTCTAAGATCAAAAAGTCCCATGAGATGACCCTGAGGTTCTTTCCAGTTTTTACGTTTTTGATTAAAGAACCTTTTTTCTATAATCGTAAAGGTCTCTTTTATAAAAGAAGGGCAGTCTGTCAGTGACTCAGATAAGAAATAGCCTTTTTGGGTCAAGGACTGCTTTTTTATTTCTATCCCTTAGCAAATCTTATTTTTACTAGATAACCTTTTTTATTTTATCATTTAAAACATAATAACTAGCTGGGAAATTTAATGTCAAGTCCCTTTTTTTCATAGGTCATGTCCCGTTGGGAAGAGTATATCAGCAAAGTGAAAAATAAAGGTAATACGCTGCCAGATGTCACTGAAGTCTCCACTTTCTTCCCTTTTCATGAATACTTTGCAAATGCCCCTCAACCCATTTTTAAAGGCCGATCTTATGAAGAAGACATGGAAATTGCTGAAGGATGTTTCAGGCATATTAAGAAAATCTTTACTCAGCTTGAGGTAAGGATTTGCAAGTTTTTTTTTAACTTTCCTTTAAAGGTTTTAAGTTTAGTTGGGTTTTGGTTTTTGTTTTTAATGAAGTAAATGTGGAATATTCACATGTTACAAACCAGATTGTTACTTTTGAGTGAGATTATTGAAAACATTTATAGGGGCGCCTGGATGGCTCAGTTAGTTAAGCGTCTGACTCTTGATTTCAGCTCAGGTCATGATCTCACAGTTTGTGGGGTGAAGCCCTGGTCGGGCTCTGTGCTGACAGGTCAGAGCCTGCTTGGGATTCTCCCTCTTCCCTCTCTGCCCCTCCCCTGTTCATGTGTGTGTGCTCTCTCTCTCTCTCTCTATCAAATTATCATTTCAAAAAAAAAAGAAAACATTTATAGTTTTAGTTCAAGAAATGAGTAAAAATCAAGATATGAATTGAACCCCCATTAGTTTTACTTTTCTGATATAAAAGTCTTCGAATTTAAGAAAGGAATGCTTCCCTAAGGAGATTCGATAGTATTTCTTTGAATTGGAGTCTGAGACTGCCACATGACCACAAGGCATGTCCTTTATGCCTTTTGACCAGTGGCAAAAAGTGAGGTTGCTTTGTTAGCCAGATTGATTTTATCTTGAGTATTAAGGTAAAATAAGAGAAAAATATGTCTGGAATCCATGCACATATACCAGCCTCCCTGTGCTTCCTAGTTTTCTCATTCCCTATAGAAGACATCATTTGAAGACTGTAGCATACAGGGATCACATTCAGGCTCAGATTCCTCATTAGGATGATTCAGGATTACGCCAGGTAAAAGGAGCAATGACTTTGTTTTATTTGTACCTTTTAGATAAGATTCTATCCCTTCTTCCTAGAAGAGTCTCTGGCACGCAGTATATGTTTAGTAAATATGTGTGAGCAGGTCAGTGGATGGGTGGATGGACAGTAGGCACAGAATAATAAACATACATGGGGCGCCTGGGTGGCTCAGTTGGTTAAGTGTCCAACTTTGGCTCAGGTCACGGTCTCATGATATGTGAGTTTGAGCCCTGCACTGAGCTGTGTGCTGACAGCTCAGGGCCTGGAGCCTGTTTCAGATTCTGTATTTCCCTCTCTCTCTGCCCTTCCCCTGCTCATGTTCTGTCTCTCAAAAATAAATAAACGTTAAAAAATTTTTTTAATAATAAATATACAGTATAATAATAAATAAAATTTTATAACCTATAAAACAATATTCGAGTATGTTTATGGTTACATAAACAAAGAAAAAGGATAAAAACATATTTAATTCTTAATAGTAGCTATCTTGGGAGAGGGTGGGAGAGATTTAAACAGAGTACCTCTCCCATAACCTGTATTGTTTTAATTATTTAAAAAAGAAACATGTTAAAAACGTCAGAAGTAAGTATGACATAATCAGAGTTTATAAAACCTGATATTCGGTACTCTGCTTGGGCTTGTCTGCTCCTCCCTCAGCATCTGCTGTCCTTCCTCTACTCTGCTCTATGAGGGGGTTCTCTGTCATGGTCAGAGGTGGGGCTGATCCTTGGAGATTTCATTTCCTGCCCTCTCTTATGAGTTGACTTCTGGCTGGGTTTAGCCAATAAAATTGTGGCAGAAAAAGAAGCTAGGATATTTCTCCACCAGCTGCCTTGGATTTCCTGTCTTCCATGGCTCCAGTTTCAGTTGGCTTGGCTCGCTATGATTGTTTTGACTTATTCTAGTACCCCATTCCCTGGGCTCCGACCACACTGCCTCCTTTCCTTGTCTGTCCTAGCCTAGGAATGGTCAAATTTTACAATGGTTCCTACTGTTGCTAATCTCTGGGCTACTTCAACCCCCTAGCTGGCTTTTGTGCTCCTCTCTCACCTGTGAAACCAGACCACTGCTTTCAATTCCCTTTGTTATGAATACTTGAAATAATTTATGTTTTCTTGGAGGGACTTTGAGTAAAATAAATAATGAGATAGCTATTTTATTCAGTAATCTTGTTGATACAGTAAACATTTTACATTATACAAAAACAGTCTGAATTACAGCGTGAATATCAGTTATTATTTGAATACAATTAGTACCTAATTAATAATGAATAGAATTATGATTCATTAGGCTTAGTTTGTGATTTATTTATATTAACTCATCAAGAATTAAGTCTGATAAACTGGATTGTAGGAATGTATGCATAAAATGTGTTTATCTTCCTAACATAGTCTCTCACTGACTCCCACTCCCATAGGAATTCAGAGCTTCTGAACTGCTGAGAAGTGGACTGGACAGATCTAAATACCTTTTGGTGAAAGAAGCCAAAATCATTGCTATGACCTGTACTCATGCTGCCTTAAAACGACATGATTTAGTCAAGCTAGGTTTCAAGGTAGAGACTTCCATTTTAATTGATCATCCGTTCAGCTGTTAGTTTTTTCTTTCCCTTTTTTTCTCTTTCCTTTCCTTTCCTTTCCTTTCCTTTACCTAGGCCATTTCCCTTGGAGATTGCTTACCTCTGACTGAAGTTCACATTTAAAATTACTAAAAAAGTGTCTCTTCTGAAAATGATGATAACCTCTCGTGTTGATATAATTAGTGTACTCTAAATCTGATTTTTCTAAGTGTACTTATTGGTCATATGGCCGTTAAATAACATTATAACCATGATTAACTAAATGCTAATGTTTGTTAGGGTAAATTGATCTGTTTCTCCTTATGTTAAAAAAATCTCCAAACAGAACTAAAAGCTGTAAAAATAACATTTAACAATGTTTTTCACCTATGAGACATTTATATGCTTGCATTATTCATGTTTTAAATACGTTCATTCAGTAGAGGGAAAGCCTTCCATATAAGGATATAGGATACCCATTTAGACTGTAGAATGAGCTATTAAAATAATTTCATCATATGATCAAAGACAGGAGAGTTAATGGGCACCATAGCCTGATACCCTATGACTCATTTAAAGTGGAATGTAATAAATGAGCAGTAAATTTGAATTTTCAGGCTCTGTGACTTTGCTAGTGATACTGGCCTCAACTCTGATTTTAATGCAAATCATTTAACTTCTCTGAAATTGGTTTATCTGTTGTTTAAAATTAGGGTTTGTGTACTGGTTTGAATTCAAAGTTAGCAAAGCATTTGTTGTTAATGAAAGTGAGAACTTTAAATGTTGTGAGCTCACTGGAAGGTAAGTGCTAAAACAATTCAAGGTGATAGAAGAGTTGCTATCTCGGATGAAAAGGTTCCTCAGCTGCAAGGTAGCACAAGTACGATAAACTGTTAAAAGGTACTGTGAACTTACAGGAGTGGTGTGAATTTACCTTTTGCAAATTTTTAGTGAGAATTTTTCACCTAAATATTTTGTTTTAGGGACTGACATGTAAAATATACTTGGGGAGCCTGGGTGGCTCAGTTTGTTGAGTGTCTGACTCTTGATTGTAGCTCAGGTCATGATCTCACGGTTTGTAGGTTCAGGCCTGGCATGGGCTCTGCACTGGCAGTGCAAAACCTGCTTAGGATTCTCTCTCTCGCTCTCTCTCTCAAAATAAATAAATAATTGTTAAAATATATAAATAAAATATACTTTATTTGGTATTAAATCACATCAGTTTCATAACAAGGGAAATGATACAATCGTAATTAACATTTTATGGTGTTGTGCAGCTTTTCACATGCATGTTCTAAAAAACATTACTTGTAGCATATCAAATTCTCACTAACCATTTATTTAATTGTGCTATACATATGTAGTTAGCATGAGTGCTGATAGTATTCGTTACATTTTTTATATTTTTAATTTTGAAGTTTTATTTTTATCATACTTAAACACCTGTCCCTGGTTTAAGCATTTACAAACCCTTTAGAGCTACTTAACATTTAGAAAGGTCAGTCTCCTACTCCCCTGATAAACCATTCTTTCAACTCTTAGTATTTCCTTCGTTCTTTCCATTTTAGACATTGTCATTTGACCTTGTGTTGTCCCCACGAGGACATGCATGCATAGTCATATGCTCTCTTCCTTCCTTAAATATGCCCAATATGGTTATAATCTTGCTTGATGATCAGAATCATCTTTTAAAAAGTAGAATCTGGGGCACCTGGTTGGCTCAGTCGGTTAAGTTTCCAACTTCAGCTCAGGTCATGATCTCGTGGTTCATGGATTCGAGCCTGCATTGGGCTCTGTGCTGACAGCTCAGAGCCTGGAGCCTGCTTCAGATTCTGTCTTTCTCTCTCTGCCCTTCCCCCACTCATGCTCTGCCTCTCTCAAAAATAAATAAACATGAAAACAATTTTTTTAAGTAGAATCTGTACATGTTTTTGGTAAGTTAAATTGCATTAGATTTTCAGTTATTTTTCAGAAAGCAGGCTCTTTAAACCATCTTCTTTGAGCTGCTCCCACACTCTTTTTCATAGCATGTCTATTATCCTGAGAGTCCATGCAGGGACTTGTGAGAAAATGTGGCTCTTGGAACTCCTCCTAAGCTCCCATAAGGATGACCTAATTAATCCTTGTAATAGGGAAATGCAGCATCAGATAGAGCTAGAGAAGACACCCATCCACATGCCTAAACCTTTAGGCATTTTCAATAGGAAACACTATAGAATTGAACCTTAACTTTTATCTTGGTTGTCCAATGGAAATTCATCTCAGCTATTTATCTTGGACAAATAGATAACAAGCAGAGCTTGGTAAAAATGAATAGCACAGAAATTATAGTATTGTATATATAAACAATACTGCTTTTCATTGAAAAGCAGAGTTAATTATCATTAAGAATATATATGCTTCTACCTTCTACCTCCCTAGAAAACAGACTAAGAGGAGAAAACCTTAAAAATACAAAACAGGAACTCTAATTTCTACTTAGTGAGATTCTCAAAGAAGGCATTTTACCAATAAGACAAGGAAGAGGATGTCACACTAAAGTAACAATTAGAATTACAAGTGGAGGGGAGGGAAAACATGTTGAGAATAGATCTAGGAGAAAATTGGGCAGATGGAAGTAATCATCAAAGAAAGAATGAAAATTCCTTATGTTGGAGAAAGACTTGATTTTTCATTATTTTATAAGTGTGCAGTGCCTGACATTACTGGAAACTGAGCTTGTGGAAGGATATAGACATCAAACAAGTAAATATACAGTTAGAATTACAAATTGTGATGTGCTGTGAGACAAATGAACAGAGTTCTGTGAAGTCACTTTTTTTTAAATTTTTTTTTACGTTTTATTTATTTTTGAGAGCAGAGTGAGACAGAGTGTGAGCGGGGGAGGGACAAAGAGAGAAAGAAACACAGAACCCGAAACAGGCTCCAGGCTCTGAGCAAGTGTTCAGCACAGAGCCCGAAGTGGGGCTCGAACCTACGAACCATGCGATCATGACCTGAGCTGAAGTCGGACACCCAACCAACTGAGCCACCCAGGCGCCCCTTGAAGTCACTTTTAGATTGGGAGGTCACAGAAGACCTGGATAAAGTGGGTTTCAAGGTGGTACTTTAAGAATGAGAAAAAAGCAATCAAACAATGAAGAGAGGATAGTATTGCAGAGGGCATGAAGCTGGAACCATTTTGCCATTTCTGAGAAAATGAAATAGGTCAACATGGTTGAAGTTTAATTAGTAAGGAGAAAAGTAGGAGAGGAAGACAGGGACCAAATTGAATATAGGCCCTTATTAATACATCTTTTGCAGGCCATGTTCAGGGATTTTTTTTTTCCTAAGACAATTAGAAACCATTGAAGGGTTTGAAACCAGTCGGTAACATAATCTGATGCCTGTTGTATCAGTGGTTTATGAGAGGCAAGCCAGGAAGGGAAGGGCCTAGACAAGAGATTTCTGGCAATAGAGTGGTGGCTTCGATTTCAGTGGTGTGGTGGTGGTAGAAATGGAGAGGGAGTTTTGAAGATAAAATTTCATGCTTTGGTGACAAATTGAATGCCAGGGGTGAAATAGAAAGTAGATCATCATGTGCTGGGTAGGATTCATAAGGAGAAAAAAAAAATGCTCCCAAATACTACCTAGGCTAAGAGTATCAATGGAAATGACCTCATATGTAATCATAAATTCATTCTTGCTTATGTAGAACTTAAAGAACTGAATTGGAAATAACTAAATTTGATGTGCAATGCAAGAAATGATCTGTGAGATCTCCTCAAGGTAGAGTGCTTTATTTAGGGGGCTTCCCTGAGGTCTAAGACTTGAACTAGAAAAGTGGGCATCATGATAAATAAAGATCATGAGCTTTCTGTTTGAATAATTTGTATGATGTTATTTTTATCTGATATTATTTGGGTTTTTTTTTTTTTTTTTTGGATAGTTGTTATAGTTATGGTGGTAGTTGTTTGGCTTTCAAGCTGTCTTTGTGACAAGATTTCCTTTCTCTCCCTTTCTCAGTATGACAACATTTTAATGGAAGAGGCTGCGCAGATTCTGGAGATAGAAACTTTTATACCTCTTCTTCTACAGGTAAGAGACTGAGATCTGAGACAAAGAAAGTAGAGTTTGAAGAATTCCATGGGGCAGTGTCAAAAAGCTACATAGTTTTGGGGTGCTAATTGCCGTAATTACATAGTCTCTTTAACTTCATTATGTTTGCTAATCTATTTTAAGCCTGTAAACTTCCTTTAATCTCTTCACTGGTTATTTAGTAGTTTGTTTTGTTTCCGGGAGTACTATTTAAAAATTCATAGTTTATCTTTAAGTTTTGAAAAGACTTAGTAATTTTAATCAAGAAAATTACATTGTTATGCAGTTTGGAGGGTAGATGAGCTATTTTTTCATTTCTTTTGTTAGAGTTGTTTCTAGAATTGTTTTTGATGTTCACTGAGTACATTGATTTTCTTTATTTTATGCCTAAATTTTTTTCAGCCAACTGGTGATGTTTAAGAATGTTTCTTATTGTACAATAGTCTTTACTATGGAAGAATTAAAAACAAAATATGGAATTCCCAATTTAAGAATACAGACTGCTTTAACTTATAGATAAATTGAGTTCTAAAGTTGTTTTATAAGCCAAGTTATTTTGGACTTGGAATGCATTTTATCAGGGTATGCTTCAAGGAAGAAGGAGATATATAAAGCAGGAAATTGAAGCAATACTGTGGGAAATATTAAAAACATAATTTTTACTGCTTTGGAGGTTTTCAGAACTGGCTCTCGGCATAATTGTGATACGAGGTGTCTACTCTGACATCCTTCCATTTCCCTGGTTTGGCATCTGTTTCTTTCTGTGTATCCTTTGCCTAACTCTGACCTGAGTCTGGATTGCCCTACCTGGTAAAGTAGAGTAATTTCATGCTTGTCTTCTCAATCCCTCCACCCTCCCTCACCTACTGTGAGCCACAAGGGTGATGGCACCTTTTCGTGGTTCACAAGTCATTCTGTACATTTGCCACATTTCTCTCGGTGGAGCTGGCAAATGCGAATTAGTAAGCTAATAAAGCTGTATTGTAAATAGCAGGACCCTTGTATGATAAATTGGAGACTAACGGCGGGGGGGTGCAGATAATATACTAATTGGAGTATTTTGTCATCTCACTTTTCATTTCTAGAATCCTCAAGATGGTTTTAGCCGACTGAAACGCTGGATTATGATTGGTGATCATCACCAGTTACCCCCAGTCATTAAGAATATGGCCTTTCAGAAGTATTCAAATATGGAGCAGTCTCTCTTCACTCGCTTTGTCCGAGTTGGAGTTCCTACTGTGGACCTTGACGCTCAAGGGCGAGCCAGAGCAAGGTAAAGGAGCCTTAAGTACTCCCTGTTTAAGGACCCCTGTTCCATGATCCAAGTATTTGATAGCATATTCTGTAGAGACTCTAGTATTCCCAGCTGTCTAGGAACTTGGCATCTAAAAATCTGAAAAAGTGCCTATATTGCCTTCTGCATAGTATGTGAACTAAGTTATTTCCTGCACTTCATTGACTGAGATTAATGTATGTAACTTGTAAACTGAGGGCTTCTTTTCTCTGTCGCTTTCACTTTCTTCATGCCCCCAGAAGATATACAGTTAATATCATTTTGAACTCTAAAGCAAAATGCGAACAAGAGAAAAACACACCAGTTCTTACTTATATTAAGTATATAGGCCCCATCTCATAATTACCTCAAAATATTCCTCAAGTTGCAGACTCTTCCCTGATTTTTTAATTTAAGAATTAAAGATAATACTTATCTCATAGTACATAATAGAGCTTCATCTCTATAGTATCATCAAGTCTTCTGACCTTTGGTTGCTTGAAGCAGGGAGGCAAAGTTGAAAAAGCATTATTGCTAAAAAGATGAGAGCAAAATGGTTAATATGAGAATTAAAAGGAAGAGCACAGTTCCTTAGGAACCTCCTTATGTATATTAAAAGGAGATTTTACATTATTAATATTTCCTGTTTGGGGTGGGATTTGTCTTTGGGAAGCTTGTGTAACCTCTACAACTGGCGATATAAGAATCTGGGAAACCTACCCCACGTGCAGCTCTTGCCGGAGTTTAGTACAGCAAATGCCGGCTTGCTTTATGACTTCCAGCTCATCAATGTGGAAGATTTTCAAGGAGTGGGAGAGTCTGAACCTAATCCTTATTTTTATCAGGTAAGAATAAATATAAAACTTTTAGATTTATTTTGCATTTGCCTAGCTGAATTACTACCTAAATCACACTGAACCATTTGGCTAACCATTGAAAAAAGGAAAACTAGGTCCCCACCTCACACACAACACAAAAATTTCAGTTTCAGATAGATTAAAGATACGCACACCAAAGAAAAGAAACTATAGACATACTAGAAAGAAGAAAATAGTGATGAATATATATGTTGGGGTGAGAAAGGCCTTAAGCTTGTTACCAAAAGCAGAAGTCATAATGAAAAATATTGATTGGAGACAAAATTTATTTTCAAGATTTAACAAATAGTGGGTTTGAATTCTGGACATATATACAGAACTCCTATAAATCACTTTTTATAATAATCAGTACCCCCACAGAACAGTGCAGTAAGGACAAGAATATGCTTTTTCACACAAAAAAAGAGATTCGCAGCAACTCTAAGTCACTGGACCGTATTTTCACCTCTACTAATACTCAGCATGGAGTAGGTTTGGGGAAATTCTACACTCATGCAATGCTAGTAGGAAAGCAGTTTGGCGAACAAATTGTCAATATGTATTAAAAGCTGTGTCTCACTCCAAGGAGTTTATCCTAAAAAATTACTGGACAAGTTTGCAAAGACTTATATGCTAAAATGTCTATCATACCTTTTTCTTTTACTGCATAGTATTTTAGAAAAGAGAAACAGCCTAAATATCAGTGGGGAATAATTACATTATTACCTATTTCATATAATGAAATAATGAATAGGCACTAAGAATCATAAGATTATAACTTTGTTTACTGACAGGAAAGATGTTTCTGCTATCTTAAATGAAAAAAAGGTTTACATTGTGTAGAGTCCCATTTTAATTTTTATTTATTTATTTTTAAAAGTAATAGTAATTTTTTTTAAGGTTTATTTTTGAGAGAGAGACAGAATGTGAGCAGGGGTGGAGCAGAGAGAGAGAGGGAGACAAAGAATCTGAAGCAGGCTCCAGGCTCTGAGCTGTCAGCACAGAGCCTGACCCGGGGCTCCAACCCTTGAACCCAGGCAGAGATCATGACCTGAGCCGAACTTGGACTCTCAACCGACTGAGCCACTGAGGCACCCCCCCCCCATTTTATTTTTTAAGAGGATCAACAAAACATAGAAGTATACACATAATCTATATTAAAGATCCAGCCACATATACACCAAAAGATTTTATCTATATTAGAACTGATGTTTAGATAAATGTAGTTGTTCTCAGTACAGACAACAGATTTACTGTCACGTAGCTTCTCTTCCCTCCTGTTTTCCAAAGAACTAGAAAAGTTAAATGAAAGAGGTAACTCAAGCTATGTGAGTGTAACCAAGAATCAGAATATAAATGGTTTTTCTGAAGGTCTTCTAGAATTTTCATTTTGCTTTTACATGAAATCCAGCTTCTTGTCTTTCTTTTGATTTTCGTGTCGTGTTTTATATTCTCGTTTTACTTTCTTCTCTCTTCTAATGCCTTTAATTTAGTCTCTACTGACCTGGACAAAGCAGCTTTGTGTTCACTTCCTCACTTTCAGGTTCAGCTAAGTATAAATGTGAGCCAGACTGACCAATTTGAGGCCACATTTTCTTCCCACTTTAAAGTGGTCTGGTAGAGAGGTGGCAACTGTAAGAAGAGAACAAACACAAAACACACACAAAAATACTAAGAAGTATAAGGGAAAAAGAAAAAAACATGGCGCCCCAATTGAGATCCACTACAGTACTGCTAGATGCATGCTATTAGACTGGGTTTTCTACTGGCTTCTTTAGATGGTTACCTTGCTCCTTTGTGTTTTTATTTCTTTCATACCTACAGGTGCAGTATATTGTAGCAGAATATTATTGCTCTTTATTATTGTGGTGGTCGCAGAAATATTAAGCCTTTAAGTTGGTAAACTTATTTTATGATTATTCATATATTGTTGATATATTTATTCCAATGTCAAAGAGAAATCATTACCGTATACTCTTTATTTATCAGTATTACTCTAGGATAGGGTTATCCCTCAGTTTTATGGAAAATGTTCAGTTACCCAAGTTAACTTCACTTCTTGAGTTGTGATAAATGAACAGTTGTGCCAGTTTGCCATTCTTTCTGTAAAATTGAAACGAAAGGAAATAAATACATGATCTGATTATGTTTACATTACAGAATCTTGGAGAAGCAGAATATGTAGTGGCACTTTTTATGTACATGTGTTTACTTGGTTACCCTGCTGACAAGATCAGTATTCTAACAACATATAACGGGCAGAAGCATCTTATTCGTGACATCATCAATAGACGATGTGGAAGCAATCCATTGATTGGAAGACCCAATAAGGTAATTTTATGAATATATGTTCTCTTATTCATCATGTTGGCAAGATGGAAAAATTTGTAAAAATTATGAGTTATTTATATTCTTCTACTTTGTCTCTTTGCTATTTCCTTTCAAGATGTGAGAAAATGAAATAATAGGAATTATAAATAATTCTTGGCAGTCCTATCTGAGATTGTTATTGCTGTATTGTGAACTCATGTCTCACCTACCGCATTAAAGATTTTTGTTGATAATCAGAAGTAAATGATCCTAAAACTTTTTGTTCGTAAAATGAAGGATAATGAAATTACATTGTTTATGTACTATTATAATAGAAATAGAAATTGTAGAACTTTTTTTGTTATTTTGCAAAGGTATAATTTGTACTGCTTTTTATTGTATGTGTGTGGGAGAGTCTTTTTTCTTGAGAATCAAGGAAGGTTGTAAACTACCTTCAGACCTGAGGATTATTTTTTATACTTTTTAAGTTTTTTATGTGGTATGGAATAATATCAAATAAAGATGCTTGATTATATCAACAAAGGGCTGAAAATTTAGGATAACAAATATATATTACTAATGATGAAATTAAGACCTTGGTTGTAAACATGGCTGTATCAAAGTGCTCTCACTTTTTCTTGGAAATCATCCACGAGTAACAGGAAAATGGAAGGAGAAGACAAATTCCATTGTTAGGGAGATGACACAGATTAGGTGACTAAGAACAGAAAGAAAATGTGGGAAGAAAAGAATTTAGGGGACCAGTCTTGAAAGCACTTTCTAAAGGTGAGTGGCACACTTTAAAGTGTAGGAGCCACCTTCTTGTTACTCAACAATGGATGTGGGAATTAGAAGCATTCCTGGTCCCAGATTCGTTAAAAGAAGCCTTCATGTTCAACAAAAAGTAGACTGTCTCTTACAGCAGCAGAGGAAAAGAGAACCTTCTGTTGTGAAAACCACCACCACCCAGCCTTTAGGAAACTGTCTAGCTCACCCCAGATCAGCACATAGCTGATCCAAGAAACCCCTTTATTCGGTGATGAAAGAGTGAGAGAAAATAACCCAGCACAAAGCATACTGACAAACGTTTGCTTTAGATAACACATTGGCCTGGAGCAGATGAAAACATCGAGTGCACATTTGGCTGTGGATTTTAAAATGCTTAATGAAGTAACCATTTCTGTGAGGGAAGGCTACAAAGCAGAGAAATGGAAGAACTCAGGAGGAGATGAAATGTGAGCTGGAAGAAAACAAAACCAAAACCTAGAAATGGAGACAGTTGAAAGGAGTACAGGACACACCGAACACTTCATAAGGAATGTGAAGTGTGGAGGTGGCAAACTAATAGCTTTGAAATACAGTAGAGCCTTAGTATCTGAGTCCTTTTATTATTTATAACAGAAAAACTTAACTGAAATAATAAAGGAAAGTTACTCTCTCTCACACAAGAAGACCAAAATGGAATGGCTCCGGAGTTGGATTACAGAATGACTCCTTCATGTCTTCAAAGATCAAGATTCATCCCATCCTTCTGCTCTGTCATTCTCAGTGTGTGAGCCCATTTCTCACACAAGCTCTCCACATGGTCAGGTTGGGAACACATATCCAGGGATTACATCCACATGTAAGAGCAAAGGACTTAAATCCAAAATATAAAAACTCCTGTGACAGTCATTGTTAAATAAAGACAACCCAATACAAAATTGGCAAACGAATAGGTACTTCACACAGGAAGACATAGGAACGGCCAATAAGCACATGAAAAATGCTTACCGTCATTCATCATCAGGGAAATAGATTAAAACTACAATGACACACCAAGTAGATTGGCTAAAATTGATGAGATTGACAGTATACCAAGTGTTGGCAAGGATGCAGAGAAACTGGAACTCTGAATCTGGAACAGTGCTGGGGATGTGTAAAGTGACTTAGCACCTTTGGAAAATTGACAGTTTCTCATGAAGTTAAACACACACTTACCATACAACTCAGCAATTTCATTCCTAGATAGTCATTCAAGAGCACTGAAAACATATGTTCACAAAAATACTTACATATGAATTGCAACTTTATTCAAGATAGCCCCAAACCAAATGCAAACTGTTGCAGCCACTGTGGAAAACAGTAAGGTGGTTCTTCAGAAAGTTAAAAATAGATCTACCCTATGATCCAGCAATTGCACTACTGGGTATTTACCCAAAGAATACAAAAAGACTATTTCAAAGGGATATACTCACTCCTGTGTTTATAGCAGCATTAGTTACAGTAGCCAAGATACGGAAGTAGCCCAAGTGTTCATGGATTGATGAATGGATAAAGAAGATGTGGTATACACACACACACAGTGGACCCATTAAAAAAAGAATGCAATCCTGCCATTTACAGCAACATGGATGGAACTAGAGAGTATAATGCTAAGGGAAATAAGTCAGAGAAAGACAGATATCATATGATTTCATTTATGTGGAGTTTAAAAAACAAAACAAATGAGCAAAGGAGGGGAAAAAAGAGACAATTAAGAAACACTCTTAATTATAGCAACTAATGGTTACTGGAGGGGAAGAGGGTGTGGGAATGGGTTAAATAGGTGACAGGGAATAAGAAGTACTCTTGCCATGATGAGCACTGGGTGATGTGTAGAATTCTTGAATCACTGTGCTGTACACCTGAAACTAAAATAACACTGCATATTAACTAATGGGAATCAAAATTATAGCAAAACAAAAAAGATAGTGCCAAAGCAGAAACAACCCAACTGACAATGAACAGATAAGTGGATAAACAAATTGTGGTATATCTGTTCATTGAATACTATTCAACAGCAAAAAGGAGTGAACTTCTGATGGACACAATACAGGGATGAATCTTGAAAACATGCGAAGTGAAAGAAGCCAAACAAAAAAGAGTACTTTTTGATTGCAGTTTTTATGGAATTTTATAACAGGCAAAAATAATAAAAAATAATCAGGCAAAAATGATAGTGACAGAAAGCAGATCAGCAGTTGCCTAGGGTTTGGGGCTACAGCTTTGACTACAAAGGGCCCTAAGGTGATGCAAGTCTTCATTATGGTGGTTATCTAGGGGTGGTATATTGTCAAAATTTATCGAAGTGTACACTTAAAGTGAGTGCATTTTATTATATATCAGTTACACTTCTGTGAAGTTGATTTAAAAAGAAATTATATATCAATTTTACACTTCTGTGAAGTTGATTTAAAAAGAAATGTTTCATAAAATTCCTAAAGGTATGGACCATGAATTATAGTTTGTGCAAATAAGCATTTGAACTTTTTTGGTTGAATTAGTAAAGAAGAGATAAATGCCTGAGTGCCAATATTAGACTGAAACCTGCGTGAACTTTCCTATTTGTACGTATATTTTCAAACTGAGCAAAAAGGACGATGAAAATTACTTGGTTATTTTTTTTTGTCAGAAGGATTCTGTTGATGAGAACTAAGAATACATTAAATACTAAGCATACTAGGTTATATTGCTGGGCATGAAACTGGGATACCAGCTAATGAGATAAACAGAACCTGCATCCATGGACTTGGACCGTCTAGTGGGGGAAGACTGTTAACTCTACAGATAGTTATTTCATTGTCAACAGAGGTAAAGATGAGTGCTATTAGTGTAAATAACATGGGGACATAGCCTCACCTAGTTACTGAGGTCTGTTTCATAGTGTTCATTAACTGGTTTTCTCAATTCCAAGTATAAGATCATGTTTCTTTTGAGATTATTTTAATGATAAGATTTTTGTGCTAGCATATGATTTAAATGATCTCTCTATAGTCTTGTTATGGTGCTTTTGAAAAGATACCAAATTTTCCATTTTTTTCTTCCTAGGTGACAACTGTTGACAGATTTCAAGGTCAACAGAATGATTATATTCTTCTTTCACTAGTACGAACCAGGGCAGTGGGCCATCTGAGGTACCTAAGGAAAAATGTTTATATTATTTAACTTTACTATCTGCTTCAATTTTGAACTTCTTTAGCTAAGTGGTTTTAAATTTTTTTACAGTGTAAAGTATAATTAATTGTTATGGCAGGTTTTGGTTTGGCAAGCTTTTTATTGAAGTGAAACAATATCAGATTCTTTGTATTTTTAGCTCCTGTCATTGCGTCTAAATTTTTAAATCTTAAATATTTTTAGTACATTTACTTTTTAATCTTCAGTAACAGAGATAGCATTTTATTATAAAATCTTAATATATGATGTTTGTTGGAAACAGTGTCAGAAATTAAAAGAGTAAGGTGGTAAAAATAATCTTCAGAGTACATTTCTCATTGCATAGGATTTCTGACTTTTCCCCCACACAGTCTTTCAGCTTCACTGTTAGAGGATAAAGGAACCATTTGTTCTCCTAGGATTAAGAATTGTCAAAACAAACAATAATCTATTTTCATCATTTATCGTGATGTATTTATGTGCTAGAGAATTATGGGAATAATACCTTCTTATTACAAAGCAGCCGTTTAGTTTTATATAAACCTTTATCTCATATGACGTACTACCAAAACTATAATGAGAGTTCATTTTATTATTTTATTTGCAGATATAAAGAAAAAATTCTCCAAGCTCTCATGTTGTCATTAAGTCAAAATCTGTTTGGAGCTTAGCCCTAATGATCAGGTTCCATTAGACTGATAACTTTTATTATGTAAGAGTAAACAAAGATGTAACTCTCAAGAAATTGTTTCAGAACTATTACGTCCTAAAATAGTTTATTTTTGCTTATTTATCAAACATGTATTTGGAGACTAACTTTTCTAAAAAGCAGTTCCTTTTCCTCATTGAGATTTATAGCTACTGTCTGAATAAGGCATCATTATGATCGTAATTAAAATCTCTCCAAAACTCACAGTTTGAATACATGAATACTGACTCATTCAGTCTTCACCTTTTTTTCTTATTCTCTAGTGCGTTTGTGTTTTTCACATTCTTAGGACGTGACTTCTTGTACCATAATACTAATATAGCTACTTAGATCTTTTAATCAGTGCATTGGTCATGATTTCCCCCCTCACGAAAACAAAAACATGGAGGTTGGTGATAAAGCATTAACCTTACTTGGTTTAACTAGTCACATGGCCTTGATTAACTTAATATTTATTCTATTAAGTTTTTAAGAAGCTTAACTTTTTATTGCCAAGCTTAACAGGAATAATGAGTGGAATCCGTTAAAAAAAACAAAAAAGAAAGAAAACAGCTGCATACTTATATTATTAATCTTGAACTATGTTAATTAATTTTGTTTGTTTTCCAAAGGGATGTCCGTCGGTTGGTGGTGGCCATGTCTAGAGCCAGACTTGGACTGTACATTTTCGCAAGAGTATCCCTCTTCCAAAACTGTTTTGAACTAACTCCAGCTTTCAGCCAGCTCACTGCCCGTCCACTTCATTTGCATATAATTCCAACAGAACCTTTCCCAACCAGTAGAAAGGTAGGATTCTTTCTTCATTGTATAGAGCAGCACTCTTACAGAGTGTAGCTAGGAGCATCATCACATAGATCATTTGATCACTGGTTTAGAGTGCTCCTCACACTGTGGAACTGAATTTGATTTTCTGTGCAAAGTAATAATACATGCTAACATCAAGTACTCACTAGGTATCAGGCAGTTAGCTCTTTACATGCTTGATCTCACTTCATCTGACTAATAGTCCTGTTCAGTTAGTTTTCTTATGAACTCCATTTTATGTATGAGGAAACTAAGCGTTAGCAAAGTTAAGTAGTTTTGTCATGTATCTCATAGATGGAGAATCCAAGATTTGAAAACCCAGGCGGTGTAGCTCCAGAATCCTTGTTATCACTGTACAGTACTGCCTCTCTTCAGCTTTTTAAGGAGAACATAACTAATTACTTGATAAGAGAGTAGTAAATGGTTTCGCTCGTGGAGAAGCCTTAGGAAACCTACATTTTTGGAGAATGTAGGAGGGAGTAGCACATACACTTAACAGAGGACATGCTCAGAAATGCCATTCCCTCCTCATCCCTGCTGCTGTTTTTAAACCTCTCGTCCTTGCTCCCCTTTCCCACCCCACCCCAAAAGGTGACCAGTCCCTTTAATTTCTGTTTTATCCTTCTTATATTCCTTTTGCTTAAAGGAGCAAATAACTTGTTTATTTTCTTAGATTGTTTTCTTTCTGACATAAAGGTTAGCATACTAATTAATCTGTATTAAATCTTCACATTTTTCATTTAATGCAGTGTCTTAGAGATCCATTTGAATTTTAAATAAAGCTGTTTTAAATGTTCATAGTACACTTCCTTGCCCCCCCCTTCTGAAAAAAAGATTAAATTCGGTGTGTTTGTTTTATAATAAGGCTGAGTACTTTTTTTTTTTTTAACTGCATTTATTTTTTAAAGCAGTGCTGCTGTGGAGGAATAGAAGGATGAGGGTGGAATGATATGATGGGGTAGAGTCACGTAAAGCCTTGAATGTCAGTCTCTGAAGTCTGGACACAATCCTATAGCTCTGAACTTCTCAGTCCTTTGGGGGCTAATTATTAAACAGGCAGATTCCTAACACGAGGTCCGAGGCAGTCTTCTTATCCAAAGGCTACGGAGACACACCTGGAGACACGTGGAGGAGATCAGGCAGTACCAATGAACAGAAGGCTTGAAAACTAGTGCCTGACACAACAGCATGGAGTCAAGCCCTTGGTGGGGCTAGCTGAGAGCATCTCCCCATCTTCTGTTCAGGAGATCAATGTTGGAGGCGGGGAGGGCTTCGCAGCTAGTTCCGCGTCTCAGAAGACGCAGCTCCCAGCAGAGCCACCCAAAAATAAGCAAACAAATAAAAACAAAACAAACAAAAGCTTCCATGTTGTGAAGGCAGTATTTCATAGTTGTAACAGCATGGCAGTCTTTGCACACAGAAGTGGTGACCATTGCAGAAAGTGACCGTTATCAAAAGGACACCTGCTTACATGTAATACTACTGTCCTGCTTACTTCTGAGAAATACCACTTAATACATTTCGTATTTCTGATGTTATGTGCCTTAATTTGTTACTCTGTGGTAAAATTTTTTACCTTTACGGTCTTCTGAATTGCTTCTACAGTAAGAAAGGGTGAGACTTTATAAACATTTTATAGTTGACTATAAATAGGAAAGTTGTTCGTCTTTATTCTAGGATGGTTTAGGAAGAAATGCACATTTTTTATTGTCTTCATTCATGCTTTACCACTTTAGAGCAGTGTTTCTCAGATTTTTGTTGGAAATGACTGCATCAGAATCACCTCATTCTATGTCAGACCAACATAGAATCTGGGAGCTCCTCAATTTGACAGTCTCCCTCCAGTTAGTTCTGATAGATACCACAAAGTTTACACTTCAGACTAGCATTTGACCATACACTTTATTAGAGAAAAACTTCTTGAATATTCACCCTCATGACTAACAGTCTGTATATTAAATAATAGTAATATTAGCTTATTTTTAGAAAAACATAAACAGGAAAATTAGTGTTAGTATTTTCTTTCTGAATAAAATTGAAAATTGCCTTTGGAGCATCCAAGGTATTAGAGACAGTACTTTGGACCATGTTGATTTTTCTCTCTATTCAACTGATCGTTTATCTCTTACTCTTCTGCGTGAGTTAGTAGAACAAAACTCATAAATTTTACTTACCAACCTGAAACTGTATTATAAGGTAGTAACTCTTAGCTTTCTTCTGGTCTCTACCTTTTACTAAATTTAAATTGAATCACTTTCTCTTTATGAAGTCCTTATTGGACTTTCACACTTCTATCTTTTTTTTTAACTTTTTTAAATCTTTTATTTATTTTTGAGAGAGAGAGAGAGAGAGAGAGAGAGAGGACAGAAGATCTGAAGCAAGCTATGTGCTGAGAGCAGCAAGCCTGATGTAGGGCTTGAACTCACAAACTGCAAGATTGTGACCTGAGCCGAAGTTGGATACTCAACCGACTGAGCCACCCAGGCACCCCAGTCACTCACACTTGCATTTTAATGTCATGTCCTATTCTTGTCCTTCTTGTCCTTTTTTTTTTTTTTTTTTTTTTTTTGGAGATAGAGAAAGCACGAAAAAGGGGCAGAGGGAGAGAGAGAATCCTAAGTAGGCTCCATACTCAGCGAGGAGCCCAACCTGGGGCTTGATCCCATGACTGCAAGATCATGACCTGAGCAGAAATCAAGAGTCGGACACTTGGGTCACCTGGGTGGCTCAGTTGGTTAAGCATCTGACTTCAGCTCAGGTTATGATCTCACAATTTGTGAGTTTGAGCCCCACGTTGGGCTCTGTGCTGACAGCTCAGAACCTGGAGTCTGCTTCAGGTTCTATGTCTGTCTCTCTCTCTCTGCCCCTCCCCATTCATGATCTCTCTCTCTCTCTCTCTCTCTCTCTCAAAAATAAACATTAAAAAAACAAAAAGAGTAGGACACTTAACCCACTGAGCCACCCAGGCACCTGTCCTGTTACTATTCTTATGTCCTCCAAACCATAGTGCTTATACATAAGACAGAGACCTGGGCTTCTAGAATGTTCGCTTTTAGCATACTAACTTCCTTTTTGCCTTCTTCTAGAATGGAGAGAGACCATCTCACGAAGTACAGATAATAAAGAATATGCCCCAGATGGCAAACTTTGTATATAACATGTACATGCATTTGATACAGACCACACATCATTATCATCAGGTGAGTTTTCTCAAAATTCAGTCTTATTTTTTTTGTGGTAAGAAAGAATCTTCTCCTTTGTAGATTATACCTTTAGAATACTTGATTCCTGTGGGAAAACAGCTAAACCAAATAAGGTTGTTGTTATTCATGTAACATCCATATTTTTATTTATTTATTTTTTTAAAGTTTATTTATTTTAAGAGAGAGAGAGCACATGCGCATATAAGTAGGAAAGGGGCAGAGAGAGAGAATCCCAGGTAGGCTCCACACTGTCAGTGCAGAGCCCAGTGCAAAACTCAGTCTTAAGAACCGCAAGATCATGACCTGAGCTGTAATCAAGCGTCGGACACTTAACCTACTGAGCCACCCAGGCCCCCTATAACATGCATATATTTAAAACACCTTTATGTGGATATAATTTGGCATACAATAAATTCTACATATTTAAGTGTATAATTCAATATGTTCTGACATATGTATATACCTGTGAAGCCATCACCGCAGTCAAGTGAACATACTAATTATTTCCAAAAGTTTCCTCATGTCCCTTTGTAACCCCTCTCATCCTTGACCAGTCCCTTTCCCACCTTCTCCAGGCCCCCAGGGATTTTGCTGTCTATCAGTAGTCCTTTCCTTTTTATTGCCGAGTAATGTTCCATTGTATGGATGTACCAAGTGCACCCGTTGACCTGTTGATGACCCGTTGACCTGTTGATGGACATTTGGGTTCCTTCCAACTTTGGCTATTATAAATAGAGCTGCTGTGAACATTCTTATACAAATCTTTGTGTTTTCTTTTGGGTAAATTCCTTAGGGGTAGAATGACTGAATAATAGAGTGAATATGTGTTCAATTTAAAAAAAATTTTTTTTGAAGTTTATTTATTTATTTTGAGACAGAGACAGAGCATGAATAGGGGAGGAGCAGCGAGAGAGGGAGAGGATCCCAGGCAGGCTCCATGCACAGAGCGTGATGCAAGGCTTGAACTCACAAACTGTGAGATCATGACTTGAGCTGAAATCAAGAGTCTGATATTTAACCAACTGAGCTACCCAGGCACCCCTATGTGTTCAACCTTTTAGGGAACTGCCAATCCGTTTTACAAAGTAGCTGTACCATATTGCCAGCAGCAGTGTGTGAGCTCTGTGGCTGCTTCATATCCTCACCCACACTCGTTACCGGTGGCCTTTTTTTATTGTAGCTGTTCTGGAGGGGAGGCTAAACATGTAGAGCTGCTCCAGGATTCTGGTTGAGTGGAACAGAGGCTTTGTGCCCTGCTCTTCCCTCTCAGCCATGGTTTTGTCTGAAGGCTGGTTCCTCCCCTCACATGGCACCTTGATTGAAGTTGGCCCTTTCTTGAGCTGTTGGGTCAATTAGTCCTAACGAGCCAATGTTTTTGCCAAAGTGTTACAGCAATTTTTTTTTTTTTTTTTTTTTGCTGAAAAAGCTAATCGATTTTTATATTTTTTTCTTTTCTGAAGATTTAATATGTACTTTGATCCTTGGAGTCAGGAAGACGTAGGCCATTGTCATCAGAGTTGTTATGTTTGTAATATAAAATGGCCAGGAGTGTTTTGGAAAACTCTAGATTGAACAGTATCTATTGGGAAGGCAACATGAATGTGAGAGCTTCGCTTTATAAGCCAGTGTTTTTCTTTCATTTGAGTTCATATTGATGTTTTCTTTCTTTCTTTCATTAGACTTTATTACAGCTACCACCTGCTATGGTAGAAGAAGGTGAGGAAGTTCAAAGTCAGGAAACAGAACTGGAAACAGAAGAAGAGGTCATTCCTCCTCAGGCTGATCTTTCCAGTCTCACAGATGCCAGCTCCAGTCACGAATCCTCAGCCTCTCAGACTGAAACCACCCCCGATCACATAGGAGCTCGCTCCAATCCAGAAACCGTCCCTGCTGTATCTGATAGCATTGCTTCTGTGGCACGACCTGTAGCTGCACGACTGGCAGAGGCTGACACCCCCCAACATGTCACACCTGCCCCAGAGGAGACCAAGTAGCCAAACTGTAGCCTTTTTTAGGGAGGACATTTCATTCATAAAATCTAAGTAAAGCTACTTTTTGTATTTTATATTTGCTTCCGCTATTTTAAGGGTACTAATTAACATTCAGTCCTTATTTTTATTAGCCGATCTCAGTGTTGGTCTTCTTGGATATATTTAAAAGAAAATTGTATGTGTATGAACAACTTCAATTTCATTTGTTCAGTCAGAAGGGCAAATAGCCATTCCTTTGATATTTTCATAATTAACTGAATATAGCTTATACCTACATTAAAAGAATTTGCTATAGACTAGATGACATACTTTACATTTTCAGTGAACTTCTCTAAAGAAAAGGATCAAATACACTGAAATTAACCATAAACACCCTTAAGTAAGTGTTCAAATTGGGGAGGAAGTTGTTTCTTCTGTCATGGCATCAGATACTCAAGTTGTGTTTCCTTTTTTCCTACCTTTCTTGGCTGTCTTCCTTGTTGTAAAGGCATTAACAGCCATAGATAGATCTAGATTTCTTCAAAGGGGTTACACGTATTTCCTTCCCCAAAGTCTCATAAGTATTAGAACCACCTAGAGTGTCTGTTTATTCTTGGGGCTACTCTAGACCTGATGAATCCGAATCTCAGGGTTAGGACCCAGGTATTTGTATTTTAGCAAGTGCTCCTAATGTTTGAATTGCTGGCAGAGTGGCATCAAATCAAGCTGGGAAGGCTGAGCCAGGATATGTCATTCAGCTAAGCAAGAAGAATCTGGCAAATCTATCTGGGCAGGAAGAAAGATCTGGAGTCTGGGCAGTGTGTCAGTGAACCTAACTCCCCTGTATAGCATAGAATCCTCACAGTGGAGAGGTTCTAAATCCTTTGCCCTGTTTAGTTCTCTTGGTAGATAACCAGCCACAAGGAGACCTTAAGATAAAATGTGCTCTAGATTTGGGAGGCAGAGACTCTAGGACCTTGCTACTCAGGTGTGATTTGCAAACCAGAAGTATCAGCATCCACTGAAACTTGTTAAAATTGCATCAGTGTGGATTCCACCCCAAATCTATTAAATGTGAATCTGCATTTCAGCAAAGTGTCCAGGGGATTTACTTGTGCTTCGGAGTTTGAGAGCATTGTTCTGAGATTACTGTACTATTCTCAACGTGAGTGAGAGGTAGAGTGATGATTCTGTGATGGCAAAATTAATAGTGCAACTGATGTTTTCTGACATGGGACCTCTGCTTATAAAGTTTCCTGGGCATGGTGGCCAGAAAAGAGATGAATAAGGTAGGGAGAATTTGTCCACTACTTCTCTTCCCCATTTTGACGTCTGCTAGAGTGGCTAATGGGGAGCATTTCCCCCAAAGTATCCCCTGTAGTGCATCTACCTAAAGGTTTGACCATGTTCAAAGAACTGTTGAAGAAATAGGTGAGAACCGCACACTGCCACTGAAATGCTTCTGATCCTGACATATTGAAGGAATGAACTCATAAAGAAATTAAACCAAGAAAGTCAAGTCAATGATATTTTTGACTGACTAGTATTTGCTCAGCTCTACCAGGCTGCGATGGGGATGAGCCAGACTCTCTTACTACAAGATGTCTTCCTGCATCAGAACAGAAGGGAAGGGAAGGGATGGTGAGGGGAAGGAAATGCCAAGGAAACTATACCGGAAAACTGTGGTCTATTTGTTATCAGTTAGGGATTAAGCCAGTCTGTTATGTAATTTCTCTGTAAGAATTTGGAAGAAGGTGTTGTGGGCATCTGTACGAGGAATAGCACTCACAGAATTATTTTCATCAGCACATATCTAGTATCAGGCTAAGCAAGAGAGAAAGAAGCTTTACTGTATTACTGTGTTTCCTGGAAAAGATTAATGTTTCTCTCTACTCTTTAGAGGATATGAATCATGATACCTGCAACAGAATAAGCAAACTGTTAGGCTGCTTTCTCATGAAGTAAACCATTGTACAAACACTATCACTCTGTCTAGCCTAGTGACTTATTTTTTCTTTGCTGTTTGATTTTCTGTCATGCTAAAAAAAATTTACCTGGAAGATGGGTGAGTCCTTTGCCTTTGCAAAGGAATTTTAAAAGGGATGATAGTGTTTGGATTTGAATTGTTTAAATAAAAAAATTTTTTTACATTTATTCATTTTTGAGAGAGACAGCATGAGCAGGGAAGAGGCAGAGAGAGAGGGAGACACAGAATCCGAAGCAGGCTCCAGGCTCTGAGCTGTCAGCACGGAGCCCGACACGGGGCTCGAACCCACAGACTATGAGATCATGACCTGAGCCGAAGTCGGACGCTTAGCCGACTGAGCCAACCCAGTGCCCTGGATTTGAATTATTTTAAATTGTTTATTCACAGGAATGATCAGTGAGTTGCAGTTGATTATAGAATTTTGGAGTTTTTAAACGAGCTTAAGAGACCTATTTTTATTTTAATTAGTGAGGAACCTGAGTCAGATAGTCTTAACTAAGGTGGCAACTAAGGTGGTACAATCCAAGTCTATAGTCCTAGGGCAGTGGTCTGTTCATTGTTTTTTGTTTGTTTGTTTTTTCAGTCAAACACACAAGCGTGATTGCTTCATAAATTCAAGAGTTTTCTATTTGGGATTATAACAGACACAGGTACTCTAGCCATGTGACCATTTCAGACTAATGTTCTCATTGCCCTCCATCCTGTTTGCCATATCTGAATATGTCATGATTTTGGAAACTATTTTTAAAAACAGACCAAAAAGATGTGTGCAAGTGAATGAGCATGAAATGAAGCAATTCAAGTATTTAGACTTTTTTCCACAAAATGCTGAGTTAAGAAAGTTAATTACCAGCAGTTGAGAATAAATAGCTCCATTGATTTGGGCAAATGAATGAGAGGATCTAAACATTATCAGGTCTCTTGAACTTAGTGTGATGATAAAAGTTGAGATGTTGTGCTAGATACCAAGAAAAATGGCATAATAAATAGGTCATTTGTGCTCCTATATAAATGGAGTTTTGGGTTTTTTTTTTTTTTTTTATGATCAGGAAACTGCATGATACTGTAAAATAGACTTTGGATTCCTGCAAATCTAGCTCAAATTTACCTCATTTGCTTACCAGCGTTTGGTTTGACCTTGGATACATTTTATAACCTAAGCCCCAGTTTCTTTGATTCTCAAAATTGAAAAAAGGTCTATTTGTTAATGACAAATAATTTGTTAGTAATTGTAAAATATCTGGCACCTGAGTGCTCAGCAGATACTAGCCCTTCTCTCTCCATTTTTCCCCCATGTCTTTGAGACAATAGAAGATAATTGCCAACCAGTCTTCTGACTTGGGTGCCTAGCTTTGTCCCTATTCTGAGAGCATGGATGATGATGAAGGGGACACGTGACAGCAGCTGACCTTTGAGGATCAAGGATCAAGTCTGCTGATTGGGAGTCAGAATAGTATATTGGGGACCGCAATATTGAAGATGGTCTCTGCTGAAATTAAAATTCTAACAGAACAGAATAACCAGAAGGAAGATACTAGGTCCCATCATGCTTCTGATGTATTGATCACTTCCGTCCATTCTGAATCCTGTACACCCCACCCCAAATCCTCTAATTGTTGCATTTAGTTAGATTTGTGCCTTGATGTCGTTTTTCCTTTTTATCTTGCAATCACTCACTTGACATTTTTAGAGATGTTTCTTCGGTTAACAGAAGATTGGAGAGATTTTTTTTTTTTAAAAAGCTGACCCTTTTGCGTGAGCCAGAAGAGCAGTTAAAGATAAGCAGTGCCTTGCTTCCTGTGAAAAAGGCTTGGCAGTTAGCCTTTGTAATTATGAAGCAATCATGTTAATAGATGTTTAAGAATAATGCAACTGAAGCTGTACTGAGCCAAGGATGGAAATGAATACATGAGACCATTTTTTCTTTATCCATTGGTACTCTTTAGTGCCCGAGAAGGGGATTTAATTCAATGGGATCCAGAAGCTTTGGACACTTTAGTTTTGCTTCCTAGGGACAAACCAGAGCTTGGTCCCCTGGAGCAGGACTCAGAATGTAGCATGGTTACTGCTGACTGGTAACTGTGCCAGTTTTATTCTGTAAATTCTCCCATCTTTTGGCTTATAGTTATTTCCATGGCTGCTCAGACTTCTGCATTACATACAAAGGTGCATATCCCATTACTTCTCAACATATATTACAGGAAAACACTAGTCTTGAAGAACATGCTCCATGATCAAATAAGCTTGAGCAATACAGTGAATTATTCCCCTTTTGCAGAAACATAATGCATTGTTAGTTAATTAAAGGTTCTGAGAACCCCTGCTGGAGGAAAACCATGTTTAACTTTAACTCAGCATTTCCCAAACTTCTTTGACCATAGAACTTCTTGGGGTTTGTTTTGTTTTGTTTTTAAAGAAGACACCTTAGAGAACTAACTGCAGAACACAGTTTGGGAAACATTATCTTTGCCGGAGCATTTGAACTTTGATTTTCCCCTTAGAAAATTAAGGGAATTATAATATGGCACTCTGAAATGTGCCACTTTGGCATAAGGATTATTTTGAGTCAAAGGCCATTGAGAAGCAGCAGATGCAGGAAGAGCTCTCTGTCCTCTGCTTCTGCCAAAACGCAGAGCATAAATGTCCCTTCGTAAAAGTGACAAATTTTCCTTTGTAAAGGTGTCTCCTCTCTTCTGTATTAGGCAAAGGACAGTAACCCTTATTACTGGAAACAGATGGCACCGAGCCGTGTCTGCATATACAAACCTTAACAAAAATCACCCTTACACTCCGTTTGTTTCCCTGTTTTTTTACTTGCACCCCATTTGCCCCTTCCAAAAGCCCCAACCCCCTTTTTGTTTGCCTGTTTGCTTCACAGTTTATCACTCTTTGTTAAGATGGTATATAAGTTTCCAAGCCTGACAGCTTCTGTTTTTACTTCTTTTCAGTGTAGCCCCCATGGATGTAAAGTTTAAAGTATCAGTTACATTTGTATGCTTCTTCTATTAACCTGCCTTTCATTGGTTTAATTCACAGGCCCCAGCTACCAACCCTAAAAAGGTTGAGGTAAAATTTTTCCTTGCCTACAAAAAAAAAAAAAAAAGCTCTTAATTCTTTTTCTAATTAACCAGAGGCTGAAGTAACACAGCTGAAGAAGAAACTAGAGGTAAAGTGATTTGTACAAAATGTCATATTGTGTAATTTGTTGAGTGTCATATGGTATTAATAGCAACATCCTGAAAATGCAAATGAATAAAAATCTGATCAATGTACCATGACATTCTTTCCTGTAAGCCTTCTAAGAAAATGTCACTGAGCATTCTCTGTTTAGATTTTAATTTTAGACTCCAGTATTTCACACTAGACCTTTCTCATTTCTTACCATGCAGTGAAAGAACAGTTCTTACTTCCAATATGTCTTGTTTTCTCAGCTCTTTAAATGCGTGTTTCCTTAAAAAGTTTAAGTTTCAAGAAGGGAAAAGACGGACAAGAAGGGTGGGCCAGAAATAATAGTAGAAAAGAAAGGCAAATACAGGAAATGACAAAAATCCCCCTTCCTGACAACATTTAACATAAAGGACCCCAAAAGTTACCTTGCATTAGGCATGTTGAATTCTCTCTCAGTTGATCTCCAGAGATGACTGTCCCCACAGTCCCTTTCCTCTCTGTCTTTGACTTACAGAATATACTCACCTAACAATTCTTCTTGCAGTAAATTTAAATTCACGAGCCTCAATGGTAGCTGCTGCTTCTTGGGAGATGCCTGGTTTAGTATAAACAGCTGTTTTGAGAAACTGATTTTACTGACATTTTTTAAAAATTAAGAGTTCTGGATAAGAATTGATTATATCAAATACTATCTTTTTCTACTTCAGTTCGTTTGTTTATTTTAGCCTTTTGGGAAGTCCCCCCCCCCTTTAGTTCAGTTGTTCATGAATAAATGTGCTTACATACTACTGTATTCTCATTACCCCTTTGCTTCCCATAGCACCTTCCAGTGTGGTTTTCTAATCCCAGACTGTCCCAAGAATAGTAGTGGAACAGGAGCAGACCTAGTTAATTTGCACTTTATTTTGCTGGTTTACTACTCTTCACAGAAATTAATTGGGTTAAAATATGAAAAAGCTGGAAGATATCTTTGAATGCATTTAATTCTTGTGTATTATTGTTGAGGGCCTACTGTGTGACAGGCACCAATGCCAGAAACAACCTGGCTAATTCTTAGATAAGAACACAAAGGCATTGGGTGATTTGCCTAGAACACCACAGTTAGTAGAACTGGGCCTAGAACCACCATCCCACTTTCAGGCACACCCCTTACTATGCTCTTCTTTAAATTTATTTGCTTGAGGACCACCTGGGTGGCTCATTCGATTAAGTGTCCAACTTTCAGTTTCGGCTCAGGTCACGATGTCACGGTTCATTGATTTGAGCCCTGTGAAGGGCTGATGGTGTGGTGCCTACTTGGGATTCTCTGTCTCCCCCTCTTTCTGCCCCTCCCTTGCTCTCTCTAATAAGTAAATAAACAAACTTATTTGCTGGAGACCAAGTACAAGGAGCAATACCTACACCCCGCACAAGAGTAAGGCAAGCTTACTAAAAAATCCCTCTCATGTTAGAACGCCAGACAGGATATGAGGTTGCCGAAAATCAGGATAGAAGATGAGAGATCTATAGAAAACATGCTTTGATGTTTATAGTGTTTATATTTATGGGTAAAAGCCAAATTCATACTTGTTTTGTTCTGAAAAAGGTATAAGAGGCATAAAATGGGAAAGAATTCTAGTAAGTAGTATATAATCTGTGCCTCTGAAATGTTAAAGCTTTTTTATTTTTAAGCATAGTCAGAAGAGGTAAAATGACAACAGTTTTAAAAGTGTAACATACAATAAAGGGAAAGATAAGATTTACCAAAGCCTACATTTTAAATTACCATTATACATCAACTGGCTCAGCCTCCCAATTTAACTGTACCTACCACACTCCAGCCTTAGAGCACTTGGGAGCAGAAAGAAAATCTATGTGAGTTAAAGTTCCCAGGAGTATAATTCTATTGTTAAATATTTGAAAGCAAGATGCTCTTATACAATCAAAATCAGTTGTGATAAGTTTTTAGAAGCTACGATTGCAACTCTTGATCTAGTTGAACTCTTTTTTTTAATGTTTTATTTTTGAGAGAGTGTAAGCGGGGTAAGGGCAGAGAGAGAGGGACAGAGGATCTGAAGTGGGCTTTGCGCTGACAGGCGAGCCCTATGTGGGGCTTGAACTCATGAACCGCAAGATCATGACCTGAGCCTAAGTCAAATGCTCAACCAACTGAGCCACCCAGGTACCCCTCTACTTGGACTCTTAGTAAATGAATGGGCTCATCTGTACAAGTAGAGAATGTGTCTCCTCTTTAGAAATACAGCCCTCACTTTGGTGAAGTCATGAATGTCGGCTGTTATCAATACTTAAGGAATTAAATTAGTCACATAGTTCTCTTAAATTGACATACTACTATTAATATTGGGCATGTGAAGTGAAATTATTGGTCCTTGTCTAGAATTAAGTTACAAGAATCACCTGACCTTGACCTGGCTAGTCTGAAATGTCAAATGCAGATCAAATGAATGCAAAGATCTCTGACATCAGGTTTGGCTTCCTCACAACAGATTGAAAGTATCAGTTATGAGGAGTTCCTAAGTTAGTGGGACCTTGCAGAACGTGCTACATACCAGTAGGCATTTTGGGATCCTAAGGGATGCATTTGGTAACATATTGTGTGAAATACTGACATTTATTTTTAGGAAAAAATGACAAGAGAAGTAGGGTATTTTGTTTGTGAAATTCATAAACTTCTTTGGCTCTGATGCCAGCCATGTACACACCGCTTTTTTCTGTGTAAGTAAACTTTTTAGTGAAGTATTTTACACATATGGAAAAGTACACAAGTCAGGTGAACAACTCAGTACATTCTCCTAAAGTGAATACAATCATGTAATCATCACCCAAATCAAGAAACAGAACATTGCCAGCTCCAGAAATTCCCTAGCAGGCCCCTTACCGGTCATTATTCCCTACCCAAAGAAATAGCTTGTCATCTGCCATGATTAGTTTTGGTTTTGAGCTTTATATCAATGGAATCATACAGAATGTACTTTTTTGTGTGTGACCTCTCAAATGGATTTATCTGTATGATGTGAGGTAGGGATCAAGGTTGAGCACTATTTATTAAAAGACCAGCTTTTCCCTTGCTACACAGTAATGTCATCTTTGTCATTAATCAAAAGATAGTTTATGTGTGGATCTATTTCTAAAATTATTTCATTTGTATAGTTTTCTTGTGCCAGCATTGCACTGTTTTAATTATTGTAACTTTATAATAAATCTTGATATTTGGTTGTGTATATCCTTCAGCTATATTCTTCTTCAAGATATTGGCCTTTCTTAATCTTTGTATAAATTTTAGAATCATCTTGTCAATTCTACAAAAAAAAAAACTTGATGGGATTTTTTACTGGGATTGCATTGAATCTATAAATCAATTTATGAAACATTGACATCTTTATAATATAGGAGTGTGGTATCTCTTTACATTTACTTAAGCCTTTTAATCTCAATAATGCTTCATAGTTTTTTTATACAAGAGTCTTGGCCATTTTTTGTTAAATTTATTCCTAGGTATTTGTTTTTTGTATGCTATTGTAAATGGTACTTTTTAAAATTACATTTGATTACATTTTTGAATTGTCTGTTACTGGTATATAAAAATATAATAAATTTTTGTATGTTGACCTGGTATGTAGTGAAGTTGTTTAATTCACTGATTATTTCTTAGAGTTTGACTATAGATTCTTTTGGACTTTTTACATACATAATATGTCATCTGTGAAAGTGGTAGTTTGATTTCTATTTATAATCTTAAGGCTTTCTTTCCTTTTTGATTATATGCTTTTTATTTCCTTTTTCTGCCTTATTGACCTATTGAGGACCTTCAGCACAATGTTGAATAGAGGTTGTCAGAATGAGTTATCTTTGTTTCTTCCCAACCTTAGGAGCCAAGCTTTCAATATTTCACTATTCAGTGTTTGCTACAGGTTTTGTGATACTCTGTATCAGATTTCAAGAGTTTCCTTCTGTGCCTATTTTGCCAAGTGTTTTTTTTTTCAACATGAATGAACGTTGAATTCTAAAATTTTTTTCTGTATTCGTCCAAATGAAATAAGCTTTTTCCTTTATTAATGTGGTGAATTGTATTGATGCATTTTTCTATTGATTGTTTTTTTTCTTCTGGTTATGGGCCAAAATTGCTACTCTTTACATGCCTAGTAATTTTTTATTGGATCCTGGAAATTACAAATGCCATGTTGTTGAATATTGGAATTTTGTCTATTTTTTTAATTAAAAAATTTTTAACATTTATTTTTCAGAGAGAGAGAGAGAGAGCAAGGATGAGCAGGGGAGGGGCAGAGAGAGAGGGAGAGAAAGAATCCCAAGCAAGCTCCACGCTCAGCATGGAACCCAACATCGGGCTCGATCTCACGACCACGAGATCATGACCTGAGCCAATATCAAGAATCGGACACTTAACCAACTGAGCCACCCAGGTGCCCCAACAAATTCCATTTCTTTGATGAAACTCTCCTTGTATTTTTCTGGAACATATAAATCATAATTATCTTAGTGTATCTGATACACTAAATTCTTAGTGATACATACAACTCTCTAATGAATGCCTGACATTGTATTTGAAACATTGCATAGGTTCTGGTTGGTGTTTTCTCCCCCCCAGAGAGGCCTTACCCTCTCCTCTCACACCCAGGAAACAGATGGCTTCATTCTAGTTGGGATCACACCTCTCCCAGACTGGCTTGCTGTCTCTGAGAAGGTCAGGCCAGCTCTGGCTCACCCTCAGTGCTAGGATGTAGTCCTCTAGAAGTGAAGGCCTGGGATATTTTTTGAACCAGTCTTCTGTGGCTAGTCCTGAACTCCATTTTTGTCTCTGTAACATTATGAAATGACCCCAAACTCTGCTTTGCTATTTTACCCAATATCTGTTTGGCTTCCAAGCCTCTTGTCCTACACAACTTAATCAGTAAATAGCCTGAGGAAAACTGATGCTGGTGGTGGGCTCACATTTTTGCATTTGCTTTTCTCTGGGATCTTGATTCTCCAATTGCCTTAGCAGCTCCAGACTTCAGTATTTCTCTTCCCAGTCCCATCAAGTTACTGCTGACTTCTTAGCTGTTTGCCCTGCACCAAGAATTGCCAAATGCCCTATCTTATTGCATTTGGGCTGCTATGTCAAAAATACCATGGACTGAGTGGCTTAAACAGCAAACATTTATTTCTCACAGTTCTGGGGGCCAGAGAGTCCAAGATCTGTGTGCCAGCAGATTGGGGTCTGGTGACAACCCAGTCTTCCCACTGTGACCTCCCATGTTGGAAAGAGGGCGAGAATGCTTTCTGTGGTCCCTTTTGTATGAGCACTAATCTCATTCATGAGGGCCCCACCCTCATGACCTCATCACCCCCACCCCCAAGTACCATTGCACTGAGGGTTCAGATTTCAGCATATGAATTTGGGAAGGACACATTCAGGCCACTGCATGTCCCTAGGAGTAAAATAGTGTGCCAAAAGTTGGGATTACCTCAGTAAGCTTTCCTTCCTTCCAATCCTGGGTATTTCAGCAGGGTTCTAATAACTTCTAGAAGATTTTTTTTTAATCTAGCTTTTTCTAGTATTGTTCAGGCTATTGAGTCAGAGTCAGACTGGATCACATTCGAGAAACATTGATTTAACACCTTATTGTACCTATTTTTGTAACATCTTATTTCTTTTACTAAAATTTAAGTCTCTGCAGAAAAAGTATCCTTAATCCTCAGCTTGGTCAGACCCTGCTTCATTCCTGATACTGATGTGGTTTGAAATGTTGGGTTTAGAGCTGATGGCCAAGAAGGAATATTTGAGACATCCTTAGTGCAAAAAGATGGTTTTATTAAAGCACAGGGACAGGACCCGTGGGCAGAAAGAGCTGTACTGGGGTTGTGACAGGTGACTGATTATATACCTCCAGGTTGGGAGGGGGTCAGGGATAGAGTAAGTTTCTAAGGAATTTGGAAACAAGGTTTCCAGGACCTTGAGGGGCTAGCTGCTGTTAGGAAATGGTCATGAATTACCATTTAGCAAAAACTCAGCCATGAGACCCTTCAGATGTATATCGGGGGCCATAAGCTTAGAGTCTGATTGTCCATAGACATATGGACACAGACATAAAGAACATTTCCAAAGGAATTTTTATATGTTTACAGTAGACTCACAGCCTGGAGAGTCGGGCTAAGATTCCCTTTTGCCCTTAGCAGAGTGTCAACATTGAGGCCGCTGAACTCCCAGAGGAGGATCACTCTGCCTGTTTCAAGGCCTTGTCGATGGGATGTAGGCGGTAAGGAAATTTAATTTTTCATTTGCCTTTGTTTCCCACATCAATATCCCTTGGCTTTTCTCTTCATCAAGGAACCTTTAGACCCCATCTGCAGGTGTGGCCTTATCCCCGATCTCTGACCAATCCTGGGATTCATTCGCAGAAAGTGAAAGTAAAACACCTAGGACCAGCCCTGTGATCCACAGCTTTGGGTCAGACCCCGCTGCCAGTCGGGCTTAGAGCTTATGCAATAGACAGGAGCAGTTCTGAGTTTTGGTGGACCCAAAGTATATATAATTTTAAGGGCCAGATTTAAGAAGAAAGATGCAAATTTATGAATACAAAATTAGGTATAAGGCCTTAGAAGGGGCCATCCAAGAGAGGCATCTTAAAAGCTAACCTTTATTCACTTCACACTAACTCTGCTTCCTTACCTAAATTTGTATCTTGATAAGAACACCTACTCTAGCTAGATCTGTTTCTTTCACACAAGGTTTGGGGTCCTGCCATTGACCGGAGTTCTATTTTTATATCTGGCCTGACTATATCCTTAAAAGTATATGGCAGGAAGAAATGTTTAAGGATCTCCAAGAAGAGAGACCATGGAGCCAGGAAAAGGAGGCTCACAAATCAATGAGAGACACTGAAGGTAGACTTTTAGACAAAATATTAAAGATGTTTAGTGAGTATTTACCATATGCCAGATACTGTGCTTTTACATGCTCTCTCTTTTGATTTTCTCAATAGCTCTAAGACATAGGTATTTAAAATCCCCATTGTACCGTTGAGAAAATTTCTCTAAGCCTTATTTATCCAAAGTCAGAAAATTTATTAAAAAAACTTTTTAATGTTTATTTATTTTTGAGAGACAGAGACATAGGGTATGAGCAGGGGAGGGCCAGAGAGAGAGGGAGACACAGATCGGAAGCAGGCTCCAGGCTCTGAGCTGTCAGCACAGAGCCCACAGACTGTGAGATCATGACCTGAGCCGAAGTCAGACGCTTAACCGACTGAGCCACCCAGGCGCCCCCAAAGTCAGAAGATTTCTAAGTAAGAGAACTGGGATTTGAACTGTGACTCCAAAGTGCATCATTCTCTAAACTGCTTCAAAATATTACCATTTTGTTGTATCTCTCTACAAAGGCCTGGCTCAGAGGTGGGTTGTACTGTCCGTGGTGATATTAGAAAAGTTACTTCATGGTGTTGAGATCCATCGTAGATCATAATTATACTGTTCTCCCTATTAGATGGAGATAATAAACTCTTTACTCATTGTTTTGCCTCTAACAACCATAGAGTTTATTGCTTCAAGCACTTGATTTTTGGTTCAGTCCCCACAGTTATGAATTTATTTACATCATTCTTATTGAAACATTTTTTAGTTACTTGTGAATGCAGCATCAGAGAAATCTCCATTGACATTTATTCCCAATTTGTACCTTAGTATATTTTAGAGTATCTTAGGGGATAAGCGCTCATGATCATTTCATTATGTATTACCGGATGAGTTGGTATTCCTCTAGCATGAGAAGAGAAGCCAAACAAACACTATTTCATTTTCACAGGCTCTGGGGTTGTACTGTTGCCTTTTGTTAGCTCCGCTTATGTAACCCAGAAGACGAGCACTTACCACTATTTAACAGACTTTTTCAGGAGGGCCTGGGTGAACAGCACCCTGCCAAGATTCCCATTAGCTATGGAGAAAAGCCATTTGTATTCTGAAATTGCAAATCAGCCAGGCAATCACCACACAGAAATAGCCCCCATGAAAATAAAGCAGTGCTATATTTGAAGCCTTAATCATGTATATTTATAGACCTGAGTTTAGTCCTATTTGGAAATTTTCACATTATACAGTAACATTGTGCTTACCAACATGCTAGGAGGGTGAGGGGATGGGACATTTGATCCATTTACATTTCCTGAGTAATGGAGAGTTAGTCACAAAGAATTTTTCTGTCCACTCTTTTGCTAAATGCCTTTCAAAAATTGCTTTAGTCAGCTCATAAGAAAGGCCACCTATGAGGTATCGGGGTAGGAGTAGGGAAAATGTATTCTCACCAGATCTGTCAGCAATGCATAAAAATCCACCATTAGAGATTCAGTCTTAGAGCTTAAGACCCTTGCCCACATTCAAATGAAAAGCATTTGGGTTGGCTAACATACTGTACACATTAGTGTTTCAGAACTTAGTATTGCTAAGCTTATCAGGACGTATACTGAGAGAAGATTGAAAAGATGGTGAATACTTCAGGCCTTTGGGTACCTGGGGTGAGAGGACAATTTTACCTATTTCCAGATGCTGCCCTGGTAGTGACCGTCTGCCCTTCTTCAATGAATATTTGGCACTGATCTGTGATGAGTCAACATTTTACTGGCCCCCTTCAGACTCACATCAGCAGAATGACTCATCAGCTTTTTACCCTCACACCTGCTTCTGTGACATTCCCTGTCTCCCCATCTCCTAGTCACTCATGCTGGTAAGGGAAGAAGACATTTGGATTCCTGGAGGAAGAATATTCTAGGCAGAGAAGACAGTGAGATGAAGCCCCTGACCCAGGACATGGCCCAGGGTGTTAAGGAGAATAAGGGGGCAGTAGAAGGAGAGAGAGGCTGGAGAGGAACCCATGTGGGCATTTTCCAAATTAGAAAGCTTAAAGTTGACTCTGACTTCTTTCTCTGCCTCTGTCCCCTCATCCAGTCCTTCCCCAAGTACTCAGACACATTACTCACACTTGTAACCTCCTCTCCATTCCTGTCTACTATATGAGATCCATTCCTAGCCTCCCTGACTCATGGCTTTACCTTCCCAGATCTGTTCTCCATTTGCTATTGGTTAGCCTTTTATACCCCACATGTGGTTCCCCTCCTAACTGTCCTCAGTGGCACCCCATTATCTATGCCAGTACTGTCCAATATAACTTTCTGCAATGACAGAAATGTCCTCTAATCTGCACTAATGTCCACATGTGCATTTGAAATATGGTTAGTGAGATCGAGAAACTGAATTTCTAATTTTGTTTAATTTTAGATAATTTAAATAGCCATGGGTAGCTACTGGCTACATTATTGAACAGTACATGGTTTTTGGTTTTTGATCTTTTGAGAAAGTATATTCCCCTTTGGGAATCTAATGAAAGCTTCAATTCCCTTTAATATTTCAGTGACAGTATTTTCCTCAGAATTCTAGTGGTTCATGATTCCATGGACCCCATCCAGGTATCCCTAGTTAAGAATCTCTGGCCTACAGGGTAAAGTCTAAGCCCAGTTTTGGGACTAGGAAGCAGATAGCACATGGGTAATGTCCTTGGTCTCAAGCTAGATGGGATGGTCACTTTTCTTGAACTTCTGGAAGTAGACTAGTTGGAGGGATCAGTGATGATCAGGAAGGGAAGCCTGGGGGTTTGTCTCCGAAGGGCAGTATTAAGTGTCAGGTGGCACAGCATCAGGAGTTGAGGAAAGCAGAGACAGATTGGAAATGCAGTGTCAGATGGGGCGAGGCAACATGGTCCACACTGGAGGTCATGAGTGAAGTGAGGCCGTCGTTCCAGTGCTGGGACACACTAATCCACTTACAAGGACTTTAGCCCCATTCCATGTGCTCAGTGCCACCATCACACTGTACCACTCTGTCACAGCTTCCCAAATACAGCATGCTTCCATATCTTCACTTACATGGCCTCTTGCTAAACTGCTCTGTTTCTTTCTTTTTTTTTTTAATGTTTATTTAATTTGAGAGAGAGAGGGAACAGAGCACACAGGAGCAAGGGAGGGGCAGAGAGAGAGAATCCCAAGTAGGCTTTGCACCATCAGTACAAAGCCCAACTGGGTGGTGGGGCAGGGTGGGGCTCCATCTCACAAATCTTGAGATCATGACCTGAGCCGAAATGAAGAGTCAGATCCTTAACTGACTGAGCCACTCAGTTGCCCCTAAAATGCTCTTTCTTTCCTGTTGACCTGGCAAACACATTCCACAAAGTTGAATTCGTCTCCTTGTGATGCTTCACTTCTCCTCCTTGTGAAATCAGTCAGTCACTCTTCATCTCCCTTCTTACCACTCCTCCCCCAGCCTCCTAGCCACCCGGTAGTTTTGGAGTTGGGCAGACCTAAATTAAAAATTGCTAAAGCAGCTCTGCTACTTGCTAACTGAGTTGACCCTGAACCACACTGCATTAGCTTTCTCATGTACGTAATTGGGATAATAACACCATTCCTGAAGAGTTGTTATAACAATTAAATATGTTGAGTTATAGGAACTGACTAGTATAATGCCAGACACACAGTGGGACTCAATAAACAGTAGCTGTCACTACCATTATTATCATCTGTCCAAATGGTGGCTTTACCACATGACGTTACCATTACTTGCCTACGGATGTTCTCTTCCCTCCCATGTTAGTTGAATTCCAGAGGGCCTTTCCTGTTTCCAGCGGTTTAGAAGCCACCTGATATGAAGAAGGAGTAGATGACTTGATTTGCTAGTCATAAAAGTGCCAGGAATCATTTATTTGGCTAAAAATTTTTAGGAGACCCTAACTGTATCACACCCTTCCATTAGACAGACTAATAGTTTAATAAATACGTATCATCCAAACCTGCTTTATTGCATGGTTTAAAATGTTCCAAAAGATCTGGTCAATGGATACCTTTATCCATGGCTATTGGTTAAGTATCGACTCTTGGTGTCCGCTTAGGTCATAAGCTCACAGTTCGTTTGTGGGATGGAGTCCTGCATCAGGCTCAATGCTGACAACACAGAGCCCGCTTGGGATTCTCTCTCTCCCTCTCTCTCTGCCCCTTCCCTACTCTCCCTCTCCTCCCCTTCCTCTTCCTCCCCCACCTCCTCCTCATCCTCCTTCTTCTTCTTTCTTTCTCTCTCTGCCTTTCTCTCTCTCAAAATAAATAAACTTAGAAAAAGATCTGGTCAAGAATCATTTTTTTTTTCCTATGGGGTGCCTGAGTCGCTTAGTCAGTTGAGCATTCAACTCTTGATTTGGACTCAAGTCATGATCCCAGTGTTGTGGGATGATGCCCTGTGTTTGTGAGCGTGGAGCCTGCTTGGGATTCTCTCTCTCTCTCTCTCTCTCTCTCTCTCTCTCTCTCTCTCTCTCTCTCTCTCCCCTTCTCCCCCACTTGTGCTCTCTCTCTAAAAAAAAAAAAAAAAAGTTCTCGCCCTGGTATTGTTGGAATGCTGTGCTTTGGGCATACTTTGGTTTAGCAGACCAGTATCAGAGACACCACATGAGATAGGGTTGCTGTTGCTCAGCTCTGTCCCTGCGAGTTGGGAGAGAAAGACACAGAGCAGCCATAATCTCAATGGGGAAAAGACCTCAGACCATGATGACGATGACAATGACAAGGATGATGATGATGATGATACTTATTGAGCACTTACTCCTCAGATACTGTTTTATGTGTTTTACATAAATGATTAAGTTTGATTCTTACAGTGACCCTATGGTACTATAGTTTCTGTTTTGTAAGTTAAGAAGCTGAAGCTTAAATTAAGAAGCACATCCAAAGTTTATACAGCCAGTAAGTGGTGGAGCAGGATTTGAACCAGGATATTTGAGTACAGAGCATATGCCTGTGACTGACTCATGTATGGCAGTGCTACCCAGAAGGTTGGACCCAGATTTTGGGAAAGGGGAGGGACTGGCTGGTGTGTGCAGTTCTGTGCCACCGAAAGCAAGATGGATGCGCCGGGGGTGTGGAGAGGGGCCTGCTGAGAAATCCATTTTTATCTACTCCTGAAATATGTGTAGTGTGTAAGCTGCTCCCTTTGGCCTCTTTTTTTTTTTATTTTTTAACGTTTGTTTATTTTTGAGAGAGAGAGAGACAGAGTGGGAGCAGGGGAGGGGCAGAGAGAGAGGCACAGAATCTGAAGCAGGCCCCAGGCTCTGAGCTGTCAGCACAGAGCCTGACGCAGGGCTTGAACCCACAAACCATGGGTTTAAATGAGTGAAAGCCCCACTCGACTTTCTGAAATGTATTTCTGGGGGGTAATGGTGCATTGACAAATGTTTACATGTTGCTGGTGGACCAGCTGGTGTAAAGTAGCATTCATTCCTCAGCCCCACACTGGCTGCTCTTAGATTGTGATTCCTTTTATAAGTACAACACATAATGGGTTCATTCCTATCAGTCCTGAAGGAAAAAACACAGCTCCTCCTCATTTTTTTTTCCAGAAATGACTGGCTTCACAAAGGAATGAATGACTGCCCAGTGCTGACTCCTTACTCAGCTGCCACAGCCCTGGCCAAGAGGGAAGACTTTGGCATCTGCAGTGTAGCCACCTCCTGTTTAAGGTGATGCCTGCTGGGATAAGACTGCTCAGAGACCTCTTTTCTGTTTCTGGCTCATGGTCCATGCTGTTCCCTGAGTACTGTTCAACTCCTTTTTACCAGTGTTCACTATAATCTCCCAGTGTCAGAGGCCTTGAACTTCTCACTGCCTTCTCCAGATCTGTCCTGGCTCCCTGTCCTGACTTGCCTGTTTTCTCCTCCCTCTGAGCCTTGATGCCTCCATTCCTGTCTGGGTCAGGAGACATTGCTCACCTCCCTTTTCCTTCCCACTCCCACCTTGGCCCAACTGAAATGTCTTCTCCCTCCTTCATCTGCTGTGATAGAGAAAGGGTCCAGTGCCATTTTAGATTGAGATGTCACAAAGCATAAGCCTGAATCCCAGCAGCCTTGATTTAACCAGACCTTTAAGGTCATTCTAGCCCTGAGCGGCTATGATTAAATCCTGCCTGGAGCTTTGAACAAGGAAGGCTTTTGCCATTGTGAACTAACTAAAACATCTAAAATTTGACCACTGGGAGAAAAGAGGTACACATATTGACAGATGTTCACGTGGGGAGAGGAGCTGAGAGAGAGCTCATCAGCTTAAGGTCACCTGCTTGGTATGTGGGCCAAGCTTTGTGAGGATGTTATTGCCTGCATTTCTTTTCAAGCCTGGGAAGCTGGCGCAGCCCCATTTAACAACTCGGCAGGGGCAGCTTACCAATCGTATGCTCATTTGTTTGGAGCATCTGAGGGATACCAGCCATCCCACAGCTTTATATGCTGCTCAGGGTAGGCATCAATCATTACCTAGTAAGCTCTAAGCACTCACTCACCTGAATGCAGTGATATGCAGAACAAAATCTCGAAGGTGGGGAATTTACAGTTGGGTATCTTAGCCTCTCTACAGGCTTCTTTTAAAAAGTCATTCATTCATTCATTCCCATATCTAGAGAGCCAAAGAAATGCTATAACATTTCTAGGCCACTGTCATCACCACCATCTTTAGACAGGGTGAGAGGAAACCAGTCTAAGGTCCTTCTCACAGCCTCCCCCTGCTTGAGGCTGCTTGCGGTGTATGTAACCCACACAATTTTGAAAGAAAATTAATTGAATAGGAGCATAGAAGTGTTGCACAAAACCTTCATCAAGTAGAAAGATACTTTATAAGGAAACTAGATATCCAAGCCTTTCCATATCTGTCCCAGGAAAACAGGTCGTCAGCTCCAGAGAAGAAGGCCCAGCAAACCTGTGTTAGAAACATGAAGCTGCAGGATTTCTCAGGTTAGCAAAATAATAAAGGCTCTATGCTTAAAGGCAATCTATAAATAAGTACATCCTGTGAAGACCATATCTTAAAACTATGATCTTTGAAGAGAAGGTCAACATTTGCACACAGATCCATGCCTATGTGACAGAAATTATTTGCACCATAAATGAGACAGTTAGGGAGGCTGTTCTCCATCCACACTGGTTAAGGGTTATCAACGGCTTCTTAATGAGGCAAAACATGAGATTGATACTGGAATCCTCTGTATTCCCTTTATGATATAGTAGGGTGTAGATCACCATTCTCAAAAACACCTTTGTCATTATTAAGTTTTGTCAGCTTTATCATCCCCTTTAGGCATAGTTGTATGTAGATATCTGGATCTTTCTGGGCCATGTTTGAAAGAAAATATACTTAAAAGAATGTATACATTGTGATTCCATTTATATAAAATTCAAGAACATGGTGATAGGAATCTGTGGTGATTGGTATCAGAACAGTAGTTGCCTGTGGATGTAGAGACTGACTGGAGGGGGGCCTAAGGGAATGTTCTGGGGTGGAGATGTTCTATATCTTGATTGGTTACATGGATTTATACCTTTTTTAAACTCATCAAATTACACACTTAAAATATGTGCACATCAGATTTGTAATTCTAAGATAAGATTTATAGAAATTTAAGTCAACATAAAAGGAAAAATTTACTCAAGCTCTCAGGTTACTGCAATAGATGGCTATTTTCTAGAATAACCTCTTTATCAGAGCATATTATATATATATATATATATATTCCAATGTAGTTAACATACAGTGTTCTATTTATTTCAGGTGTGCAATATAGTGATTCAACACTTCCATATATTCCTCAGTGCTCATCAAGATAGTGTACTCTTAATCTGCATCACCTATTTCACCCTTCCCCCACCTACCTCCCCTCTGGTATCCATCTATTTTGCTTAGTATTATATTCTGTAGATCCACCCATGTTGTTGCTAATAGCAGGATTTCATTCTTTTTTATGGCTGAGTAATAGTCCTTGTATATGTATACCACATCTTCTTTACCCATTCATCTATCAGTGAACACTTAGGTTGCTTCCATTTCTTGGCTACTGTAAATAATACTGCTATAAACATTAGGGGTGTATGTATCCCTTTGAATTAGTATTTTTATATTCTTTGGGTAAATATCCAATATTGTGATTACTGGATCATAGGGTATTTCTATTTTTAATTTTTTGAGGAACCTCCATACTGTTTTCCAGAGTGACTGCACCAGTTAGCATTCCCATTAATAATGCACCAGGCTTCCTTTTCCTCCACATCCTCACCAACACTTATTGTTTCTTGTGGCTTTGATTTTAGCCATTCTTTTAGGTGTGAGGTGATATCTCATTGTGGTATTGATCTGTATTTCCCTGATGATAAGTGATGTTGATCATCTTTTCGTGTGTCTGGTGGCCATCTGTATGTCTTCTTTGGAGAAATGTCTGTTCATGTCTTCTGCCCATTTTAATAAGATTATTTGTATCAGAGCATATTCTTACCTCTCAAGGTTTCAGTTCTCTTTTCATCTTTAGCATCTAAGGATTTCTGTTTCTTACAGAGACTTCTATACACTTATAAGAAATTACTGCTTTACCCTATCTAGCATTTCTAGTTGCTTTTCATGGGATAATTTAAGCTTATCATGGTACATTATCTGCTGGACCCAGAATTCTTTGCTTTCCCTAATGATTTTGTCTAGACCACCATTTGCCTTGGATGTGAAATATATGTAAATATATGTACATATATGTAAAAAGTCTGTCTTCAGTAGCTTTGAGATTCTTATCTGGGGTTAAACCTGTGCTTCAAAGGTTTAACCACTGTCCCAAATCTGTTAAGACAAACCAGTTTATAGATTAGGTGTACCTAAGTCAATTAGCTATTACCAGTATTCTGTCTCAATCCTATACTCGGTTGTTGCTAGCTGAGCAGCACACTGCCCAGGAAAGCATTGGGGAAGAACACAGAAAACAGCGCCATGAAAACCAGCATGTCCTTTGGGAGGCTGACAGATGGCTATGTCATCTTCTGTTCGTGTTTATCTTTTATCCTTTGCCTTAAATTTTTCTCCTGTGGTTAGGAGCCCTGTTTAACTTTCCCCCTCAAAATGTCACATATTAACCTATTTATTGAGTTTTAGAAAGTGATTGGCCCTAAATAATTAAAGTTATATAAATCAGCATAAAAATAACACAGTTTCATTTGTGGTATGATTTAACTGCCTCTAAACACAATGAAAATCAACATCAGGATCACTGCTACTATTTATTCCTAGTCATTGTGCATGCATGTGATATTTATAAGTTCTTCACATACTTTGGGAATTTCCTGACTGTTGTAAATGGAAATTACCCACGATATTGTCACACTGAAATGATCGTTTGCACTGTAATATTTAAAGAATGGAAAATGGCACCCAAACTGTGAGATTGTATCACTTACGTGAGAAGTGTGCTTCTCCTGATGGCATGGATGTGAGATCGAAATATATTTACTGTCATGCTGGACGTTTTCCCACATAGGTGATGTGTGTGTTTGTGTGTATGTGAAAGAGAAAGATCAAAATATCTATACATATGCTTATGAGAAAAATGTACTCTATATGTATGCACATGCATGTTTATGAGAATATTATATTCCTGGATTCCAAGGTGTGCCCTTCTCTCTTTTGTAACATTTATAACCATGTATACATTTTCTAGAGTGGTTTCTTTTTTCCCAAATATCCACTGCTGAATCAATGGTGCATTTCATGGTCAATAGCTTCCTTGACACAGAAGTACTGTGTACACAGACAAGTGAGACATATGGTGCAAAGGGTTAACATCCTAGTGTGCATTTCATCAGATACCAGATTTCCATACATACTAACAAGTTGAGAACTATTCACAAAAGCCACATTTTCTGTTTGTCAGGTTGTGCTTTCTGGAGACTGCTTCAAACATGTTTTTCAGATAACTTAAGCCCCCCCCCGCCCCAGACACACTGGAGAAATGTTTATTTTTAATGTGTATTTATTTTTGAGAGAGAGAAACACAGTGTGAGGGGAAGAGGAGCAGAGAGAGAGAGAGAGAAACAGAATCCGAAGCAGGCTCCAGGATCTGAGCTGTCAGCACAGAGCCCAACGTGGTGCTCAAACTCACGAACTGTGAGATCATGACCTGAGCCAAAGTTGGCACTTAACCAACTGAGCCACCCAGGTGCCCCTGGAGAAATATTTATTTTAATTTAAAAAAAGTTGAATTGGTTTGGCCAAAGTTTCAAAGAACTTGTGCTAAATGAACAAAAATGTAGCCATTTTTATTTTTTTTTACATTTATTTATTTTTGAGAGACAGAGAGAAACAGAGCATGAACAGGGGAGGGGCAGAGAGAGAAAGAGACACAGAATCTGAAGCAGGCTCCAGGCTCTGAGCTAGCGGTCAGCACAGAGCCTGACGCAGGGCTCAAACCCACAAACTGTGAGATCATGACCTGGGCTGAAGTCGGATGCTCAACCGACTGAACCATCCAGGCACCACAAATGTAGCCATTTTTATGGCATTCTAAAATACATAGATTGGATGCCTCTAAGAGAAACATTTATAGGTAGGACAGGGAATACATTTGAAAACTTGGGGAATTTGCAGAATAAGTTTTCCATCTTTCCTTCAGCCTGTTTTACTGTAACAACCACAGGGTCTTACACATAGTTGATATCCAGTATTTAATTAATTATTGCAAATATTTATTAAGCAAACTATATTTACCTGTTTAAAAAATAGAATAATTTCCATCTTTCAGTGAACAAAAATCAATCTGCAATGCTAATAATTTGCTTGGTGCAGATATACTGAAATACTTTTTATAATATCTTCTCTTTGTATCAGTGGCTGTTACATTAAAGTGCAAATATAGCTGAAATTCTGGAATGGATGCATGCTGAGTAATGCTTTTGGGTGACCTAAGACTTAGCCCCTTATCTCAAGATTCATTTCTTTCCACCCAGATAGACAGGACTGATTACTGAGCTGCTGAAATCATGAGCAACGTTGTTTTTTCTTTCTTTCTTTCTTTTTTTAATACAAGCTTCCTAGGTTGATTCAGTAAAGTGATAATAGGACAACAGAAAATAAAAGTTGATTAAAATGAAGTGTGGGCAATTTAAAAACACCAACTGTAAGTGGGAAATATAACTGTTGTAGAATGTAGGTGATGGCTTTTCTTATTTCAACTTTAGCACTAACTGCCTAAAATATCTACCAAAATTAGCATTTCAGAAATAGGACCATATGCTAAAATAACATAACTTTAGACCTCAGTGTTTTATATGTAAATGTAAAGACATTTTTAGCTATAATGCTCAATAGAAGGGGGAAAAATGGGCTGTTAAATCTCCAACAGTAATCCAGCTGACTTTTATAAGACTATTATAGAAAAACTCTGCCTAGATCCAGCCATCTTTCCTAGTCTGTTGCTTGCAAAGCTGTGCATTCTCCAATTCAATTCAGTTCAGTTCAATTCAATTCAGTTCATTTAGTTCCTACCACATTTTCAAAACTTTCTAATAATAATATAACTATTAACTTTGATTCTGCCTCCTTCCACACAATCTTTGGATTTTATGGTTTTGTTTTATTCCTAAAATATTAGCAAAGCAAGAGGAAGTGCATCTGAATCTCTACTTTGAAAAGAATTTAGTTTCTAGCAGATATTTCATAGTTATATCTTTTTTTGGAATTTGTCTTTTTGCCAGTTTTATAACCTGTATCATGAAAATATTACTTATATTTAACCTCACTTGATGGTCTATAGCCTATGTTGCAGAAACAGCATGTGTCTTTCCCTTTCCTTTTATTACTAGCCAGATTTTCCCTACTGTATGGCTATTCACATTGCCATGAATTTCCATACAATTTAAATAGTTTTTAAATGCAGTTCTATGCAACTCAATAGCAAAACAGATAAACAACAATAACAAAAACAAATCCGTTTTAAAAAAAATGGGCAGAGGAACTGTATAGTCAGTTTCCAAAGAAGATATACGAATGTCCAACAGGTACATGAAATGGTGCTCAACATTAATCATTATCAAAGAAATATAAATCAAAATCACAGTGAGATGTCACTTCACACCTGTGAGAATGGCTATGATCTAAAAGAAAAAAGATAACAAGTGTTGGAAAGTTTGTAGAGGAAAGGGAACCCTCATGCACTGTTGACGGGAATGTATATTGGTGCAGGCACTATGGAAAACAGTATGAACATTCCTCAAAAAAATTAAAGGTAGAACTACAATATGATCCAGCAGTTCTACTTCTGGGTATATATCTAAAGGAAATGAAATCACTATCTTGAAAAAATATCTGCACCCTCATGTTCATGGAAGCATTATTCACAGTAGTCAAGACATGGAAATAACCTTAGTGTCCACTGGAAGATGAATGGATAAAGAAAATGTGGTATACATTTGAAAGTATACATTTGTAGTATACAATGAAATATTATTCAGCCACCAAATAAAAAAAGGAAAATTCTATTATTTACAAAACATGATGGACCCTGAGGGCATTATGCTAAGTAAAATAAGTCAGACAGAGAAAGACAAGTACTATATGATCTCACTTATATGTGGAATTTTAAAATACTGAACTCGGAAACAGAACAGATTGGGAGTCCAGAAGCAAGGTGTGGTGGGTGGTGGAAATGGATGAAGGTGGTCAAAAGGTACAAATTTCCATTTAAATGATAAAGAAGTTCTGTGGATGTAACATACAGCATGTACATATGCAATATTTACTATATTATATATAACCATTTTGCAATATATAGTATATTAAATCATTATGTTGTAAATCTTAAACTAACACAATATTTTATGTCAATTATGACTCAATGAAACTGGGAAAAATATAAAAATGCACTTCTATTCCCCTCAGGCTACTTTTAACATGTCCTAGTTATAAGTTTCATTTCACCAAATCTGTGATACCTACAAGATGATTCCAAGTCCATACAACTAGCCGTCCACTAGTGTATGGAAATAAATGAGAAGACCACCCAAATGAGAACAGAGGCTATTTATTCACAGCTAGCTATAGCAAGGGAGTCAGCCACCTTTACTGGCATTTGGCAGAGGCTTCAAAGCAGGTAGGGGAGTGGCAAAGCTTTACAGTGTAAAAAAGAGAAGGCTTCAGGTGTGCTCTGATTGGAGGGTTTTGGCATGGAAAAGCTAGAGTCTGGCCAACTAGAAGTGGGGCATCTTCTGTAATTGGTTTGGATATCTTATGTAATATTTAACAAACTCTGCTTGGTCCTGAATTGGAAGCAGGGATGAAAAATAGGGAAGTTGGCAGTCACTGACCAAGACCCAATCATTCTGGACTGATTGAGACAAAGGCTGAGGTTTAGTTTCCTGGATTGGTTGCTGCACAATTTGTGGATTAGAGTCCTATTGTCATATATGATCTTACCATTGTCTGTCTGCATATTCAGTCTTTCACGTGTCAGAATTTCAGCCTACTAGCTGTTTTCACCAGGCCCAAGAGTGGCTGGTAACTGGGTTGATTCACTGAGATGTGGCATAGGAACTGGGGTGGTTAATGGAGCATCATCCTGATGCCTGGCAGCCAAATTTTACATAGTAGACAAGTAGTACGGGTGGGGAAGTAGATGGAATGACCCCAAAGACCTCCTTCAAGTTTAACAATCTCACGATTCTGGAAGATAGTCATTGACAAAGTCACTCATGGGCACGCAGTCTCTCAACTCCTCCATGGTCATGTAAATGGGATTTGCCCCTGGAAGACTTCCTCACCAAGAGATAAAGAACACCCACAGCTTGTGCTGGACTTATCACATTGTGTGGGAATATCTTTTCTTGTTTTAGACTAAATGTGTGCTCCTTTGTCCTATTAAGACTGTGTGTCATATGATACCTGGTCAACCCCACTACTGTGTCTCTTCCTGGTGGGGAGGGAATCGGGTCCTTCTCTTGCAGTGTGACAAGGATGCATGCAGACCATCATCCTGCATCAGCTGCAGGACAAGATCCACTGGCCATGGGGGACCAATACCCACAACTGAAGCTGATTTTGCTCTGCCTCTTCTCTGTGCGACTAAAGCATTGCTCCATCCTGTGCCTGAGTGAGATGCATCTCTCTGGGAGACCTTCAACCATGGAGTGTGTTGATAGCCTGAACTGTTTCTCCTGGCACAGTGAGACTCCTCCCCTGGAAATGATAAGAAGTGTCACTTGCTCAACAGTCGTCATTGGAGAAATCCGACTGCAAAAAGAAGGGCCACAGGCTTGACATTAGGACTCTAAAGGAAGATTTAAACCTTTGTTTCTAGAATACTATCAGATACATAATTGGTAAATAAATGAATGGGAGGACTCAGAAGAAGAAAGTACAACACTGCCCAGCAAATTATGAGGATAAGAACTAGCATTGGATCTGGTGACAATAGGATTGAGCCAGAAATCGGGCACTATGAATAGAACAAAGATATGAGGTCCTGTTTGATGCTGAGCTATTCTAAATTCTTCATAATTAAAAAAAAAATGGGCCCTAAACCACTTTATCTGAGACTGTGGCTGCCTGGAAAGCAACATCACAAGTCAGGAAGTCTCTAGTAGGCCCACTGCCCACCTGCCTACAGGAGACTGTTGGGATTGGTTTGTTCGTTTTGTTCATCCTCCAGTGCTCTGCCCTCTCGCTCCTCCATATACACCTTTGCTCTCTCCGGAGTCTCCCTGTCCCTCTGGGGGAGGTGCCAGTTCCCCATTTCCCTCAAGCTTCTTAAAAGGGCTTCTCCCTCCGCTTCCCTTCATTTCTTCCTGAGACCTCTGCCACCATCCCCTCCTCTTGCACTTGTCACCATCTCTGTCTTTCCTCTTAAAACAAATCCTCTAAACCTGTCCTTTCACTGTTTAAATCCTTTGAGATCATCTAATATTTCCTAACGAGGTCACTTAGGTGAGCTGAGCTTTGCCAACAGTATCAACTGAGGATATATAAAAATTCCTATGACACATATGGATTTATGTAGTAGAGTTTATCTGTAACCTAAATGAACACACTCCCTACCTCCAGGTATAGAGATCTCCACCTCAAACTCTTGGGCCATGTACTCATTCATCCATCAAATATTTTACAAGGGCATACCTCTCACAAGACACTGAGGCAGATGCTGAGGACGAAGTAGTAAAGAAAAGAAACAAAAGACACCAAGGCAGACATGGAGAATGCAGTAGTAAAGAAAAAAATAGCAGATGTGATTGTTGCCCCTCAAGGAGTTAAGACTCTAGCTCAGTGGTTCTCAAACTTTAGTGTATATCAGAATCACCCTAGGGACTGGTTAAATCCCGGAATGCTAGGCCCAACCCCCAGAGTTTCAGATTCACTCAGATTGGAGTGGGGCTGGAGAGTGTGCATTCCTAACAAGTTCCCAGGGGATGCTGATGCTTTTGGCCTGTGGAGCACACTTTGAGAACTCCTGTTCTAGCAAGGCACACAGGTAAAACACAACTGCACAATTTATTATTTACTTACAGTAGATGCTGGGGAGAAGCACAAGGTAAGACAGGGTAGGTTAGCAAGGGCTTTCTTGAAAAGTCATTGAGCTGATCTTGGGAATGAACTAAAATAAGATAGATGAAAAACAGACAGAGGAAGGGCCATTGTGAAGGTTTGGTGCAGCTGGGGAATTGAATGAAGGCCATGCCTGGAGAACAGAACAAGATGAGAGAGACATGTCCTTAGATAAAGTTAGACTTTTTTATCGTCCTTTACCAATCTACTTAACAGGTGGTGTTTACCCTTGGTCAACTAATGGAGCACTTTGTCCACTCAGAATGCACCCTGGAATCACCTGGGGAGCTTATAAAAGTACTAATTCACAGACATTCTGATTTAATTGGTGTAGGATGGAATCTGGGTTTTGGTAATTTTATTTATTTATTATTTTTTTAAAAAATTTCCTTCAATGTTTATTTATTTTTGAGAGAGAGACAGAGTGTGAGCAGGGGAGGGGCAGAGAGAGGGGAAGACACAGAATCTGAAGCAGGCTCCAGGATCTGAGCTATCAGCACAGAGCCTGAGGTGGGGCTCTAACCCAAGAACTGTGAGATCATGACCTGAGCTGAAGTCGGACGCTAAACTAACTGAGCCACCCAGGCACCCCTGGATTTTGGTAATTTTAAAACTCTCCTCACGTGGTTCTACTTTATAGCCAGGGTTGAGAATCTAATAATACTGAAAATTCTGTATTTTGCATCCCTTCTCCAAAGGACTTGTTTCTTAGTATTTTCTCTTTTTCCAGTTGGTTGGTATTTCCCCATACTAATTCCTCAGTGCCAACCCACCTCCACCTTTTTAAATATATCTTCTGAAGTTAGTTGTAAGATGAGAGGAAGCAAGACCAAATTCACTGGTAATGTTTTCCTTTTTTTTTAAGAGTCCATCAACATTATCAACAATAGCCAAACTATGGAAGAAGCCCAAGTATCCATCAGTTGATGAATGGATAAAGAAGATGTGATATATATATATAATGGAATATTACTCAGCCATCAAGAAGAATGAAATCTTGCCATTTGCAATGACATGGATGAAGCTTGAGTGTATTATGCCAAGCAAAATAAGTCAGGCAGAGAAAGAAAAATACCATATAATTTCACTCATGTGGAATTTAAGAAACAAAACATAAGAGACCCTTAACAATGGAGGGAGTTGGGTGAGGGATGGACTAGATGGGTGATGGGTATTAAGGAGGGCACTTGTTATGATGAGCACTGGGTGTTGTGTGTGAGTGATGAATCACTGAATTCCATTCCTGAAACCAATATTGTACTGTAAGTCATCTAACTAGAAATTAAATAAAAATTTCAAAAGAAAAAAAAAGCAACCATCAAAGTAAAAATTGAAACAACAGAGAAGTAGAAAGACAAAGGCTGGTTATAGTCAGCTAGGGAGTAACCCCAAAAAATCATTCTTATTTTATATTAGGGCCATTACCTTTTCAGGCTATGGAATTTCTATTTGAGGTTGGATTTTTCACAATGTAGTCTAACTTAAAGTAAGTTTTGTTATTATTCAGATTTGTGGAGTCATAAGCATCTAGAGTAAAAGACTATGTCTTATATAACCAGATATTTCCCTCATAGCCTGGTTTTTAATGACTGGATGAAAAACTAATGTAGAAGTGGTCACGATTTTGTATTTTTATCCTTCTTTATTTGTAAGGTAATGGTATTTTCCATCATACTCCTTTAAGGCAGACCAACAATATTATTCCATTCTCCCCTCACATTGCCATTTGAATCAATACTTACAATCAATACTTACAAAGGAAAAGGAGATAAGAAAGGAAGCCTGAGAGAATGGGAGCAGTGGAGAATGGAGGAGAGAAAAAGCATCAAAAGCAAGCTTGACCTAAGGGATTCTTCCCATATGGGAGAAAAAGGGAACTAAGGAGAGACAGCTACTGTAGGCTGAGTGTTGATGCACTCCACACACCCTGTTTCCTTCTATTTTCACAAATACTCTGTGATGGGTACTGATTTTCCTATTTTACCTATGAGGAACAGATTCAGAGAGTTTACATAACTTTCTTAAGGTTATACATTTTTACTTTGTGCTCAACACCATATGAAGCACTTTCCAAGACTTATCAACCCTCACAACTGCTTGGATTTTGCACCAGTATTCCAAACCATTTTAGACTTGCCTGAACATGCATACCTAATAAAAGGTGAAACTGGAATTTGAGCTCAGGCAGGACCTTATCATCCCAAATGTCTTGACTTTTAACTCTATGCTCCCTCATATGATGGAGCTGAGATGGACTAGGTCTGTATGATATCACAGTGCAGAGGAAGAAAGAGAAGTTTGCAGCATAGAGAAAGGAGCATCACTTAGGGAAGGGCTTAGAGAGGAACAGGGAAGATGAGAAACCAGAAGACGTCAGTTGGCATTTATGAATGTCATTGCCCTGGAGCGACCTACGTGGAGCTCCATACCTGGCTCAGAGAAGTGGGAAAAAGGGGGAAAAAGTCATGACTTCTATTCTTAAAGACTCAAGAATATAAATAGACACTGTGTGCATGAGAACACAAATGGAAAAATGACACCTTATAAAGAGAAGTAATTAAATATGCACACGTGCTAAGATAAGAACACTCTGAAACTAGACTGGGGACCTGGAGGCAGGGAGTGTTAGCCTGGGAATTGAGGATGAGCTGGAAAGGAAGGTGAGTTGGTGGGAAAGAAGGGATGGGCAGGAGAGATGTTTTGAAGATGACCATGTGAGGAGCAGAGGATGTTGACTTTGCTAGGATGGGATGCAGTTGAGAACTGACTCACGATGTGGCAAAAGATGAGGGCAGTAGGGTCACAGAGGTGAAAGACGGAGAGACACCGCCAGAGTCCTGAGAACTATTGAGTGCAGATAAAATGCCCTGCCCAGCAGGCGGAGGATCAAGCAGAGGATCAAGACTCCGCATAGGCTGAGCAACTGCATTCTCCAACCAGAGTTGGGGATGACCTTACAGGATATGGAGCCTGATGTTACTCAAAGTGTAGTTATTGGACGAGCAGCACACACATCATCTCTGAACTTGTTAAAAATTCAATCTCTCAGAGCCCACCTCACCCCTGAATTAGGATCTGCATTTTAGCAAGATAACCAGGTATTTGCATACACATTGATGTTTATCAAGCGCTGAAGGGGGGAGTGCATAAGAGATAAGAGTTGCCTCTTGTCAAGCGTGGGAAAGAACTATACCCAGAATGCTAAGGAACCAGAATTTTGTCAAAGAGGGAAGAGACTTTTTGATGCTTGTCATGCTTCCCTAACATTACTCAGTCCTGCTAGAATATGGAACTTCATGAAAGAGGAAAGGTGAATCCTAACATGTAGAACAGTAGAATACATGGGTTAGCAGCCCACAGGTCTAACATGAGTGACTTAACGGATACTCAGCTGATTCTGGATGCTGTTACCCTATTATCAAGTGCAAAATCTCTACAAAGGCCAGAGAGTAGAGGCCCATGGGAAGAGTTGTCTGAAGAATGAGAAGGGAACACAATGTAATGCAGGTAGCCCAGAGAGAGAGAACTGGCTCCAAGCCTCTCAAGTTGTTCAATATTTCAAATTGGTGGTAGCTTGAAATTGGCTGTGGTGAGGGTATTTCTACCACAGAAGTCAACACACACTACAAATCCAGACTTTGTATTTTTCAGAGAGCAAGTTTATCAGCACACCACTGTGGGAGAGTAGACAAGTCTAAGGAGAAAGCCCTGGAGTTGGTATATGTGAAGTATGGAAGGAGAAATTCAGAAAAGGAAAAGACAACGGACGTCCTAAAAAAGGATGCTAGAAAATGTGTGGTAGAGATACCTCATTCCAAACTCATGGCAGTGACTGGGATTCATCCAATGCCTTCATTTTTAGAACTTCTTTTCACAGGCCTGTCTGAAGAGTGGGAGTTCATTGAAGGTTCAAAGAGGATGGAGAAGATGTGAAATAATGTGGAGAATAAAATTCTGAACTGACTTGAAAAGCATATAAAGATGACTGGGCAGCCGCTGCTCCATGGAGTAAAATGTCCCTGTAAGTTTTTATCTGCCAGGATATAAGCCTAGAGAAAGTAGACAGTGCATTCATATAGGGTGGGGGCTTTTTCTCAATCACATGGATATTCCATTTAATAATAATAATGAGACTTCTGGTGGCTTAGATTTACCTTTATGTTTCTGATATTATCATTATCATTTTGGTTGAAAAACAAGTTTCTTAAAAACAAGTTTCTTTTTTTTTAATGTTTACCTATTTTAGAGAGAGAGCATGCACGTGAGCAGCGGAGGAGCAGAGAGAGAGAGGAACAGAGGATCTGAAGCAGGCTCTGCCCTGACAGCAGAGAGCCCAATGTGGGGCTCAAATTCACAAACTGTGAGATCATGACCTGAGCCAAAGTCGGATGCTTAACTTACTGAGCCACCCAGGTACCCCTGAAAAACTTGTTTCTGATAAGGAAGTGTACCATTGGAAAGCATCTCTCTCTTTTTATTTAAATTGTTAAATGTATTTAATCAGCTTCATCCCCAAATTTCTCTGCTTCATCCAGGCTACTCTCATTAGTTTCCATTGAAAACATCTTGAACTTCCCCAACTTTGTGGCTTTCTTTTTCTGTGCATCTTATTTGCAATGCCATTCTCATCCCTGTCCTCCTGTTGCACTCTACCCAGACCTTCAGACCAAACACTACCTCTTCCGGGAAGTCTTCCCTGATCACTCCACCTGTAGTAAACTCTTTCCCCATTCAACACAGAGAGTCTGGCCAAAATCCTTGGGAATTGTGTCGTATACCTTCTTCACATGAATATTAGTTAGGAGATGTGGTCTATCCATTCCAGAGTTCCAGCTATGGAGACTTAGGACAGTCACCTACATAAAGACACTTGATAAAAATAATACATATTTTTCACTTTATAAATTTTCTCTCCACTGTCAAATTCCTCAGTATCCCTGTAAGTATGCTTCCGATGTGTCAGTTAGCATTCTTCTCTGTCTCTCTGTTCTAAAACTGGAGCTGGAGAAGTAGCAATAGCACCAGTGCCCCGACCCTGTCATCATGGCACCAGCTTAAGCTACCAGGAAGGGTCAACTGATTTGGGTTCCAATCTAAATCTTTGCTTGAGATGATCAAATTGCATAAAACCTAATTTAAGTAACCAAGAATATTGTGCATTTATAATACAATAAGCTTACGCTTACTGGGCTAAAGGGAAAAACAAGTATCTTGATAATCCCAAATAAGTGTCTAACTAGCTCAACAGAACTGGGGAGAAGGGAGCAAAACACATATTCATGGAGACCACCCCCCCCCACCACTCCAGGACACTCCATGATCTTGGGCAGCACAGTTGGGTAGCAGGGTGTCCAAATCATGCAGGCATTTTTCTTATGTATGGGGCTTTTTCCTTGAAGAGAGGATTTTTTTTTAAACCTCCTGGTACCTAATGAAATGCTCACACTCTATCCTTTCACACACGGACGTGACCAGATCTCTGGAAGAGCTTCTAATTATAAACATGGTGCTTATTTTCCTGGCCCTATGTCATTTGACTTTCTTTTCATTTATATGAAATAGGAGACATCAGTTTTGAAGACTTGCTGACACTTTAATGAAAAGAAGTTTGGTTGTGAGTTGGTTGCCTTTTATCTCTGTTTCCATGTATTTTCTATATCAAGTATCTCAAATTCACTTTGGAGGTGAGACTGGCATCCTACTTTCCACTAGAAAAAGTCCATAAATCAGCACAGGATAGGAATCTGGCCCTTACTGCGAAGGCAGGGCAGAGTGACAAGTCCAGCATAGGTCTCTGATATGATTTTTCCCTCCTTTGGTCAAGGTTAAATCGTTTTCATTATATTGACACAATGTTTATGTAAGCACCCTAAGCCCATGGCAGAAACTATGTATCCCTTTCTGTCCTTTCCTCAGTTTACAGGTACCTTAATTTTTTTTTTTTTTTTCGCTGTAACAACAGAATTTGTCACAGGATAAGAATTCTTTCTCAGTTCATGGCTCAGAAAATATACTATCCTTTGTTTTTCAAGGCTAAATTTTTTTTTTTGCAAGCAAGTCTTCTTAATAATCAAAATACAGAATAAACATTCCTTTTTAAGATGAATAAAAAGGAAGTTCTTAAGGACATTTCATTTTTCTTAGCTTTACTCAGTCAAAATTGTCAGTCTATTTCAAGGCTAATAGTTTTTTTTTCTTTGCAAGCAAGTCTTCTTAATAATCAAAATACAGAATAAATATTCCTTTTTAAGATGAATAAAAAGGAAGTTCTTAAGGACATTTCATTTTTCTTAGCTTTACTCAGTCAAAATTGTCAGTCATTAGTAGGCTGTGGGTGAGATATACACTACGGTTCCTGCCCTTTGGCAACCTAAATTTCAAAAGGAGAGAAAAGATGAGCACAAAGAGGATATTAGAGACACCTCACCCAAGCTCATGTGTGTGTGATCTCCAGTATACATAGAACAAGCAACCTGTATCTGACTAGAAAATGGGAGTTGGGTAGGGCAGGAACTGGCTAGGGATGAAGGCACAGGAAGGACTTTATTCTTGCTTTGGAAGTCAAGTTGGCCTGGTGTTGTGTTGGAAAGATTTTTTTAACAGGGAATGCCAACAGAGATTAGAAGAAAAGGAGAAACATGATTTGGCCGGAAAGATTGGAGATGATATTCTGGGCAGAGGGCTAAGTGTATGACTGCGGGGGGAGAGAGACAGAGAGAAAGAGTCTTGGAGATAAATTGGTAGGGCTATCTGGCTAAAGAGGTAAAATCCTGAAGTCAAGGGATGGAGAACAGCAAGGCAAATGCTATGTTAATAAAACACTTCCTTGACTTTATTTGGTATTGTCCGTCTTTTAAATTTTAGTCATTGCACTGTTCTATGACAGTTGATTGTAATTTTAATTTGCACTTCCCTGTTGCTATTGAGATTGACTCTACTTTCAAAGTTGATTGGCTTCTGGGTTACCTCTTTTGTGTAGTGCCTAAGTCTTTGCTCATTTTTATATTGGGTTGTCTTTTTTTCACTGATGTATAGGAATTCTTTACATACCCTGAATCTAAGCCCTTTGTAGGATGTATGTTTTGCAAATATTTTCTCCCCAGTGTTTTTTCCCCCTAAAAGCTTCTTGGTTGAAGCAAAGTTGTTGTTATGTCTCTATGGTTAGTGTTTTCTGTTTAAGAAATCTTTGCCTAGGGACACCTGGATAACTCAGTTAGTTAAACACCAGACTCTTGGTCTCGGCTCAAGTTTTGATCTCACAGTTGTGAGTTCGAGCCCCGCATCCTGCTCTGCACTGATGGCACAGAGCCTGCTTAGGATTCTGTGTGTCCTTTTTTCTGCACCTTATTTGGTTGGGCTCTCTCGCGCGCACGCAAAACAAATAAATTATATATATATATATGTGTGTGTGTGTGTGTGTGTGTGTGTGTGTATATATATATAAACAAAACAAAAAGATTATATATATATATATGTGTGTGTGTGTGAAAGGAATCTTTGCCTATACAAAGTAATCAATATATTATCCTGTTATATTCTAAGAACTTAATCCTTTAAACTCACCCATTTAGATCTACAATTTGCTTAGAATTGAATTTTGTATATGATGTGAGATGAGGTCAAGATTCATTGTTTTCTTCATATGGTTATTCGATTGACCCAACACCGTTTATTAAAAAGATCCTCACTTTCTCAATATTGTTCAAGTTGGCATTTGTCAAAATCAAGTATGTATTTATGTATGAGTCAGTTTCTGAACTATTTGTCTAAACTTGCACAAATTCAGCATTCTGTATTCATGGCTTTGTCATAACTCTTGCTATCCAGTAGGGCAAGCTCTTGAGCTTTGTTGTTCTTTAAGGTTATCTTAGCCATTCTTGGCCCTTTGTACTTCTATATAATTTTAGAATTAGTGTTCCCATATACCCAGATGCACACACTGCTAGTAATTGGATGAATTGCATTGAATCTAAAAATCAATTTAGGTTGAATTGACAGTGCTATAATGTTGAATCTTCTGACTCATAAATGTGACATATCTCTCCATTTATTTAGGTCTTCTTTAACTTACTGCACTAATATTTTGTCATGTTATCAGTAGCAGTTTTATGTATCTTTAGTTGAATCTAATCCCAGGTATGGATGTTTTCTGATGCTGTTTTAAATAGTACATTTCAAATATTATCTTTTCACCTGTTTAGTGTTGGCATGTAGAGATAAAGTTAACTTTTGTATTTTGCCCTTTCACTTTGCTATTATTCACTTACTAAATTAAATAGTTCTACTATAAATCCTTTTATATTTTTTATGGTTATTATTAGTGACAGCTTTATTTCTTCCTTTCCAATTCTTATGCCTTTTATGTATATTTCTTGCCTTACTGCATGTTTGGGAGCACTGGTACAATGCAAAATAGAAGTGATAATAAGAGACATCTGTGTCTTATTCATAATCTCAGGGAACAAGCGATAAAATACAATGTTGTTATAGATTTATTGTAGATACTCTTTATTAGATTAAGGATTTTCTTTCTATTTCTAGTTTGCTAAGAGTTTTTACTATGAATAGATGTTAACTTTTATCAAATGTGTTTTCCACATATATCAGACAGATCATACGATTATTCTGCTATATTCCATTAATGTGATGAATTATATGAACTGAATTTTAAGTGTTAAACCAGCCAGGCATTCTTTTATTCTCTTTGCTTTAATCTGAATATATTTTACTGGCCTACCCTAAAACTCACTAATCCTTTCTTTAACTGTGTCAGTTTGTTCTTAACGTCATCTATTGCATTATTAATTTGTTATATGTTTAGGTTTAGAATTTCATGTGATTCTTTTTAATAGATTCCAATTCTTTGATGAAATTTTCTATTTTGCCATTTATTTTCCAGAATATATTAATCAGTGTTTTAAAACATATCTATCACATATGTCAGATAACTTCAGTATCTGGATCCCCTGACGGTCTCTTTCCATTGTCCATTTTTTTCTTATGGGTTTTCAATTGTGTGGTCTTGCCAAGTACTGCTTTATATACCAGGCATTATGTGCCAGGCATTATGTATGAAAACCTGTAGAGATAATTTAAAGCTTGTAAAATGTTAGACTCCTCCAAAGGGTATTTACTTTTGATTTTGACAGACAAGGCCAATCACTTTAAACTACCCTGGGATTGAGCTGACTCAAAGTCTGTTTACTGTCCATCTGTCTTGACCCCTATGGTGTAGCCTGTTGTGGGTCTCAGCTGAAGGCCTGGACTGTTTACCAGGGTCACTCTTCCTTGCCAGATCCTATGCTCCAACTCTGTCTCTCCCCCACCCCAACCCCCTGTATGGCCAAGGTTGAGAACAGCTGGCCTAGATTTTTGTTTGCTTGATAACCCCTATCTGTAAAACTATCACTGTTCTGTTCCCTGCTTTCACATACTCTTGCCTTTTTTAGGTTCCCACCTCTTTTGCATTTCCAAGAGCCACTGGGGGTGTTTCTCCCAGGCACTCGGGGTAAAGTACAGACTGTGCTACTCTGGTCAATGCCAGCCCCATCCACTCTGGCCATCATTCACAAAGTCTTTGTCACTTGCTCCTGACCACCAACATCCAGGCTTCACAGATAGATGCCTTCTGGTGCTGCATCTCAGGCTAAGCATCAGTCACTGTTCAGCTGTGGATCTGAACCAGAGCAGGAGAGTAACTTCCCACCCTTTAAGTTCTGTTTTGTTACTGTGTGCTCCCAGATGAGGCCTTCTGCTTCCAAGTGTTCACTTGCTCCTGGAGTAGTTCAGTTGGGATGTTGTAAATAGCTACCATGCTGTTAATTGGAAACATCACTGCTCTCCAATCTTCAGGTCCTGTTGCTGAGTCCATTCCCTGTGCCAGATTCCACCTTAAGTCTCTCTTAAGTAGGTATCAGTTCTCTTTTGAGGCTGTTTCATCACCCTGGGGTTTGCCTACTGTCATCAGCACCTGATTCATCAGACATGCCCATGGACATTAGAATCTCTTCAGTCCAATGGCGCCTAACTCCACATGCCAGACCTATATTGGGTCAGCCAGTACTTCTGCTATAAATATAGAAAATGTGATATATTTAGTGCAACTATTTATTTTTCATAAGCTATGATCACCTGAATATAAGAGCTAATTCATTCAGAATCAAACTGATTGGAAAACCCAAAAAACTGAATTTTGATACTACTTATACTTGACTTTTAATACTTTTATATTTTGAGATAATTATAGATTGTACAAAATAATCCAGAGATCCCCTATACTTTTACCCAGTGTCCCCCCAATGGCAACAACTTGCATAACTATAGCACAATATCACAACTAGCAATTTGACGTTGATATAATCCATCAGTGCTTTCAGATATTACCAGTTTAGTTTTACATGCACTTATGTATATGTCTGTGTGTCTATTTGGTGCTATGCAATTTTATCGCATACACGGACTCATGTGGCCACCAAAATATAGAAGAGTTCCACTTGTTCTATAGGAACCTTCATGCCACGCTGGACACCACCCTGGTGGGAGATGAGGAACTCTGCCTGCTTCCAATGGGCAGGAAATGGAGGATCAGTCCCACCAGTATGACTGGAGAGCAGGAGAACTGGAGCCACACCACCTGCTTCTGCAGGGGTAGGAGGTGAGGAAGAAGATCAGCTCCCTATTCTGCCCCGCTGAACCTAGGGAGAGGGGGATACAATTCTCTATGAATGTTTGGCCAAAGTAGGGCAAGTTTGACAAAAAGCCTTTCTATGGTTGAGGCCGCTCCTTTGTTGGTTCTTTGAGTAGCAGGAACAGATGTTTCTCATAGCTTACTTTATCCCTGCCTAGATGACTCCAGGACGGAAGCTACTAGCGTACCCAGCCTGGGCTATATGGGAGGCGGTAAAGAAACTAGATTCCTCACCATGGTATTTCTCAAGTCCCAGAGTCCCTAGGCCATCCACCTTCTTCTTTCCTTCTTTGAGTCTTCCTATGTTTATTCGATATATTATGTCACAATTGTAACAAGGAGCACCTGGAAGGAAGAGGGTGCTCCATCCTGGCCAGAACCAGAGATCTGATCTATACTTGATTTTTAAGGGAAATAAATAAATAGTAGGTATGTTGACACCAACAGTTAACTCATGGAAGCAACTTTTCAGGATGTTATAATTTTAGTTTAGCTCAGTATTCTGTCAATATTTTATGTCTCATAGATGTGCATGTGTCACATACCTCTGCATGTGACAAGAATTTGTCAATTTGTAAATAACTTCTGAGCCACCAAAGAAAATGAAATTAGCTTCTCTGCAGTTTTGTGTGAGTGTATTTAGACGAGTTTAATTCTCTAAACAATGGTTGTTTTCCACTGTGTCAGAAACCTAATACCTAGACAATCTGGCTAAAAGAGATTGTATTGCACATAGACATCTTGGAGCAGATTTGGATGACTGACCAAATATGAGGACAGTTTTAAAAACAGCACCACTGATAAACAATATCTGAAACATCTCTCAGAGAAGCAATGTCTTTCATCAAGTATGTGGAGGTTATTATGTAGAAACCTCCATTGGGTAAGCAAGACAAAAACATGCTAGACTTTAAGCATTGGGTAAGCAAGACAAAAACATGCTAGACTTTAAGCAAGACAAAAACATGCTAGACTTTAATTAAACATGTTAAATTAGTTGTTTCCCTCCTTTCTGAAATTTATAAAAATTAATACATGCTTCTGGAAAAATATTAAACAATACATAAATATAAAATGGAAAATGTGATAGGTCCCTTCCTCTCTTGCACTTCAACATCCTCTCCTCTGGGTAATAGTTTTGTGTATTTGGTTAGATTTTTAAAAATCGACTTCAGCAGTCAAAGTTTTCTTCTTTTTTTTTAAAGATTTTTATTTATTATTGAGAGAGACAGAGGATGCTTGTGCAAGTAGGGGAAGAACAGGGAGAGGGGGATAGAGAATCCGAAGCAGGCTCTGGGCTAACAGCAGTGAGCTCGATGTGGGGCTCGAATTCATGAACCCCAAGATCATAACTTAACCCAAAGTTGGATGCTCAATTGACTGAGCACCCCAGGTGCCCCAGCAGTCAAAGTTTTCTGTGTACAGGCAAATTTGAAACTTCTGAGTCCTGGGAGATTTTTACAGTCAGTCATGGGACGTGACTTGGGGTAAGTGGGGAAGAACTCTCTCTCAAATCTGTTCCAGCTTTCAGTTAAGATGGGGTTACCTTTTAAAACACATGCATATGCATGCACACACATGCACACATGGACACACACTCACATATGCACATGCACTCACACTTTTCACTTGAAAAGGCCATTTCACAGGTCACCTGGGTGGCTCAGTAGGTTGAGTGTCCAACTTCTGCTCAGGCCGTGATCTCGCAGTTCATGAGTTCAAGCCCCACATCTGCTGGCTGCTGTCAGCCTGTGAGTGCAGAACCCCTCTCTGCCCCCGCCCCGCTTATGCTCTCCCCCAAATAAGTAAATATTTTAAAAAAAGAAAAGAAAAGGCCATTTCAGTGGCGCCTTCAGTAGTGTGCTTATTTCTGAGTTTACGTGGAACCTGGAAAGTCATCTTCCCAGAAGTACACGATGTGGTGTGCAATGGGCATTCAGTGGGTGCCTGTTGAACAAACTGTAATTATTCCAGGAGGGAACAACATATCTTCATCTGTACTCCTCATTTTTAAAAAAACAATTAGGACAGAAAATAATTTTACAAATGCAGCATAATATAGTAAAACTTGTCAGTTTTATACTAAATCTCCAGTTGTTTTTGTTGTTTTTTAATCTTTGAATCCTGGCCTTCAGTAGTGCTGACCCCCTCTCAAACTCATTTGCTAAATTATGCTGAATTGGTGTGGTTTGGGGTAGGAGGGAACCATTGAATTAGTTAGTTCTTATAGGCTCTGTTCAAAATCCACAGACTGTGAAGTCTTGCCCAGGAGTCATGAGAAGGACTCTCTCCCTCTCCCCAGTGTGCCCCGCCTTGATTCAATACCTTTTTATGCTGCTTAGGACAGGTCTTTGTGGTGGATGGTCAGGTTTATGGACTATCTAAAAGAGTGTAAGCATTTTCTTGGTGCGCATTGTCTCACTCATTCTAGTATTCCTTGCTCCACCTGGTATAATGCTTTACCCAGAGAAAGCATTTAATAAATATTGATTAAGTGGACAGATTAAAAAGCCACATCTTGATTTCAAAGGAACCCCACTTAGTTACAAAATTGGATGTCTCCTCCTGTTCATATCTACATTTGTACTGTAAGCATCACTATTTTGTTTCTATTTAGTCAAAAATAATGTTTTTTTTAGAAGTTCCTGGATGGCTCAGTTGGTTGAGCGTCTGACTCTGGATTTCAGCTCAGGTCATTATCTCACCATTTGTGGGATAGAGCCCCGAGGTCGGCTCTGCACTGAGAGTGTGGAGTCTGCTTGGGGTTCATTCTCTCTCTCTCTCTCTCTCTCTCTCTCTCTCTCTCTCTGTCTCTCCCCTGCTTTCTCTCTCTCAAAATAAATAAATAAACTTAAAAAAAATAATGCTTTTTCAGGGTGCCCAGGTGGCTCAGTCTGTTAAGCATCTGACTTTGGTTCAGGTCATGATCTCATGGTTTATGAGTTCTAGCCCTGAGTCCAATCTGCACTGACAGCTTGGAGCCTGCTTTGGATTCTCTGTCTCCCTCTCTCTCCCTCCCCCCCCGCCACTCCCAGTCTCGCAGTCTCTCTCTCTCAAAAACAAACAGATAAACATTAAAAATAATGCTTTTCCAAATCAAAGAGTTTATTTATCTGAAAAATTTTGCTAAGCGATTTGTAAAATGAGAGACTAAGAACATTCTTAAGCTTCCACATAGGTGAAAGCAAGCCAGAATTTCCCAGGGAAATAATTTGAAACCTTTTGTTCAAAATCAGTTACTGAGAAGCAGATGCTTTTTTCGTTGCTGCTGGGAATTGAAACACTGTTCAGAGAGACAGGGAGGGTAAGAGATACTTTACTGGAAATGACACAGGTCTGACAATCAGGTACCCTGTTTTTTCTACCATGTACATTTTTGAGAAAAAGGTGTATTCATGTGTATCATAGTCTCAGTGTGGTGACATTAGAAAATGTTACCTAGAGCTTCTACACCCACAATCACCTGAAGAAACAAAGAACATCTATTCATTCTTAGCCACTGTTCAACACCAACTTTGAAGTTTTCGAAACCCTGTTTGCGTGATTGTGACTGAATTAGATGCTTTGGAAAAGTGTACTGTATCCATCCATGTGACATCTCTATGAAATATAGGAAATAGAAGCAAGAAATTTTTTTAAGTTTATTATTTTTTTTTATTTTGAGAGAGACAGTGCCTGCAGGGGAGGGGCAGAGGGAGAGGGAGAGAGAGAAAATCCCAAGCAGACTCCATGCTACCCACACAGAGCTGATACGGGACTCAAACTCACAAAACCGTGAGATCATGACCTGAGCTGAAACCAAGAGTCAGATGCTTAACCAACTGAGCCACAAAGGATCCCCAAAGCAATAAATCTTTTACTCGTGACTGATTCTCTCAGATTCACACAAATCTATTCCAGGTGAGGAAGTAGGAAAGCTTAACATTTAACCTCTCCTATGTAGTCAGAATAAAGGTTAGCTTCTAGACCACAGAAAAATCTGACTACATAAAGTTCTAGGTTACGGAACGATATCTTAGGGTTTAATATTTAAGCCTGAGGTGTGAGCACTTCTATAACACTGGAGCTGTTCTAATAAACAAGGGATCAGTTTTGACTTTCCCATTACCATTTTCAGGCCCACATCCCTGAGTAGGACAAAACGAGCCCATGTTTACCCTAGATTTTCTCCTGCCCAGTGTAAAAGCAGAGCCTCAGCCCTTGTACTAGTGTCTGTATGTCAGGTTTCATGGGAAGGGAAGAGGGGTTGTAAGTCACTCCCCCATCACCATTCCCCTGCCCCCTCTCCTCATACCCACTCACCACCTTGAGCCTACAGCATCATGATGTGATCTTTGGCTAGATACCAGAAATGACCAATGATGCCAAATCTGAAGGATCAGCTTGGTTTAGGGTTCTAGGGCTCTCTTTCTGCACCTTCAGGAAGAGAGCTCTTCTCATTGGAAGAAGGACCCAGGAAGAAGATGGCTTTATCCATCTTCTTGGACTGTGGAGAGATGGCCCCAGCATGAACCTTTTGTGGCAGTTATAAATATTGCATATCTAAATAGAATATAACTGAACAGAGGACATCCTTCTTGTTCTTTCATAAGGAATGTTCTCACCTGAAGTCCATCCAGTAGTTCTTGCAGGTATTTCTTTGGTGATGTAATACTTTACTCTGTTACATCCTTTTGGTCATGCTTGAGATTTTTCTGATAATTTTTCAAAGCCATGTTATGGTTTCATGGCTGATTCATTTCCGTTCTCAGTTATTGAAGGTTGGCTCTTCTCTCTGAAATGCCAGAAGCATTTAGCCCTAGTTATTTATGTGAGGATCAGCATCCACACTCAATGGCTTGAGAAGGCTTTTCAGTTGTTCTTCTTTTGGAGAAACCATCTCTGTTTCCTTCCTCTATTTAATACAGATCACTGGTTTTAGGCAAAGCCTTTATCTTTATTATTTTCCTAATTTATGACATTAAATTAGAGGCTTGTGGGGGTTGAGGGGAGATGAATTGGTTATCTGTAGCCCTAACCAAGAGGAATTGGGAAATACTGATCATACAATTATTGCAAACATGTTCCCCCAAACAATGGCTTTCCAACTCCCCACATAAAGACAAAGCCTTCAGCTACATATTTATATGGTCGAGTTTTATGTTCATAATAGATCTCTGTTTTTAGATTGCAATTTTGAAAGAGAAGAGCTCAACAGCTGAGTTGGAAAATAACACCTGCCCTCTAAAATATATAAGTGAGATATAGATGGTATAGTTTTAAGAGCAGACCCTGCTCCCAATTTGGCATTCTTTGGTTCCAGCTGTTGACTAGAGATAATTTAGATTATAATAGTGAAGCCAAGAAATACTTTAAATGTAAATTCCTTGCATTGCATGTGTCTCTTTGAAGAACAAGTGGACATTCTTGCAAACTACCAGAATAGGAGGCTGTCTTTCTTCAGTCCCGCGCCTGTTAAGTAGATATGGAAGCCAAGGCCTCATGAATTTTATATCACATTTAGTTTTATTTTAGGGATGCTAAAATATAGGGCTTAAAAAACTCAACCAGACATGTCTTTTTCTTTGTACTTTTCTGGTCAGTGTTTTCCGGTTTACCGCAATAAGCACATATTGTTTTGTGATGGGGGAAATGTTATTCTATATTTCCAGTTAAACTTATCATGAAATTAAGAGGAATATCAAAGCAATACAATACTTGCAGTGGGATGAAAGAAACCGGCAGACATCCCAGTCTTCTGGGACTCCTGGCTGCCTGTTCGGTGATCCCTCCAATTTCAAATATTCTCTCCACCATTCCCAGAGTTCAATCTTATCTATTTATTCATCCGTCCTTTGTTCTGTCCCACAAAACTTTTACGGCGTCTTACAAAGATAGACAAAAGTTAACAATGGAAGACAAAGAAAAATGAGAAGTTGAAATGGGTATGTAAAATGGACTAAAACAATTTGTAATCACATTAACAAATGGGCCATATGGGTGGTTTTCTAAGATTTTGCTTAGCCCCTACCCAAAGAAACACCTGGTGGGTCACTAGATTCAGGATCTACACAGTCAAAACAAGCCAGTTACTTGACAGGAGTGCCACTGTTTTTTGTCTTTTTTTATGCTTATTTATTTATTTTTGGGAGAGAGACAGAGAGTGAGCATGGGGGAGGGGCAGAGAAAGAGAAAGAGAGAGAGAGAGAGAGAGAGAGAGAGAATCCCAAGCAGGTTCTGCTCTGTCAGCTCAGAGCCCAATGAGGGGTTTGAACTCACAAATCGTGAGATTATGACCTGAGCCGAAACCGAGTCAGATGCTTAACCATCTGAGCCACCACTGAAGTGCTGTTGTTGTTGGTACTAGAGCCAGTAAGGAAATTTTTCTAAGCCTCAGAGAGAAGACAGTATCCTTTGGTGAACTCTGGTGACAATATTTTTGCAGTCGAGGCAGTGGTACCTCAGTTTGCCAGAGGCGGTCTGCTTCTTCTTACACATCCCCTCAGTAGAAGCTGGTGACATCACCTCAAAGGGCAGTTCTGCGGATTCCGCAGCTGGCAGTCCATCTTGCTTCATCTAGAAAGCTTCTAGTGGACCATGCACCCGCATAAAGTCTCAAGTTAGTGCATGGCCCCCAGCCTGTGCTCAGGAAATGTTAGTGATTAGTATTCCTACTACTGTTATTGTGTGTCGAATGAATGCCCAGCCTTTCATGGGGGAGAGATGGGCTCCATGGAGTGCAGGTGAATGAAAAGTGGCTGCCATCTCTGAGCTCACAGATCTCACCTACGCAGTCTCTCGGGCACGTGTATGAGCATGAAATGCGGTCAAGCTTAGGTTGGGCAATGGCACACCTGGGCTCTCCAGGAACGGCAGGCTTGTTCCAGGTAACAGTTGAAAAACTGAAACTCCATGAATAGAGTTATTGCCGGTGTGGGGAGCAAGCCAAATCTGAGCTAAGAGAAACACCTTCCAAGCAGAAACCTGTGAGCATCAGCATTTCATTCTTGGAGGGCAAAGTCCTTTTAAGGAATTAAAAAAGCCTATTAGAAATCCTTTGTGATTTCCTGGACTTACATCAGGATAGAAGGGAGTGAAAATGCAGCTTTTAGATTGTTGGACCCATGTGACTCCAAGATCCAGAAGAATCCCCCCCCCCCCTCCCGTGCCTTCTACCTCCTGCTTCCTCTTCTCCCTTCCTCCTTGCTTTGTCCTCCTTTTCAAAATCTCATTAAATGCTTCATCACCGTTGGTCCTATCATGTCAGAAGGCAGCCACTGCCAGAATCTGCCAAGAGCAGAATCCGTGGAGAGTTGAAATACTCTCCCCCTGGGTTCATCTCTTTGGTGGTTGCGTGTGAAACATGGGAAAGCATGTGGCAGAGATTAGGCATGCCGCGGTATTGAATTCTGAGCACCAGGATGTGTGGGGCCCCCCCACAACCCTCACAGTCACGTCACTTTCTTCTTTTAATGAAAACTGAAACCCAGCTCCAGCCAGAGGACAGTGGGAGTGAACAAATGTGTAGGGAAAGAAAATAGAAATGTTTCAGAAAGCTGGCTCCCCGACCCTTGGTGTGGTCTAGAAAGAGCCTCTCCCTCCCTCCTTGCCCGAGGAATGCAGGAGGGGCCTCAGGGGCTGTGGGGACGGCTCGTGGGGAGGAATTAAGTGTGGCTCAGTCTGTTTCTGGCTTCTCTGTAAATACTGCGACACCTCCAATGGAAGAACAGCTGAGATAAGTGACTGTTAATCCCCCAGTGCCCAGAGGAGGCCGGCCGCTCCCTTCCAGATCCCAGCAGATGGTGGACCAAACAGGCTTCCCTCGAGGCAAGGGCAGCGGGAACTGTCCCACCTTCTGTTCCTTCAGCTTGCCCTGCATGTCTGCCTAATGGTCTGGCCCTGCCCAGAAGGGCCTCAAGGGCCCTTGAGAGCCCTGGGGACATACCCTGGCCTTCCCTCCCACCGGGATGCTCAAGGTCGGCCAAGCTGGACTCCAGCCAGGGATGGCAGCTTGGGCAGCATTGAGCAGAGCTCCATGGGCAGGGGCAAAAACAGGCAGTGCGGCCAAGTTTCTCCCTCTGTGAATCACCTGGGAAAGAGAGGCGGTGACTTATTTAAAATGCAGACTCAATCTCCCAGGGTGGAACCTGGGAAGTTGAATTTCTACTAGGCAGTCCCTGTAATTTGGCTGCAAGTGGGTCTAATGTTCCACTCTGAGAAACAGCAGCCCAGGTAGAGTCTGGGAAGGCATTTCAGGTAGTGATCAGAACAGGGCGCAGTCAGGTGTCTAGGTGTGCATCCTCACTTTTCCCTTTGCTCATCTCAGTGACCTCTGGCAAAACAGGTACAATGGTTCCCTGCCTCAGAGAATATAGACCAGTCTTTCTCACACTGCAGGACACAGCCACTCCTGGCTTCTGAAGTCACTTTAATCCAAATTTGCCTCAAAAAACGAAATCGGGAGATTGGTTGCACAACAATGTGAATATACTTAACACTGCTGAACCGTACAAGTTTAAATGGCTAAGATGGTAAATTATAGGTTATGTATATTTTTCCACAATTAAAAAAAAGGAATATCTAAGCTACACCACAGAGGACAGAATTGTACATATTTAAGTAAATGTGACAGAAGCCAGTCTTGATTTTCAAATTAAATGGATCCCTCAAAAATTGTATCAAATGAAAATTAAAGGGTGCCTGGGTGGCTTAGTCGTTAAGCAGCTGACTTTGGCTCAGGTCATGACCTCACAGTTTGTGCGTGTAAGTCCCACATCGAGTGAGCACAAGCCCTGCTTTGGGTAAAAACATGAGCCCTGGGTGAGCCCCTCTTCTTCCTCTCTCTTTCTTTCCTCCTCCCTCTTTCTCTCTGCCCCTTATTCACTTGTGCAATCTCTTTCTCTATCTCGTGTGTGCAGTAAAAAAAAAAAAAAAGAAAGAAAAAAAAGAAAATCAGTCATTGAATCTTACTTTCTCATTGACTTATATTTTAAAATATATAAAATAGGGTTCAGAGTTTTAAAATGTGAAAATTGAGCAGTATTACAATTAATAAATGTTGAACTACCATACATCTTTAAGGCAAAAAATGTTTTTTCTTGCTAATGCATATAAAAATAAGTTTTGTTTTTTATTTAATGTTTATTTATTCTTGAGAGAGAGCACAAGCGGGACAGGGGCAGAGAGAGGGGGACAGAGGATCCAAAGCAGGCTCGGTGCTGATAGCAGCCAGTCCGATGTGGGGCTCCAACTCATGAACTGTGAGATCATGACCTGAGCAGAAGTTGAATGCTCAACCCACTGAGCCACCTCAGCCCCCCTACATTTTGTTTTGAATGGGAGAGAAATGAAACTGTTTTAAAAGCATTTTAAGGGATTAGATTGTCTTAGGAAACTGGTCTCAGTGCTCCACCCACCTACCCACCCCCACCAGAGCAGACTGATTCCAAGGTGGCAGGGGTGGGGGGGGTGGGGTGGGGGGGGAGCTGGAATTGGCCTCCTGAGCCCTGGAAGCATTTGCAAAGGCTTGAAGTCAATAGCTTTGGTGCTCAGTGATAAACTGGACTTTCCAGGAGTTCCCTTTGCATATATGGCACTAAACCGGGAAATCTGCCATCCACCACCCCAGGTCAAAACATGCTTTCACACAAATGTTCACGAATTTCAGTCCTACTTTACTTTAAAGACAATGAAGTTCTACTTCTTCAAAAAGGCTTTGGGGCACCTGGGTAGCTCAGTAGGTTGAGCGTCAGACTTCAGCTCAAGTCATGGTCTTGCAGTTTGTGAGTTCGAGCCCCGCATCGGGCTCTGTGCTAACAAACAGCTCAGAGCCTGGAGGCTGCTTCAGATTCTGTGTCTCCCTCTCTCTCTGCCCCTCCTCTGCTCATGCTCTTTCTCTGTCTCTCAAAAATAAATAAATGTTAAAAAACAAATACAAAAAGAGAAGTCTTTCTCTGACCCCTCTTTTGGATTCCTCTTTTCATGACTATCCCAATGATTCCCTCCTCTTTCACCCTAGCATGCACCATAAGTGGCTCTGACTTTTCTGTAACTGCCCTGGAGTATAAGCAGCTCTGTTTTACTTATCACTGCATCCCTGTGACTAGCACAGTTCTTGTCCCATAAATATTTGCTGAATCAATAAATGAATGAAATTGGCCCAATTCTTCAAAAGAAAAAGCTACTGCTGCCTCCAAGAGTACCCTATTCCTGTACAAAGGGACAATTCGCTTTGTATCTTCTATGTGGATTATATCACTTGTCCCTAATTATTCTGATAATTAATAACCCCTGCCAGAAAAGAGTTATCGTTATTGTGTCCTTTTTCAAAGGGGAAAATTGAGGCTCAGGATTGTGAAGTGACTTGCCCAAGACCAAATGCATCCGAAGTGACAGAGGTCAGGATTTGAACCCAGTGCTGTCTGGCTATAACATCACTCCCATTTCTCCTTTTTCTTAGTTCTTCTGCAACTGCTTGAGCTGAGGCAGCTCAGCCCTTTGCATCCTGTCAATGGCATTTTCATTGTAAAAGACATATTGTGTGGGAGGGCATAATCGCAGCCAGACCTCTCACCTGGCTCCATCACCCAGCTGCCCCCACAGTTTCTTCTCCAGACCAACCCAAACATGGTTGGGGAGCTCAGCGGGGAGGGCCCAACATTCCCTAGTCTGGGCAAGTATCTAATCAGTAGAGCTCCTCAGCATATCAATCCAAGACCACTCTAGAGATGAATGCCTGTGCCCAGTTTTCTATTTTTAACTGGTGTGAGTGGGAGGGGGAAAACATGCACTAAAAATCAAAGTGCCAGTCAAGAACCCAGAACACAGGGCATCCCAGAGCAAATCCGTGACTGCATGTGTCCTTCTTAGGTCTCTCTGTTCCCTTCTCCTCTCCCCAGTTCATGTCATCTCTCTGTTCCCTTCTCTAAAGTCCCAAGTGTTTCCATGAAGGAGTTGATATCATTTAAACCACTGCTTCTCACACTCTAGTGTACCTAGGAATCAAATGGGCATCTTTCCAATTCTGATTCAGTAGTTCAAGGGGGTGGGGGTGGGGTGGAGGCCAGGCTCTGCTTTTCTAACTCTGCTGTCCTGTGATGTGTGCATTTCGTTGAAGCTGTTGTTATCTTCTTGACAAGAATATTTGCTCTTTCAGTCTTGTCTCCACTTGGAATAAAGGCCTTTGCCCCCAGTTTACAGATGTTCATCTATCCACCAGCAACTGCACACACTACTTTTGGCATTCCTTCCTTCTTTCTCTTTGGCAGCAGGGGATCCTTTTCTAGCCTGAAGACAGGAGTCTGAATTTGAGCAAAACCCGGGCAGCAGGAGGAGAGCCACCTGCTATCTGTGCTGGGGGAAATCTGGCCTCTTTTCCAGCAAGACCAGGCCAGGATCTCACTGTGGTTCTTCTGAGCCTCTTCCCTAGCTAGACCCTAAGCCATGCATGAGCTGGGGTGTCAGCGTGGCCTTGGTTAATCTCTGCTTTCTGACCTAGAGGAGCGTGGCCCCGGCAACCTGAATCAAGTCACCCAGGACGGTTGGGACTAGACCAGAAGGGTGACCTGTTCCAGGTGCCCCTTTTCTGGCCACCCAAATGTGCTGGTGTGGTGCCTTCAGGGCCCACGAGGACTGTCAGGGCTCCCAGTCATGGAAGATGAGAAGCTGCTGTAGCTCCTTTGCTGTCCTGGTCCAGCTGTCAGGACCCCTCAGCAGAGGGCAGAGAGCCAAGCCATCCGGCTTGTATGTGGTTTATTGTCTCAGGCTAGCCGGGCTGTGGAGGAACAAACCCACAGCACACCCAGGGTGCACCTCCATCCAAGAAGGGGGAGGAGGTGGGCTGGCGTCACTCAGTCTTCCCCTGCCCCCTACCCTTCACCGCCTGCCCCTCCCTAGCTCCCTATTTGGCCATCCCCCTGGTTGCCCCCTCCCCTTCCTTACATGGTCTGGGAGCCCCCTGGCTGATCTTCTCCCCTGCCCTTGGTTCCATGAATGGCCTGGGCGCTCCTCAGTGGTGCGAAAGCGACCAAATAAGGCAAGGTGGCCGACCAGGCCCCCTCCCCTGCCCCCGGCCGCTCCAACTGACCCCGTCCATCAGCGCGCTATAAAGCGGCGCACCCCGCGCCGGGCACCCAGCGCCTGCCGCCGAGCCGAGCCGAGCCCGACCCGCGGACGGTGAGTCAGCGCCCAGCCCGCCCAGCCCGCCCCGAGCCGGCGAGCCCCGATCCTCCCGCGCAGCCACTTTTTTTTTTTTTTTTTTAAAGACCGACCAAACTTCTCGATTTGGTTCTAACTTCTGTTGTCCTGGGTCGTCACAAGAGAGGGGCGCGCAGAACGCGAAACCTTCGGCCACCGCCCCCACGGGGCCTTTGGGGTCCCGGCTCTCGTGCGCATTTCGCTCCAGCTGGGACTTGGGCAGGGGGGTGTGGTTGGGGCCCAAGTGGGCTCTCCGTTCGTGGAAAGGCAAACATATGAAGGGCTGGGGAGGACTTGCTAAAGGGGTGACGGTGCCTCCTGCCCCCGGGACAGAGGGTGACTCCTGGCCAGGGAGCCTGGGTGAGTTCCTCTCCCCTTCTCTGTGCACGTCCCCCTCAACCTCCGCAGCCTCTTCCCACACTTCCGCTTCTGCCTGGACGGGAAGGGAGACGGCAGGCGTTCCCTCCTCTGCTCTGTCCCTTCCTCCGGGCGGGAGGCGGCCAGCGCCACCGCAGGCAGTGAGCGCGGGCCGCCCGGTTCTCCATCTGCAGACCCCGCTGAAGCTGTGCCAGAATGTGCGACGACGAGGAGACCACCGCTCTTGTGTGCGACAACGGCTCAGGGCTGGTGAAGGCGGGCTTCGCTGGGGATGACGCGCCCCGTGCCGTCTTCCCTTCCATCGTAGGCCGCCCGCGCCATCAGGTAAACCTCCCGCCCCGACTGGCTTGCTCTTACCTGGGGCAGTCCCCAGCCCCACCCTGCACCCCTGCCTGTCTCCTCCTCAGTCCAGCAATCCAGGAAATGTCTCACCTGACTCACTATTTCATGAACTGCTTAGGTCAAATAAGGAAAAGATTAATTAGCCTCCAAATCAAGCCAAAACAAACAATACTCACACCAACCAGCATCACAGCACCTAAGTACACCGGGCCCCTTTCTACCTTGCAGGGACATAGCTCTCCAAGGGGCCCACTCCTTGTATGAAAAGTCAGCGGCTTCTCTCCTCCACTCCGCACCAGCATTTTTAGTACTCTGCTCTTCTCTCTCCCTTCTACATTTCAGTTTTTCCCTTGGCCTCCCGTTTCAGTCCTGTTCAAAACTTATAATGATATAATTTCTCTCAACCAACCAGGACCCAACCCACATTCCTCCCTCTGTTCACAGCCAGCTTTCTGGGCTCCCAAAGGATGTAATCTATCTGCTTCCTGGCTGCTGCATTTTTAGAAGCCAGGCGTGACAGAAGCAGCAAGTGCCATGGTGATAGTGACATACCACCTTGTTTATTAAAAGAAATGCCATGCTCCCTGGCTTTGCCACATGCCTGGCCAGACAGGCTGCCAGGGCGGAGAGCTGTATACCTCAGTGCTGGTGACTGACGGGCACTGCAGGCCAGCCCTGGGCAGGCTGGATTTCACTTGCGGAGTGATAATGGTGTAGCAGCCCATCTTTTTATGTTCACTTGATGAATGTCAAAATCTTTTCTTAGGAGAAATACGATGTGTCATCAATTCAGTCATTTATATTCCAGTTGACATGGGTGATGGACTTAATAATTTAATGAAGGCATTATGGTATTTTTAAAATGAGGTGAGGCTATACTTCTTTGGTGGGGTAGCTTCATTCCCCTTTCCCCAGTTATATTTTAAAGAATAGAATTATACCTGGGGAGTGGGGGTTGGGGTTGGGAGAAGGAACTAGATTGATTTTAAATGATAATTCTAAATTGGGGTAAAATTCTATTTATTATTATTTTTGGTATTTATAAGATGTTCCTTGACTTGGCCAGTTAGATGTAAATTTATAAGGCATCAGGTATATTCCTAAAATAGTGGAAGCTTGACTTTTCCATCTTTTTCTTCTTCTAGGGAGTCATGGTGGGTATGGGTCAGAAAGACTCCTACGTGGGTGATGAGGCCCAGAGCAAGCGAGGTATCCTGACTCTCAAGTACCCCATTGAGCACGGTATCATCACCAACTGGGATGACATGGAGAAGATCTGGCACCATACCTTCTACAACGAGCTCCGTGTGGCCCCTGAGGAGCACCCAACTCTGCTCACTGAGGCCCCCCTGAACCCTAAGGCCAACCGTGAGAAGATGACCCAGATCATGTTTGAGACCTTCAATGTCCCTGCCATGTATGTGGCCATCCAGGCGGTGCTGTCCCTGTATGCTTCTGGCCGAACCACAGGTATGTTTGGGTTGTGGAGACAATCCCTGATTAAGCACATTCCTAAGGCACTGGCCTTGCTATGAATCAGCCTTTGAAAAAGGAATGATCCGTTCTCTCACACTCCCTGGGAAGGTGTCCGTGATGAGAGAGAGAGAGGTAACAACAGTTTCAGATCACATGCATTTCTGAGAGTTGAGAGCACATGGAGTCAGAGCCTTACCTTTCCTAAAGTATGTGACATCACATATTAAGGCTCCTTGTAATGTGTTCCATACCATCATGGTCCCTGGGCAGACATCTCCAAGGAAAACCAACGTTTCCTACAGGGTCTGAGTCAAAAAAGAGAGAACGTGTGTTTGCTGGATGGGTGGAAAGAAAACCATGCCTGGATACTTACATAACGTGCTAATGGCTAGTAAAAGGGATGGTCATTTGAAAGTGTCCTGGGGAAATTTTTCTACTACAATATTTAAAAGGGTGAGCTGTTGCTGGCTTCAGATTTAGCACTCATTATGCTCATTTTTATTCTTTGTGTGTAAGGAATCTAATTTTATCTGGATCCATGCCTAGTGCTAGTATCTTTTAGCCAAGATTGGAAGTAGGCTTTGACACAACTAAAGCAGTGGTGTCCTTGGGGATTTACTTTGTTCTTGTCTATTCCCCTGACAGGCATTGTTCTGGACTCTGGGGATGGCGTAACTCATAACGTTCCCATCTATGAGGGCTACGCTTTGCCCCATGCCATCATGCGTCTGGATCTGGCTGGTCGGGATCTCACTGACTACCTCATGAAGATCCTCACTGAGCGTGGCTACTCCTTTGTCACCACTGGTGAGTGTGTGTGTGTGTGCGCGCGCGCGCGCGCGCACGTGCTCGCGCGCGGGCATATCTCCTCTGCCCCAGCATCGTGTCCGCTGCTTTCCTCCACCAGAGAAACTACCTACTCCATTCTTAAGAACTTGACCATGATAACCTTTATATCTGCAGCTGAACGTGAAATTGTCCGTGACATTAAAGAGAAGCTGTGCTATGTGGCCCTGGATTTTGAGAATGAAATGGCCACAGCTGCCTCTTCCTCCTCCCTGGAGAAGAGTTATGAGCTGCCTGATGGCCAAGTCATCACTATTGGCAATGAGCGCTTCCGCTGCCCTGAGACACTTTTCCAGCCCTCCTTCATTGGTGAGTTGTAGGGTCTGGTGCACATGCACAGCTTTTCTCTAGAAATCTGGGGGTGTCCCAGAGTAAAATCTATTCTAATCAAGAAGGATTTAAGAGGCCCTTGCGTTAAAAGAAGTCATAGCTTAGAGTCCCACACAGCTCAACCTCAGATCCCGATGGCCCATTACAAGGATGGACATACTGTTCTGTTTCAGTGATATGATGTCACACTGACTTCATGTCCAAGTAAAGACTCTGACAGAATAGTCACACTGACTTCATGTCCAAGTAAAGACTCTGACAGAATAGTAATTGAATAATCTGTATCTGCAGGAAAGGAATGATTACTCAGAAGTGCTGACTTACTCCAGTAAGTTCCCTTACCAAGTAGCTCGACTTCCCTCTGAAGTTACTCATCATTAAATGCAACAAGAATCATACTCGTAGTAATAATTGGACCCTTGCACTTCACCAAACATCTTTCTTCAGGAATGATTTCTAAGAGGAAGCTTGTCAGGATCTTATTTTGGTCCATAAATAAAAATTGCATTAATTTTAATGTTTGTCTCACCCTTTCCAAATATATCTCCATATATCTGATGTATACAGCAAGTATTCACTCCAAACAGGTGCTGAACACAGTTGTTTGCATCATGGCAGTCTGTTGTGGATTGGCTGTCAGCACTTTTAGACACACCTGTTCCACAAATGCTTTGCAGTGTATCTTATAGAGGAACATATGCTTCAGAGACAAATGGGAGACAAATGTGTTTATCAACACAAAGGAGTCCTGTTTTCTTCCCTCCACCCTGGGCCCCTGGCCTGAGTGCACTCACTACCTGTTTCTAGGTATGGAATCCGCTGGCATCCATGAAACAACTTACAATAGCATCATGAAGTGTGACATTGATATCCGCAAGGACCTGTATGCCAACAATGTCTTATCTGGAGGTACCACCATGTACCCTGGTATTGCTGATCGCATGCAAAAGGAAATCACTGCCCTGGCCCCCAGCACCATGAAGATTAAGGTAAAGAACTCCTGCGTGTGGGAGAGCCAAGGCAGGTTTTAGTATTACAAGTAGAACTCACATTTTGCTCCTGTCTCCTATAAACTTTTCCTTTCAGCTTTTCTAGCACTCTTTCCGAGATGGGAGACTCTAAAAACATTTTAAAGCAGTAGATAATAATAAATCTTGGAAGGAAAGAAAAACCTAAATCTTTGAACACGTTTTACAAGTCCCCAACTTTTGGGCTGTCCTCTATCATACATATAGCTTGTTGCTACATTCTACTCTAGTTCAGGGAAGTGGGGCAATTCTATTTCATGGAGCCTTTAATAAAGGAAACAATGAAATAAAGGACAGTGCATAAAACTTGATTCAGCCATATTAATTTCTGGTATGAAATATCTCACATTACAGTGAATTCATATCTCGTATTTTTTTCGGCGAATCTCTCTCTCTCCAGCATGTTGCTGGATCTGTTGCCTGGAATGTCAGAGTTCACTGGAAGTTTTTGTTTTCTTTCTGCAGATTATTGCTCCCCCTGAGCGTAAGTACTCTGTCTGGATCGGGGGCTCCATCCTGGCCTCCCTGTCCACCTTCCAGCAGATGTGGATTAGCAAGCAAGAGTATGATGAAGCAGGCCCATCCATCGTCCACCGCAAATGCTTCTAAGGTGCCTCCTCTCTTAATCTACCTTACATTCAGGATGACAGTATTATGCTTCTTGGAGTCTTCCAAACTACCCTCCCTTATCTCTCATCAACATTGTACAGTTTGTTTACACATGTGCAATTTATTTGTGCTTCTAATATTTATTGCTTTATAAATAAACCAGACCCAGACTTGCAACATACAAAAGTCTCTTGTCTTTCTTTTTCTGGTAGGTATGGGGTGGGGCCAGGGTCTGCTTATTTCAGTCTGTGAATTCATATATCAGTGGCTTCAACCCCATGATCCCTGTAATATTCCAAGTAGCACAAAGTTCATCCGATGAATTAGTGTGACATTTAGCTGGGAATTAACAATACTAAATATCAATTTTACACTTTGGGACAGAATCATGAATATATTTCACATGTGAAAAGTAGATTAACTTCAGCTCCATAGAAGCGAGAAATAAAATCGGATTTCACAATTCTTTAAGATTAGTTACTGTGGATGACAGTGAAAGTTGTTTTCCTATAGTCTCCAGTTTTCATAACTTTGTAGAAACCACATATACATTGGTAATGAGGAAGTTTTAAATAAGTTAGCTTAAATTCTCAATGCTAGACTCCTCAGTTGTCCTTCCAAGGGCTATGCATGTTAATGGTGAAACACTGAGGCTGGCTCACGGGTAAGCCCAGCCATGTCCAATTCTAAATAGCCCCTAAACAAATAAAGACCATTGTGCATGTTCAAAATAAATGAGAGGAAACAGGCACCAGATCCTTTTGCCTCATCAGTAACTAACTTGTGGGATATAAGTCTTCAGTCTCTTCCTATCTTTGAAATCTTGGGATTTTGGGTTGAGTGCAGTGAAGGCTATGAAGTCTGAAGGATCAAGGGAGTGGAAAGCCACAGTATTCCTTTTATTCCATGCTGGACTCTGCAACGTATGCTGTTGGGGCTGCTGGGGACAGCATCCAAAGGAATCAGTCATGCTCTGTCCTTGAGGGCTCACATTCACTACATGTGAACTCCCAGTGTGTGTGGTCTGGGAGGCTTCAAAGAGATGGACACAGGTCTGGGTCTTGAAGAATTGTGAAGAAGTACAGAGGTGAGGGGTGCCTGGGTGACTCAGCTGGTTAAGTGTCCAACTTCGGCTCAGGTCATGATCTCACGGTTCTTGAGTTTGACAACATGGAGCTGCTTGGGCTCTCTCTCTCTCTCTCTGTCTCTCTCTCTCTGTCTCTCTCTCTCTCTCTTTCTCTCCATCTCTCTGTGCCCCTCTCCCACTAGTGCATGCTCTCTCTCTCTCAAAAACATAAATAAACTAAAAAAAAAAAAAAAAAGAATTACAGAGGTGAGCAGAGTGGGCAGGAAATCTCAGCAGAAGGAAATGGGGTAGAAGCTACCAAACAAGGCACAGGGCAGGCTGGGGGAGCTGATGACTTAAGAAATCACTCTGGAAAGGTAGATTTCCACCTAATTGCAAAAGCTCTAAAATATTTCATTTTCAAGTTAATTGGTCATGAACTGTTGGAGCATTTGAATGGATGTATTTAAACTTAAATATTGATGAGGGAATCAAGGCAGAAAGATTAAGCAGCTAGTGCAGTGTTAACACAGTTTGTGGAATACTCAAGCTAGGAAGCCAGATTTTCTGACATCTAATCTAATGGTGTTCCTCAAACCATCTTTAGTCATAAACCTTTAGTTTTAAACTATACTCATCATGTTATAAACACACAGACATAAAGTTTCAGTCCTGGTCTTTGTACATTCTATCACATACCCTTTTGGGAGTCTGGATTCAAAATTTCGAGTGTTTGGAGCTCATCAGACATCTTTAGCAAAGTTGCCAATGTCATTATTCAAGGTCATAATTGTGTCTTTATAATATTCACTCCAAAAGTATCTCTTGATTCCTGACTGTTGGCAGTAGTAGTTTCAGGGAACACAAAGGTGGGTCAAAGCACATTTTCTGAGCTTAAGAAGTCAGAGTTTAGAGCTCCATGTTTAGCATAGATGAGTGGAAGTCCTTCTCTGCATTAAGCATTAAATAATAAACTTGGTGTCATTTCGTACCCCCCACCTCCAGATGTATCCCATAGCACAGATAGATTGGCTTAAAAGCTAGGTCTCAACAAAGGAGATGGATTTGGGGCATATATGAGGAGATATGACTTAACCAGTCTCTATGTCCTTTTTTTAACATCTTCTAAATTGAGTACATAAGTATTATGAATTTTATCCTCGGATATATCATGAATACTTCAACTTTAGGTGACTGGCTGGGCTATCACCCACGTATGAATGAAAAGGGAATAGATATTGTTTTTTCTACTTAAAAGTAGAAGTCTTTGGAATCATCTTCTGATATATCCATAAGAAATGATAAGCACATAGATCTTGTTGAATTCTGAGGTCTTCTCATCTTTGCTTGGTGATATGTGTAAGATATTAAAACAGCTAGGGGCACCTGGGTGGCTCCGTCGGTTGAGCGTCTGGCTTCAGCTCAGGTCATGATCTCGCAGTTTGTGGTTCGAGCCCTGCATCAGGCTCTGTGCTGACAACTAGCTCAGAGCCTGGAGCCTGTCTTCAGATTCTGTGTCTCCCTCTCTCTCTCTGACCCTCCCCTGCTCACGCTCTCTCTCTCTCTCAAAACTAAATAAAACATTAAAAAAAAGATATTAAAACAGGTAAATATTCTCATAATTGTTTTTCAGGAAGACACTGAGACACTAAAGTGTTTTTTTAAGGCCATCTTCACATGTGTAAAATATTTGAGAGGTCTATAGTGAATGTGTCTTTGGTTAAGATGCAATGTAAATAACCTATAGAGATCATGATATTTCTTCTCAATTTATAATGAAAAGAGTATTTTTGTTAGTTTCTAACAGCCCAAACACCATTTCTTCATTTTTTTTAACAATGGTCATCTCTTGGCAATGGTCATATGTAAATGAGATTAAATAATCAAAAGAATATGGGACACCTGGGTGGCTCAGTTGGTTAGCATCTGACTTGATTTCAGATCAGGTCATGATCTCTTGGTTCGTTGAGTTTGAGCCCTGCATCAGGCTCTGTGCTGGCAGTGCAGAGCCTGCTTGAGATTTTCTCTCCCTCTCTCTCTCTCTCAAAAATACATAAACTAAAATATTTATTTATTTATTTATTTATTTTTAATTTATTTTTAAATTTACATCCAAGTTAGTTAGCATACAGTACGACAATGATTTCAGGAGTAGATTCCTTAATACCCCTTACCCATTTAGCCCATTCACCCTCCCACCACCCCTCTAGTAACCCTGTTTGTTCTCCATATTTAAGTCTCTCTTATGTTTTGTCCCCCTCCCTGTTTTTATATTATTTTTGCTTCCCTTGCCTTATATTCTTCTGTTTTGCATCTTAAAGTCCTCATATGAGTGAAGTCATATTTGTCTTTCCTCTGACTAATTTCGCTTAGCATAATACCCTCTAGTTCCATCCACATAGTTGCAAATGGCAAAATTTCATTCTTGTTGATTGCCGAGTAATACTCCATTGTAGATACACACACACACACACACACACACACACACACACACACACACATCTTCTTTATCCATTCCTCTATTGATGGACATTTGGGCTCTTTCCATACTTTGGCTATTGTTGATAGTGCTGCTATAAACATTGGGGTGCATGTGCCCTTTGAAACATCATACCTGTATCGCTTGAATAAATACTTAGTAGTGCAATTGCTGGGTCATAGAGAAGATCTATTTTTAATTATTTGAGGAAACTCCATACTGTTTTCCAGAGTGGCTGCACCAGTTTGCATTCCCACCAGCAGTGCAAAAGAGATCCTCTTTCCCCGCATCCTTGCCAACATCTGTTGTTGCCTGAGTTGTTAATGTTAGCCATTCTGACGGCTGTGAGGTGGTATCTCATTGTGGTTTTGATTGTATTTCCCTGATGATGGCGATGTTGAACATTTTTTCATGTGTTAGTCAGCCATCTAGATGTTTTCTTTGGAGAAGTGTCGATTCATGTCTTTTGCCCATTTCTTCACTGGATTATTTGTTTTTTGGGTGTTTAGTTTGATAAGTTCTTTATAGATTTTGGATACTAACCCTTTATCTGATGTCGTTTGCAAATTATCTTCTCTCATTCCATTGGTTGCCTTTTAGTTTTGATGATTGTTTCCTTAACTGCACAGAAGTTTTTTTATTTTGATGAAGTCCCAATAGGTCGTTTTTGCTTTTGTTTCCCTTGCCTCTGGAGATGTGTTCAGTAAGAAATTGCTGCAACCAAGGTCAAAGAGGTTTTTGCCTGCTTTCACCTTGAGGATTTTGTTGGCTACCTGTCTTACATTTAGGTTTTTCATCCATTTTGAGTTTATTTTTCTATATGGTGTAAGAAAGTGGTCCAGGCTTATTTTTCTGCACGTAGCTGTCCAGTTTTCCCAGCACCACTTGCTGAAGAGACTGTCTTTATTCCATTGGATGTTCTTTCCTGCTTTGTCAAAGATTAGTTGTCCATACATTTGTGGATCCATTTATGGGTTTTCTATTCTGTTCCATTGATCTAGTGTCTGTTTTTGTGTCAGTACCATACTGTCTTGGTGATGACAGCTTTGTAATACATCTTGAAGTCTGGGAATGTGATGCCTCCAGCTTTGGTTTTCTTTTTCAAAACTGCTTTGGCTATTAGGGGACTTTTCTGGTTCCATACAAATTTTAGGATTGTTTGTTCTAGCTCTATGAAGAATGCTGGTGTGATTTTGATAGGTATTGCATTGAATATTTAGATTGCTTTGGGTAGTATTGACATTTTAACAATATTTGTTCTTCCTATCCAGGAGCATGGAATATTTTTCCATTTTTTGTGTCTTCTTCAATTTCTTTCATAAGCTTTCTATAGTTTTCAGTGTATAGATTTTTCACCTTTTTGGTTAGATTTATTCCTAGGTATTTTATGGTTTTTGGTCCAATTATAAATGGGATTGATTCCTTGATTTCTCTTTCTGTTGCTTCATTGTTGGTGTATAGGAATGCAATTGATTTCTGTGCATTGATTTTATATCCTGCAACTTTGCCAAATTCATGGATCAGTTCTAGCAGTTTTTTTGGTGGAATCTTTTGGGTTTTCCATATAGAGTATCATGTCATCTGCAATGAGTGAAACTTTGACCTCCTCCTGGCCAATTTGGATGCCTTTTTATTTCTTTGTGTTGTCTGATTGCTGAGGCTAAGACTTCCAACACTATGTTGAATAACTGTGGCGAGAGTGGACATGCCTGTCTTTTTCCTGATTTTAGGGGGAAAGCTCTCAGTTTTTCCCCATTGAGGATGATATTAGAATTGGGTCTTTCATATATGGCTTTTATGATCTTGAGGTAAGATCCTTCTACCCCTATTTTCTTGAGGGTTTTTATCAAGAAAGGATGCTGTATTTTGTCAAATGCTTTCTCTGCATCTATTGGGAACATCATGTGGTTCTTGTCCTTTCTTTTATTGATGTGTTGAATCACAGTGATTGTTTTGCAGATATTGAACCAGCCCTGCATCCCAGGTATAAATCCCACTTGGTCGTGGTGAATATTTTTTATAAGGTATTGTTGGATCCGATTGGCTAATATCTTTGCTGAGGATTTTTGCATCCATGTTCAACAGGGAAATTGGCCTATAGTTCTCCATTTTAGTGGGGTCTTTGTCTGGTTTTAGAATCAAGGTAATGCTGGCTTCATAGAAAGAATTTGGAAGTTTTCCTTCCATTTCTATTTTTTGGAACAGCTTCAAGAGAATAGGTGTTAACTCTTCCTTAAATGTTTGGTAGAATTCCCCTGGAAAGCCATCTGGCCTGGACTCTTGTTTTTTGGGAGATTTTTGATTACTAATTCAAGATCTTTACTGGTTATGGGTCTGTTCAAATTTTTCTATTTCTTCCTGTTTCCGTTTGGATAGTTTATATGTTTTTAGGAATTTCTCCATTTCTTCCAGATTGCCCATTTTATTGGCATATAATTGCTCATAATATGCACTTATTATTGTTTTTATTTCTGCTGTGTTGGTTGTGATCTCTCCTCTTTTATTCTTGATTTTATTTATTTGTTGGGTCCTTTCCTTTTTCTTTTTGATCAAACTGGCTAGTGGTTTATCAATTTTGTTAATTCTTTCAAAGAAACAGCTTCTGGTTTCATTGATCTGTTCTACTGTGTTTTTTTTTGTTTTTGTTTTTGGTTTTGGTTTTGGTTTCAATAGCATTGATTTCTGCTCTAATCTTTATTATTTCCTGTCTTCTGCTGGTTTGGGTTTTATTTGTTGTTCTTTTTCCAGCTTTTTGAGCTGTAAGGTTAGGTTGTGTATCTGAAGTCTTTCTTCCTTCTTTAGGAAGGCCTGGATTGCCATATACTTCCCTCTTATGACCTCCTGTGCTGCATCCCAGAGGTTTTGGGCTGTGGTGTTATCATTATCATTGGCTTCCATGTACTTTTTAATTTCCTCTTTAACTTCTTGGCTAGCCCATTCATTCTTTAGTAGGATGTTTTTTAGTCTCCAAGTATTTGTTATCTTTCCATATTTTTTCTTGTGGTTGATTTCGAGTTTCATTAGGGTTGTGGTCTGAAAATATGTACAGTATGATCTCAGTCTTTTTGTACTTGTTGAGGGTTGATTTGTGTCCCAGTATGTGATCTATTCTGGAGAACATGCCATGTGCACTGGAGAAGAATATATATTCCACTGCTTTCGGATGAAATGTTCTGAATATATCTGTTAAGTCCATCTGGTCCAGTGTGTCATTCAAAGCCATTGTTTCCTTGTTGATTTTGTGTTTAGATGATCTGTCCATTGCTGTAAATGGGGTGTGGAAGTCCCCTACTATTATGGTATTATTATCAATGAGTTTCTTTATATTTGTGATTAATTGATTTATATATTTGGGTTCTTCCACATTTGGAGCATAAATGTTTACAATTGTTATGTCTTCTTGGTGGATAGACCCTTTGATTATGATATAATTCCTTTCTTCATCTCTTGTCACAGCCTTTATGTTAAAGTCTAGTTTGTCTGATATATGTATGGCTACTCTGGCTTTCTTTTGTTGACCATTAGCATGATAGATGGTTTTCCATCCCCTTACTTTCAATCTGAAGGTGTCTTTAGGTCTAAAGTTGGTCTCTTGTAAATAGCATATAGATGGATCTTGTTTTCTTATCCATTTTGTTACCCTATGTCTTTGATTGGAGCATTTAGTCCAGTGACATTTAGAGAGAGTAATGAAAGATATGAGTTTATTGCCATTATGTTTCTTGTAGAGTTGGAGTTTCTGGTGGTGTTCTTTGGTCCTTTCTAGTCTTTGTTGCTTTGCCCCCTCCCCCTGCCCCCACCCATCTTTTCTTCCCACAGAGAGTCCCCTGAAAATATCTTGCAGGGCTGGTTTAGTGGTCACAAACTCCCTTAATTTTTGTTTGTCTGGGAAACTTTTAATCTCTCCTTCTATTTTGAAGACAGCCTTGCTGGATAAAGAATTGTTGGCTGCATATTTTTCTGATTCAGCACTTTGAATATGCCCTGCCACTTCTTTCTGGCCTGCCAAGTTTCTGTGGATAGGTCTGCTGCAAACCTGATCTGTCTTCACTTGTAGGTTAAGGACTTTTTCTTTTTCCCTTGCTGCTTTCATGATTCTTTCCTTGCCTGAGTATTTTGTGAATTGGACTGTAATATGCCTTGTTGTTGGTTGGTTTTTGTTGATTCTAATGGGAGTTCTCTGTGTTTCTTGGATTCCTTTGCTTCCTGTGCTTTCTGATGTCTGTGTCATTCCCCAGGTTAGGAAAGTTTTCTGCTATGATTTGTTCACATAACCTTTCTATCCCTTTTTCTCTCTCTTCATCTTCTGGGACCCCTATGATTCTGATGTTGTTCCTTTTTAATGAGTCACTGATTTCTCTAATTCTTAAATCGTGCTCTTTTGCCTTCATCTCCCTCTTTTTTTCTGCTTCATTATTATCCATAAGTTTGTCTTCTATATTGCTGATTTGCTGTTCTGCCTCATCCATCTTTGCCACCATGGCATCTATTTGAGATTGCAGCTCAGTTATAGCATTTTTTATTTCACCCTGACTATATTTACTTCTTTTATCTCCACAGAAAGGGATTCTAATATATTTTTAACCCCAGCTAGTATTCTTATTATCGTGATTCTAAATTCTGGTTCAGACATCTTGCTTGTATCTGTGTTGGTTAAGTCCCTGTCTGTTGTTTCTTCCTGCACTTTCTTTTGGGGTGAATTCCTTCATTTCATCATTTTGAAGGGAGAAAAGGAATTAATGAGGTTAAAAAAAATTAAAAAATTAAAAACAACACACACACACAAAATCAAATAAATGATGCTAGATCCTGGGTGTGTTTTGTTCTGGGTGTTGAAAGGAGCTTAATAGATTAGAGAAAAAAAGGGGAAAAAGAAAACAAGGAAAATGTTTGAAAATTTGAAAAAATGAATACTATGAAATAGAATAAAATGAAATCATGGAAGTAAAATAGAATTTGAAAAATTTACAAAAAAGTAAAAAATATATTAGAAAAAAATTAAAGAAAAAATTTTTTAATAAAAACAAAATAAAAATAAATTTTTTCTTTCTGTGTTCAAAAAAAGAAAAGAAACAAAAAAAGAAAATTGAATAGATGGACTAGGAAACAGACCAAAATATGATTGAAATTACATCATTTTCCCCTAGAAGTCAAACTATGAAGCACTTTATAGTCTGTAAACTAAGCAGGTGGAGAGACTTGTGATGTTCCTGAAGGGCGAGGTTGGCTGAGTTGGGCGGGGCTTAGTGTAATGGCTCCGTTTTCCACTAGATGGCGTGGCTTAGCTTACTGGGGTGGATTGTTGTGGTGCTTGTAGGTGGGTATGCGCATTCGCGGGAGGGGTGAAAATGGCGTCACCCAGGTATCCAGACTCTAGTATCTGAACTGTGTTCTCCCCGATCAGCAATCTCCCACCGGTCCTTTGTCTCCGGCTTGCATCCACTCCCTGCTTTTACACTGTCCATGACCAAGCCGTTAGCTTGCCAGGCGGCACGTCCCTCCTGAGTTTTATCTCAGATGCGGCTGTTTTTCCCCGACCCCTTACTTCTGAGGAACTGCGGCTTTGACCTGTTCTGCCCCTCTGTGGGAGGGTCTCACTGAGCAATGGCCTGCGGCTGGCCCGCCCCCAGGAACGTTCCGCTACCGCGCTGCTGTCAATGCCCAGAAACTGTGGTTGGGTGTCAGCCCACCCCAGAAAAAATTCACGTGATCGTGTAGCAGAAGCGTTTCAGGAATTATGGAAAATCATGCGTGGCCTGAGGACCTCCCGGACCCACTCCATTCCTGGGATTCGCCTTTCCCACCAGAGCACTGCCAGGTATGGAGCTACAGAGTTTCAGACTTTGTGCTCTCCCTGTTTATAGAGCCTTAATGGAATTTAAACCCTCTCCTTTCTCCCTTTTTAGTTCAGTCCCTGCAGCTGTTTCCACTTTTCCACTTTCTCTCCAGCTGCTTTTGGGGGGGGTGATTTTCCAGTACTCTCCCCCCACCACCTATCCCCCTTCCCCCCCCCACCCCTCCCACCTTCATCTCCATCCTCTCTCCACCAGCAAAAACAGCTCCCTGCTCCCGCGGCATCTCTCTCCCCCAGTTCACCTCCCCGTGCCGCGTACCTGCTGAGTTCTGTGATTCAGGTTGTGCAGATTGTTGTGTTAATCCTCAAATCAGTTTTCTAGGTGTGCAGGATGGTTTAGTGTTGATCTGGCCATATTTCAAGGATGTGAGATGCAAAAAAAAAAAAAAAAAGCTTCCATGCCCTTCTGCCATCTTGGCTCCTCCCCCCAAATTTTTTTTAAATAATCAAAAGAATAGAGTTATAGAGAAAAGGGAAATTACTGAAGAAAATGGAATATTTAGAGAAGTAGCATCAGCTGACTAAAACAGTCACTTTTTTCCCCATTTCTTCTATGGAATCTGTTATGGACTGAATTGTTTCCCCCCACCCCCAATTCCTATGTTGAAACCCTAACTCCTAATGGGACTGTATTTGGAGATAGAGCCTTTAAGGAGGTAATTAAGATTAAATGAGGTCTTAAAGATGGGACTGTAATCCAATAGGATGTGTGTTCTTATAAGAAGAGGAGGTACGAGGAATGTGCATGTACAGATGAAAGGGCAGGTGAGGACACAGCAAGCAGGCAGCCATCTGCAAGCCAGGTAGAGAGATTTCACCAGAAACCAACCTGCTGGCACCTAGATCTTGAACTTCCAGCCTCCGGAACTGTGAGAACATTAATTTCTATTGTTTAAGCCTCCCAGTCTGTGTTATTACGTTAGAGTAGCCTGAGAAGACTAATACAAGATTTTCCTACATGTTAGACATGATGGCCCAAGATTCATGGTTTACCAACTTACCAGCCTCTGAAGCAAAAGAGGGTCTTCCTATCTGCTTCTGATAAAAGTTCCAGAGAAGTCTCAGTATGGCCAGGCTTGAAGACTGAGTCGTACCATCCTCACCTTAGGGACTGACCAATATTAAGTAAGGGAGGGGTAATTCTCCAACAGAAGGGAACAAAATGGCATAAGCACCATGCCCAATGAGCTAAAGCAGGAGGGAAAATATGGTAGTTTGTGGGCGAGGGCTCCAACTTCCAGTTTGGGAGTTTTATTTGATGTAACGGGCCCTGAGAAGGGCTTGAGAAGAACAATGATTTCACTCAAACAAAACTGGGGGGTAAGACTGAGAAGATTTGGATGGTGGTATGTGCGACTGACCAGAGTATGGCCCAGGACCCAGGAAACTAGTGATCTCTCTATGACCAGATTTGCCAGATGTTTTAAAAAGAAATAAATCAAATTCACTTTGTGATTAACATGATATAAATGCTGTAAACATTTCTGAGTAACTGATCGGTAGTGAGGAAATTTTAAGTCTTTTAGGCCAACACTGGCAAAGGTTTTTGATACTCAACTTAAGGTTGTTAAGTTTAAACAGAGCAAAGAGTAATTTTATTTAACCAAAAGACCTGAGTTTATTCAGAAATAACAGGGGAATTACAATTTGGGACAAGCAAGCCATGGCGATCCATCAGCAAGTTCAAAAGGACAAAGAGAAGGTCAGCTTTTGTTGGGTTTTAGGAGGATATCAAAGGAGGGTTGCTTAGAACAAAAGTTTATTAGAGAAAAACAAGAATTCAAGGTTGTGGTTTCTTATTGGCTACAAGTGGGGGTTAGTGCGATGTTACTAGGGTAGGAAGGGATTTTTCTTCCCGTTCTTAAGTGCAGGAGACAAAACTCCTATGTGAAAAATGTCCTCCTTTGCCAGAATAATTCTGATCCTCCTTCTTCCCACTGGTTACACTGGCTTCAAAGAGTGGTACATGCACCAGAGCTCCCCCTTCAGGGCTTCCCAGCTCCATTTTAGATGAGATTTCCTTTATTTATTTTCACAAGGTCTTCTGGGATCATTATACAAGGAATTTCTCCTTCTGGCAGTGCTTGGCTGTTGCCATGGCAACCAAACTCTCATTAGGAAGCTAGAGGATAAAAGCTCTTGGAGAGATTGTAGAAGTATACTTTTGGTCACTAGAGACCCTGATGGTAGAAGCAGTTCAGTCGATGTGCAATTGACACAAGCAAGACTGACCCAGGCAGATAAGGAGCTTCAGTTCAAGAATGGCTCTCTTCAGTCGTTGGGGTGCTGGGCCCTCTTCCCTGCTTGGCAAAGGAAAGCTGAGTCAGATGAGAGTTAAGCAGGGGTGGCCTGCAGGACTCTCAGCAATGTTGTTTGCATATTGCCCTGCATTGTTTTACTCCAGCTTCCATGGGAATCAGGGTTGGGGAGGGGAAGCAGAAAGAAAACAGACCTAAGGGAAGGTTGCAGTAAAGCTGAATTAAAATATGGGATTAGTAGTAGATGAGCAATGGACTCTGCAGGCAAGTGTAAGCAAGGACTTGGGTCAACAGGTTCACTTAAAGAACTTTGGAAATACCACTGGCTAGTGATAGAGTAGGCATCATGTAGGGTAAGATATGAGAGAGCAAGCAGCATGTAGGAATTTTAAAAGCAATTTTTAAAAATAGTGAAATCTACCAAGACATCTTTAACTTTAGGATCTACCCTTCGAACTTCTTTTCCAGTGTCTTCCACCCAATGCTGGCTACCCAGGGCATTCTCCCTACCACTCACATCTGGATGAACTTCCCTTTCCTTCACTTGCATTTCCCTAGAGAACAGACCACATTAACTAACGTGTTAGTTTCCTAATCTATGTGCCTGGGGGGAAAGTTAGAGAACATATTTTCCCATTAGAGAACACACTCCTAATTTAACAATAGTTTTCTGTATGATGCTGTTTATTATTATTATTATTCTAATCTGAAGGAATTATGTTGCATGGGCTTTCAGTCAAAAAGATTTAAGTTCAAATCCTGGTTCTGCCTTTAAGTAAATAACTTAGCCTCTCTGAACCTCGAACAGAGGGGCTCACTAAAATTGTGCTCCCAGAGTTGTCATGGGGCTGTAGTGATATCATGTACTAAGACACCGAGCACAGTGCCCACTACAAGGACACTTGTGCTTCAAGTAAACTTCAACCTAGTTGACTTCCCTTCCCCATCTGCTTTCTTTCTTTCTAGCATGAATTATGAAGGTTGGGTCCTGAGGGGTGGATAGAGGAGGAAATAAGTTGTAAAGTTCCCTTCAAATCACATTGCAATGGATTCTCCATAGATCCTGAATTTTTCTTGAGCCCAAGAATCAGAATAGAAGGAATGAAGAATCACAAATGAAGGAATAGAAAGCACGGGAGAAAGAAAAAAGGCAAAGAGGAAACCAAGGCTCTTGCTTGGAGACCTGGAAGACAAATTAAAGGAAGTTGTAGTGATGGGGAGGCTACATCATCAGTGCATGTGTGTGCATGTGTGTGTGTGCTCCCACACAGAACGCAGGTGAGAGTAAGCAACAGAGAGCTGGGCTGTTGGCCATGTGAAGAGGATTTCCTTTCTGTTCTTCTGTGTTTTTGGACTCCCACCATCCTCCCTTCCCTTCTCACCCCCATTCAAAAGCCTGGGTTTCCCCTCTTTTCATGTTACATCTATGAAATTAGCATAAATGGACAAACAGATGTGCAGTTATTTCAAATAACATTGACATGAGAGAATTTGGTTCCACAAGCCAAGTCTCCCAGCTAACTCCTTTCTTACCAACTGGACCCATGCAGGAGGGTCACTTTGGGAGACACATTGTTCCTGCCCCACTCCCACTCAGCTTCCTGGTTCCATGCCATATGCCTGCCTCACTGGACTTTTCTCATCTTCTTTGGGGTCTTGGATTCTATGTTCCTTGGCACCAGTTTCTCGTCAGTGCTCTTCTAGCCTTAAGGACAGAACCTTCCTCAAACTATTTCAGGTTAGGAAGAGAGTTTATTAAAAACATGTAGAGGAACTCCCAGAACCTGAAAACAGAAAGTAAGGGATAATAGTAGATCCTACTTCATTGTTTTGTTAGATTAGATAATATATTTGAAGGGTTTAGTGCAGTGTGGGCACATGGGATGCACTCAATCATTGTTAAATAATATTCTTAGTAACATAATCATTATCATTTTAGGCATCTAGCCCATTGGCTACTATACCCATTTTATTTTTGAAAACTGAGACCTCAAGTGGCTGTTTGCCTTATATCGTGCTGCTAATAATGGTAGAGCCCAGAGTCAGGACTCTTGAAGCTGCTGCCCATCCTAGTCAACAGCCTGGTTGATCTCATTATCAGTGTCTGGCTAGAAAGCAGAGGACATGCTCTCAACACATATTCAACCCACTAGTAAGAAGTTGAGTTCCTATCATATTCTCAATGTTCAGCAAGGAGCTTTAAGGAGAAAAAGAAAATGATCCTGTCAAAAAGTTTAAATCTAGTTGGAAGAATTGATTGTTTGATTGACTGATTGATTAAGCCAACATATGCTTATTGGGATCTTTTTGCTGAGTGCTGGGGACAAAGCAGACATGGCCACAATACTCATGTGGCTTACGTTTCATTGGTCCAGTGTGTTTATGTGTTGCAGGTGGGCTGGGGGAAGGGCAAATGTCCAATCTATATATACACTTGATCTCAGCCCAAGGAGGGAATAGCAGAGTGCAGTGAATGGAGATTCTAGTGGAGGAGAAGATTCTAGTTAGGTAAGACTGTCAGGGAAAGCCTCTTTGTAAAGGTAACATTAAATCTGAGACCTGAAGAGTGGGAAAAGTAGGCAGTGGAAATAGCACCTGTAAAGACCCAGTGTGGAAGAGTTTACCATGTTGAAAGAAGTGAGAGGAGCCAAGTGGATGGGAAGTGATGAGGGATGAAGGGGTTGGTGGATTAAGTGCCACTGGAGAGGTGGTCATAACATCCATTATACAGGGCCTCTGGACCATGATAAAAGTTTGGATTCTATTCTAAAAGCTACAGAATGATGTTAAAGGGTTTTAAGCTTAAAAATATAAAACATATTTTAAAACCTTATTCTAGGTACCATGTGGAGACTGGACTGGAGAAACAAGAGTGAAGGCACATAAACCACTAGGAGCTCTTACATTGATGCAGGCAGGAGATGCTAGATCTTGGATCTGGAGGGAGCTGTGAAGATGGGGAGAAGTGTAGATAGAGTCAAGGTGGGTTTCATAAGGAGCAATGACAGGATATGCGGTGGGCTGGATGAGGCAGGCAAGAAGAGGGAGGGACCATTGAGGCTACCCAGGCTGCTGGCCTGGATGGGCTATGTGTTTTCAAGGAAATTAAAATTTCAAGGTAATTCAAATGCAGCTCCACCCCTACATGGGAGAGAGGGCATTACCCAAAGGTAGGACTTGCTCTGAGTCTTGAAAAGTGGTAAGGGTTTGGGAGAACAGGAGGGAGACTGAATAAGCAGAGACATGAAAGGGCTGGGGAGACCTAACTTGAACAAAGAATGTGTGGTGGGGAGGCAACAATCCATTCAATTGGGACCCAGTAGGATGAGGGCCAAGGCATGGGTTTTGGAGACACAGGAGAGCAGTGTTCTTGCCTATAAAACACAGATGACGCTAGAACTGCCCTTCAAAGTTGCTGTGAAGATTAAATAGAATAAAGTTGATACCATGCTCAGACCTTGACACATAGTAGGACCTTAATTAATGCTCTATAATCATTGTCATTAATATTTTTACATTTACATATATTTATGTATATATCGTGTATGTGATATAGATTACATATTATATGCACACATGTGTGTTTGTATGTGCATGCCTAAGAATTGAAAGGCAAGTGTGAGAATTTGGACTTGATAGGACAGCATATGTGTTTTCTGCTGGTGTGTTTTCTGAGAAGTAAAGTGATCCACTGAATGATATTTAAAGAAGGTGAATTCTGGCATTTGGATCCCGAATGGTCTAGTGAGCAGAGATCCTTACTGAATAACTCAATAGTCCAAGAGCAACTGGAGGATTCACTCCAAAGGCTGAGAATGTAAAGCTTCATGTGCCAAAGGAGAGAGGGACCTGAATAACTTCATGACTTCAGGATGTAGGGTTCAAAGAGTTCAATTAATAATCACCATGGCCTTACATTACAGGGCCTTTTTATAAAATCTAAATTGGCTTCCTGAATTCTCAGTGTAGGAAGCACTTTTATACCACATTGAGCCTCCTCTCATGTCGAAGCAACTTATTTTAAATCCATTTAAATCTTAGAGTAAAGGGTAGCCATAGTCTCCTTTATACCCACCACTCGGAGTGTCAATTCCATTGTGTTATAATAACTGGTTTGATGTTAATACATAAAAGGGAGCTCCGACACTGAAATATAGTATGAGGATTCCAGTTTTTAAAAAGAAAACCGTAGGTTGGTAGGGATGAGGGTTCCAACAGGAAGAACTTGATGAGTGTTTACTCCAAATATAAATCTTAATAGGGAGGATATAAAATATAAAATATAAAATATATATCCAAACTCTTGAGAGAAAGAAGCATGATACAAGGAATTGAAAATCTACTACAATACTCACATGTTGAATTGAAGCCTCCATCAGGTTGGGTCCCCACAGGATTAGAATGAGCAGTGCTTCCTGCAGACACAAAGCATAAATAATAAACTTACGTTAAACCATGAGCTTGTTTGTTACCTCTGCAAAACCCATCCTGTTCTGGCTGTTATCACCAGCTCTGGCCACTGACCTCCCAAGGATTTCACTTGCTTTAGGGCTCAAAGGCAATTTTAGGCCAGCTGAATAATACATTTGAAATAATAAATGTAATCCAGGATTTTTGCTATTTCAGGTGGGAATGGTTGTTCAGGGTGTCCAAAGTGCCACACTATCTGAAATGGATGTCTAGTTTTGGATAGCTTTTTCATGTTTTGGAGGGGTGGAGATTAGTCTTCTTTGGCATATGAATGAAGTAGAAGATCTATCTGGAGTTCCATCTTCTTGGTTCAACATGTGAGCAGAATGCTAAGGAAGTAGAAATGAAGAGTTTCATCCAGGTTACTTTGCTTTAGTCTGTATCCAAAGTTTGCACCCAAACCTGCCTCATCATAGAATTATCTTATTTTTTAAAAATTTTTTAAGTTTATGTATTTTGAGAGAGAGAGAGAGAGAGAGAGAGAGAGAGCGCACAAGTGGGGGAGAAACAAAGAGAAAGGAAGAGAGAGAGAACCCCAAGCAGGCTCCGCACTGTCAGCGCAGAGCCCAACGTGGGGCTCGAACTCACAAACTGTGAAATTATGACCCGAGCTGAAATCAAGAGTCAGCAGCTTAACCGACTGAGCCACCCAGACACCCCTTATTATTATTTTTTTTAAGTTTTAGATTATAATTCACATGCCACACAATTCAGTCATTTAGAGTGCACAGCTTAATTGGTTTTTAGTATATTCACAGACAAATGCAACCATCACCACAATCAATTTTAGAATTCATCACCTTAAAAAGAAACCTTAGGGGCGCCTGGGTGGCTCAGTTGGTTAAGCGTCTGACTTCGGCCCAGGTCATGATCTCACCGATCTTCAGGCCCCACATCGAGCTCTGTGCTGACCCCTCAGAGCCTGGTGCCTGCTTCAGATTCTGTATGCTCCCCCCTGCCCCTCCCCTGCTTGCTCTCTCTCTCTCTCTCTCTCAAAAATAAATAAACATTAAAAAAAAAAAGAAAACTCTTACCATTTAGCTCTTATTCCTGTGTACCCACATCTTGAAGGACTGGTGAGATGATCTAGTTGCATATTCTTTCTCTCTGGTCAAGAGTAAAATTATGACTTTGTCTTAATATAAGTCCTTCATTGCAAGAAAAATAAAGAAAGCAATCAGGGCCTTTGCTCATGAGATTCCTTACACATGGGCCTCTTTCCTACTCATGGCCAAGGACCTTGACTGCATAGAGAAGCCTTCTTGAGACATTCATTGAAGTTAGACTCCTCCTTTGCCTCTACCCTTTGTTCATTTCTTTCATATATTATTTTTTGTTTTAACTTTATTAAAGTGTAGTTATATACAATAAAACATGCCCATTTTTAAGCAAACAATTGCTTAAATTATTTTAAATTAAATTGTCAAAATGAGTTTTGACAGATGTGTATAACCAGTGACTACCACACCAGTCAAAATATGGCACACATTCCATCACCCCCAGATTCCCTCTTGTTTCTCCAAATTCAATCCTCTCCATCTCAATCCCAGGCAACCTTTCTATCATTACAGATTAGTTTTGTCTGTTCTTGAATTTCATACTAATCATAACTTAAATTGTTAGCTTACTTATTTCTTTGCTGTCTCTACCACTAGACTTTTTTGAACCATAATTTTCTAGCACAGCGTGTCTAGCACAGAGCTAGACAGTGTCAGAATGAACAAATCCCAAATCATTCTATTTATCAAGTTTAATTTTTTTTAAAAATTGAAGCATCTAAATATTTGATGGTAACAGTGAAGACTTTATTGTGAGGTCTAACAAATAGGAGTCTCTTTTTCATCTCTTTTGCTTTCTCACCCTCCCCTTTTTCATCACAACAATGTTAAAAGTAGCCAAGCAGGGGGCGGGGGAGGGGGGAGAACTGGGTAGAAGTCATATTCTTTTGCCTTTGGGCAAAATGTATTATCATTTTGAATGAAAGGGTAGGAGTGGTCTTGTTCATTTGTAATGTTTTGTAACTTTCAACTTTGAGCTTTTGACTTTATCAGTGAAGACATTTCTAAGGGCATCATGCAAATCCATCCATGACCTTGACAACAGGATATGAGATCAACTCAAACCACGTCTCCATTTCTGAAAATACACTCAAGATTGGTGTCTTATCAGCAATGTCATGGCAACTCTTACAAAATACTGTTACTATGATATAATTAAACCTTGAATCACATACCTTTGAACTGGTACTTCTCATTCATGCACAGGGGAGGATGGGGTCACTTTCGGCATCTCTGCCTTGTAGATGGAGGAGCTGACGTACAGAGATCCTTCTACAGAGTGTTCTTCTTTGCTTCTTTACATGCATTCACTGCAGGCAGTGTGTTCATCTCCCTTCAGCCGAAGTTCTAAATCTCTCTCTCAACTATCTAGGACACATGAGAATTAACCTACTCATGTAGATTACAGGGCCCCAGCCCTCATTAACCTTAATATTGAAAGAAATACAGCTTTTGTGATAGGAGAAGTGGAAATGCCCTTCCACTGGGTACAAATAGCAACATTTGCATGAGCATGGTTAATGGACTTTTTAGGTGGTAGTTTATCCAACGTAAACATTTGTTTCCAGTTAGTGAACATTTCATGTATATAATACCCCCGGATTGGTGGACCCCTTTATAAAGCATTGTAAAATTGCAATTTAAATTTAAAAAAATAAACAGTAGATCAGGGTGCTCTTTACTCTGTATTTTTTTGATGTGCTTTGAATTAATGACTCTGTCCTGAAATTCTTCCCTTCCTCTATGGGAGGTATTTGATTGCTATTTGTTGAAGAACTGAACAGCTGGCACTTGGTTTTTAAATATTGAAGTCAAACGTGCCCTAGACCTTCTCTTTTCCAGACACAGGCTCTCTGTCCCCTGCTTGCCAGGCCTGACCTGTACTTCGATGGCATTTAAGTACTGAGCGAATCTCAGCTATGTCCCCATCCCTTCTCTTGGAAGATGTTGCTTTTGTCAATGACACTGCGCTTGGGGGGACAGTCACCATTTGGGGGGATGAGAAGAGGGAGGAGAGGACAGGATATAAATTCATAACTGTAGAGAAATGCCTGAGGACTGGCTTGTGCCTACGAGAAGGCAGAAACAGGAGGCAAGTGGGGAAGAAGCAGCCCAGACCATGACTGCTCGTTGGCAGGACAAATTCTAGAAGCAAATAAACCCGTGTAAGAAAAGTTGGGCAAGTGAGCTGTGAACTCAGAAACTCTCTCATTTTGCTAAGCCCTGATGATGCCCCCATTGCCAGACCAGGGTCAGGCTTTTCCAAAAAGGCTGGGCAAATATCCATAACTACTCATTCTCTTTCATTCCCTCTCCAAATAGTCATTACTCTCCTCCTGGCCCAGGCCAACAGGCAAGTATTCAATTGCCCACCCGAATGAGTTGATACTGTTTGGAACTGAGTTTTTCAAATTGTAGGTCACGAGCCATTAAATGAGTCTTAAAATGAGTTGAGTAGGTTCCAATGAACATTTTTAAAAAAGCAACCAAGCAGGGCAGAAAATAGAAAACATCAGAATATACTGTGTATAGTGAGGGTGAATAATGTTTTGTGGGACTCGGTTTTAGTCTATATGCATATGTACTGGGTTGCAACAGAAATGTGGGTGTTTTTTTGTGGATCATGGTGAAAAAGAGCATTTGAAAATTACTGGTTTACAACTATGAATTTTCAGATATTCTTTTAAGAAACTATTTTATTAGGAAACTTTTCAAATATCCATGAAGGTAGTGACAATAGTAAAACAGACCCCTTGTATCTGCATCTAGTTTCCAAATTGTCTTTTGTAGATAGTACTATCCTATTCATTTCCTTCAGTAATTTATTTTTTTGTTCTTTGCTCTGTCATACCAAATGCAGGGAAGATTTCAGGCAGAATTGAGGTAATCCTTCCTGATGGTTCAAGTTGTGAATACTTCAGGTCAGTTGAGAGCCTTCTTGAGAGGTCTCAGAAAGCCCCTGGGAAAAACAAGTTTGGAAGGAGAACTAAGGCATACCCCACAGATGCTGCTTGCACCAGCACTGTGCTTTTTCTGGAATAGGCAGTCATGTCTTCTGGTTTAGTTCAAAGTTCCCTTCCCCCATTCCCCTTTTACCTCTTCCCCTTTAGAGAATACAGAAAGAGAAAGCTGGGTGGACCCTGAGAACTTCTAGTCCAATCCTTTGTTTTACAGATGAAGAAACTGAACTCCAGTGGTGGGGACTGAGGAATCCAAGAGAGCCTCTCTAGTAATGCAGTCTCTCACAGTCCCCACAGAAACCTGGCATTGGGGTCACCCTTTCATAGATAGGAAACCAGGATATAGAGAAGTCAAATATCTCACCCAGAGCATCATTAGTGAATCAGGAAAAAACATGAAGTCTCTTCCTTCCTTCTCAGTACTCTCCTTCTTAAGACTGGACCAAGTAAGTCAGGGTTTGGATGGAGTGTGTGTATGTGTGTGGAGGGAGGGATGGACCAGGACAGGGGAGTTGCCAATTTCCCTCATGATCCTGTCCCTTTCTCCAAGGTCACTTCAACCAGACAGAAGTGGCCCTGGTGCATTATCCAGATTGTCCCATGCACTTCTGCATGCTCAGGGCTTTTCTTGCTCCCCTAGACCACACGGCCCAACATGTTCCCAAGAATGCTCTAGGTGGTTTCAGAAGTTACATATAGGACTTGGCCATCCAGCTCTGTGTGCAATGTGAAATTTGAACTAGGAACTGAACTTCTACAGAAAAAAATAATAAGCTGAATTAAATGAAGACCTTATAACATAGGAGAAATAAGTTGTTCCCTTATGTAAGGAGATAACACATATAAGGCTAAAGACTAGTGTAGTGCCTATCTAGCCCATATTTAGTAACTGGTAGCCACTTTAAACCTTCTGCCCTAAGCTTTCAAACAATTACTTCTACTGCTCTCCCCTCCTCTTCTTTGTCTTTCGTGACTTGCCCCTGTCAACTTCAAAAAGAAAAGATAAGCCAGAAATGGAAACTCCCTCAATTTCCTACAGCAAATGCACAAATTCAAGTCTTCCCATTAGAAACTACTCTGCCTCAACCCAACATTCCACTGCAGATACTGTTCTCTTTCTCTTTTTCAGAGTCAGACCCCTCAAAGGGACTGCCTCCTTTTCCTTACTGCTCACTTCTCAGCCTACTCCAGTTTGTCACTCCAATCCACCAAAATAGCTCTTGTGAACGTATCTGATGACCTCCATGGTACCTAATCCAAAGAGCCAGTTTTTCAATCCTCATCACAGCTGACAACTGCCTCTTGGTGAAATATCGTCTTTCCTGGCTATACTCTTGGTTAGCCTCCAACGTGTAGCTTTTCCATATTTTTTGCGGGTTCATCTTCCACTTGCCAGCTGTAACGGAACTTGTCAGGACAATGACTTAGGCCACCTTCCCATGCCACAGTATCTCCATAAGTGACTTTACCCATGTCCCCAAGGATTGATTCCCACCTTTATATTTCAAACATTTATATTCAACTACCTCCTTGAATCTCTGCTTGGATCTCAAAGGCACTTTAAATTCAACTTGTCCAAAAGCAAACTCAAAATCTTCACCTCCAAACCTGGTCTTACTCTCATCTCTTTGAAGTGGCAAGAGTCCATACAGTGATGCCAGGGATTCATCTTTGCACCTCTTTCTGTCTCACTTCTCATGGCCGTGGCTGATCTATCAAACTGTCCTTTTGAATGTTCTAAAAATCTCCTGAGGGGCGCCTGGGTGGCTCAGTTGGTTAAGTGTCCAACTTTGGCTCAGGTCATAATCTCGAGGTTTCTGAGTTCGAGCCCCACATCAGGCTCTGTGGTGACAGCTCAGAGCCTGGAACCTGCTTAGAATTCTGTGTTTCCCTCTCTCTCTGCCCCTCCCCCACTCATGCTTTCTCTCTCTCTCTCTCTCTCTCTCTCAAAAATAAATAAACATTAAAAAAATTAAAAGTAAAATCTCCTGATTCTGGTGAAATGAATTTCACCTCCTCCTCCTCCTTTTCCTCACACTCCCAGTCTCACCCAATGCTACAGTAACTCCCACATATTTCCTCTTGCCCCTCCAATTGGGATCAAGAGCAATCTTTTAAAAAAATGTATTGTTTTTTGAGAGAGAGAGAGAGAGAGAGAATGCACATGCAAGTGGGGGAGGGGCAGAGACAGAAGGGGAGAGAGAATCTTAAGCACGTTTCATGTCCAACATGGAACCCCAACTCAGGGCTTGATCTCACAATCGCAAGATCATGACATGAGCCAAAATCAAGAGTCTAATGCTTAACCAGCTGAGCCACCTGCTGGTGTCCCAAGCGCAATCTTTTAATACTGCAAGTCTGATTAATATCCCCCTACCAAATGAAACTTGTCAATGGCTTTCTTCTGCTTTAAAGATAAAGCCCAAGCCCTTCAAGCAACCTGCAAGACCTAAATGGTCTGGCCCTATCTCCATGTTCTGCCTCACCTCACATACCCCTTCCCCTTCTCCAGCCTCAGCCCTATTGTCTTATATATGTCTATTCCCACTGCCAGGGTTTTGCACATGGTGGCCTCTCCATTTAGAATGCTACCTTCCTCCTCACTCCTGCACTCCCCCACTGCCCTCCTTGAACTTACCATAGTTATAATTCATGTTTCTGTAATTATTTGATTAACATCTACCTTCCCTTCAGACCATTAATTCTGGGAGGACAGGAAACCTATTTGTGCTCATTGTATTATCTTCAATGCTTAACATTAGGTCTGCCATACAGGTGCTTAAAATTTTTGTCAGGTAAAATAAAAGTTATTTTGTACTCCTCCTCAACCCCCTTCTCTGGTTTTGGTTTCTGTTTTGTTTTCATTCTCCTGAAATTGGTACGTGTTCTTCTAATTGATGATTCTGTATTTTTTGTACAGTTCCCAAATATCCATATATTTCCTAAATACCCTATAGAAGACATAGTCTATGGTTTCCTGTATTTAACATTTATACAAATGACATCATATTCTATTTATCAACCAGTATCTTCCTTTTTTTAGTTTATGAGATCTATTTTTATTGATATCTATAGATATGGATGTAGATCGTTTATTCATTTTTTTACTACTAGATACTATGCCATCAAATAAATAAATCACATTTTGATACTTCTATCATTGAATTTTGTGTTTTGCTTTTTAATTTACTATGATTTTGGTTTGTTTGTTTAGTGTCCTTGTCTTCTTTACTGACAATTATAGACTAAATGTTTGTGTCCTCCCAAAATGCATATGTTGAAGCCCTAACCCCCAGTGTGATGGTATTTGGGGGTGGGGGCCTTTAGGAGTAATTAGACTTAGATGAGGTCATGTGGATGGGGCCCTTATGATGGGATTAGTGCCTTTATAAGAAGAAACACCAGGGAGCTTGCTTTCTCTCTTTCTTCTCCATCTGAGGAGTTAGCAAGAAGGTGGCCATTTGCAATCCAACAAGAGAGCCCTTGCTAGGAACCGAATAGGCTGGCAGCTTGATCTTGGATTTCCAAGAACTAGGAGAAAATACATTTCTGTTGTTCAAGCCATCCAGTCTATGGTGTTTTGTGATGGCAGCCTGAGCAGACTAAGACACTGACTTCTAGGGAACTGATGTTTTCTCTACTAGTCTAGAAGGTTTACATTCCATTTCTACTCACTTGTGTTTTGCTCTTAAGCCTTTAATATGCACTTAACACAGTCTAAAGTTATTTTCTATGCCCCTCTTGTTGTGGTTGTTGTTTTTTAATTTGTTTTTATCCCCACTTTGCCCACATTAAGTATTTACAGTAGATACTTACCTTTATAAACAAGACTACCTTTTTTTTCATAATTTTATTTTTCCCTCACATTCCACTCTGGGCTTCATTTCTTTCTTGATTGATAGTTCTTCATTATTCTTTCAATGAAGGTCTATGACGAGGAAACCCTTTCATTCTTTGTCTCAAAAAATATTTTGCTCTCCCTCTCTAATATAACTGGGTATATAGGCATAGAAAAATCACTGCAAGGCAGTCCTTGTATTGGAATGGAGAAACTACTGGTAGTTTTCTTTAGCTGCTTATATATTCTAATTTTTCTAAGCTGAGTATTACTTGCAAAATTTCTCAAAAGTCAAAAAGTACACAATGACACACAGTAAGATATGAAATACTTTGACCACTGGCTCATCAAATCAATGCCAAACCTTCACGTATTGTGATCAAGTTTCTGCAGGATTTCCATCAGGAGAACCCTTGAAGGTAATGCTGTTGCCATGGCACCCTGCAAGTAGTTCCCTTAGATATTAAAATGGAAGAGTCACGTCACTCTAGGCTCAGGTTTCAGTTACTCTGGGCCACATTTATTTGCACAACTTCAATGCAAATGTACCTTTACTCCTGCTTTCTATTTGATATTAAAAATTGTCCACAGTCACGGAATGGGATGTCTGCCCTCATGGGAAACTTGAGGCTGAAGTGTGACAGAACCATCGTGGGCACCCATTGTACCTGGGAAATGTGGCTATAACCCCGCTCTGCCTTCAAAGCAGATTTTGTAAAACATAAATGATGCTTCCCAGTTGGCCTTGAGAGCAACATCTGTACATGGGATGGAGATCCAGAGCACAATCCAGGCCCCTCCAGAGTCACCAGATTTCAGAGAACATCAGTGAAAATTAGATTTCTAGGGAGAGACCACAGCCAGTGACACTGAGTTAACATCATTTTTCCAGCTGCTTGAGGAGCTGGTCAGCTGGAGAAATCTGAATTCTGTTCACACAGAATTTCAGTTAGTCAATTAGTCCACACTGCTGTTTTATTTTTAGCAGATTATTTAGATTCTTGTTTTCTCTTGGGTTGAGGTTTAAAAAAAATTTTTTTTTCTAGCTCCTATCACACTGCATCCTGCAGATTATGTGGGCTCCAAATCAGCCTCTCATATTTGTAGCCATAGATTTCTTTAAAGGACAAAAACCCAGCCAAATCACTCCTGACCTCAAACTCATTTGGTAACATGCACCTGCAAACTAGAAAAAGCCAACAGAGTGTGGACATTTTGGGGGCGCCTGGGTGGCTCAGTCAGTTGAACGTCCATATGGGGCCATAGTTAATGATGGGGAGACAATATTGCCAAGGGAATGATTAAGTGACCTCTGCACTCTTTTAAAATTGCCAGCACACTACTACCCCCTGACTCCCAGAATGTTGGGAACCAGGTCTGAATTCCCTAGGCAGGACACTGGTGGATTCTTATTGGCAGAATCTGAGCAGCCCAAGAGAAAGATAAGAAAATACCCAAATCAGAGGTTTTTTCAATAAATGACCCAATGACATACCTCAGGGTTTTTCAACCAAAACTACTGACATGTTGGGCAGGATAACTCTTTGTTGTGGGGGTTGTCTCATGCTTGTGGGATGTGTAGCAGCATCCCTGGGATCCATCTACCAGATTCCAGTAGCACTGCTCTACCCTGAAGTCAGTAGTCAACAGGCCCTACCCACCCACTTGGAGTTTCCAATCAGTTTCATAGTATTTCATTCATTCTTAAGCATGAGTTGACAACCGCTGTGCCTGGATGGCTCAGTGAGTCAAGCATCTAACTTTGGCTCAGGTCATGATCTCACAGTTGAAAGGTTCAAGTCCCACATCAGGCTCTGTGCTGACAGCATGAGCCTACTTCAGATTCTCTGTCTCCCTCTCTCTCTGCCCCTACCCCCTCCCAAAAACAAATAAACATTGAAAAAAAGAAAATACATGAGCTGACAACCAAATATGAGAAGATACCTGAGGAGGAAAGCCTGTAATGTGAAATACAGAGACAGAAACAAACTTTTTAAAATTTTTGTTCAATGTTTATTTATTTTTGAGAGAAAGACAGAGACAGAGCATGAGCGGGGGAGGGGCAGAGAGAGTGGGAGACACAGAATCTGAAACAGAATCTGAAACACAGGGCTTGAACTCATTAACCAGGAGATCATGACCTGAGCCGAAGTCAGACACTTAACTGACTGAGTCATCCAGGATCCCCAAGACAGAAACAAACTTTAAAAATAAATTAAGTAAACACAGACCATGCAGGGAGAAGAAAACCTCAAAAATTATATTATTATCCTGAGGGAGAGACAAGACAGTGCAAAAGAACTCTTGCAAATTAAAATTATGAGTATAGAAATTTTTAAAAAATAAAATAAAAGGAATGCAAGAAAATGTTTAGGAAATCTCCTAGGAAGCAGAACAAAGAAATAAAGAATTAGAGAGGAAGATAAAAATTAGAGAACAGGTCCAGAAGGACCAATATCCAAGTGATCAATTCTAATAGAAGAGAACAGAGCAAATAGAGGTGAGGTTCAGAAGGAAATCATCAGATCATCAGCAAAGTAATCCAAGAACCTCTCCCACAACTGAGATGCATGAGTTTGTAGACTGAAAGGGTCTTCTGAGTATCCAGCATGGTAGATGAAAAAAGATCTACATTAAATCAAACTATTGTGAAATGTGAGAATACAAGGGTCCAAGAGAATGGCTGAAAAATCTTCTATAGAAAAAGTTGCACACATTTTGCAACAATGTGAACATCTGTGTACTTCTCAGGTGTAATACTGGAAGCTATAAGACAACAAAGAAGGACTATACATTCTGAAAGAAATGATTATGCAACAAGAGATCGAAGTCCATTGCAGATGTGAAAGGCCTCTAACATTTTCCTCCTGTGGGCTGTTTCTCAGAAAATTATTAGAGGAGGTACTTCATCAAAACAAGGCAGGACCCCACAAAAGAAGAAAACCTGGAGCAAACCATTGGACACAGGAGAGAGAGAAAGGGAACTCCCAGGATGATAGTGAAGGTACATCCCAGTATATCAGTTGTTCACTTCTCTAATCAGTCCAGATTAGAGAAGTCAGAATGTTGTGGAAAAAGTTTCTCTAAGAAAATATAATTGACAGAACATAAAATATTCAAATATTTTCAGGGGTAACTGGGAGAGAGAATTTGGGGTTGAAGAAATGATAAGACCTTAGAAAATCAAGCCAACCAAACAAAAATGCTCAGACCAGAGAGAATAAAATTTTACACAAAAAAGGAGAAATTATGGAATTCTACAAAACTAAGTTGGGAATACTACTTATATAACACAATATAAACTCTGACTATCTACTCAACAAAATTATGATGTAGTTATTTCAGGAAGATGGTAGAATAAGAAGAGTGAAATACGTGCTGAGTTGAGTTGGTAGTGATAGACACGAATACTGAATCCTCTTCTTCCATTAAGGGAAGTTAGATTGTGCCTAATACTTAATCAGTCTTTGTGAAGATACGCCTTTGTAGATGTGCAAAGATCCTATTTCATAGATAACATGTATACATCGATCTCATGGTTTTGTGCAGTTATACCAAACATGTATTGGCTTAAGCATTCGATTTGTGTTGTAGTTCTTGGCTTAGCCATCTCCTAGCTGTGTGAGTTGAATAGGTCCTTTTAATGTCTCTAAGCTCCTAAAATGGGAGATTTTATTCAATGAAAAAGAAATTATTCAGCTATTCCCATGGGTCCTAGAGTAGGGAGATGAAAGATACATTCCTTGTCTTGGAATCCAACAAGGGAGGCAGACATGGGAACTGATGGGATTTGTACAGAGTGCTGAGAAAGCACAAAGGGGGAGTGCAGACTGACATTTATTAAACACTTACTATGTGCCAGGTTATATGTCATGTAATGCTCCTAGCAACCCAGTGATACTTTTGACAATTTTACAGTGAAGGAAATCAACACTCAGAAAGGCTAAATAATTGAACCTGAGTTATACAACTGGAAACTAGCTACAGAGCAGAATTTAGGCCCAAATCTCTCATGCTCTCATGTCATTATCTCTTTAGAAACATATGCTCCCTAAGGGGCACCAAGCCTAGATAAGAAAAACGTCAGGGTCAAAAAGGATTCCTGAGAAGATGGTGCTGGAGGTCAGAATTGATGAACTCTGCTGACCATGGAAAAACTTGGACATTAAATCTCTCTCCCCTGGGCCAGTGTCCTATGGCTGCTCTATTTACGAAGCTTTACTTAGTAAATATTTGAGTACCTATTACATCCCATGGGTTGTGCTAGGTACTGAAGTATATAAAGGTAAAAGCAAAAAAAAAAAAAAAAACACCAAAAATAAAACAGTTCCTGCTCTAGATAAGTTTATGGTCTATTGGTGAGGATGATTATTATACAGCATGGAAAATTATATGCAGGGCGCACCTAACACAATTGTGTGGGAGATGTGGTGGGGAAGGAGGGGATCTTTCTAGAGGGCATAGCTGGACTGAGTCTGGAGGAGCAAGTGGGAGTCAGGAGAAGGCAGAGGAGCAGGGTCACCCATGTGCACATCATAGCACCCTGTGAGTGCACAGAATATTTTGGGAACTCACTGCTTGTTGTATTTATTCTGGGCCTGGAAAGTAGGTTTCTGAATATCTTTAGTGATAGCAAATCCATTCTTTGAAGTGGAATTTGATATTGTAAAAAACCAAAAGTTACTAGATATTCATGGACAACAGAAGGAAACTTTCCAACTTGTATCCTGGAGAAGCAGAAGGGACCCGAATCCCAGCTCACAGTTGCCAAGAAACCCTATATGAGGCAGGTGCAAAACATTTTTCCCCCTCTTTTAAATTCAGACTCATTAAAATATGTATTTTCAGAAGCCACTAATGAAAATAAATTGGGCAATCAGGCTGGCTCACACACTTATAGTAAAACACGAGGTGTGATTTTTTTCAAGTAATGAGGATCTTCTTCCATGCTAACAAGGGGTTCTGGAGACAATTCTAAAAGTGGATTCTCAGAAATAGTTTGAGTTATGGCACCAAATTTGGAGTATATTTATATTCTCCTAGGAAAACAACTTTCATCTGTGTGCTACTCCCCAGGATCTGTTTATTAACAGCAGTGTTGATCTCCTTAGTTTCATTTGATAGTCACGCCATCTTTAAACAATGTTATTCAAAAAAATTAGTCAGGGCGCATGGGTGGCTCAGCTGGTTAAGCAGCAGATCTCGGCTCAGGTCATGATCTCACAGTTCGTGGGTTCAAGCCCCGCATCAGGCTCTGTGCTGACAGCTCAGAATCTGGAGCCTGCTTTGGATTCTGTGTCTCCCTCTCTCTCTGCCCCTCCCTCACTCCTGCTCCATCTCTCTCTCTCTCTCTCTCTCTCAAAATTAATTAAACATTAAAAAAAATTAGTCAAAATCTCAGGAAATTCCAAAATATTAGTGTCCTCTTCCCCCTTCAAAGAACACTACCCTCTACCTGGACTTTTCTCTGGCCCTTGCTGAACTGCGTAACTGAGGCAAAACATGGTTTTCTAGTGCAAAAAAAGGTGCACATGAGCCCTGGCCTCTTTAATTGGGGGGCCCACTCTTAACCATTTCTTTGAAATTGCTTGGTGCTAAGGGGCTGCCTTCCACAATTTGTTTACTGTATTCAGAGATAAACATGTTTGAAAGAGGCATCATAATTAGTAATGCTCTTAAGATTCAACTAAATCACGGAGGTATTTATGTTGACCATTATAATCAGGGCCTTTTTATTTCTTATATAATTAAAGCAGATTATGAATTTGGGATGGTTTCTGAGAAATCATCTAGCTCATTAACCTGAGAGCAGACAGGGTTAAATACTGGAGGTGTTTCATTGGGGTAGCCACATAATCCCTGAGGGAAGGAAGGTAATGGGAATGGGTATTACTTGAGTGTAACCTTTCACCAGAAGCTTGTCATCCCTAGTTTACCTGCATCTGCTCTTGCCCACCTCCTCCAGTCTATTCTCTCCATAATGCAAATGGATTGAGCTCTAAGAAACAAACCTAATCATATCACTTGCCTCTTTAGAAGCCCTCAAAAGCAGCACATTACTCTTAGGAAAAATACCAATGTCTTTACCCTAGCCTATAAAGCACTGCCTGATGAGACCCTGCCTGCCTCTCCAGCCTTGTTACAACCCAACCCCCTTACCTCTACCCTCATGAACCAACACTGGAGATTTCACGTTTCTTGGGATGTGCTCTCTCCTACTCCAAGGTCTGTTTGCTGCTGTTCCCTGAGCTCAGAATGCTCTCTTTCCACCCCTTCAACCTGCTTTACTATTAATATTCCTACTGTATTATACTCAGGGCTACATAGTTCAGAGCTATCCAGTGGTAGCACTTACCACAATTTTAAAATTACACACTACTATGGATTAATTTGTATATATCTCTCCTACTAGATTTTAAACTCCATGAGGTCAGGAACCATATTGTTTTACTCATTACTGTATCTCCCTGGCACATACTAGACAATGAGTAAAATTTTTAATGCTATTTATTTGTTTTGAGAGAGAGAGAGAGAGAGAGAGAGAGAGAGTGAGTGAGTCGGGGAGGGGCAGAGAGAGAGGGAGAGAGAGAATCTCAAGTTGGCTCCATGCTCAGCAGGGAAGCCCAATGCTCACACTGTGGGATCATGACCTGAGCCAAAATCAAGAGTCAGACGCTCAACCAACTGAGCCACTGAGGCACCCTGACAATGGTTAAATCTCCACTGAGCAAACAAATGAATGAGAGGGCCAATAATCTATGTGTACCAAGATAAAATACTAATGGGTTGGTATAACTTGGTTGTAGCAATGTACATATATTTATATGCCAATTTTTTAACGTCTACTCTAGTAAAGTAAAAGGGTAGGAGAGAATGTAACTAGCTGATAAAGAGTGAGCACCATGCTATTTATTGGTTCATCCATTCTTCATTTTTGCTCATTCAGATGTAACAGGATAGAAAAACTTCCTTTTTATTTGAACAATTGTCACTAAAAATTTCCTTAGAAGGAGAACAGTCTTGGTTGCAACAACAGTACAAAAGACTGTGGTAAATATTTTGGCTAAGAAGTGGGTCCCCTTCCTCCTCAACCTTCCTTACTCCACCAAGCAATGACAGAAAATACAGTCTAAGCAGTTGGCTTTCTGATCTTCTGACCTGTTGCAGAGAAACTAGAGGAAAAAAATGACAACTCAGCCTCTTGGTGCTCTTAGGTGATCTCTCTCTCTTTTTTTTATTTTAATTTTTTTAAAAGTTTTTAATGTTTATTTATTTTGAGAGAGAGAGAGACAGAGTGCTAGCGGGGAAGGGGCAGAGAGAGACGGAGACACAGAATCTGAAGCAGGTTCCAGGCTCTGAGCTGTCAGCACAGAGCCCGATGTGGGGCTCGAACTCACAAACCACAAGATCATGACCTGAGCCGAAGTTGGACACTTAACCCACTGAGCCACCCAGGCACCCCAGGTGATCTCTCTTCTATACTAATTGTCACCACTTGGTTATTAACATGAATTATATAACAGACATTTTATTTTATCTTTTAAATGTTTATTGTGGGGGAGGGGCAGAGAGAGAGGAAGAGAGAGAATCCCAAGAAGGCTCCACACTGTCAGCCCTGAGCCCAGCACAGGGCTTGATCCCACAAACTGCAAGGTCTTGACCTGAGCCAAAATCAAGAGTTGGATGCTTAACGGACTGAGCCACCCAAATGTTCCCCATATGACAGGCATTTTAAGATGGAGACTACTGACACATATCTGATCTGGGAAGTCTATGCTTTTGAGTGAAATATCTATATTATGTCTATATTATAGATAACAGGCAGCAAAATTGAAATTATATTGTAAGCAATAACATATTTGATATACACTCTAACTTTAATAGAAGACCATCCCACCTCTGCATGAAATAGAATAACTTAATTATTGACATCATGAGAGAAACAGTGATGCTGGAGAATAAAATACATAGACTGTTCTTCTTGTGCTCTGAATAAAAGATGTAATCGGATACAATCATTTCATTAATACACACATGGCCCTGTAATGGAAATACAGAGGACCAGATGGCCAGGAGTGGACTGAGATGAAATGAGATGGGTGTTTACAGTTTAGCAACTAACTACTTAGCCTGTATGGATTATACTAAGTACTTACAGAACCACAGGAACACATTTTCAGAATGAAATTCTGGCTTTGTGTCCAGAAGCACCATTCCCAGCACAAGGAGAAAGCCTATTTTATTGGGCTGTCACGGGGCTATTTTGGCTAAGTAGTTGGTAGTGAGTATTATTGCACTAGTGCACAAACCTAACTGCATGTTGGAATCACCTGAAGGGTTAAAAAAAATTCAAAACATTGGGCCCACCTCGAGAAATGTTGTTCTAATTGGTCTGGGATACAACCTAGCCATTGAGATTTTCCAAAGCTCTCCAGGTGATTCTAATGTACAGTAAAGTTTAAGAACCACTGTGTTAATGTAATTCCTATATTTCCACAAGTAGGACCACTTTATAGATCAATAAAAGAGGCAAATACCTGTGTGGTGTGATTTGAGGAAGCTCAGAATGTTCCCTACTGCCAAATCCCTATTCTCTTCTTCTGTATGGTGTTTAGGAAACTACCTAGAAAAATTCATGTCTTTGAATGAAGGCTTTCCAAGTTAAATGAGGATAATGCCTCTGAGAAGGATAATACATTAAGTGGTTATCAGTTATTAACACTCCAGTATGCTCATTTATCGGATTACTTTCCTTTATGGTGGTGGCGTAAGGGGTGGGGAGTGGATGAAGTACAACAGTAGGAGGCTCAAAGGTCACTAGGTGTGGATTCAAGGTGAGCTCTAGGGATGGGAAGCATGACCAAAGGCAGTCTATAGTCAAGGTGGAATGATGATTTGATAACAAAAAGAGAAATTTGGTGAGGGATTTTGCAGATCAGAGAAGACTGTGATATGGATCAAACGGGCAAGTCAGAGTCCGTGGTCTTGACAAATCCTTGGCTGTCTTATCAAAATACTGCATGAGCGAGCTGAACACATGGTAAGCAATGAGTGAGTGATAGCTTCTTTCCAGTCTCACCCCAGCTCCAGAAACAAGCTCTCCATATAGACTTGGTTTGGTGCCCGAAAGTGATCAGAAGGCAGGCAGGGAGACAAGAGCTAGAAAATGACAAAAGCTTCTGGGCTGAGTAATGCCTGAGTCCCCAGAGTCTTGGCAAAAAGAGAAATTGGCTGATTTCAGAAGGTCAAGATTCCAAGCAACCAGGAGAATCCATGTATGGTTAAAAAAGCAAGAAACAACCTTGAAACTAAGCTCCACATCTTAAAGAAGATTCCTTTGGGGATGAATATCAATGCCACTCAATTATCTTGGCTGTAGATATGAAGCAACCAGATGAATCCAACTTTCAGCAGTACACCCTGATGTGGAAGACCTGAAGGAAGGGCACACATGGAAACTAATGTTTATTCTCCCAGTTTAACAAACCTGCCAGAGGCAGGTCCAACCCACGTGCATTTCCCCTGCAGTTTCCTCATCTCTTTTATACAGCCTGGTAATTCACTCAGCTGCAAGCCCAGCTATATCCTGCATGGCTGGGACTCTGGCTGGACAGTGACAATGAGAGTGTGAAGAGGCGGGTGCCCAGACTCCAGGCAGGCTCTTCTGCACTGTAGCTGAGTGACTTCTGAGTAGTTTTGACTTAAAAGAAATCTCTTCCTGCGGGTTTAATAATCCCCTGCTGGGATGTTCCTGATGTGAATGGGAATCACGACTTGACATAGATGTGAAAGATTATGTGTCAGCAGGACTGATTTAATTCTTAATGGAGTGTTAATTTATTTGCTGTGATTTCAGGCATCTGCTTTGGCCACAATGTCATATTACGTTAATCCCTGAGATATCACCACCACACATAGGTAGATCCTTTATATACGAGGTGGGTGGGGAATGGGGAATTTGTGCATATGATTTTTTAAAAGGGATATATACCTGGGGTGCCTGGGTGGCTCAGTTGGTTAAGCATCTGACTCTTGATCTTGGCTCAGGTCATGATCTCACAGTTAGTGGGATTGAGCCCTGGTGTCAGGGCCTCAGGCTCTGTACTGACAGCGTGGAGCCTGCTTGGGATTCTGTCTCTCCTTCTCTCTCTTCACCCCTCCTGCACTTTCTCTCTCTCTCTCTCTCTCTCTCTCTCTCTCAATTAATAAATAAACTTAAAAAAGGGATATATACCCTTTTATTCAAAGGACTAGCAAGCAGAAGATTTTTTATTTCCTCACTATTTGGATACATGGTCTCTTGGGGTAAGGACATGGCTTGGTATTTGGGACCACAAGACTGAGGTATAGTTTTGAAGGTAACAGGCTCTGGGAAGTCCTAAGGCACACAGAAGCCACAATATTCAGGGTTACTTATAATTGTGGGTTGGATAGCTTGACTTCTTTTTTAATGTTTACTTATTTTTAAGAAAGGGAGAGAGTGCACAAGTGAGGGAAGGGTAGAGAGAGAGGGAGGGAGGCACAGAATCTGAAGCAGGTTCCAGGCTCTGGGCTGTCAGTACAGAGCCTGACCGGGGGCTCAAACCAGTAAACCGTAAGATCATGACCTGAGCTGAAGTGGGATGCTTAATCAACTGAGCCACCCAGGTGTCCCTGGACAGCTTTATTTCTGTAGAAAATATTACTCTTGTAAATTTTGTCTGGACAGCAAAAACAGAAGCGTTTTCACAAACATTTGGGCTGGGGCTTAAATATAGGTAAGGGAGCACAGAAGAAAGAGAAAAATCACTTTGCAGCAAAGAAGAGTAGATTTCACTTGCCACCTATGTTCTTTTAAGTTGCACAAGACAGGTTGGGTTTGCCCCCTCTGAAGACAACTTGATGGTTTCATTAGGAAACAGATGTATGTAGGCCACTGGGGGAGATAAAGCTCAGTTAATCCTAGCTGTTTGTGAATGAAATGTGGAGGACTTTAACACAGAGACCAATCCCAAACGGAATGTAGTCCGTCCTGAGCCACATAAATCCCAGAGGCTACAGATGCTGGCACACCAGAATCTATGTATCCAGGCCCACAGTCAGCTCCTCCGGCTGCCTTGCCTCTCTGATGTGGCAGCATAAGGCTGGCAAGCCCAGAAGAGGGTTGGGGACACCGGGAGTGAGAGCAGCACCAGGTGAGAGCAGGGGACTGGAGATTAACAAAAAAGCTTTCTAGTGAGGGGCCCATGTTGTCCCAAGTGTGTAGGGACTTTCACTTGGCAAAAGGGAACCCCTTTTCCCTCTCAGTTTGAATGTAACCTATGGTCCCAGGGGAGTCAAGACCCACTTCTACTCAGGGAATGTGCAGCTTTCCCAGGTTGAGGGGAATAGAGAGCCAGAGTAGCCACCCTACTCCTTCAATGAGCTGAAGTCTCCACAATGCTAAAGACACTATGAAAAGTACCATGGCCTATAAGGCATGCCTTCTGCTCCCCAAGAATTCACAGTCAAGTAAAGGAGAGGCCAATAGATTTACTGTCATTCTTATCCCTTACACAAAGTTCCTAGTGGGGTTTCATTTACCAAATGTTTGAAGCTGTAAAGCTAACAAGTTCATCTGGGAGTCTGTGGCTGAGAAGAGAATGAAGTTCTAAGCACATATAAGGATAAGAGCATATCCCAGATACACCCATGCAGTAAATTGGATCATTGTCAGCAACTCTATTCTCTCCTTGTATTAGAATATGCATGTCCTTTGTTATGTGCCTTTACAATTTTCGCCACTAAATATGGAGAATATTTTCCTTTTCTATTAATGGAAATTACTGTTTAGTAAGACATGGCTTTGCACAACCAACAATACAAGTATTACTTTCCTTTAGATGCTTATAGGTAATTATGTCCCCATGATCTAAACCACCTTACTTCTCTTTTCCTTCTTTAAAGTTCTTATCTTCCATCCTTTAAAATTATTTGGTCGTCTTCTCTGGGATTCTTAAATAGCACTTTCTTCATAGTTTCTTCCTTACTAATATAACTTTAGGCAATTCACTTAATTTTGAGGTCAATTTTAACATCTGTGAAACAAGGAGATAGGATTTCCTGATTTTAGGACCACTCTCTGCCCTAATACAGAAACAAAAGCTTTAAACTTTTTATTGTTATCAGGGCCACTGGGGAGAATTAAATGAAAATTAAGCACTTAAACTTTGCTTCCATAGATTTTAATTTAGCAGATTTGTGGTAGGACCCTAGCAAATGGTCTAATGCACAGCAAAGGTTATTCTATGAGCTCTATTATTTTTCATCCAAAACCATTACTGTCATAGAGTAAAATGAGTTTTAAATAAGAGCAAAAGGGAGGCACCTCAGTGGCTCAGTTGGTTAAGCATAAGACTTCAGCTCAGGTCATGATCTCACGGTTCGTGAGTTTGAGCCCCTCACTGGGGCTTTCTGCCGTCAGCAAGAGCCCACTTAGGATTCTCTGTCTCCTTTGGTCTCTACCCTTACCCTGCTTGTGCTTTTTTCTTTCTCTTTCTAAAAAAGAAACAAACATTAAAAAAGAAAGAGCAGAAGGAATGAACTTCCTAGTTGATTTAAATGATGATCTTCAGTTAGAGGGGAATTGAGACAGTGAAAATCTAGCTGGATGAGATAGTGCTCTGAGGAAATTCAGAAGTGTCCAGCTCTATATAAAAACTTTACATATTTGGGGCACCTGGGTAGCTCAGTCTGTTAAACATCTGACTCTTGATCTCAGCTCAGTTCATGATCTCACGGTTCATGGGATCAAGCCCTGTGTCGGGCTCTGTGCTGACAGCATGGATTCCCTCTCCCCTTTCTGCCCCTCCCCCACTCGCACTCATGAGCTCTCTCTCTCTCAATAAATAAATAAACTTAAAAAATTAAAAAACAATTGAAAACAGTTGTTTTCAAGGTGTAGGGATGAGAAGGCTTTTATCTAAAAACAGGCTACCAAATCTAACAGAGGAGTCTTAAAATATAGGTTCTATGTATAGATGTTTCTGTGTGTTTATATGCATGTGTTATATATATTCAATGTTGAATATATATGACAAACTGTATTTCAAAATAATAAACTAATGATTGACACTCTAGTCATAACTTAGTGCTTGAAAATTGTATTGTACAGACATTTAAAATGTATTTCTTGCAATCTCTGGCCTTAGGATCATCATCTTTAAAGGTTTGGTAAAGCCACATGTATAGAATATAATGATTTCGAGTTTCTTAGGACATTTGAAGATGTTAAACAGATTTCTATTGGACCATCTCACTCATTCACCCCTTGTCTAAGATCCTTTACTGCAAAAGTGTCTGCCAAAGGGGAGAATATAGGCAGCCAGAGCCTAAAGAAGCAGGAGGAAAGTCTGAGAAAACACACCAAGTCTGAGCTGGGGGATCGCCATTTTATCTGGAAGCCAATTGGATAATAATATACATACATTGTCATCCTGTGTGTCCTCCCCATCCAGCATCTGCCTCAGTCCTAGTGTTCCATTTATATCCTACACCTTTCCTATTTTTAGTAGACTCTATTACTTCTTTGCAATGAAAAACTTCTTCCTTGGGGGTAAAGGTATCAGGGCTCAGAGAAATCTCACTGATCCCTCCTACACCAAATGCTGAGTTGTGCTTTGAAAGTCATTGTATACAAAAGTGCAGTGTGAGTGGACTTAAGCCCATGCCTGTTACCCTTCCCCCCAGAGCCAGGGCCACCAGCTGCCCAACCACCTTGGTTGCTTTAGAATTGAAAGCTTATCATGGTGTGATTTATGTAATACACATATGTGCTTTGATCCTTATGGATAATTAATCCTTATGCATTATATACCTAGAATGAGTTAGCAACCTTTTTACAGCTGTAAAGGGTGTAACCTTTTCAAAAGGGTGACAACTACTTACCCATTGTGCTTTGGGTACATTTATATGAATCACTCCCAACCACTGTGTCTCCTAATACTGACCCCTCAGCTAATTAGCAGCCTGGTGTGATTGTTTCTATTTTGTAGCAACCAATTAGGTAGTTGCTCTGAACAGAACTGACAACAAAATGTAAATTTTAAGACAGAAACCAGGATCTATCTGTTGGTCAAGAGGAGAAAGCCAAGGCCAGGTAAGGGAGCGAAGATGGGGTGAGGTTGTGAGCGGGTTTTGTTTCTGGGAGTAGAGGACTGGGCCTCCTTAAATTCAGATTCAGACCAAGGAACCCCATTACCAAATAAATAAACACATAAATAAATACACACATAGGCAAACAAACAGATTTTAAAAAATAGCAGAGCATTTGTGTTTGTGCTGGGAGAAGCCAGATCTTAAGTGTGGCCGCCCACCTGCTAACGCGAGGCACTTCTAGGTATAGACTTGTGCCCACACCCCTTTCTCAGAAGCAGCTTCACATCTGCATTTAAGCATCAGCCGAAAGGGACTCTCATCAAGCCTTCCTCACTCCAGCATCTGACCCACGGAGGCACCGAATCTCAGCCACTCAGTCCTCTCCAAGGGAGATTTAACAGTGTCCTACTGTCGTTCCCACACCCTTCCCCCCAACCAGCATCTCCATTTAGAGAGGGAATTTCCGTTGTCTCCCCGAAGACAAAGAGCAAAAAGGTGAGGGACGCATGTAGAGAAGCCACACGCCCAACTCGCGCCCCTTCCCACTCACCCACGCGTCTGCTCCCGGCTCCCCCTCCTCTCGCCCGGCACTGGCGGTCAGGTGAGGTTACCTGTGCGCCTAGAGAAGCCCCGAGGGGCGCTGCGATCCTTCCTCCAGAAGTCACCCCACTCCCCGCGGGGCCCCCAACACTCTTGCCCCCCCTCTCCCCGTGCGCGCGTCCCCTGCCCCTCGGGCTCCGGCGCAAAGCGACAGCCACACGCCGCGCTCGGCTCCCCTCCGCCGACCTGGCGTGACGCAGGCAGAGACTACTTAAGGGCGGATTAGAGGCGGCGGCCGCGGATTCCCGAGCCAGTCAGCCAGCTCCGCGCGCTGCGCCCGGGCCTCGCTGGAGGCAGCACAGGGGCGCCGGTGCCTGCAGAAGTGCCTGGCCCGGGGGCTGGTGCCCGGACCTTTCCCTAGCCCCCAATCCTGAGGGTGAGACCTCCCTCGGGCGGCAGAGAGCTCACGGACCTGCACGCTGCCACCCCCGCCCCGCCCCTCTCCCGGGCATCCGTGGGCTCCAGACCTGATCCCCGGACGGCGCGGGAGGTTGGTGCCCGCTCTCCCGACAGCGCCAGCTGCCCCATCAGTTGGGGTGCGCTACGATTTCCTTCCTCATTTCCCGCTTTTAAGTGCAATAAAAGGGAGAGGGGATTCCTGGATTTTTTTTTTTAATTTGTTTGCTTCCTTAATTGGGGGGCAAGCGCTCCCAGTCGGGAGGTGCGGCCCAGGGAGGGGCCGGGAGCGGGAACGTGCCCGGTGCTGCCCAGTCTTTGTCTGCTGCCTCCGGATGCACAGCGATGGGGGAATGGACCATCTTGGAGAGGCTGCTGGAAGCCGCGGTGCAGCAGCACTCCACTATGATCGGGAGGTAAGGGCGCCGAGCCGACTGTCAGCGGGCCCCGTCGGGCGACCCCCCGGGAGTCCCTTCTCACGTCCAGACCGAGCTCCAACAGCCCCCAGCCCATCCATTGCCCCCTTTCCATCGTGCTCGGTCCGTGTGCCTGTGTCCCCCGGTAACTGTGCACCCGATGCCGATGCCCAGTGATGTCCCCCTCCCCCAGCCGCTCCAGATCAGCTCTCCATCCCTTCCCCCTGAAGCACCACTGGGGGGTTGACTCTTCTCCCATTAGAAAAGGGTTGTTGGCTCAGTCGTGGTACCCCCACTCTCTGGAGTCAGAGCCAATCTCCATCCGGTTCCCTAAATAGAATCTACAAGGAAGGCAGGATTGTGTTTGGACAGAGAAGGGCAAATGGGGAGATGGATCTGCTCTTTGGAACAGATGTATCTTTTCCCAAGAAATATTTATTAAGCTAAAATGATTTGGCTGTTAAAACTTACAGTATCAGACACCTACACTCCCAATTGATACTTTTATGTCTTCATGTATATATTCATATGTATATACACTATAAATATCCGTGTATATATGTGGATATATATTCATAGCTATCTGTTTATATAAGACATTAAGTTCGGTGTTTATACTGAGGGTAAATTAAATATCCACTTGAAATAGTTACATGCACACTCTGTGTGTAGACTTTGAAACAGGTACTCTCTGTTTAGATATTCCGTGTGCATTTGCCATATCCAGAGTGAAGGTGTGTTTTTTGCCTCTGTGCATTCCATATATGCAGATGAAATCTATGTGTTGCAAATACACCATGTCCAATACATGGATATATTCCTTGCAGTATGAAGTGTTCCCAGTCTGCCAGCAACCAGCAGAAAGGGAAGAGCCAAAAAAGATTTCCTAGTTTCCCAGGTCAGAACCACGAGGGATGGACAGCTCCCCAGTCAAAGGACTGGCAAACACCAACCAGAGCAGGGAAAGGAGGAGCAGGGGTTTCCTAAGTCAGTGACTCAACCCTTGAGAACCTCTCTCCCTCCCTCTCCCCCTGCTCAGGATCCTGTTGACTGTGGTGGTGATCTTCCGGATCCTCATTGTGGCCATTGTGGGGGAGACGGTGTACGATGATGAGCAGACCATGTTTGTGTGCAACACCCTGCAGCCCGGCTGTAACCAGGCCTGCTATGACCGCGCCTTCCCCATCTCCCACATTCGTTATTGGGTCTTCCAGATCATAATGGTGTGTACCCCAAGTCTCTGCTTCATCACCTACTCTGTGCACCAGTCTGCCAAACAGCGAGAACGCCGCTACTCTACTGTCTTCCTAACCTTGGACAGGGAGCCCCCTGAATCCATGGGGGGTCCTGGAGGAACTGGGGGTGGAGGCAGTGGTGGTGGCAAACGAGATGATAAGAAGTTGCAAAATGCTATTGTCAATGGGGTCCTGCAGAACACAGAGAACACCAGCAAGGAGACAGAGCCAGATTGTTTAGAGGTTAAGGAACTGACCCCACACCCATCAGGGCTGCGCACTGCTGCACGATCCAAGCTCCGAAGGCAGGAAGGCATCTCCCGCTTCTACATTATCCAAGTGGTGTTCAGGAATGCCCTGGAGATTGGGTTTCTGGTAGGCCAATACTTTCTCTATGGTTTCAGTGTCCCAGGGTTGTATGAGTGTGACCGCTACCCCTGCATCAAAGAGGTGGAATGTTATGTGTCCCGGCCTACTGAGAAGACTGTCTTTTTAGTGTTCATGTTTGCCGTGAGTGGCATCTGTGTTGTGCTCAACCTGGCTGAACTCAACCACCTGGGATGGCGCAAGATCAAGTTGGCTGTGCGAGGGGCCCAGGCCAAGAGGAAGTCAGTCTATGAGATCCGCAACAAGGACCTGCCCCGGGTCAGTGTTCCCAATTTTGGCAGGACTCAGTCCAGTGACTCTGCCTATGTGTGAAGGGGCAGCTTTGGGGAAGGCCTGGGGAATGAAAAGTAGCCCCAAGGCAGACGACTGCTCAGAGGATGGCTGTATCTGCCCTCATTTACCATTGAGATATAGGACAAGACTGGTTAAGAGAAGACCCTGGATCAATGGGAGAGAAGAGAAGGTAGAGCCATTACCACAAGTGACACCATTGGTTCCTACAGAGACCACTGCGTAGAGTGAGGAGATGGATGGTTGGACTTCTTTGGGCCCTTTTCATTTATGGCCCAGTCTGATCCTGCTAACTGTGCTTGCACAGTTACCCAGTAGGACTTAGCTCCACTGAGCTCTATTTCCTGGTGAATGGCGTGAGACAAATACTTCATTGGTCCAAAATTTGTGACCTATCTGAACAAACATCCCTTCATCCTGGGCTGCAGGACAAACATCCTTGAGGCATCTTTTGTGTACCTCCCCCATCAGCATGCTCCTCACCTTCAACCTAGGATAGCATGCCAGCTTTTTTCTGAATCTAGCCTTACAGTAGACCTAATATGGTTTATCTGCAAGCTAGAGGGAATTACATGGGGTACTTTTTGGAGAATGGCCATGGCAGAGGTTTGCATTAAAGCCCCATATGACTAGCCCTTAGTCATTATGAAAACCTTAGGAATGTCTCAGTATTTCAAATTTTCTAACTCAAACTGCACTGGTGCTGTTTATTAGGGGCAAGGTTTGGGTGGGTGGGAGGGAATTGCAATATGCAAGTATAACACTTCTGTGAGATGGTTGTTGCACTGTTAGGCATGTGGCTATGAGCTTTGGGATATTTCTGCCTTCCAGCTTATGGACTTTGGCGAGCATTAAAAATATTTTGTTGTTGTTGTTGATATCAAGGGTGTCTACCTGAGCCACAGAATTTCTAACTGGTGTATTCCATTCATTTTCTTATACTTCATTTTGCCATGGTTTGAATTTACCTGTGTGCTCACACCAGAGACCTTAATCAGCCCATGTCAATCCCAATTTATTATTTTATCAGTTATTTTTGAAACACACACACAATCACTAGCTTAAGAAACCTGGAATGAAACACTGTTGGCTAACATGTGTTTACGGATGTGTATTTGAGACATATACCAAAGGTTCAAAAACCTATTTCTTTGGACTGTGAATATGTTTCCTTCTCTTTGCTCTTATTTATTTAAGTGCCATACTATACATTTTACATCCACTGTGTATTTAGTTAAAGCACTGGCTGAGAATAATATTTGAATAATTGCTTTTACGAAGCCCTCAATTTCCTTTGCATTATCATTTATGATTTTTGGTTTAGGTATGGACATGGTGTAACACACAACTGAGGATTTGTTTAAAATAAAGTTCTTGCCTTTTTTTGTAAATTGGAAAGACTCTTTATTTTTCTATTTTGATTTGAGTTCTATTTATTTAAATATACGTTCAAAAGTGTTTTGTTTCATATTCAAAAGACTGCAACATTGGGGGCAGGAAGTGAGAAATGGATGACAGATAAAGTCCAATCAGCCACTAACAGATGAGAAGAGGCTGGTACGTTTTAGAATGTTTAGAAGATTGTGATGAGGTATTCAAATAGTAGTATTTACTAACTACTTTCCATTTTAGCCCAATATTTCTCTGCTTGTCTAAGGATATTTCTTGTAATAAAATGTCAACAGTATATCATATTAAGTCAATTCCATGAGTAAAATATTTTTCCTTTCCACATACTTTTCTGCCATGGACTGTCACATCTGGCAGGTACACTGTGCTCCCCATAATCTCTTTAAGGCCTGATGTTTAAAATGATGCTAAACCAAGCTACCTGCGTGGCTCAGTCGATTACGTGTCAGACTCTTGATCTCAGCTCAGGTCTTGATCACAGGGTTGTGAGTTAAAGCCCCACACTGGGCTCCATGCTAAGTGTGAAGCCCACTTAAAAAATAATAAAAAGAAAAATGAAGAAAAATAAAACGATGCCAACCCAATAGTCAAACAGAACCCTCCAGAACACCACTGTCCAATACAACTTTGTGTAATGATGGAAAATTTCTACTATCTGTGTTGTTCAATATGGGAACAACTAGCTACATGTGGCTATTGAACTCTTAAAATGTGGCTAGTACAACTGATGAACTGAATTTCTAGCTTTATTTAATCTTAATTAATTTAAATAGCCATATATGGTTGGTTGCTATTGTATTATACAGCACAGTTTTAGACTTTCAGTCAATCATTGCTTATTGGGGTCTTTCAAAGGAGACTCATCCTTTGCTTATAGATCACAACGTATTACTTTTTAGTCACACATTTCACTATTATTTTTTGGCATTTTCTGTCTACACGTGGTCCCATTCACTCAGTAGGCTAATGTTCTTCCTTCAGTTCTTTATTGCTATTCACCTTCTGATTCCAGAAGCACTTGGTCTGAGCATTGTGTAGCAATGTGGCATTTCCTGGATGATTGTTTTTCAAGTACAATTGTGCCACCCTTTAACTATAGTAGAGCAGATGCCAATTTTAGAATGAAAATATGTTTATTTCAACCTATAGGTTTCCATCTGCAGTATAAATAGGCAATTGAAAATTATTATCCTTGAGCAAAGAAACAGATCCTCCTCTATTTTCTGTTTGGTGAGCTAAAAATGTTTTAAAACACCTCCCAGAGATGGAGGAAGAGTGTTGTTTGAGAGCTCTTAACATATGCTTGGGTGTGAAAGAAGTAGGAATCTGTGGAAAACAAGGGCTGTTGTATTTATGCCATGATATAAGATTAGAAGAACGGTAGTGTTTCCTGGTGGAAATGCATCCCATATCAGTGGGGCTGATCTATTTAAGTTCCTTGATGTTTCCAAACACCCGCAAATGGAAAAATGATTAATTCACTTGTCAGAAATGGAGGCGGGAACATACCTTCCTCTGGGCATGTAGAGTCATCCCGCAGAATGACTGATGTGTGTCAGTCTGATTCTGTTGCTTTCTATTTAATGAAGAAAATATACTGATGATTTGATGTTTCACATAGCTATGTGACGGATGTGACCTTAATCTGTACTTTGTGAGAGGACAGTACCAATATATTGTCTTAGATTTAAGAGACTTTTGGTGAACTGCAGGCCCTTTTGGCCTGTGTGTGAGTGTTTGTGTAGGTGTGTGCACACATGTGCATTGGTAGGGGTAGTGGATGCCAATGTACGAACTGGGTTTAAAAGTTTAAAAGGTGGGTGCCAATATATGAACCCTGGACAGGCTGAAGTTATTTAGTCTGTGGAAAGAAAAGCTGAAAGTACAAAATTTGTACTTTTTAAATCCTCAAATATTTAAATAAAAGTGAAGGATAACAGCTGTGCTCTCTAACCTCTGAGGACAGAGGCAAACGACTGGATTTAAAATTGAAGGTGCAGGGGTGCCCCAGGTGTCTCAGTCTGTTAAGCTTCTGACTCTTGATTTCAGCTCAGGTCATGATCTCACAGTTCGTGGGATGGAGCCCTGCGTTGGGTTCTGCACTGACAGCACGGAGCCTGCTTGGGATTCTCTGTCTCCTCTCTCTGCCCCTCCCCTGCGTACATGCATGCGAGCTCTCTCTCTCTCAAAATAAATCAATAAACTTAAAAAAAATCAGTTTAGGTGTCCACTCACACAGGAACCTGTACTAAACTCTTCTCCAGGCTGGCTTAGTGACCTTGTACTGAGCCTTCATAAAAGTTACTCTATCTGCTACTTGTTGCATGGAGATGAGTTGTTTCTAGATCAGTATGTAGCTCCTTGAGGGTAGGAACTATGCCTTACCCATGGTAACCATATGTGACATTTGTTGTCACCATCTCGTTTACTACCCCAGAGATGGGTACCTCAGTCTTCCGTCTGGGAACAGTCTTATAGACAGAGTGTATGAAAACTAATGACATCCAATGAAGACATTAAGTCAAGGCCTTTATTATACGGTCGAGAAACCCCAAAAATCTAAAATCAAGACAGTGGGTTTCTGGGAAAATGCTGTAATCATTTGTCTTGGAGGATTGGGATATTTAGGAAACAGTATTTAGTTTGGTTTTACTTTGTTTATATTTTACCAGGTGTGTTTGTTTATTTGTTGTTCTGGTGGGACTTTTTGTTTGTTTATTTTTTGTGACTGTTTCCATCACAAAATATCATAGACTGGATGGCTTGGATAACAAAAACTTATTTCCTCACAGTTTTGGAGGCTAGAAGTCCAAGATCAAGGTGTGAACAGGTTTGGTTTCTTCTCAGGCCTCTCTCCTTGGCTTGCAGATGGCCACCTTCTTGTGTCTTGTTGTGTCACATGGTCTTTCCTCACTACACATGCGTACATCCCTGATGTCTCTCTGTGTGTCTAAATTTTCTCTTCTTATGAGAACACCAGTCAGATTAGATTAAGGCCCACCCCAATGGCCTCATTTTAACTTAATCACCTCTATAAAGGTCTTTTCTATAAATACAGTCACATCCTGACCTGGGAGACACAATCCAACTCATCACATTAAGTGTTTTCAAACCTTCAGGTACTCTTATGCTTAGAGGGGCTGTATACACTTATTGTACAAAAAGTGATACCTTAGAGAATGAAAGGGGCAGGATTGCTAATTGACTGGGACACAAGAACAATGGGTGTATATTGGATCCGTCCTGAGCTAACCAAGATGTGTGGAGATTTTACGTAAGACAATGAATGGCCACTGGGCCCCTGCTCCAGGGCCTGGAACCCTGGAGATAATAACAACACCTGAGTCTCAACCCTTGACAAGGACTGTCAAAGCTACATCTCCAACAAAAAGGTGAAAAGTTATGTCAGTAATCATGGGAAAATAGTATTTTAAAAAAATCCAGTGCTTTTGGCTCACTCCAGACCACCTAAATTAGAATCTCTGATGTGGTAGCCTAGCCATCAGTATTTTTTATTTTCCACTCCTAGGGGATTCTAATGTGTAGTTAGGGTTGAAAACAACAGAGTCAGAGACACTAGCATAAGATAATGAGAATCAGATATTTGGAGGAGAAACTAGGAAGAGAGGAAAAGGGAAGTATAAAGTTCTCACAACAGAGCTCCCCTTGTTTATATGTATGTAAAGTTAGTGATGAAAAGTTATGGATGGAAGACTAACAACAATAGAGTGGAAGCAGTGGCCATGGCAGTGAGAGGGACTGACCAGGAGTAAAACCAGGAGTGGACAGAGGAGGAGGAGCCTATGATGGAGGCTGAAAAGAGCTGGCTAGCAAAGGATAGTTGAAAAGTGATGTCATAAAGTTAAGGGAGGCAGAATCTTAGGGAAGAAGATCTGTTATTAGTTCAATTTATAAAATAGCTAAATAACAGCTAGATAAAAGCCTAAAGAACATTCACTAGATTTGGTGAGTGGGATGTGAGAAGACAGAAACAGCACAGTCTATCCTTTGCCTGAGATACTTCCAGACCTCCTGCAGGTTCCCTGGAAGCAATTAAAATTAGAGCAGGCAAAGGGTAAATCATTAGTCTGGTCTCAGCCAGGGCTCTGATATTCAGACAGGCATGGCTAGCCGGCTTTGTGACTACCCAAAGGCTATGTTCATTTAGAAGATTATTACACATCAGATAGATTGTACGTTAGCTAAAACCAGCCTTGTTGAACCAAGCCCAGATGAGTAGCTGTGGCCACAATGTACTCAGCTTTGGGCCTTGAGGGCTGTAGGCAAGATCAGTGCATAAATCTAGAGATCTCTGAGGGACAATTGGTGCAAAGTATCAATGCATGAGTTGCTGCTGTGAATCAGATCCATTATTTATACCCGGGCCAGTGTTCTAAGTCTCTGACAAATATGGAAAATGGAGTTGTGAGGAATGGACCAGTTCTTTTCTCTGGCTCCCAAGACCAGGGATGCCTTCTCAAACATGTTTATTTAACTTAATAAATAAAACATCTATCATCTATAATTACACGCCAAATCCCCAGTTCCCAACCTCTTCCTTGAAAGTCCCAATCTCCAAAAACAACAAGCAGTAGAAAGTCATTCAATTCAATTCAGTGCTTCCTTGACATTGATGGTGTGCAGGGGGCCTGGACTGGATGTAAAAGGAAATATAGACAGGTGTGACACACTTTCTACCCTCATAGGGCCTACAGACTACCTGAGCCAAATGAGACAACTTTATAAGGCAGAATGTGAACGGTGCTACACTCAATGCTCAAAGTATTCGAAGTTCCAAAGAGGGAGCCATCACATCTGAGCTGTGTGTGTGTGTTCATGAGTGTGTATGTGAGTGTGAGTGTTTGGGTATGAGGGTGTGGAGCTAGTATAGAAAAACTTCACAAACAAGGTGGGATTAAAATGGGTCTCCTTGAAGAAGAGAGAAGTAGGAAGAGACCAATATAAATGTTCTCCTCTGGCAGAGAAGTCTGGGGCATATGTGGAAGACTGGGGTATTTTGTTTGGCCCAGACATCACAGAGCAGTGGGAGTTGGGTTTGGAAAATGAGCAAACTACATTGTGCATCAAGAAAAGGAAGCCACAGTGAATTGGGTAGACAGTGTGAAGACACACCTTTCAACAAAGCTCCTTAATACCCTCACTTCAAGTGCTGTGGGTCCCTGGGCATCAGCCACACTGTTCCTGTCTGACAATGCAGTGATTCCATCCTGGGATCAGCTTTGATTTGGAAAACACATTTCAATCTCAACAGTAAGGGATTGGAGCAAATATCCAGGGTGATGGTTGGGGATTTGGCAACATGGCCCCATTAACATTAGCGAGAGTTAGTCTGCTAAATCCCAGACACAGAACAGAATCCTTATGTTTATTCACCAGTGGTGACCTTTCTGCTGTAAATTGATACAATATTTCAGAATCACTTAGAACCGATTAAGCTTTGTAGCATCTCCCTCTCCTAAAAGGGAAATCTTTCTGAAAATTGCTGCTGTGTGCACTGAAATGTCTGTATTTTTGGGCAACTCTGGCCTAGGAACATATGGGCACCTAAATATAGATTTGGTAAATTTTGATACCTCTGAGACATTTGATCTGGGGCACTTTTGTCTGTTATACCTGTCTCCCGGTGGCAGCCAAGTTTTTGCAAATGATGGCTTTAAAACTTTTTTCCTTTTTTCATAATTTTCTTTTACATTCTGTCCATATTTTTATTTCCCCAAAGACAATAAAAGAAAAAAAATCACTAAAGTTTTTTTTAAATGAAATCTGAATGGTCTAAAGATCTCTATTCATGATCTCATAGGAGCAAATATGTGTTAACCATATCCCCCTAATCCTTACAACAGCCCTGGAAGGAGAGTACTAAGTATGATTACACCCATTTTTCAGATGAGGGAACCAAATGTAGGTGGTATATCAATGTGCCTAGGTTGTACAGGCAGTCTATGATATGTCTAGTTTCCAGCCCAGGCAGTGTGATGTTGAAGCCAAGTTTTATGACTTCATGATACCACTTCCAAGAAAGCTCTGCTAAATGAGGTCTCAGGAAACCTGGCGTATTGGTCTGCTAGTTCCCTCTCAGTACATTCTTCACTAGAACATTTCTTCCTCCCCCTCCTTCCCACCAAAACTTCTTTTCATGTATGTCTCAGTACAGCACGAGACTGTGAGGCTTTCTAAGGCATTGCTGTGCCAGAGTCTTCTTTGTATCTGCAGTTCCTGGCACAGAACAAGGCTTCACAAATGTCTATTGATGGAATGAGTAAATGACAATATAGAATCACAGGACCTTGAGGTGGATGGGAAAGCTGAACCCATTCACTCCTTCATTCAGTAGTTACCACTTAGATCCAGAAGGTAAGCTTGAATAAAGAGCTCTAGATTAGATGGAAGTTGAGGCAGGGTGGGATTAAGAGAGTAGCTTTTCAAGTTGTCAGGGAAGGATGGCCTGGGCTGAACAATGGGTACTTAATGGTGGCTGGCAAAGTCAGAGGTCCTCCGACTCCTGGTCCAGATCTTTCCAAGCATGGGTTATGAGAGTCATGAGTTGGCCCAGTGTTGGAGAGAAGGAGATCTCGAATTGGTTATGCACATGGCCCATCCAGTTCTGAGCTACCATATTCCTGGACTTAGTCCAGGTTAGAGGATTAACTCAAGAACACAAACCTATGGCCTTGGCCCCAAGTTGTGTGTATAAATGTGGGTGGGTGTGTCTATCTCTGGGAGTACCTTGGGCATCTCCACCTCACCCCACCCCGAGAAACCATGTTTTTGACTCTTCTTCCAGAATCCCTGGCCAGTTTGGTGGGTTCCAAATGGAGCTCAGGCTCTCCTAGGCAATGAATAAGAACTCTGAGTCCTACCCAGCTTGACTACAGCTTCTCTGCAGGCTTTTCTCTCTCTCCCCCAGGAGCCTATGGTTGCCCTGTGCATACTCATTGGTCAGTGTTTCCCACTGCTGTTTAGAAGATTCCCTCCCACCCCCATTTTCCCCATCACTGCCTAACAGTACTCAGCAAAATCATTTATTCTCTTAATACATACACAATGAATACAGTATTTGTATATACTGAATTTAAGCCAATCACTAAGGGTACAAAAGACATGTAGGAGAAAAACAAAGGAGGCAGCTTGGGGGTGATCATTTTTTATAGAGAAAAAAGGCAGAGGTGAGAGACAGCCAATCACAGATGGAAAAGAGCATAAGCAAGAGAGTCCTAGGGCCTTCCTCCAGAGAAGCAAGCAGAAACTATACGCATCTGACATCATAAAAGCAAGTCTTTTATTTTATGAAAATTTATAAGAACATAATTTCAATTGGTACTCTAGGCCAAGAATAACTTGGTCACCTGGCCATCAGGGATATTCTCTCTCCCTTAGAAACCAAAGTCAAATTACAATATCCACTAGCTTCCTCAGTTATAAGAGCAGGTAATAGTAATAATCATGATCATAACAAAAATCATGATAGTGATAGTAAACATTTGAATAGATGCTTTTTCTCACCTCTTCCCTATGTATTATCTTATTTAACCTTTGTAACCTCTGTCTATGGTGGGTAGAGTATAGAATTAGTGGCACCTATTTTCCTTAGAAGAACAGAACCTCAGAGTCTCAGTTCTGTTCAGTTTCAGTCTCACCTAAAAACCATGCTTAGTTTTAAAAAAAAAAATTGTAAAGTTTTTATTTATTTTTGAGAGAAAGAGAGAGACAAAGCACAAATGGGGAGGGGCAGAGAGAGAGGGAGACACAGAATCCAAAACAGGCTCCAGGCTCTGAACTGTCAGCACAGAGCCTGATGCTGTGTACAAACTCACAAACTGTGAGATCATGACCTTAGCCGAAGTCGGGTGCCTAACCAACTGAGCCACCCAGGCGCCCCCAAAACCACGGTTGGTTTTAACACAGATGGGGCAGAACCCAGTTTTTTGACTTAAAGTCTGGTGCACTTTCCAGCCCATATGGCTTCTCGACTCATCAAATGTTAAGCCCTAGATTGTCAAGAAAGAAATCTAGATATATTAGGAGAGAAATGAATGTATTCTCAAAATGTGGTTTCCAATACTTCATAAGAGGTTGCAAAGAAATGTGGCAGGCCAATCTTTAGGAGAGGATGTTGGTCTGGTCTCTAGGAACTGAGGTTTGTTCAGTGCAGTTAACACAGAGTGCTTTTACTTGGACCACAAACCAAGTAGAAGCTAAGTGAACATTCTGGAAAGGCAGCCAGACTTCCATGTGGTCTTCCTCTTAGCTGTTTTCCATGATTTCAGAGATGAGGAAATACAGAGCAGCACTTTTCCTTTTCAAAAAAGCTAGCATTTATCTCCCACAAATACAGATGTAACACCTACTCAGAGAAGAGAAAAGCACAGTGAAAAAAATTCTGCCACTCAGAGAATCATTGTTAACCATGTCTGTCTTTTGATGTTTACTTTCGTAGGACTTCTACTGCATAGGTACAAAGATAGGAACAGATAGGACCATCGATGTAGGTTTTCTAGAGATAACATCACATTGTCCGTATTATTTTGTAGTCTTTCTCCATTTAGTTATAGATGGTTAATATTTTCCACATCAACAAATAAGTTGACAACATGTTTTGATTAGTGGATATTCTATGATATAGTGGTACCACAATTTACTTGAACAGTTCTCTAGCTTGGGGTATTTGGGTTGTTTCCAGTTGTCATGTTACATACAAAAGTGGGGTAAGCATTAGTGCGCACTTACCACTCTGTTTCTACAGGATAGCTGGATTACAGAGCAGGCCCCTAAGATTTTGTTGCTACACAATTTTCAAAAATCAATTTGAGAAGGTTAGCAGTTGTTGGTAGTTAACAAGAATGTTCAAGAAGAAGATAATTTCTGAGATTCTAGAAAAACTAGGTTACTAAGATAATAATAGTAAGTCTTCTCAACTTTGCTCTTGGGGGAAAGGGTGGAGGGAAACGCATTTTGGGGTTCATTTGTGTATTTTACTGTGTGTGTATGCATGCACATACGTGTGTGTGTGTGTGTGTGTGTGTGTGTAATGGGAGCTAACTTTCTAAATATAAGTTCTCAGCATAGAGACTCTGAGTGGCTGTGACTTGAGTTTGAGAAAACAAATCTTGGTTCAAGGGCTGAGGATGAGCATGGTCATAGCCAGGTCAGGGAAGCATTGTGGGGTATCCATAAAATGATGGCAAAGTTTTGAGTGAGAAAACTAATGGATATAATTAAATTCTGAAGCCCTGCTCCTGCACTGGGTCTTGAGCCAGCCTTCACTATAGGATTTAGATGGCTGGAGCCACAATGAGTGATCAAAACCCAGCTGGTGCATCGCAAGGAAGAGATGGAGCCTTAGCTTCTAGGCACAGAGGTGGTGCTTCACCTCAGCAATAAAGCTTTTATATGCTGGTGTCAGGACTATGTCCAGTTAGAACCCAAAGACAAGTAGCAGAGATGGAAATTTTATAAGGGAACAAATGTAAAAGCTTACACATTATACACTTGTGGGTTGAAGACCAGCCTAAAAAGGGCACATAAGATAGCCAGTCCTTATTTGAAGGATCAAAAATTTCCAAAGGAACCCTGTTTCTATCAAGTTACTCTGAAATTTATTTAAATGAAGGTACATTTGATAAAAATAGCAGTTTCCTTCTCTGTGCCTGGGTGCTAATGAGCTCGACAGGCATTTATTCCTCACTTTGATATATTTGTTCTCCTTACCACACCTTTCTCTGGCGTGCTCAGGGTCCTCGGGTGTTGAAATGAGGGTGGCTAGTACTTAAAAAGACTTTCCTAGGTGAGGAAATACAATGACATAATGATTTCTTTTTTTAGGATTGAGGGGAGAAGGGAGGCAAGTGGTGGGCAGAAAAAGTAATGTTTTAAGAAAACTGGAAGGCAAACTCTAAGGTCACTTGTCTGCATACTTTGTGGGGATAGATTTCACATCTAACATGTGCTTGGGGTCTTTCTGGGGTCAAAGAATTAAATGAGGAAAATAGGAGGATGACAAATAGTTGGAGAGTAGTTATAAGCATAAGCTTTACAGTCAAACTGCCCTATAAAAATAATAGTGACCCCTAATATAGTGTCCCATGATCACCTCTGATTAATGCATTTGATGCATTCATTCTACAAGCATTTACTAAGCCTCCATGTGGGTTAGACTCTAAATTAGCTTCTTGACTCTTTGATTTTCTAGCTGTGTGAGCTGGGCAGTTATGTAACGTCACTAAACCTCAGTTTCCAGATTTGTAAAATGGGAATAATAAAACCATCTACCTTATTGTGTTGGAAGTTTTAAATTTGGTTATGTCTGTAAAAAGAACTCTTCAAACTGCCTGATAGCTACTAAGTGCTTAACAACTATTATTCATTTATTATAATAATAATTATTACTATTAATGAGAGTCCGAGTACTGGATACGGCCATTGGTACATTGAGTTCATCACAGCCTTTTTTGCAAACAGACTGAAAAAGGAGAAAAGAACATAGGAAGGCAGATCTGGGTAGTGACATCAGCTTTTTCCCATTCCCCAGTTTGTCTCAGGCCACTGCAATGACTCCCAGGGTCAATATAATGGAAGGAGCAGGTACATATAGGGAGCACATGATTTAATACAGCTTAGACACCAAAGGAGGTGGAGAGGACCACCAGGACATCAGATTCCTTCCTGAAGGAACAGTGGTTAGGAAAGAAATCCTTTTTTATTTACCTAGAATTTGGCTCTATTGTGATCTAAATAAACTACATTCACTTGTGTAGATCTGCATATTGTCCAAGAAGTCTTATCCACTTTTAAAATTATCCTCTCTCAGAAACTTTGTAAGACAGATAGAATAGAAAATAACCCAATCTTACAAATGGGAAATTGAGATTTAGCGACACCTATTCTTCAACCAAACAGGTTCAGAGTTAGAGTTGAAACCAAAGCCTGCTCTAAACCCAAAGTAAACCCAAACTTCTAGTTACTAGAATGTTCTACTGCTCCTAATACTGACCCCTTTACAGTTCATGTGAATATCTGCTCTTCAGAGGGCTTTTTGGGGCAGAGAGAAACTTATTTTCACCTTGACCAGATAACAACATGACTAAATAAACAAAATTCTTGAAGACATTGCAAAGCTTGTATAACAAACTCTAAAAACAAAGAGACATTTGGAAAATATTGTTATAATATTTTGTATGATTTATTATATATTTATTATCTACCACCCTCATCTTAGCTCTTGATAAAGATCAAGAGGAACTGACCGCCGTCTTATTTTATTTGTGAACTCCTTGACCATTACTAATGGACTCATTAATAGATGTGAAGCTCTCATAGAAAGTCTGGCACATATTTATGTCCTCAATGAATTCATGTATTATGGAATGAAAAACAAATACTGAGTGCTTTTTAAGGGTTTTGTGTGTAATAATGCATTTGGTAACCACAACAGCCCTAAAGGCACATTTTAGAGAAGAGGAAGCTGAGATCCAAAGAGGTTATGGAGTGCTAAGTGTGGTATAAACTCATTTTTGACTCTGCGTATTTGCATGTAGGAAAGTCTGCAAGGAATATACCCATCTCTAAATGATAAAGAAATTGGATGATTTTAAATTAAATTATGGATTTCCCACAAATATAATATAATTTATAATACTTAGATATGGTATTGTGATATATTTAATTTTGTAATCTTATTAGAATTTTTACTTTCTGCATTTAGGGAAACTTTTGGAGTTTAACCAGGGTCTTCTGTGAACTTAACCTTTGTCAATTGTTTACTCATGAAAGTTTTCCCAAATACTCAGATTAAATACACCATTAGTTTCCAGACTGGGCCCTGATTGACACAAGATAAGAAAGCAGAAGGAGGGAAGGCAGAGGTAAGAGCTCAAGTCACTGACAATTAAAGAGAGAAAGAATCTTGATTGAATGTACCCTCCCTACTGATGATTCTAGATTCCTAACACTTTGTGTGGTGGGAGTTGGGTAGAGTGAGGGTAGAATTGGGAGGCAGCGGGTAGCTGTGGAGGTAGACTATCCACTGAGATTACTGGGAGATGACTGGGATTTGGGGAGGATAGATTTTTAAGATGTACCCCACAAGTGATTGAGAAATTCCAAGGGTGTCTCAGCCGTTGTCAAACTTGGTCCCAAATAACTATGGTATGGGCCAAATTTCTCATAGGCCTTCCTTCCTTCCTTCTTTCTTTATCTTGTTCATGCTTTTATTGGTTTCCATCTTTTCTCTTGAGGGGGTGGGCAAGCAGTTTATCAGTTATTTCCCCCCAAGGATGAACTTTTAAAATTCCTACCCCTTTAAAAAATTTTAAGGAAAATTAAAATGTTTGTCACAAAAGAAGAAATTACTAATGGTGGACTTTCAGGTGTCAATGAAGGAGATTTTTTAAAGCAGGATCTTACTAGCTCATTCAAACTGTACAGAGAGGGGCCTCCTACTTATTATGAACCATTCAGCTGTTTTAGACTCACAGGCTCCTGGCGTTGGCAGGGGGATTGTGTACAATTAGTCCTGCCTCTTACTGGGTGTTCAAATTCCCTATACAGCCACTTTTCCCACTGGCAGCCTACATCCAGCTGGCGAGAAGCTGGTTTCATTCAAGAGGATCCACTCTTCTGGTACCTCTGACTACTTGAAAGTTCTCTCTCATGTTGACCTCAACACCTCCTCCCAGAAACTGAGGCACCTTTCAGACAAGAGCCCAACAGACAAGGTGTTTTTGCCTTCTGGATTCTTTCCATTGAAATTCACCCACAGGGTTTGCTGCCTGGGGTGGAGTTATGGCACTGGCTTTCTTCTAGAGAAAACCGTTACTGCTGTGATACCTGATACAATGTTCCCAGTAGGAAGGAAATAACTTTGAAATTCAAAGTTTTTGGAATTGGAAAAGACAGGGCATGGCAAAGTGCAGAGGATGTCTACTCCAGATTCAATGATCCTCTCCTTGCCAGGGATAAAAATTTCATTCTGAAAAAATAGAAATAAAATTCTAGTAGCAAGAACATTATTTACCCTACACACACGCAATGATCATTGTACCAGGTTCACATTTGGAAAAACAGGCAAATTTGTTCATTCAGATCAAACTGGTATCAAATAACCACAAATCCATATGTTGCCTTTTTTGTTTTGGTTGCTAGGCACAAGGAATTCACGGGAAGCTTGCTAAATATGTTTGACACATTTTTGCATGTGAATCATAAATATTAGTGGATTCTTTTCAGGAGTGGCTGTCATTCAGAGATAGGTATTGAACAAAGCTTTCTTCTTTAGAGAAAAAAGACCTACATTTCAGGCTGAAAGAAGGCCTGACTGGGTGTGAGAGCAGGTCCCCAGGTAGGATGTAAAAAAACAGTAGTGAAAATGACAGTTCTTTACGATTGTGTGGCATTTTGCAGTTAACAAAATGCCTCCCCATTCACAATCTCATATGATCCTCACAACTCTCCTACAAGATAGGTATTAGGGCTGGCAGCTGGCTCCATCCAAGAATAAAGTCGTGGTCACCTAAAAGCCGTAATGAGAGAAGAAACCCTCAGGAGAGAATCTCCTGAGAATGACTCTAGCTCATCCTGGCAGTTCTGGGGCTGTGCATCTTCAGTGTAGGAAGGCACACTCCACCACCCTGCTGAGTCCAGACATTTCATTTCTTATCTTGGTTTACTCAGTCCTGAGCCAGTGGCGCTTGCATAAATGTCCTTCTGGCATGAGGAAGGGAGGGAGGGAGAGAGAGAAAGAGAGAGAGAGAGAAAGGAAACAGCAGCTGTCAGCAGAGTGTCAGGCTGGGGACCTGCCATCTCGTTGAACAAAGCTCCGGCCAGCTCCAACAGTGTCCCGGGTGCAGCTCTCATCATGGCTAATGAGACTGTCCCCAGGTTCAGGATTACTTCCTGCCCTTAAAGGGAACAGGGAAAGAGGCTCCCTTAGCCGTTACCAAGGTGTCACTTATAAATACTTATAAATCATTAACCAGGAGCAGAGAGAGGAACCAGAGAGAGGTGAAAATAAATGAACCCTGATGCCAAGGCCTCCCAACACCGCATCTCAGATGGCCACATATGAGCATTAATCTTACCTGGTTATCACAAACATGCAATATGTTTGGGGCGGGAGGTGGGGAGGCTGCATTTTGAATTTTGTTTAACTCTGTTGGGTCCTTCAATGTTTAGTACTTTCACTGGGGCTGGAAAAGCCCTGTCTGTGTCTTGGGTGATCCAATCAATCCTCCTGCCTCCAATGGCATAGTAGATGGATGGCTTTCAGCAGCCACTCTTCCTGAGCTCCTGTCTCTTTCTTTTCTGCAGTTTTCCATGGAGGATCACTGCACAGCCACACTATAGTCCCACTCCAAGGACTCAAGGACTATTGAGTATTCTCTTTTCTCTGAGTGTCCACTGCTTAAAAGGGGATCAGGAAATAAGACTGGTTTAGGGTGCCTGGGTGGCTCAGTGGGTAAAGTGTCCGACTTCAGCTCAGGTCATGATCTAATGGTTCATGAGTTTGAGCTTTGCATCGGGCTATATGCTGACAGCTCAGAGACTGGGGCCTGCTTTGGATTCTGTGTCTTCCTCTCACTCTCTGCCCCTCCCCTGCTCGTGTTCTCTTTCTGTCTCTCAAAAACAAACAAACAAATGAAATAAGATGATGAATATGGATAATGGTTGAAGGTGGTTGATCATCAGTATATAGGAAATCACTATGCTATTTTACTTTATATGTATAAAATGTCCATAATAAAACATGTTTAAAGAGAGAAAACATCAAGGAAGTGGACTTGACTGAACCACAGAATGGAAGTTTTGATTCATTCAAGCTCTGGAGTCAGAATGGCCTGAGATTGAATTCCAGCTTGGCACTTTCCAGCAGTAACTGGCCATTTCACTTAACCTCTTGAGCCTTTCTTATCTGTAAAATCAGAGAAAAATTAGTTACTTTATCAGGTTTCTCTCAGCATTGGATGAGATAACAAAGTTTCCTTAAGTGATGGAAATCATCTTTAGTAAGTTTAAGAAAAAAGGGGGATAAAAGAGCACCTGGGTGGCTTAGTCAGTTAAGCATCCAACTTTGGCTCAAGTCATGATCTCATGGTTTGTGAGTTCGAGCCCCATGTTGGGCTCTGTACTGACAGCTCAGAGCCTGGAGGTTGCTTCAGATTCTGTGTCTCCCCCTCTCTCTGCCCCTCCCACGCTCATGCTCTGTCTCTCTCTCAATAATAAATAAATGTTAAAAAAAATTTTTTTAAAGGGGATATGTAGTATAAGGATATAAGGGTATTTCATATTTCAAAGATAGGACTGCAGCTCACTCTCAGGACCCAGCAATTGCACTGCTAGGAATTTATCCAAAGGTCACAAAAATGCTGATTCAATGGGGAGCATGCACCCCAATGTTTATAGCAGCACTATTATCAACAGTAGCCAAATTATAGAAAGAGCCCAAATGTCTATCAACTGATGAATGGGTAAAGAAGATGTGGTGTGTACACACACACAATGGAATATTACTTAGCAATCAAAAAGAATGAAATCTGGCCATTTGCAACACATGGATCGAAGTAGACTGTATTATGCTAAGTGAAATGAGTCAGTCAGAGAAAGACAAATATCATATGACTTCACTCATATGTGTAATTTAAGAAACAAAACAGATGAACATAGGGGAAGGGAAGGAAAAATATGATAAAAACAGAGAGGGAAGCAAACTGTAAGAGACTCTTAAATACAGAAAACGAACTGAGGGTTGCTGGAGGGGCGTTGGGTGGGGGAGTGGGCTAGTTGAGTGATGGTCATTAAGGTGGGCATTTGTTGGGATGAGCACTGGGTGTTACGTGTAAGTGATGAATCACTAAATTCTACTCCTGGAATCATTACTACACTAGATGTTAACTAACTTGGATTTAAATAAATAAATAAATAAATAAATAGAGTGAATTAAAATCAGGGATTCCAAGGACCATACTTGGTTTTATGTCTCTGGGTCTCTGCATGATTGTTCTATCATTCCCTTTGCCTCAGATCAGTTTTCTTCATTTGCCAGTCTGCACAAATGAAAATTTGGCTGTCAACAGCAGCTCCCAGGTTTACCTTTTCTCATTTCAATCACACAACCAGGCTGAGTTTGGATCTCCTGGTCTGGATTCCAAGTTTTCAGGAGCATGTCTCTTGTCTAGCTTGAATAAGACAGAGATCTACCCCTCTGCCCAAAAATGAAGGCCAGGAGCTGAGGTCATACTGTGTTAACATGGAAGCTCCTGTGGTGGCCATATGAATGGAGTTGGCGAGGAGAAGTTCCCATAGGAAGGGAGAGCAGTCTCCAAAAAATAATCAGGGCGAGGTGGTGGTGGTGCTGGGCAGACAGAATGAGGAGTCAAAAAATAAAATACTTAGAACATAGGAGTTTACAGTTGAGTACTGGCTTCTACTCATTTGAATCGACTCAACTTCATGCCCTCTGGGCAAAGTCTTAGTTTAGCCTATCCAGTAAGAAGAGGAGGAAAACAATAACTATTCCTTCATTCTTTTATTCCTTCATTCCAGTGTGCCTGCTCTGTGCCAGGCAAAATGAAACAGCAATAGAGACAAAATTCCCTGCCCTCGTGGAACTGAGGATGCAGTGATACAATAACAAAAGCTGAAATATATAAGGTGGAGCACCTTGGAGAAACATTAAACAAGCAAGTGGAACAGGAAGTGTGGGACCTTATAATTCTAAACAGGGTGGCTGACAAGTAAGTCCATTTGAACAACTACTCGAAGAAGGTGGAGGAGCGAGTCCTGCGGCTCTGGGAAAAGAGTATTCCAAGTAGAAGGAGGAGCAGGTACCAAAGCCCTGAGTCTGAGGGACCTGCAGCTGGAGTGAAGGGAGAGAAAGGCAGTGCATGAGACAGAGAAAACCAATGACCTTTATCCAGATCTTTAGGAGTTTTCTACCTGAGGAAGAGAAGAGGTGTGGTAAATATGAATGCTCATGGCCAGAGCACCAGTCTCATCCATTCTTTAGTGTTTTCTAAATAAACCATTTTGTTCCTCCTTTTTTTTTTTTAAATTCACATCCAAGTTAGTTAGCATATTGTGCAACAATGATTTCAGGAGTAGATTCCTTAATGCCCCCTTACCTATTTAGCCCATCACACCTCCCACAACCCTTCCGGCAACCCTCTGTTTGTTCTCTATATTTGAGTCTCTTATGTTTTGGTCCCCTCCCTGTTTTTATAATATTTTTGCTTCCCTTCTCTTACGTTCATCTGTTTTGTATCTTAAATTCCTCATATAAGTGAAGTTATATGACATTTGTCTTTCTCTGACTGACTCATTTAGCTTAGCATAATACTTACTCTCCAGTTCCATGCATGTAGTTGCAAATGGCAACATTTCATTCTTTTTGATTGCCGAGTAATACTCCATTGTATATGTATACCACATCTTCTTTATCCATTCGTTCATCGATGGACACGGGGCTCTTTCCATACTTTGGCTATTGTCAATAGTGCTGCTATAATCATTGGGGTGCATGTGCCCCTTCAAAACAGCATACCGGTATCCCTTGGATAAATACCTAGTAGTGCAATTGCTAGGTCATAAGGTAGTTCTATTTTTAATTTTTTGAGGAATCTTTATACTGTTTTCCAGAGTGGCTGCACCAGTTTGCATTCCCACCAGCAATGCAAAAGAGATCCTCTTTCCCCGCATCCTTGCCAACATCTGTTGTTGCCTGAGTTGTTAATGTTAGCCATTCTGACGGCTGTGAGGTGGTATCTCATTGTGGTTTTGATTTGTATAAATAAACCATTTCTAATGGAATCAACCTGTTATAAGTCAGTTTCTTACGCTGTAAGAATAACAAGAAATTATACACAGGTTGCAAATTGAAGGCCTTGTATAACAAGAAATTATACACAGGTTGCAAATTTCCTGCATGGAAATGTCAGGACAACCCTCACCTCCACAAGCAACTAAAACAACTAAAAATAGGTGCACAGTGTGGGACAGCCAAGGGTTCCATGAAGACTCCATCTCAATGGCCTTTTGCATACAGATGGCCCCCTGAAGAAAGAAAATGCAAGGCCAGGATTTCTTGTAAGAAAGAAAATAACCACCTCTTAAAAAAATACAGTTTTTTCCAGTGCCCTTCATTCTGCATATTAATCAAGAGAGGATGCATTTAGTACCAGAGAAAAAAAGGCATGTTATGTGACTGTGTCCCACAGCCCTTTTTGCAATAGTCACAGCTGAGTGTTTTGAACAAGGATATTAGCTAATCAAGGACCAGGAGAAAATGGAAAGGGAGAGCCAGAGAGGAGAATTTCATGGTCCCAGAAAATCAGCATCAATCCAAAGCCCACACTAATGTCCCGCTCTTCTCCGGAAGCCATGATTTGTTTAGTATCAGAATAGTCTGTACTTTCATGCAAAACGCAGCTTGTTCTGAGCCTTGGACAACTACCCATAAGAAAGGATGTGTGGTTATTGGGTGAGGGATTCCAGAAGTTAAGCACCTGTCAAACATCTGGGCAGAATGAATAGAGGGAAATGTAATTTAGACAGAGGAAATGAATTACAAAGGAGAAGCACAGCAAATTCAATCCTCCTGTAGCAGGTGGGCCAGGAAAAGGGAAGGTGGGCAGAACAAGCCTCTTAACTGACCTACGTTAGTAACAGTATTCTCTCTCTTTAATACCTGATTCTGATGATCAGGTCAGGGAACTTCTTTCTGTAGTTTGGAATGGGCGGTGTCTACAAGAGGAACCTTTTCTAACAGGTACTTTGCATCTATCTTTAAACTTGTGACAAAATGTGTAAACATATGCAAAAATACTGGTTTCATGGATGAATGAAATAGGCAAGGCAAAGGAAGTAGGACATTTTCCACCTTTTTCTCACATGTGTACACTTTGGTACATCGAGTTTGGTTTTGTCATCATGAAATGAATTATGATAACTATTGTTTCTTTCTCCTGGGCATTTTTGATTCCAAGAGAAGAGGATTTGGGGGTAAAATATGCTAAGTCACATTATATCACAGAGCACATCATTATTAAAGTGTGGGTCTATCTATCTTTTCTTGTCTAAATTTATCTATCTATCATCTATCAACTATCAATCAATCTATTTATCTATTAATATCTATCTATCTCTCATCTGTCTCTCATCTATCAATCATCTATCTATCTATTTAATCATCTATCTATCTATCTAATAAACAGTACAGATATATGCTACAAAATTTGAAGGTTATATATTCTTCCCCACTCCATCCCCAGTCGCATTCCCCAGAGAAAAGAGACATTATATGCATCCTTTGTTTAACAGTACCATACACATTGTTTCTACTATGCCTTTTTATTTCACAAAGTAACATTGAGATGGCTCCATATCACTACCATGTCTATTTTTTTCAAAGGCTGCACAGTATTCCATTGCCTCTTGTTCCATTGCATCTTCTATTTAACCACTCTCCTCATGATGAATGTTTTGGTTGTTTCCAAGATTTTGTCACTGCAAATGTTACTGTATTTCTGGATGTTAGGCATTAGTAAAGACAGCCAATGTAGAAATTGCTCAATTTGTTGATAGATCATGCTTTACAGTTGAACTGAAAATGTGGAATGACAGTCTCGTGTCTCAACTTGATGCAATGGGGAGTAATAAAGCACTATGTTTTTCTACCATCGATTACCACGAAGTATATAAACAGTGTCAGAAAGGAAGAAGGGAAATACTCTTGGTTATTTTTTAATCAACTTTCAATCTTTTATTCACCTGGACAGGGCAAGAATAGGATGGACAGCACTTTCTCTATTCCAACTTAAACGTTTTTTGATGCCTTTATTTAAACTTAAGTCTAGACATTAATCACAAAACACAGAGAGGTGATACAATAGACTAGATTATGCTATTTCAACCTGGTTATGCTGGTAACCTGTTTCAGGGTGAGAGCTGGTCAAGGAAGAAATTTGTTTGAGATTTTCAAGATGGAAGCAAAATGGTAGACATAACCATGAGGATTATGTGGTCATATATGGTGAGGGGCAGAAACAGAGATATTGGGCGCATTCCGGCTGGTCCTTGCTGTCCTCTGCTCTGCTACTGGGTCATCATTACAACCTCCAACCCTGTAGACCAACAGAGGCATCAAGCCCTCCAGGGGCTTGGCTGCCTATAGCTGAACAGAACCACAGCCACCCTTGGATCCTTCCGTGAGCTCCTCCTTCATGGCCCTACTCTAGCAGTTAGACATGGTTGGCTTCTCAGATTTCCCTGGAAGGTCTGACATGTCCATCCATGTCAGTGCTTCAATTGGACTGGCTAATGATTCTTTCTTTGATCCTCTGGCTCTTTCTTGTAGACCTTTCCCATTCTAGTGTATTCATATTCTTACTGTAATGATTTTGGCTCTGCTTTTCTGCCTGGATCCTGACTGCTACATACAGGAAACACTCACTTGGTTATATCCTTCCTGAAATACCTTATCCATTTCCAGACTCTGTGTTATGAGAGGCAGATGAGAAACTTGAAGGTAACAAGATGGTGGTTCTTTCTCTACTTCTAATTAGGCAGCAAAAACGAAGCAGTTTAAGCTTTCATTAGGAGATGTGAATTAAACATCCAGGGGATGATTTTGGTGGTCTTTAGAAAAAGTATAAGTTCTCAGTTTCAGATGGCTTAATTGCAGTCCTTCAAAAGGGTGAGTAAATGGTCCTAAGAGTCCTTTCTAGTTCTAATGTCATACCATAGCCACATAAAGACTCAAGAAATGCCACATTAAGTCAGTTCACTGGTTCCAGCCAATCATTCTTTCTCTCCCAGTGTCCCCAGGAGATGTTTATCTGAGGATACAGCTGTACTCCAGTATATCACCTAAATGTGAAAGATGCCTTTCAGCAGGCTTTCCCAAACCCTATTAACAACCCTTCCTTTGTCTCCTATTTAATGCCATTCATTATTTCATTGCTTCTGTTTGGAGGACAACCTTGTTTTCTCTATAGAATGTTGCTTGTCAATATTAAAGTCCTGAAGTCAGATGTTTTCTATATAATTTTGTTGGCCTAAATACCTGGTTAAACTTGCCTGTTGACCTCACCTAAACAGTGTTATTTTTCTTCTCTGTGAGACCTACTTTTGGGATACCAAATTCTTTTCTTTTTCTTATTGTGGTAGAATATATATAACATGAAAGTGACCATTTTAACAATTTTTAATTGTACTACTTAATGGCATTGATGATACTCACAATGTTGTACAACCATCACAACTATCTAATCCCAAAACTTTTTCATCTCCCCAAACAGAAGCTCTCCAACCAAGCAATACTTCCCATTCCTTCCTCTCCCCAGGCCCTGGTAACCTTGAATCCACTTTCTATCTCTATGAATTTGCCTCTTCTAGATATTTCATATAAGTGGAATAATAGAGTACTTGCCTGGTATATTTTGTGTCTGGTTTATTTCACTTAGCATAATGTTAATCTTAAGATCCCAGACTCCTTCTGTTCAGATTGAATATAAGGTTCCTCCTCTCCCCTCTTATTTTGGGAATCTTTTTATGACTTTACTTTATCTTGGTTTCTAAACTGTCATTCTAGGAGAAAAGAGACCCAAATATATTGGGCCTTGTTCAAATGTGATGTTTTAAAAACATGAAGTGATGAAGAAATAAATTCAACATAAAGATATTCTTTTATAAGGCACGATAGTCTTAAACACAATTATTATGCAGATTAAATAATTAATAAAACATTTTTCTATCTTTGTGTTGAGAGTTGAAATTATAGAGCTGATATATTATTTCAAGGTTCCTAGGTTCCTGACTATCTAATAATGGTCTACAAATATTTAAACATATCCTAGTCCTTCAATATATGGGAGAGATAACATGTCCGTGTATCTTTAATGCATGATTAATCCTTTTTGACGTTTCTCTTCAGTGCTGAGGAAGATGGTTGAATTAGCTTGTGGCTGCATTGACAATAACTTATCTCTTCCTCTTTCATTCCTGAAGGGAAATGTCATAACAAGAACCCACCATTAAATAAAACGTGTACATCACAGCTTTTTTTTTTTAATTTTTGAAAAACAAAAGAGGCTGACCTCAGAGTCAGAAGGAATTTATACTGAACAAAGAAACAACGAGACCTAAATATAGAATCTTATTTGTTTTAGAATTTGCTATTTTTCCTGTGGCAAGAAAATTGCTCCAGAGTATAATGCAACAGGAAAATAATTGCTTTCTAACTAGGTAAGTAGATTGTAAAATTATCTAATTGTAAAAATATCAGCACTGCAACATATATAATTTATAGTTTAGTTTATTTGATCACTTATTCAGCCAGCCAGCCAATAAATGTTACTGAGTGTCTACTTTGTGCAAGGTATTGTGGTAGACATTGTCTGCTCTGTCCAATATGGTAGCCAATAGACATGTTGACCTTTGTAATATAAATTCAATAAAATATAAAAAAAATCACTTCCTTTGTTGCTCTAGCCACACTTTAGGTACTCAACACACACATGGAGAAAAGGGCCAGCATATTGGACAGCACAGTTGGTAGACCATTTCCATTAATGCAGAAAGTTCTAATGGGGAGCCCTGGTGCAAAGTATAAAAAAGTATAATATAAGGTTTTTCCTTAAAAGAGTTTGCAATCTAGTTGCATATTTGTAAGGAAAAGGAGTATAATTCTTGTTTCATTTTGCAATACATTATAGCAATAGAATAATAGGAGCTGCCCTTTTGGGGGCATGTACTATTTGCCAGGTCCTACTAAATTCTTTGCACATGTGGCAGAACAGAAATAATATCTTTTCTCTGTGCTTATTAGTCTTTCCCTCATTCTCATCTTGCAAGTGTGTATGGGACAGTAGCCTCTTGCAGATCTGGCTGTATTGCCATGCAGGTTTACAAGAATGGAGAAATGGACACAGGACTAGAGTGGGGACAGGAAAGGGTAGAAGATAAAACAGCAAGATTCTGTGGTCTCAAACTGGGAGAGGAGTTGAATATCATGAAAAGAAAGGTTCTGACCAGTTATGGGGTATAAGGGAAATATATAGGAAAAGAAAGGAGATTGTCAAGGGTTTTTTTTTTTTTTGGCCAAAAATATATATTCCTTCCAGAAATTAAAAAATGTGAGGAAAAAAAGTACAGTTATTTTGAGGTTGATATTTTTTAACTGGACTGTATTCTTTGATCATCACATTCTGAGACAAGGCAATGAAAGTCACAGATAAAGTTATAGTATCATTTTCATTAATTTCACTTTTACTACTACTTTGCAAGGTAGGCTATTCTTTTTTTTTAATGCACAGCCTGAAAGTTAGAGAAGTTAATACCTGCCCAGGATCATGTAGTCAGTAAGTGGTAGTGTCAGATTTGAACCTAGGGATATATGACTTCAAAGTCCATGCTTCAGTTGTTCTGAGTTACTGCCTCAATACAAGAAGGATCAGGTAGTATGTGATAAAGTGCCAAGAAAGTCATACAGAAAGTAATAAAAGCTATGAAGTCCAAAGGAACACAGGTTATAGTGATCTGGAGTGGCTAGTACATGTTTCATGAACAGGGTAAAATATAAACTGGCCTTGGCGGACTGGTAGGATTTGATGGAGAATGGGGAGAGGTGGACAAAGGAATAAACAAACAGAGCATGAACAAGGGCACTGGCTATAACAGAGGTCTTCTGATACTGGCATGAGAAGTTGGACCAAATTAGGGGTAAAAAGACTAAACAAACACTTTGATGAAATTGCTGCTGGAGGCCATTTAAAGATTTAAAGATGATAATTGAGACAATACTTAAATTTCAGCCTATTTGCAAATTGCTCAGTCCTCGCTGGTAAATGGTGGAGCTGGACCCAATTCATCTTTCTGTGGGATTAAAAAAAATTGTTTTTAGGAGAGAAGGAGAGCACAAGCTGGGGAGAGGGGCAGAGAGAGAGGGAGAATCTTAAGCAGGCTACATGTCTAGCACAGAGCCTGATGTGGGGCTTAATCTCACAACCGTGAGATCATGACTGGACACTTAACCAACTGAGCCACCCAGGCACCCCACTATGAGAATTTATTTTATGTGTCAACCTGACTGGGCCAAGGGTGCTCAGATATTTGGTTAAAAATGACTCTAGGTGTACCTGAGTAGGTGTTGCTAAATGAGATTAACACTGAAATCAGTAGACTGAGTAAACCATATTGTCCTTTCCATTGTGGGTGGACCTCTCCCAATCCTTTGGAGGCAAGTATAACAAAAATGTGGACTAAGGAGAATTTGAAGACTCAGACTTGGACTGGACCTACACTGCCCTTCTGGATCTCCAGCTTGCTGATTCTGGGTCTTAGAACTTCTAAGCCTCCATAATCTTGTGAACCAATACCTTATAATAAATCGTGTGTGTGCATGTGTGTGTATCCTATTGGTTCCGTTTCTCTGGAGAACCCTAATATACATGGCCCCTGCAGGTTGATCATGATGCAACAGTTTATCAGAAAGTTCAACTCTATCTGTAGCTCCTCAGGGTGCGAATTCAGAGCCAAGACAGGCATTCTGTCTACTCCCATCTCTAGGTGTAGCCTAGAACTAGAGGGATTCCTACTAAGTCTGGATGGACAAGAAGATCCAGAGGCCAAGGATCAGGTCTGAGCAGCCCTTCCTATGGCCAAAGACTAGTCTTCTCAGACTTCTTAGAGAAACTTTATTGAAACAGCATGACTTTCCATAACAGATAAAATCAGAAAGGAAAAGACAAGACTATCCAAGGGACACAATGAAGTTTTGTGACCAGATTTGCACTGGGAATGTTCTGTTCATGATTCTACCTGGTATTCCTCTGAAAAACCTCTTCAAGTAGAATCCAGTAATCCCAAAATAGCAAAATGACCCAGCTTCAGTTCTTCAGCTAAGTAGGACAACTTGTTCCATTGAATCAGACTCTGGGGTTAGCCCTGTCCCAGCCAGAGTATGAACTTCTGTGTCCAGGTTTTTTGCACATAATCTTTGCTACATGGAACAATTAGACCAAAAGTTCTCAACCTGGAGAGATTTAAAATGAGGAAACAAACTTGGAGGTAGGGCTCTACCTCCAGATATTAAGACTTAATTCTCTGGATGGAAATCTAGCATGGATACATTTTCATGACTCCAGTGAATCTAAAATTCAACCATTTTGGGGTGCCTGGGTGGCTCAGTTGGTTAAGTGTCCAACTCTTGATTTCTGCTCAGGTCATGATCTCACAGATTGTGAGATCGAGCCCCACATCAAGCTCTATGCTGACAGCATAGAGCCTGTTTGGGATTCTCTCTCTTTGCCCCTCCCTTGCTCATGTGCACATGCTCACACACTCTCTCTCTCTCAAAATAAATAAACAATTAAGAAAATAATAAAAATAAAATGCTACCATTTTGAGTTGAGAAACACTCATCTGAACCATTCCACAGCAATAGCCAACATAGGACCAAGATACTGTTGGATTAGCCCCCAGATTCTGAGTAGAATTAAATTCCTGCAATGCTCTTTCATGCAGTTTTGCCAGAATAAGGCATAAACCACATCCTCCACTCTCCCACTCTCCCTGTTTTGTTGTGACTAAGGAGTGTCCTTTAGGGGGCTACTGTCTCCTCTCTTTTCCCCCCATATTCCTCTGATCCCTATCACCTTCCTCTGACTCTGGGCCTTTGCTATTCAAAGTATAGTCAGTCTTGAGACCAGCTCCTGTGGCATTACCTGTGCTTGATAGAAATGCAGACTCCCAGCCTCCACCTAACGAGTCAAATTCTGAAATGTAATAAGATCCCCAGGTGATTTTTATGCACTTTATAATTTGTGAATCACTGTTCTGTACAGCCTCTACATGGATACCACTGGGATAAATGCCCTGCATTAGGACATTTATTATGCAGATGGTGCACTCTGTTTCTTTTTTCATCTCCTAAAAATTGAGGTCATCAGTGGGGCACCTGGATGGCTCAGTTAGTTAAGCATCTGACTCTTGATTTCAGCTCAGGTCATGATCTCACGGTTTGTGGGTTTGAGCCCTGACTAGGGCTCCACGCTGATGGTGCGGAACCTGCTTGGGATTCTCCCTCTGTCTCTGCCCCTCCCCTACTTGTGCACACATGCACACGCCCTCTCTCCCTCTTTCAAAATAAATAAACTAAAAAAAAAAAATGAGGTCATTAGTTTCGTACCATAAAGCCTACTCTCCAACGTTAGTCATTAAGTGACATTACATATAAAGTATACTCAGAGTCATAGAGAGGGAGAGAGAGAGAGAGAGAGACCAGCCAGTTGTCACTGCAGTTGGCCAGACAACTGACTGATGGGTGAGGAGAAGATGCATCGAATGCCAAAGCTCAGCCCTCAGTTATGTACTCAATGCACAACAGCTGAATATATGAGCTAGTGAGATGCCATCCATATTTCTTAAATCTCTTGTTTTCTACTTGATTTGACTTTGGCCTCTCTTAGCTTGTGTTGAGTGGGATCTCTTTCTAGTATGGCTTAGTGGCTCCAGGGTGGCACTGGCAGCTGGGTCTGAGTAATGCCTTAGGTATTTGACTATTTCAACAGACATGGCAAGGGACTGATGGATCCAAAATAAATCTCTTGAGCACACGCTGCTCTTTAACTCCTCATTATTCGTTGAGAAAAGTCTCCTGGTATTGAGAGTAGAAGCCCAGAGAAGTTTCAGTCAAGATGAGCTTCCTCTTCTCTCCTAGTCTCTCACCTTGGCCACTCCCATTTAATGAGGACTGTGTCTGGGTTCCAAAGGGGGCATCATAACAAAATGTTACACTGAGATTAAGAATATGGGTTTTGGAGTCAGGTAAATTTTGTTTGAATCCTACTTCTGCCACACCCAAGTTTTGACCTCGGGTGTATTTCTTCTTGAATTTTAACATCAGTGTTTTCTTCTGTAGAGCTAGGATGGTGAGAATACCCATCTTATAGGAAGTTTGTGAAGATTAAATGTAGAGTACATAGCATTGCATCTGTGACACAGAAGGGCTCCGTAAATAGTATTATGATCATCATTATTATCATAGTCTGCATTATATACATTAGCAAGCTCTGTGGATCTAGGGTGAGACTGGGATTCCCTTAGGACTGTAGCTTAATCTCACTTAGGTATACATAGTGTTCTGTGAGTTGCTTTGAAGTACTCTAAGTGTGAAGAACATAGGCATCCTCCTCTTAAAAATAGCAGGTATATTTACTTACACACAGGCTCCTGGGGAAACACTCTTTCTGAAGAACAAGAATAAGCTGGAGCAGTCTTGGGTGATTCTTAGAAATCCAAGAGTGTACTGCAACAAAATTCAAGTCCTTTTGCAAAAGGACTTAGCACCATGCATATATTTGTTTAAAGGAAGCTGCTACCAAGTTTTATTCATTGTGCTCATTTTTGAGCCACGCTCTAGTTTCAACCAAGGGCTAGACTGTCCCCGGTCTACTGAACTTCTCTGTGACAGCTCGAACTCAGCTTCTATTGGAATGCCAGAGCTTAAAGGCCAAGAGTTTGAATATCCTGATGCCAGGTTATTCTTGGCAATAACCCACCTCGGCCCAGATGGAGTCATGAGGCTCTGTCCTCTTTATTCAGGGCTGGAGCCAGAAGAGAGCTCCTCTGTGTAGAGGAAGGCAGGCATGAGAATCCCACCTGGGCACACCCAGGGGCATCCCTGTGGATAAAGAAAGGGTACATACGATGCGTTCACAGTCTTTTTCAAATGGTTTTCTTTAAATAACAGAATCCTTTTATTGAACAAGGAAGTGTCCCATTACATGAAAGAGATAAACCATCTTTAGTTTTGGTTGATAAATACATCTATGTGCATAAGGGACATTGGGAGGTTTTCTTTTTCTAGACAATCACAGCTGCGTGTGCTTATTTGCTCACTCACACGCATACCCTCATCCTCAGTGGCCCCTGTTGCTTGCCGCTTAGGAATCCCAAGGCTCTGTGAACATTATTTAAAAATCACCGCACTAACTGATGTCTGAGGCACAGTCAGCTCCTGTTTTCCATTATACCAATGAAGCAAGTATGGCTCTGGGGATAAAAAGGGATTCCATGTGCTGGGGCAAGGGTGGGATAGAGTCTGGAAGAGAAGCCAAAGCTCAGAGAGTGAGCCTGGTGTTGAAGCACATGAAACAACTAAGGGCCGAGGGAAGGGCTGAGTTTTAGTGGTAGAGGTGAGCAGCTTTTTAAGAGCAAAGCAGGCAGGGATTACTTCTGTGTTCTCAGGCACGAAACACTTGCCAGCAGCTCACCTGAGGCCGTGTTTGGCTGTGGTCCATTCATGGCCTAGAGTGTTCCTGTACCATTAGTCCCAATCACAGTGCCTGGTTTTGGTTAGATGCTCCTCCTCTGTGGTTGGCTTCATGTGTGAGCTGAGTAAGGAAGCCTGGGAGGTTGGCAGAGGGCAAAGGGCAACGTGATGAGTTCAAGTTTGCATGCACTTAAGTCTATGTAGGACCCTAGAGCTCTGGACCTTTTGAGTTACCATTTATACCTATAAGGTGTGTGTGTGCTTCCAATCATATAGAAGCCGTTTTGTACTTACTCCCTACCCTGAGATCTGTAAGACAGAAATCTGACATTTTGATCAATCAAAAATCTTCATTGACTAAACCTTTAGAAAGATTGAAACTTAAAGAATGGGTGGTTTAGAGGCACCTGGGTGGCTCTGTCGAGATCCGGTTTGATCTCACTCTTCGTGAGTTCGAGACTCGTATCAGGTTCTCTGTGCTGACAGCTCGGAGACTGGAGACTGCTTTGGATTCTGTGTCTCCCTCGCTCTCTGCCCCTCCCCCACTATCACTCTGTGACTCTCTCTCTCAAAAATAAATAAACATTTAAAAAAATTGAAAAGAATGGGTGGTTTACACAGAAACGAGGAAAACATTAAGTAGTAGTCAGGTTAGGAAAACACGCTGGCAGGGTTAGAAAACTTAGGGGGAAATAATCTCAACCACTTTGAAAACCAGGCCAAAAAATACAAATAAAAACAGAGACAATCCTTCCCTCTTTAAATGTTGTCCTAACGTTTAGATGTTTAGGTACTATCTATTTTTTTAATTTTTTTTTTTTTGAGAAAGAGAGAGAGTGTGAGCAGTGAGGGGCAGAGAGAGAGACAGACCCAGAATCCAAAAGCAGGCTCCAGGCCCTGAGCTGTCAGCACAGAGCCCCACATGGGGATCAAAGTGAGATCATGACCTGAGCTGAAGTCCAAAGCTTATCGAGTGAGCCACCTAGGTGCCCCAAGATGTTTAGGGGCACCTAACATCTAGGTACCCCAAGATGTTTAGGTACTATCTAAATATCTAATACGTAGGTACTATCTAAATATCTAACATTTAGATATTTAAAGCTATGGATTTTCAAAATTCTCTCACAGAGTCATTAATAAAACCTGCAAAAATGTTCTCCATGATCCAAAATATGGTTCTTCTGCTTGGGATGGGCTGATGAAAGTGGAAAAAAAAAGTCAGCCATCAAGATTGACTTAAAATGCAATTTCCATTCAAAATTGGGCTTCCCACCCCAAAGTATTCAACTACTGTTTTATCTTTTTTTTTCCCCCTCTCCTCCCTATCTTTGGAAAGCAACCCCTGAAGGAATCACTGGGCTGCCCTGTCCAGCTCAACGCAAACAGGAGATCAAATGGCCAAAGGCTGTGGGAGGGAGGAGGCCGCAGGGCATAATCTCTCCAGGGGAGAGGGAGGGTAGCTTCCCGAGAAAAATGGAGGCCTTTGGCGCGCTGACCCGCCCTGAGCTGGGACTAAACCTGGGGCTGCAGCAGTGAGTTGATTTCCTTTTCGTCATGCAGAGTCTGGGTGGTGATACACACCAGCCCTCATCCAGCCTGGAGTGTGGTCTGGTCGGTGCGGAAAGCGCATTTTGGAGAAAACCCCACTGTCATGGGAGTGGAAGTGCTGGAGCTCTGAGGCCAGAGAGGGTGGGTGAGAGGTGGAGGGCAGGGTGGATTCGCAGGGGAAAGGAGGTAACCCAGACGGCCCCCGCAGATTCTAAACAAAGTCTAGGTAAGAAAATTGAGTCTCTCAGAAGGGCCCACCGAAGAAATTCCATGGGCATCTGCAAGTCTAATTTTGATACTCCTTGGGCGTCAGTAGGGAACCGCCTGTCGCTGTCCAGTTCGTCTCTCGTCTTTAGGCAGCAAGTGGAGCGGTGGGTGCCAGTGAGCCTGTGCGGCCGCCTCCCTGGGTGCCCGGCCTCCGCGATGTGCAGGCATCTGCTCGAGCTGCCGGCCTAAAATAGAATGTCTCATTGTGATGGATTAATCCTTGGCTCGGATCCTGCCTGGGTCACCAGCTCAGCCTGCGCGACGTGCTGGGGGTGGGGGGGAGGGACGAGGGGCACTTAACTCGTTCAGCACATTCCCCCTTCTCTCCTCAGCACAAGTGCCCCCGTGTCCAGCTGCTCAGCCCTTGAGCAGAAACAGAGATGCAACTGGCAGGTGCTTGGGGTGGGCCTCCAACCTGACGACTGTTTGCTTCCTTCTAAGTGGCTCTTGGAACCCTGGGGACAGAGAACCAAATTAAGGGGGACGTTTCCCTCTGATCTCTGAGCATTTATTTTCTACTTCTCATTTAGCCTGTTTCTATCTCAATCTCCTCATCTGTAAAATGGGGATTATAATTTTACTTACCTCGTAAGGCTAGTGTTATGATAACCAATACATAGAAAGTGCCTACAGCTTCCGAAAAGGACAAATATTGAATGATTCCTTTATATGAAATGCCTCGAGTAGTCAAATTCATAGAGACAGAAAATCAGAAAGTAGAATGATAGTTGCCAGGGCGCGAGGACAGGGGAGAATGGGGAGTTAGTGTTTAATGAGTACAGAGCTCAGTTTGGGAAGATCAAAAAAGTTCTGGAGACGGATGGCAGTGACGGTTGCACAAGAATGTGAATGTATTTAATGCCACTCAATTTTGCACTTAAAAATGGCTAACATGGTAAATTTTGTATATATTTTTTACCTCAACGAAACACACACACTGTGCCCAGTGTATAAAGGGCTATGCAGTGTTGGCTATTAATATTATTCTCTCATGATATATATCATTTCCCACTTGATTTTTTAAATGAAGCTTCTTTGTGTGTGTTTTTTTTAATAAAAAAAAAAAAGCCCCTTGCTCGTATATATGTGTTTCCATCACCTCACTCAAAGGCATCTTCAGTTTACATACACAAAACGTATGAGTGAGTATGTGTTGAGCCAGGAAATAGAATAGCCCAGAATACAGTGAATTCTATTGCCCTCAACCCCCTGACTCACAAAGCAGACAGTGGGTAATGCTGAAGGCATGCAGACAAGACACCCGGAAAGGCTATGACAGAGTGACAATGACTCGTACTGCTTCTGAAGAAGCAGATTATTAGCAATAATCGAGGGTAACCTGTGAGAGCTGCTCAGGGACCCACCTCAGGGCCACCTCGTGTTTGGAGGACTCTTTGGAGGGTGAAGCAACATGGCAGGTACCCCTAGGGTGGACTTGAAGCTTCATTTGTGATTCTTTGCTGCCAGTCTCCCGGGACTGACCCTTAAGAAATCCAGGCTTTGGAGGAGGAAGTAGGGAGTTGTGCGTTCTACTCTTCACTATAAAGTCCATCTTTTCAGTAGGGTGGACTCTCTTCTTTTCCTATCATCCTTTACCATCCCATCCAAAGTGAGCAGGGGGGAGAGCCAGTCTCTAGTTTTCAGTAAATATTCCAAACCTAACTATTGCAAGCCATCCAAGACATCGTGTGTGTGTGTGTGTGTGTGTGTGTGTGTGATCACCTAAAAAAATTCTTTGGAAAGATCTAGAAATGATTGATTGTATCTTCTAAGCGAGGAAAAAAACCAGAGGGAACAATCTGAGGCTTAGGGCATGAAAATTCTTGAGTCTCACACCGTAAGCATGAGGCTATTTTTGTGTGGCATATTTTCACAAGCTCATTGAGGGTGTGAGGCTTCATCAGAAAGCAACAGTTCACCTTGCGCGAGGCTGAAGTTAATTTTCAGGGACCTTAAACAACCTTTGGCCCTGGCTGGGGAGGCAGGAGGAGATGAGTGACACTGGGCAGCAGAAATGAAAAGCCACAGGCAGATGATTAAAATGGTGGCTGAAAAGGGCAGCAGAGAAAAGAGAAGCCAAAGGCTTGAAGGTTACAAGAGAGCATTAGTGCTGCTGGAAAAGGTTTGGGGGACAAAATGCATGTTTAGGCTCTGGCTCCAGCTCTCCCACTGACCTGAATAGTTTGCCCCACACTGACCTCCAGTTCACACACTTTGGTCTTCTAATGCAGGTTTTGCTTAAATTCCCTGTTGGCTAGTGATTGTAGATGAGTCACTAGCCAAGGTGATGAGTCACTTCCCAAGGTGGCAGAAAGGTTGTACTCTTTCTGCCACCTTGGGAAGGCGTATTCTGCTGAGTAGGCCCAAACAGAGTGCGTGACAAGTCCGTTCCTTGTCAGCCAAAGCCTCGCTTTTGAAGCCTCCCCATGGAGCATCTGGAGGGACAAGGACAGGGCAGCATGTAGGAGCTGGGGAACATGAACCTTATCTGAGCTGCCGTGACTGTTATTCCCTTGTGCAGGATCAGATGTGAAGATACTGCCCTCACAGGGGTCCTGGACCCAGCCCTGGGGTCCAATGGCACCTTATTCCAGAGGAGGATGGAATGGCCTGCTAGAAAGAGCAAGCTGCTGCTTTCAGCAAGGGGGCTGAGACACATCATCCGTGTACACTTTGCACACAGACAGAAATCTGAAATAAAAATGAATTCAGATAAAAGTGTTTAACATTCACACGGAAGTGAGGAGAGGCAGATTGGCTCAGTGCCCAGAGAATCAAGAAGCAGTCATTTCTAAATCCAACTCAGCTGTTGGTGACCTTGAGCAAATCACTTAACCTCTCCATTTCTCAATTTCTCAGGAGCTATGGTGCTGACCCGCTAATCAGCTACACAAAGGGTTAATTGAGGGGAAAGCAGGGGAGGAAGAAGAGGAGAGAGACAATGTTAGTACAATTCCTTGCCTATGGATACAAAGTGTTAAGAAACACAATAAAGCCTTTGTAGTAACTTTTGGATATGCATGTTGCAATTGCATTTCTCCGTCCCATGCATTTGGGTTGTGTTCTCACTAACTCAGGATGACACAAGCCTACTCACCAGGCTGAGTACGCCACAGATGGTGCTTGTCTCAGTCATCATGGTGTAATGAAATAGAGCACACTACTTCATGTACCTCTGTAGTTCCTGACTTGACCTGCAAACTGGTCAGGTAAATCTTAGTGTGGTTCACCAGGTAGATTAAGAGTCCTGGATTATGACACAGACATTTATACTTCAGGTTTCATATTTTGCTTGGGGTTCTTAGAGATTTTGCTCTCCCCGTATTTCCCAACTGTAGTCTCCAGGTAAAAAGAAAAATGTCATCTTTTTATTAATCTATGTTTAATTTAGCTAATCACTTTGGAATCTGGATCTGGCAGTATTCAATTATTCTGCACTGGTCAGAAGCAAAAATAATGGTTTCTCTTGAGCATCGATATTCTGTTCAAGGAGATTGTGAGTTACAAACCAGTTTTCACTTATTCCAAGAAAAGCACATTTGTGGGGCCCCTGGGTGGCTCAGTCGGTTAAGCAACCCACTTTGGCTTAGATCATGATCTCACAGTTTGTGAGTTCCAGCCCCACATCGGGCTTTGTGCTGACAACTCAGAGCCTGGAGCCTACTTCAGATTCTGTCTCCCTCTCTCTTTGTCCCCCTCCCAATTGTGCTGCCTCTCTTTCTCTCAAAAGTAAATAAATAAACATTAAAAAAAATCACATTTGCTATGAACCTCTTTTTATGACTTATATGACTAAATCTTTGTGGAAGTAGGGTGAGAGAGAGAGGCTGAAGGAGATGAGTGATCTATATAACATTCTATGGGGAGGTGGGATGTAGGGTGTCATTGATGTACCTATTTCACCTGTATTTGTTAGTAGCCAGTGTGTTTAGACAATGAGATGAGACCTGCCTTTTTGCTCGGTCCTCTATGGAGAGACTAACCTCATATATTTTTGTTTTACTTAGGGTCTATGCTCTAAAACTAAACAGCCAGATGCCTGGAAATGAAACGAATTAATTTCTCTTTAGCCAATGCAGTTATGTCTTTGACTTGAGTATTCTGCATGTCTGTGTTATTTTCTGCAGCGTTTCAATATAAATGTCTAACAAGGTGACCAGAAATAATAAGCTCTTGACGTTTCCCTCCCCCTCTCAAACAGAACGTAATTATTCCCTGACACCAACTTTCCTTGTCAGGAGAGTCCCACAGAGCCTAGAAGCAGGGACATTTTAGCCTTTACAGATTAGCAGAGCTGAGGAATTTGTAAGAGTAGCTTTAAAATAGCTGAGGTGTCAAACAGGGGTCAGTTTTCACATAGGACATTTATGGTGAAGAGTCTGGTTAGTAACTCACATTGCTTAGAGTATTTATTTATAGTAAATTAACTATTGCAAAGCTTGATCTCTATTTATTTCAGAGGGTATAGGAAAGTCAAGCATGCACGCACAGGTGCACACATACACACAGGGGACCCAGACATCACCTGAACATCCATTCTTTAAGTTTATTCTACCTTCTAATAATGATTGAGATGTGAAAACAAGGCTTTGTGCTTACAGAGGGGAATTTTTGTTAGCCAATTTTGTAGACTCGTGCTTAGCTTAGCGTGGGACGGCCCTACACGGTATAGCAAAGACTGTTTCCAATGCCACTTCTGGGCCTCTTTGTCCCCCTTTGCTCACCTGTGTCCCCAGATCATCCTAAAACCCAAAGAGAGAGCTCCTCCAAAGACCAAGACCTTTCCTATGAGACCAGGGCTGAAAGCAAGCTAAAAGGTCATGCCCAGCAACCTATCAGGGGTTAACAGGGACCCCTTTTTAAAGCATTTACATGTTAAAGGAAAAGCTAGAAAGGGTGAAACTTGAAAGAGCCTTGTCTCAAATGCTGGAATTGCAGGGGTCTTGGCAAGATGTGGATGGGGGAAGTGGGTTGTGATTGTTTTGGATGAGGGGTATTTTCCCCAGTGCCCTTCAAAACACCCCAGATATGGCACTTTCTATTGTCCTCACTTGTAAAGCCACGGCTTGGCCATTCAAAGGAAATATGGTGTTTTAGCAAACTAAATTCAGTTCCATATTGCTTGACTTTTTCCCCCAGAAGCTGCTCGTATGTTTATTCTAATATGTTTATTGGTAAACATTGGACATGATTTTAGCAACAAGCTGTCTGACAAAATTTTCCAAGGTTTCTGGTAGATTTGCTCTGTGCACCCCACTCCTGCTCTTCTTAAACCTTTTCCTAACATAGTCCTCCAGGAAACCCACCTGGCTCTATCTACCCTATTACTGCCACTCCTGGGTGGCATGGATTTAAACAGTTACGAAGTCATTTTAAAGGGGAGATGTCTCCACCACAGAATGACCTGCAGGCCCAAACTACTGATATGCCTGAGTCTATGAGGTTCTTGCCTGAGGGACCCCAGGGTCTTGTTCTGAAAGACAAGGGATGATGTGGTCACTCGGGAGGGCTGAAGGGCAGGAAACACCATGTCCTTTCCAGTCTCTGTCCAAGCGGTCCTGGCAGCTGGACAGGGCAGAGATGGCTGGAGGCAGTGAGGGCACATCTGTTCACCAGCTCTGTACTCTTGATCCATAGAAACAGTTCAGTCATGAAGAAACATGAGCTGGTTCACACACATGGTTTCCCGCACCCATTTACAAAAAGAAATGTCCCAAGAACTGATTGTTTTGTGTTTCTAACTTTTCATGGTAGAGCTGGTTTTTATAGCATGTCAAACCTGGGGAGGTCAGTAGGGTGATGGAGGACAAGGTTTAAGGTGGGAATAAATTCATGTTGCTGAACACATTTTATGCACTGTTGGTCTGAGTAAATGATGGTCAGTCATGAGACTCTCACTAGAGGTGTTTTGGTGGATGTAGCCTCTCCAAATTTCTGCAGCATAATTCAAATTCCTTTACCCTGGAGTCCTTGTTTGAATAAGCTCAAATCACTCCTCTGGATTATTACTGGTGGATTAACTCTGTCTTGTTAACCTGCTTCTCCTTTTCTTTCCTTCTTGCATAATTGATATCTCCCCAATGTCATAGAGAGAGCAAAACTTGAAGACCATGGATTGCTGTTGTTATCTGTGTCTTGGTTGAAAACCATTTCTCCGGGGTCCCCTGTGATGCACTTCATGGAGCTCAGAATGCTGGTTCAGCCTCTGTCCTTCTATGTCATTTGAGAAACTCTTCCACTTTTCTCTCTGAGTTCCCCTATGTCTGAGATGAGGCTTTTATTTGCCTCCCTCTCTCAGGGATATTTTCAGGAGGGAGCGAAGGACATGAGAAGGTGCCGAAGCTATGACACGAAGAACCTTCAAGAAGGTGACATGGGTTGCCAGAGGGAAAGTCACTTTGGCTGGGAGATATGGCCATGGCTTTAATCCCACGTATATAGCCTCTTCTAAGGCTGAACTCTGGTGAGGTGTGAAAGTGGTCTTGTTATCATACAAGCTGTGTTGCTGGTGTATTTACTCCATTTTGGGTTTTTTTTTCACCACTGGGTTTCCAGTCCAGTGGAGGTGTTCAACAAGTACTTAGTAAATAACTGAATGACTAGATGAATGAAAATACCCTTTCCTGGACTGGAAGTGTAGTGTCATATATTCAGTAGCCACTCAATAAATGTTTGATTGATGATGTTCTATTTCAATTCATTTTGTGTACAGAACTTAGAGCATGGTGCCAACTGCTTTGGCATTGCATCATTATTATGATGAATGAAGGGTGGAGCTCAGGGCCACCTACACCAGCACCTTATCAGCAATGAGGTTATAGATACCTACGTGATGCAGTGAAAGGCAGTGTCATGCTGTGGCTTCACTTGGGAAGCCCAAGAGGTCCAGAAAGTACCAGGAAGTCACTGTTGACTGTAAAAGACAAATAGATCCATTTTTTAAGCTTACCGTGGAGCAAAATACCAGACACAGGCAATATTTAGCTATGCCAAGCCTATACCATCACCGAGGTCTGGGTCTCCAGTACTTATCTAGAAAACCCAGAAGCGAGTTTACGTTTCTTTCTAAGTCCTTCTCTGGGTTGCACAGTGAGTGAACACATCTACTGTACAGCTCCAGGTCCCCAAAATCTGCTTGGGGCAGAAGGTGCAGGTCCACGTGTCACCCACAAGCTTTCCCTGAGTGACAGCAGAGATGTGCTAAGGTCTTTGGTCCTATCTCATATGCAGGTTTTCATATGTGTGTGGTCAAGTGTGTACCAAGGAAGTCTTTTTACAGGTACTATCTCACGTGTATGTGGGGTTGCAAATACAGCCATATTGCACCCTGTTTTCATTTGACCAAAATTAAGTGTATGCAAATGAGTATTAAGGGGGTAATTATTCTGGTTGCCAATAAATTTACCAGTCTCAATATCTGCCAAGGTGAGTTGCTAACTGATAACAGAGTAAGGATTGGGGTGGACAGAAAGGACTCCAACTTTTAGGCCTTTATGATAAAATGAAGAAGAAGAAATAATATTGAAACGGTGACTGGGGCAATGAGAAATCAGGGCTGTTTTCACATAAGGTGGTGAGCACCTGAGTGTGATGATTTCTGAAAGCTTAAGAATTTTAGTTTTGAGTGCCAGTGATTGGATTGGAATGTTTTATATCCTCTTAAGAAGGCAGCATCAAGGCCGTGCCTCTTCCCAGCAAGGTGAACACGGCTTGCCTGCATCTCTGAGTTGTGATAGATGTAAAGCCTAGCTTGAAAATGCTTCATAGGAACAAATAATATCAAATTACTGAAATGGTAGCGTGTTTTCCAAAAGCCTCTCCCACTGCTCCATCTGCTAAATTTGCTCGGGGCATTGCACAGTTCAGCATTTAGAACACTCCAGTCATTTGAAAGGAAAGTGACCTTCCCCCAGGTCAGGGAACCCTGTGCTATGACCTAATGAGGACATTCCCTTCAGATCTGAGAGCCAGGAACACTTTCTCCTCTGGAACCTGATGTTTTCTTGATGTCTGCTGACCAGCTTAGCTATCCCTCTCTTGTGCATGCCTTCACATAGAATGGCCCATCAATAATCAAATTTTATCCACTTTTCATATGTGCCTATACAGTAAAGAGAATAATTCTGTAGCTACGTCTGAAAATCAGCCTCGTCGCTATGGTTATACATCCTATGTTGAAATTACATTCCCCCTTTCTCTTTGAGCTTATTAAGTGTCTTAATAAATAAAGGCCTTTTCCTTCTGTATGTTATTATCTCCTATTTCCTTAACATTCCCCCAAGCCCTACTAGGTCATAGGCTCTATCACCTCTGGCCCAGGTACTTAGAAGAGCCTTCTTTCCCTGCTTTGTCCTCAGCCTCCCATGTTAACCACTACCTTGGTCATCTACTCCCCTATTAGAGAAAGTTTAGTGACCCCTACTGACTATGGGCCCAAGTCCAAACTCCATAGCCTGACATTTAAAAGTCTTCCTAATAAATCCCCAACTGCCCTTACTAGACTCATGTCCATTTGTAGACTATTTAAGCCCCATGCTACCATTACAGAAACTTCCAATTTCTAAATACACATTATACTTTCATGGTTCATACTCACCTAATTCCCCACCTTCTTCTCACCTCCTGAGGTCCTCCCCAGTCTTTGAGGCTGAGTTTCTTTCCTGCAAAGACTTCCTGGTTGCCCCAGCTATCGGAAAGCACGTCCTCAACCAAATTTCTTGTTGTTGTTGTTTTAATTTGAGCTTTAAAACATAATTTATACAAGTATTACATGTTCATTGTAGAAAAATTTTAAAAGTGAAACATAAAGAAAATAAATTTATATCTTTATCCCTGAAAGATAACTTCACCTCAGTAGAACATTCTGTTATGTCCACTTCCAGACTTTTCCCACATACATATGCACACACTTGTCACATATTCTCTATCACCTAACTGGTCATTTTTGGATATTATTTTGTTTTGGTTTGCTGTTGCTGTTGTTTTTCCTTTGGCCATAATCCTGACCTTTTATATTATTTATTTTACTTAATTTATTTTTTATTTTATTTTATTTTATTTTTATTTTTATTTTTATTTTAGAAAGGGAGACACCATGAGCAGGGAAGAAGGGCAGAGGGAGAGAGAGAATCTTAAGCAGGCTCCACTCTCAGTGTGGAGCCTGACATGGGGCTTGATCTCATGACCCTTGGATCATGACCTGAGCCAAAATCAAGAGTCAGATGCTTAACTGACTGAGCCACCCAGGCACCCCATATATTTTTAAATTTTTATTTAAATTATAGTTAGTTAACATACAGTGCAATATTGGTGTCAGGAGTAGAATTCACTTACACACAACATTGGGAATTGTTTTGAATTATAGATCTTCTATAAATGCAATGCAGTCTATACAACACTGTAATCTCCCCAAAGACCACAATTCTTTTTATTTCCCATGGCACTGAGTACAGTTTTGTAAATGTTTATTGAAAATCAGAATGAATTAATATACTTCCCTGAACACCTGAGGAAATCTCAGTAAACATTATCCAGTGGCAATTAGGAGCTGTCCAAAAAAGTAATTTCTCTTATCTGATCAACTACTTTTATTAGTTAATTGTGATGAAATATTCAGGTTTGAACTCTGTAAGGTCTTGGAAAGTCAATAAGCTAAGCCAAGCAATCATCTGAGTTGATTGCTAGGTACTTAGATTCACAGACTCCCACTCTTAGGTTTTTTAAAAAATTGTTATTCTTTTAGTTTTACATCTTTAATTGAAGTATAGTTGACATATAACATTATATTAGTTTCAGATGTACAATATAAAGATTTGACAATTATAAACATTACTCAGTGCTCACCATGGTAAGTGTAGTCACCATCTGTCATACGTATATATACACACACACAAACACACACCACATCTTCTTTATCCATTCATCTATCAATGGACTTGAGTTGCTTCCATCTTGGCTATTGTAAATAATGTTACAAAAGACATAGTGGTGCATGTCTTTTCAAATTAGTGTTTTTGTTTTATTTGGGTAAATACGAGAAGTGGAGTTACTGGATCTTGTGGTACTTCTTTTTTTAGTTTTTTGAGGAACCTCCATACTGCTTTACAGAGTGGTTGCACCAATTTATATTTCCACCAACAGTGCACAAGGGTTCCTTTTTTTCCACATCTTCACCGACACTTGTACTTCTTGTCTTTTTGATACTAGCCATTCTTACTGATTTGAGGTGATATCTTGTGGTTCTGATTTGCATTTTCCTGATGATTAGTGATGTTGCCACTCTTATCTTCCTATCAAAAGTGGGGAAGATGTAGGAGATATAGACTCCTGAATAGGAGTATGTGAGTATGTGCTGGAAACTTCTATTCCTAGTCCAGCTCTTAATGTCTCAAATAAGGATGCAAACTCATCTCTAGACCTGCCATAATTTGCACTCAGTATATGGTGTTTAGTTGAGAAACTAAGAATTACAAATATCTCAATGCTCACAGTTTAAAAGTACTAGTCTGGCCTTAGTTTTGCCTTCTTCCTATGTCCTAAAGAAGCTAGCTCTTTAGTCCATCTCTAAAGGAAATGCCCAAAGCCTGTTTCTCAAGTGAAGCTAGTGTGGTTGCTGAATGCTTATTTAGAAAATATCTTCACAGGAGTGGAATGGCTACTCAAGAGCTGAACTGCCCAGTTTGATTTTTCAGATGAGTCATGTGGTAAGAGCTGAACTGACCTGCGGGTGCCAGCAACCCAGAGCAAGGCTGGTAGGTGAGGTGCTGCCCTAGCATTGGGTTGGATGGGTGAATCAATGCTGTCATATCCCTTTTTTAGGGGCTGTGTAAAAGGAAAGAAATGTGTCTTCCAGATCCACTGTAAGCATTCTTAAGAAGTAGGGGACAATTCTATTATCGGATCATGTAGGGTCTGACAATGCAAATTGAAAAGGAAAGTCTGAGACTCATTATCTATGAAGATGCTGATATTGTTTTGTTGCCATGTTTATTTGCTTTGGAAATAATACTTTTTTTTTTTACCAATTCAAAGTAAAGTGCAGGAAAAAAAGAGCAATTCTGATTTATATAGAGAAAAGGTGTATTTATGAAGAGGAAGAGGGGAATAAATGTCTTGTTATTTTATACCCATATCTTATGGAGACATTATTATTTTTTAAATCCTGTGTTAAGCAAAGTTCAAAATAATCAAACAAGAAGGTTATTTGTGGAGACACTCTGATAATGGTGATTTCTTGGGCAAATTAAAATAGATCTGAATGAATCTCAGCTACAAGAATTGGGCTATTGTTTTGTCTGAGCAATTCTGCAGAAGTTTGACATATGTTGTGGGAAATCAGAATTGATGCATTTTCCCAGGTGAGTTAGTGCCTGTCAGGGAATGGTACCTCTTTCTCCAGGAAAGGATGATGAGAAGATGTCTATCTCTAGAATGGGAGTTTTCTTCCTCAGAAGCAGAATAGTCAAGATGCTGTGTTTTATGGAAACTAGTTCACACAATAAGGCTTTCTGTTCCCATTCATCAGTCTCTTAATATTAAATAGCTGGTCTCTGCAAGGCACTGGACTTAGTGTTTTTATCTGTGTCTTGATTTGAAACCATTTTCACGAGGTTCCCTGTGATGCCACTCATGGAGCCCAGAATGCTGATTCAGCCTCTGTCCTTCTATGTGCTTTGAGAACCTCTTCCACTTTTCTTTCTGAGTTCCCCCATGTCTGAGATAAGGATCTTATTTGTCTCCCTCTGTCAGGGATATTGTCAGGAGGAAGTGAGAAAGTGCTGAGGCTATGACACAAAGAACCTTCAAGAAGGTGACATGGGTTGCAAGGGAAAGTCACTTTGGCTGGGAAACATGGCCATGGCTTTAATCCCACATGTACAGCCTCTTCTAAGCAGGAGGGACCAAGCAGCTAGGAATTGGGTGAGGTGTGGAAATGGTCTTGTTATCACACAAGGTGTTTTGCTGGTTGTATTTACCCCATATTCATTTTTTTTCATCACTGGGTTTCCAGTCCCATGGAGGTGTTCAGACAGTACTTAGTAAATAACTGAATGACTGGATGAATGAAAATACCCTTTTCTGGACTTTAAGTACAGTGCCCTGTATGCCTGGGCTTTGAATAAATCCTTCATTGATGCTTTCCTGTTACATTTTAACCCACATTATGTACAGAATTCAGAGCCTGCTATGGACAGCTTTGGCAATTCATTGTCTTTAAGAGGAATGAGGGGTGATGTTCAGAACTCTCCACATTGACAATCTACTAACAACGAGGGTACAGATGTCTATTCAGTGAAAGGCTGTGGCATTATGTGGGTTCACTTGGGAATAGTGAAAAGCCTGGTTATGAATCTTCCAGCTTTGTCTGGTTTAAGTCTTGAGCTTTGCCATGAAGAGCTCTGTTGAAAGGCTAGTAACTAGGAGACAGTCAGACTTAATAAGTTCCATTGAAATCTTCGAGGATTGTGCATCATAATGACCATCTTCATATGATGACAAAGAAGCCCCCTTAGATAAGAGCTAATGACTCTGAGCAAATGAGTTAATTGCTGGGTAAGCAGCACAGTTGGAGGAGAGATGGGAAAGTCTGACGCCTAGTGGTCACTAGGGAGGGCCTGGAACTAACCACACATGATATAAGAGGGAAATGTCTCAACAGCATTCCTGAATCCTAGGACCAGAAGGGACATAAAGAGAACCATTTCCAGCTTAAAAAAAAAAAAAATTGTTCTAAGACACTAGGTTTGAGATCCTGTCTGTACCCTGACCACTGGTCTACACAATGGGGTTGGTTAAAGTTGTGGTGGAAAGGACTGATTACCAGAAAAATACAGACCCATGACAGAAAATCCAGAGCTTATAAAGCAGCAGACACAGGATGGCTCCATATGAAGTTTCAGATAACATCTTCCAATTCAAGGAAGGACTGAGGAGGGAGGCCCTTGAGTTCAGAAAGCGCACATGTTCCTTCCTCAATTTGTCTGTAAAACTAGTGGACTTTGGATGGACTGATTTTAATGGGTCTCTCCATGTGTAAAACATCTCAATTAACAGGTGGACATGTAGGCACCTTACCAAATAAATGAATTATCTTCGGGAGGCCACTGAATTTTTCTATGCTGTGATCTATGGAAAAATGGAAAGTAATTCTATTTCCTGAAAACCTTTCTGGAAGGTAATTCATCTATCATTAACAAAGGAGTTTAAAAGTTCAAAAAGCTTTTACTACAGAGTTTAGGAATACATCCTAAGAAAATAACCAAAGAAGTATTGAAAGATGTATCAATGAGTTGTTCATTGTTAAAAATTTTTAAAAACAATCTAAATGTCTATCAGTAAGGAACTGGTTAAATAAATCATGTAACTCCATATAATGGAACACTATGGAGGAAATTTTCTTAAGTTTAAAGTAGGTCTACATGTTTTAACATTATAAAATGTTAAGAATATCTTGATAAAAGCAGGCTACAAGACATGATCTTTTTTTTTGGCAATATATGTTAAAATGTACAATGAAGTGTCTGAAAAATCTCAGCACTGAATGGTGGGATCATTTGTGTGATCTTTTACTTTTCATGCTTTTTTGTATCATCTGATTTATTTTTTACAATGAGCATATATAGCTCCAAAATAATATAATCAACAATAAAGCATCTGAAAATATTCATTCCTATCATTTTATCACCAGAAAAAAGAAAAGATAAGAGGAGATAAAATATATGAAAACTGTTAAGCTTTATGTTAAGGCACATGACCTCCTGCTTGATAAGGCACTTTTACTTATTTATGTTGTTTGTTCTTACTACTGGTTTTAAATCTCAAAAATATTTTACCAAGGCAAGCAGGGCAAACCACCAAGTTTGTCTTCCTTGGTAGAGGGATAAGCATGACACTGATAAGACTGTCCACTCTTGCTTTAGCTGTCTGTCTTCAGAGGAGTTGTGATCTTGTTCTGGGGTATGATGGATGACCAGAAGCCAACTATGAATCCTCAGAAAAGGTAATAGATAAACAGCACCCACCAAAAACAAATAGACTACATTCTTGCTTTTCTACCCATCCTTCAATTGGATGGTACACACTAGAGATAAAGCAGTTCCTATGGTTCCTATAGTTCTGCTCTGCCCAACAGGACCAAAGACCTCTTTTATTTACACTTTCAGTACCAGGCAGAGATTTGGTCCCTGAGTCCCACTCACCAGGAGATGGCAGTTGAGTGGAGGTGGCAAGAAACAGAGAAGACCTGGGTCTCACTGTGATGAGAGGGGTCTGTGTGTGAATGTTCCACCTGGAAAGATTAGGTGAGTGTGATCATGACGTTGGAAGTAATGGCCCCAGTAGGAAGTAGGGAGGTGAAGACATAGCCAAAGCCCAATATAGACCATCTCAAGGGAATAGAAACAAGAGTATAAAAATGGCCATTTAAATCATATTTAGGGAGGATCAGGCTCAGTTAGCTCTTCGCCTAAAAAGAACTGTACAGGTGAGCAGAGGTGGTCTTCTGTTGTTGAACAGCTCTTCTGTGCTGGAACTTTGCCGCCTCCCATGTGCTGCATCCCTTTCCAGGATGTAGGCCACAGAGGCAGGACACTAATGTGCAGTTTCCCTGACTCTGCTTTTGAAGCTCTTCCTGAGCTATTTTGCTTGCTATTAGGAGGCAGCTAATAAGAATCTCAGGTTACAGGGATTTTTTTAATTTCCTTTTTTTTGTTTAAACATTAAGACAAGATCCGTCCACCAAAAAAGATCACTAAGGAAAGCTAAATTCTGTGAGTATTTATAAAATGACCTAACTGTTTTTTATAGGCATTTTTGGGAAAAATATTGATAATAATAATGATGATGATCCCTGGGCAGCTTGCTGAGTGCTCTTCATAATGATGTGTTTTAACATTTACTAAATCCTGGGACATAATGTAAATCCATTTTACAGATGAGGAAACCAAGGCAGAGAGAGTTGACCATAACTTCTCCAAAATAACTCTTGTCTCTTCTCACCCAACCACACTCCTGGCTATATTGTAAACACCTTTAGAGAAGGATCTGTGTCTCATGCATCCTTGAAACTTTGGGCCCAACTGCTTCAAAATTGCTACTTCAACCTAAGTCAACATTTGAACTTAGTCCATAAGTCAGTTATCAGTAGCAACAATCTTAGCAGCTAATAGTTATCGGACAAAATGAGAGGCAATTTATAATGAGTTTGGCTTCTGAAACAAGAATTCTGGCTCCAGCACTTACTAGTTATCCAGATTTGTACAACTTATTTAACTTCTCTGCTTCCCAGTTTCCTCAACTGGAAAATGAGGAACGGAGGCTCTACCACATGGAGTTGTTGTGAGAAGTCAGTGAGTTAATATCTATGAAGTACCCAATACAGGCTAGTACATATCCATAAACATTAGCCATCCTTATTACTGTCACTATTGTACTCTTAATTCTTAGCATTTTGCAAGCATTGTCTCATTGTGCCCTTGCAATAAATCTACTCCATTAAGGAATCTGAGGCTCAGGAGGTTAAATAACCAGCCAAGGAGAAGAAACTAACCAATGGAAGGACTGGAATTCCAACTCAGGTCTAACTCCAGATCCCACCCTCTGCTGCTTTCCCAAGGTTGCTTACCTGACCAAGACAACAACACAATATCATGGATTAGGGTGGACCATTGAATTTGCTCTCCATGTTGTCACAGGAAGATTGGTGTTTCAGAGTATGTTCTTACAAGAAAATACTCAAGCTTGTTCCTGGGGCTAGCATTATGTGGTATATTTTTTTTACATGCTTGTGTAAGTCAGAACTTTTTAAATCTGAGTGACAGCATCCACTTTATTGGCTCAAAAAAAAAAAGTGAAGTTAAATGGAATGTCCAAGGATAGACTTTTCCTACCTTCAGGTATGACTTGATCTAAGTGTTCAAAGAATACTACCATGAATATTTCTTTCTCCATTTGCAAGCCATCTTTTCATCTCTTTTGGCTTCTTTTTTATTCAGGTTTTACTTTCCTAGAGGAAGGATGGCCTTCAGGTTCTCTGAGCTTATATCTTAATGGTCACGTTTATTGAACAAGGGTTTTTCTCTCCCAGTTCTTCTGCCAAAAGTCTTGGATGGCATTCCATGAACCTAGAATCCTATGTCTCTCCCTGAAGCAAACCCTGTGGTCAGAGTAGCTCTGATTGCCCAGGCTTAGGTTAAGTGACCCCCTCCATCTCCAAAAACAAAGCTGAGGCATATAGACTAAGAGTGGGGGTTGGGTGACTCTCCAAAGGAAACATTAAGCTGATGTTACTGGAAGAAGAAGGAATGGATGCTGTTTAGGCAGAAAGGATCTATGTCCACTACCATGCTGTTCCCTCGCAGAATATGGTGTCTTGCACTGGAGCGAAGAGACTGGATTCCACTGCCATCTAGCTGAGGAAGCTTACACAAATCCCTTAAACCCTCAGCTTCCTTTTTCCCACTTATAATAACATCTGACATTTATGTATGGCCCTGTTGATTTCTCACAATAACCCAATATTATAAACAGTTTCATTTTATAGTTCAGCAAACAAAAGTACAGACAAATAAATAACTTCTCTGTGTGATTCCCCAGGTTACACAAGATTTGAACTCAGCCAGGCTGACTTCTGAGCCTCCACTCTTAACCACTAAGCTCTACTGCCATTTATCTGTACAATGATGAGAATAGAAAATATAAAGTCCCTTTTTTAATTTTTTGCCTCAATATTTTGTATTTAGAAAAGAAGAAGGAGAAGGGGAGAATGATTAATAATAGAATGGTAAGCCCTGAAAGCTCTACTTTATGATAAATGCTAATTTGGAAGAATAATGTAGACCTGGTCTTCTTGGTTTCTTGCATTCTTATCTTGAGTGGATGTTCTCTGAACCTGTTAACAGGGAAAATGTTGCTCTCTGATTTCCAAATGAATTTCGAGTCTGTCTTTTATAATAGCCAATACACCAAGGTCTTTATTCATTGTCCATTTTGTTCCAGAAATATAATGATTTCTTAATGCAATTGCATAAAACACACTTAATGAAAATTAATAGCTGAATATGACTGTGAAGAAGATATTTTTCTAACAGTCACTTCCTTTTCATTGTTTCCTTTTAATGAATTATTGAGCAAACATCAAGCTGACTTAAATATTCTCCTGCTTGAAGCTGCTTGTATTCAAAATCTACATCTGGAACTGTGTTTTGTCACCAGGTGACTTAAGGTAAAAGCAGTCTATAAATTAGTAACTTACATCAAAGTGAAAAGTAGCTGGTTAATGTTGAATAATGGATAAGGCAAAGCTTTTTCAGGTTGACAATTCATGGTTAGATAAATAAAAATAGTCATGTAATGTGAAAAGTTAACTTATTTTAGATGGTTCAGTAATATGAAAGATTAAGCTATAGCCTTTGGTATAAAAATATCAACATTAGGGGCACCGGGTTGGCTCAGCTGGTTGAGCATCCGACTCTTGATTTCAGCTCAGGTCATGATCCCAGGGTTGTCGGGGTGAGCCCCAAATAAGGCTGAACATGGAGCCTGCTTAAGATTCTCTCTCTCCCTCTGCTCCTCCCTTGCTTTTGTGTGAGTGCTCTCTCTCTTTCTCTCTCTCACTTTCACATACTTTCTCTCTCTCACTCTCACATACTTTCTCTCTAAAATTAGAAAAAAAAATTTAGGGGCAACTAAGTGGCTCAGTGGGTTAAGCATCTGACTTTGGCTCAGGTCATGATCTCACGGTTCGTGGGTTTGAGCCTTGTGTCAGGCTCTGTGATGACAGCTCAGAGCCTGGAGCCTACTTTGGATTCTGTCTCCCTCTCTCTCTGATCCTCCCCTGCTTGCGCTCTCTCTCTGTTTCTCAAAAATGAATAAACATTAAAAATCTTTTAAATAAAAAAAATTTTAAACGTCAACATTAAATGTATATTATACTCATTTTTTAACTTGTCCAGCAAAAGAATACTTAAATTTCTTGGTGTCTTGAAGAAATTTTCAAGTTTGGGATTGCTCTGGTAGAGGGGTGTAGGTTCCAAATTGTCCTCTTCTAGTTTAATATTATTATTTTGTTGTTGTTCAAGCTTCTCACTAACATTACATATTAAGATTTTTGAAGAGTTTACAACGGGAAGGGCACCTGGGTGGCTCAGTCAGTTAAGCATCCAACTTCAGCTCAGGTCATGATCTTGCCGTTTGTGAGTTCCAACCCTGCATCAGGCTCTGTGCTGACAGCTCAGAACCTGGAGCCTGCTTCAAATTCTGTGTCTCCCTTTCTCTCTGCCCCTCCCCTGCTCACACTTGCTCTCTCTCTCTCTCAAAAATAAATTAACATTAAAAAACTTTTTAAAAACAACTGTAAACATGATTCTAATTAACTATATGGTAGTCACGTGATTTGGTCAGTACCAGGAATTTAGCAATCACGCATAATAATTTTCTTCCACTGTGTTCCCTTCCTAAAAGCTGGAGGGGTATATGTAATAACATCTACAAATATAGCAACAATAACAACTGTTTTTTTATGTAGCATTTTCATTGGACCAGGCTTTGTGCTAAGCATTTCGCTTACATTTTGTCATGCAATTCTAACAAGTCTATAAAGTGGATATTACTACATATTTTTTTTAACAGTTAGGATCAGAAAGTTAACTAAAATTCCTCAAATCATACAGCTACTATATGGTAGATTCTCTCTTTTTTTAAGTTGATTTTATTTATTTTGAGAGAGAGGGAGAGAATGCCTACACAGGAGCACACACACAAGTAGGGGAGGAGCAGAGAGAGAGAGAGAGAGAGAGAGAGAGTGAGTGAGAATCCCAAGCAGGCTCTGAGCTCGCAGCCCAGAGCTTGACATGGGCCTTGATTTCAGGAACTGTGAGATCATGACCTGAGCTGAAATCCAGAGTCAGACACCTAACCGCCTGAGCCGCCCAGGTGCCCCAGATTTAGATATTCTTAAAGTCCTATTCTGAGGCTAGCAAATTCCTCTCAAGTTCAGATAAATTTAAATTCTAAACACTGACACATGTATAAAGTATCCCTTTGAAACTCTGTTAAGAGCATAAGAGTTCCTGAATAGGGAAGAATTTCTCTTTTAGTGTTTCCCAAGAATTAGATCTACAAATTATTTTCTAGAAATAATCTGGAGGGTGATAAAGGAGACCATGAATCAGGGCCCACACAGATCATATGTCATATTGAAAGTGAGCTGGGATCACAAGCAAGTTTTGCTCTTTAAGCCATTGGCATTGACTTTTTTAGCACAAAACACCACATGTATTATGTTGTCATCAGAGCCATCCTCAGTGATAATTGCAACATGCCAGCAATGAAAACACCCAGCCCTAGATCCCACGGCCTACTTCTGAAAGGAAACGCATGGCTTTACAATTATCATTCAGACTGGCAGGGAGAAGGGGAGGGTGGGAGAAGCAGCAGGAGAAGAAATCTTTTCAATCTGGATGAACAGATCAGCTGCCTGGGACACCATGCTGTTCTGGCCAAGCCAGGGTTCCTGTGACATCATGCCCTACTCTCATACTGTCAGCAAAATTCCCTGAGGACAACAGCTGCTGCTGCCTACAAATGACCGTCTCAGCCCACTCCACTTGGGAACGCACGCAGGTTCTTCCTTTCCTCTTTTCCATGAGGCCACTCATGTCCTTTCTACTCACCCAAGGTGCCAAGTTCAGTGAGGATGAGGGTGCTGGGAGACCACGTTTTCAGGATAGCTAGAGGACACCACAGGTGAGGTGCCCCCAAACTGGCCATCTCCAGAGCTTCACTGCCAGGGTGCCAGAGATGGGTTCTAGGTGAGCAAAGATACAGTTTCTTTTGCACCCAAGCCAGCAGGAAGGGACACTGGGAGGCCAGAGCCCCAGCAGCCCCCTCCATTATTCCAGGGTGCATTCACATGTTGTTGTTGCTGAGATTATCATCATGATCATTATTATTGTTGTTATTATTTCCCATATGTGCCAGGATATGAAGGGGTCTGGGAACTGCAGATAATATGATTTGCAAAGACTAAAATATTATTTCACTTATCATTAATAACAAGGTAAAAGTACAAAGAACTCAAGGACAGCTACATTCTTATTTCCTGGAAAATAGGGAAAGTATGTCAGGTATCTAAATTCTGCCTCCTAATTATTCATCTTGTGATCTATGATAAGACTGTAATTATGTCCAAATAACCAGACAATTCAAATGTCCAGGTTTTCAGGTGTCCAGGTTTCCATGGCTTATAGTGAAGTTTCTTAACACCAGGGTCCTGTGTGATTATTTAGGGCCTCTGCATCATTGAAGGCTAAAGTGTTGCCTGTTGTTATTGGGTATTCGATTGCAGTCTAATTCATCATGAAATTGCAATCTACTTATGATGTGGGGTCAGAATGTTTTACAGTTTTATCACTGTAGATTCACCCCTTTAGAAGTACTTTGAAATTAATGTAATTTACTAAATCCTCCATAAGAGAACAGTGATTGTGCCTCAGTTATGAAGTTGTAACTATAGTACTGAGGTTTCCTAACTTTGATTACTTTGTCAGCCAGGTTAACGGAGAGACTATCTTGGTCTTTTATTCAGCAGTCATTTTTTTTCCTTAAATGTGACACATTTATAAATGCTACATTTAAAATAATTATATGTAAGGAGAAAGATTTAAAGAAATCAAGTCATACTTTCTACTGATCCTTAACTTCTATCCATTTGGGCTTAAGTCATCCATATCTCCATACCACAGTGGATTGTTTCTTTCCTTCACTTTAAATCAGATATTCTTGGGGCGCCTGGGTGGCTAAGTTGGTTAAACATCCAACTTTGGCTCAGGTCATGATCTTATAGTCTGTGAGTTAGAGTCCTGTATTGGGCTCTGTGCTGACAGCTCAGAACCTGGAGCCTGCTTTGGATTCTGTATCTCCCTCTCTCTCCCCCTCCCCAGCTTGTACTCTCTCTCTCTCTCTCTCAAAAAATAACTATATTAAAAAAAAAAACCCAACCAGATCATTCCTGGGAATTTGCCCATAGATTCCTAAGACTCCAGACCAGGTTGGCATCAAAAGTCTCTAAGTTGATTTTCCCAGACAACAAAGCAGCCCACCGCTGTATGCATTTGACTGCTGGTCCTAAACCAACACTCTTGTTGTCCCTTGGCTTCCACCTTACTTTTATTTATTTTTTATTACCTAACTGTAACTGTCATGATAGACTCCTGTTAGTGTGCTCCATATATGCAATATTCCTTAGTATTATCTTTTTTTCAATCAAGATTTCCTCCATTCAGTTTTCAAATACAATTTCTTCTCCTACTCTTTCTTTCTGCATTTAGGAATCCAGCTTTTAACTTGTGTTTACTGGTAGTTTGTATATGATCATGTCCTAAGTAACCAACATCTTGCTTGTGATGAAACACTTGGCTAACAAAATCATAAGCTACAGTAAGAGGCTGTTTTCTAAAAATGCTAGTGTTTTTCTTAATAAATTATCTTTAATATTTATTTATTTATTTATTTTTGAGAGAGAGAGAGAGAGAGAGAGAGAGAGAGAGCACAAGCAAGGGAGACGCAAAGAGAGAGAGGGAGAAACAGAATCTGAAGCAGGCTCCAGGCTCCAAGCTGTCAGCTCAGAGCCCAATGCAGTGCTCAAGCCCATGAACCACGAGATCATGACCTGAACCAAAATTTGACGCTCAACCGACTGAGCCACCCAGGCACCCCCATGCTACTATTTTTAAAAATTACTAAGTAGGGATTGTAAAGCATCTCGCACATATGGATGCTCAATAAATATTAATTTACTGTATACAACTTATTTGACATTTCCGTGGCTATCAATCAATAAAAATTTATTAAACTGCAGCGTCCTACCCAGAAGTCTAGGGGAAAATGACAAAGTATAAGATATTGCCTCTACCCTATGGAATTGTCAATGAGTTGGGATTTAAAACCAGCACTTGGCCAACAATAAAGAATACAATACACTTTATGTTCAGCTGTTTAAATTGAGGCAAAGACTTTACATATTACAGAATGTGGAAGCATGGTTGATTTAAGTGTGGCCTTCTGAAGTCAGATTGATGGGAGAATTTCAAACATAGAAAGTGAAGGGATAAGGACAGGAGCATGCAAAAGATCTTAACCATGCTCGATAAATATGAGCTAACTTAATTTAATTCAACTAAAAAGGAAGAGACATGATTACTTGATTAGGAAGGCCTTCGAAAGTCTGGCTAAGTGTACCTTCTCATCTCCCAACATGTCATTTCTTCACCCTCCTCTCCCAGGCAAATACAAATTGGAGCTATTTTTAAAGACCTAGAGGCAGATTTCACAAACTTCTTAGGTGATTTGGCCTGTTAACAGCCCTTGCTAGGAAGCAAGCTTACCTGAGAAGATAATGTTATAGTCCTACCACTCTCTAAGCCCTGGTTCTTCCTTGTTCTGGCCTCTGTGATGTCATACAGTATGCTGGTTACTCTTCTTTAGGTTAGATGTCCTTTGAGTAATTAAGTCTGTCTTTGGTCTTCCCTTCTTTGTTCTCAAAATTTTTTCTGTATTCAAACATTCCCATTTGCCTTCTGGCATGATTTTTCCTTGTTCGTTCTGGCTTTGTAGAGGTGGGAGGCCTGTGTTCCCTCCATTCCCTGCATGTGTGGTAACAGTGATGACCCGCCTGGGTAAGCACAGCCCTCCCTCAAAGCCCCTCTCCTACACTGTGCCAGCCTCTGTGGGCCCCTTGGGGAAATGCAGCAGGTGAAGAGCGTACTCTGGTTCTAGCGATGGCTATGGAGTGAATAGATTATAGCTGCATCTCATTAGCAGCCTTTGGAACATTGAGCAAACCACATCATTGTGATCTGAGAGATAAGGGTTACAGACAAACAAGTACTGTGAAAGGAGAGAGAACTGCCTTCTGTTCCTGTCCCTGTGCTACACATCTAGGCCTCAAGGATGTTCATTTTTGCTATGTTGTGTGTATAATGGGAGGGACGTTTCACCTTCAATAGCGATGACCACTGGTTTCTTACCCTAAAGACACAATGTTCTTCCTAGAGTGCCCCAGCTCAGGATCATTACAATGGCTTTTTCTTGCTTATAGCACCAACTTGGAATTCCTCTGCTTGATTTTCAAGGCATCCAATTACCTGGCCCAGTCTACCCATTTGACCACATTTTTCATGATTTTTCTGGAGTGTTCCCTTTGCTTTACTGGAGAGATCTACTCATTCAGTCCAGCATAGGCCACTAATGTTCCTAGCACTACCCTTCACTAACATGAAATGGAAAGGTATCCCTCCCCATCCCCTCTCTACATAACCCAGTGAATTCTTCTAGGCCCACTTCAATTTTCTCTTAGAAGTATGGTTTCTCAAAATTGGGAGGGATCTTTAAGTTCACCTAATCCAGCACCTGGCTTAAAACAGAATCCTATGATTTGAACATAGGGAAACCAGAACAATCCCTAGGTATGATAATATGGAGGAAAAATATCAAACCTTTTTTATAAAGTGGTGGCCAAAAGCCTGAGGGGGAGTCTTCTCAGTGACCACTGGATTGGCCCAGAGTTAAGTGCCTAACCTTTCTGAAAGTAGTACATAGAAGAGAGGGGGCAAGGGAATGTGCATTGAAGACTAGTGAAGGAGGCATATAGTTGGGAGGCTGGGGCAATCCCAGGGGTTTAGGGACCTGAGCTATCATATTGCTCTTCTGTTGAGGTTCAATGGTTAGAAAATGATGTCTTAGGGAAGAAGCGGTCTCAGGGAAGGCCACTGTAAGCATCATTTGCCTGCCCTCCTTGATAGAGAGTATTCCTCCTGGGGCATGCTCTAGGCAGCTCCAGGAGTTCTGAATAAGGCATATATGCCTAAGTTGATGTCTGGTTATGCACATTCTGAAGTCAGTGACACCTATTGGTCCATCTTTGCCCTTGAGAAAAGACTCTGCGTTGCAAGTGCTGCTTGGGCTGTTCCCTGAGAAGCCAGAAGATCAACGGGTATCAATGTTGGCTCCTTGAGAGAGGTCACTTTGCTTGGTGAGAGACTATAAGTAAAAATAGAAGCCCCACTGTAGTCTCTTGGGCAAATGACTTATTCATGGGTTCTAAATTATTGAGGTCATTGAAGAGTGCTATTTTAATCTTTAGGAGAGGAGAAAATGGGGTGAATTGGGCTTTAGGGAAGGCTGTATCTTCATAGGACAAAAGGTGACTGGTGTAAACAGTGACTGAAAGGAAGAGGGTAGGCACATGCACCCTGTGGTGGGCATGTGCTCAGCAGTTGACCCTCAGGAGCCTTGTGTCTGTAGACAAGTCTGCCTCATTTGCAGCCACTCAGCATGAGGAAGGGCCCTTTGCAGACCTGGGTTGGCATTGCAGGCAGGTGCTTTAGCTAGAGTGATTTTACAGGAAGAGCTCTCTGCCACAAAATACTGTCCCTGCCTTTTGTCACTTTTCCAGAGCTTGAAGGCTTTGTTTTTCTCCTGAAATGCAAATGCTCTCTGGGAAACTTCACACATTAATGGTATATCAGTTGCCACTTTAATTTTGGGTGAATGATTTTGCAAGAAAATAAATCAGTAGTTGATTGAGAGAAAAATGGGATGCAGAATAACCTTTGAGGTGAGAGTAGGGAATGAGGGTTGCAGCAGATGAAGGGCCTGGGGTGTAGAATCCTAGAAATGAAGACCTCAAGAAAGAATGGAAAAATCAACAGGGGCAATCATATATTTGAAAACAAGGTATTTTCCCTCCCTGAGCTTCTTAAGGAATCCTGGATGATCTCTTCTATCCATTTTTGGTCCCTTTATAACAAATTGGCAGTCAGATTTAATCAATAAGTATTTTTCAGTAGCCTATGATATGATCAGCCTTATGTGTGGATTGCTGTGGGTTTTTTTTTTTTTTCATTTAACATTCCTTTAACCTTTATTTCTTGGGGCTGTTTGCCCACTTAGCATTTTTTTTGACTTCTCAGTGTCTTCCATTTCTAAAATTGGGAATTCCTCAAATTTGTGAGGTTGCACTTACCTCTAACTTTATAAGCTCCCTTGCAATTCTGACATGAGCCTTAATCTACTTCACCCAAGACATGAGTCTTTTCTCTCCCCAGACATGGAATTGGAGGCTGGCAGCCCAAGAAGGCAGGGGTGCTACAGAATTCCTTCTGGGAAGAATGGAGGGTGCTACTTTCAGTTTCCAAGAGCAACACCCTTTGTCTAGCAATGTGGCATTGGCAAACTTCAATGTCTGTGCTATCTTACCTTCAGGCCTATGCTGTCTTTATGGAACCAGCCCTGTGGATTACCCATCTATTCCTCCTGAGTATCCCATGAGCTAACCAATATCCTCTTCTTAAATTCACAAAGATTGATATTTGTTGTGTGCAACTTAGATTTTTGATTTTAATTTTTATTTATTTAAAAAATTTTTTAAATTGTTTATTTTTGAGAGAGAGACGGAGTGAAAATGGAGGAGGGGCAGAGAGAAGGAGATACAGAATCTGAAGCAGGCTCCAGGCTCTGAACTGTCAGCACAGAGCCCGACGCAGTGCTTGAACTCACTGACCACAAGATCATGACCTGAGCTAAAGTCGGATGCTTAACTAACTGAGCCACCCAAGGGCCCCAGATTTGGGGTTTTTTTTTTTAATGTATTTAACACATATACATTTTTAAATGTACCAGCACTTTACAACCATTAACTCATTTAATTCTAACAACTAAGTGTCTAAAGTAGGAACTATTGGGGCGCCTGGGTGGCTCAGTCAGTTAAGCATCCGACTTCAGCTCAGGTCATGATCTCACAGTTCATGCGTTCGAGCCCCTTGTCAGGCTCTGTGCTGACAGCTCAGAGCCTGGAGATTGCTTCAGATTCTGTGTCTCCCTCTCTCTGCCCCTCCTCCATTTTCACTCTGTCTCTCTCTCAAAAATAAATAAAATGTTAAAAATTTTTTAGAAAAGTAGGAACTATTGTTATCCCCATTTTATACATAAGGAAACCAAGTTACAGAGAAGACACATAATTTGCCTTAGATAGCTCTGCTGGTCAGGGGCAGACCCGGGATTCAAACCCAGGCTCTTAATTATTATGTTTCCCTGCCTCCCAGGCAGTTCTTTCCCCATGTCTTACCCTGCAATTCTCCTCTCTTCTCTTACCTGCCCTCATGCTCAGACATTCTTCAGCCTATAATGAACCATAAAGGCCAGTGTCTAGATTGGCCTGGTTACTTCGCCAATTTACAAACCAAGTCATTAAAAAAGGGGTAGGTATTTTCCTTCTGAGACTTAATACTTCATGACAATTCTAAGAAACAACTGTTCTTGAAAAATTGTCATGTTTGTCTCAACTAAGTAGCTGTGTGAATGCCTAAAACTTTGTAGACATAAGGAGGAAATATTGCTGTCAGTTAGGGAACAGCAAAGCCAAAAGAAATATTGATATTAATTCAAGCCAATTTATGAGACCATTCCTGGTGTGCAATAGGCTCTGTTGAAATTTTGAAGAAAGTAGGCTATGTCTATGTTGGATAATCAGAAGAAATCTGTGATAACTATCATTGACGGTTCTGATGGGTGTTTCGGTTCTGCTTCTGTCTTTGTCTTTCTCATTTCAAGCCCTCTGTCTTCATATTAATTGGTTCATGATCTTGAGCAAAGCAGTAAGTGGCATCCAAAAATACATGCCTCTCAGAGGGCAGGGAACCAAGCAAGGAAAACCGTGGTCCCAAAGACTCATCAGTGCTCTGTTCCCATTATTCCTTCTGGATCTGTCACAGCCTCCTCACAACTCCCTCTGCTGGCTACAGCATCCCCTTCGAAGAGGATGTTAAACAACAATGCAATTGCCTTCCATTTAGGTCACATGTATGCTTGAGAGATTTGCCAGAAGGTTCCAGTATGTGAAGAGATTATTTTATAAGTGAAAGGCAACAGTTGAGGATTGGATAAGACAAGCGTGGTCATATACATCGACAATGGGAAGCTGTATGAGAAGTGGGAAGGAATTCTCAAATGGTGAGAGTAGAAAGGCATAAATACTACAGCAAGGGAAACTATGGATTCTCCTTCTTGGCTTAAAGAGGAAAAAAAAGTACAGGTAATTGCCTGTTAGAAATGAGCAAGTAGCCCTGCCTCAAAGCAGGAGTGTATCGATCCCATTATCCCACCTGAGTGGGCTCTGACAGGCTGAGAATATATAGGAAGCATCGAGAGGACCAGGAAGGAAGAGAACACTAGAAGAGAATAAAATTGGGCACATCTGTAATACCATACTCTTCAAAATTCTGAGGACTTTACAAAGAATGTATTTGGACTAACAAAAATGCCCATAAAGGGTAGCCAGTGTATGAATAAACAAAAATTATAGGTTCAGGTATTCTGTAAAGTGAGGAAATATATTCATTGACCCTAAGCATGCTTGCAGCCCACATAACAGGACTCCCAGTGGCATTCTTAGGAGCCTCTCCATTTATCTTTCCCAGGCCATCTGAAATATTATTCCCTCTTTTCTCAAACTTCACTCATTCCTTATGACCTGAGCTAAACCCCATCACCTCCATGAAGGGATAAATGGTGACTCTAATTTTGCTGACCAAACTTTCCTCTAAAATCCTATTAAATTCAGAGTCTGTGCCACACAGTGTAAAAAAACGATATTTCTACTCTGTATTGGGTTGTTTCCTTGTTTCCTGTGTTACTCTCATCTCCTATTCAGGAGTTGAGCTTCTGCAGAAGCTAATTTATCATATACTCTTATATTGGATGCTTTCCAAACTCCTTCCAGCTGCAAATAAAAAATCCAGCTCAAACTAGCTTCAACAAGAAGGACATTTCTTATCTCATGTAGTTAGAGGACAGGCATAGGGTGGGCTCTAGGCTTGGCATGTTGGGGTCCCAGCTCCACCTCTCTCTGTGATGCTCTACCTTCTTTTATAAGTTGATTTCACCTTCAGGACAATAGGAAAATGGCTGTGGCCATTCCTGAGCCCCTTCAGTTATGAAAATATCTAGAGAGAATAAATGCCTATGGGAGTGTGGAAACTTGTTCTATAACTTCTCCAGAAGACAACCTCACACCAGAATTACCCAAAATTGAGTTACATAACATTTCTTCAACTATGCGAGGAGGTGGGATTGTCATGATGGGTTGCAAATTGCCCCAGAACTGAGAACAATATCATCTTCCTCCAAGTCATGTGTGGTGATGGTGAAGGAGGTGAGATATTTGAACATAAAAGAAGGAAGAAGGGAGGATGAGCATTGGATAGACAACCAGTGGTGGACTGGGGATGCCTCATGCAGGCTTGTAAGAGCCAACTGTTAGAGTTAGGAATTTTGAGTGCTAGTGGTTCAACACAGTCATTATCGAACATTAAATTATATAAGCTTACAATTAAACTATATTAGGAGCACCAGGGTGGCTCACTCAGGTAAGGGTCTGACTCTCGATTTTGGCTCAGGTCATGACCTCACGGTTCATGAGATCAACCCCCATGTTGGGCTCCATGCTGAGCCTGGGGCCTGCTTTGGAGTCTCTCTCTCCCTGCCTCTCTCTGCCCCTATCATGCTCTCTCTTTCTCTCTCTCTCTCTCTCAAAAATAAATAAACATAAATAAAATAAAGTGTATTAAAGCAAAGGTAATAAATACTCAAAAGTCACCACTTCCTAATTATTTTTATTACATCACACTATTATCTATGCTTTTGATGTTATTTACAGTTGTGTCTGTATGGTGGAAATACTATGTAATAGAGAGCTACTGTGCATTTTCACCCCTGTATTCAGTGATATCACACTGATCCTTTGAAAAGAGTCATGGTATGAGTATTTACACCATGGAAACAGTCAAATAATAGAAATCAGGGCTTGATTTATTGCTTGGCTGATTATCATTTAGGAAAGTGATGGAGAAAATGTTACCAATGTATATTAGACTTAAAAATGTGTTCTATCTGTAGCCATTATATTGTGAATAGCACAAAATACTGAAGAAATTGCCTTCCAGGTTTCAAAAGCCATTACTTGAACCAGAAAAGTCATTTGCCACATTGACAAATGAGTGAAGGTTTGATAAAAATCCTTGTTTCACTTCCATATTACTCATTAACATAAAGGAGCATAGCAACCAACGTTCAGGTCAGAGTTACACTCATTTGCGACCTGCAACCAGACAACAATCATGGATACAAGAATTCAGAAAAAAAAATCCACAAAAGCGTTCTGTGAGAATCAATTGGCTTTATGAAATTCACAATAAAAAAATATTATAGGGGCACCTGGATGGCTCAATTGATTGAACGACCGATTTTGGCTTAGGTCCGGATCTCGTAGTTCATGAGTTGGAGCCCCTCATCAGGCTCTGAGCTATCAGCACAGCTCAGAGCCTGGAGCCTGTGCTGACAGCTCAGAGCCTGGAATCTGCTTCAGATTCTGTGTCTTCTTCTCTCTCTGCCCCTTCCCCATTCATGCTTTGTCTATCTCTCTCTCTCCCCCCCTCAAAAAAATAACCATATAAAAATTATTAAGTATTATATATTTTATTATTTATATGTTTTATACTGCATACCCTTTTTGTTAGTAAAATCTATAATGTAAAGTACTGATTCATATAGTACGTATACTATATACAGCATGTGTAATTTTATATGTATGTGTGTGTGTATATATATATATATTTCCCCTGCCCCCAGAGAGCCCATTAGTAAACATTTATCAGCACAACACAGGGACCACCAATATATTTACTACAACATCCTCAATGACCAACCAACTATAGTTAATTTTGTTTGGGTGCCATTTAGAAAATATATTGATCTGATTTTAGATTTCCTCAGTAAGTTGAAAGATAGATTCAGAATCATTCACTAAGTTTATTTTTATGGGGATAGAAGTTTGAGTGGGCACTTTCCTTTGGTTTAGTTTGCTGGAGATTCAGCAAACCAATGAGGTTTATTTTCCTATTGGGTCTGTAGTTTGAATCAGTTCAAATTCCTGGTAATAATAAGCCACACTGATGAAGAGATTTGCCATAATCACATTATTCTCTCTGATCGCTATGAGTCCCCCAGACGTGGCATGTCCAGACATTCTGACCCCCACTGATAGGAGGGTGTTCAGTGGGGAGGGTGCTCAGCTCTGAGCTCATCCCAAGGGAAATGAGGAACTCCATTCATAGAATGTTTCTGCCTCCTTTTTGACTTGATTTTTCCTGATGAACAGACCAGCAATCACCAGCTGTCCTATCCTTCTATCATGTTACCAGCAGTAGGAGGAAAGAAAAGGTTTTGGCCCCTGGAAGTGCATGTTAAACTTTGAATCTCTTCCCAGGCCAGATGTGATTTGGAGATGTGCCCTTCCTTATGGAAGTTACTCTCTGGGCTTCATTCCCAAATGATAGTTTCTCTTCTCAGTAAATGTTATACATGTTGAAATGGAAAACGAAGGAAATCTAGTCATTATGGTTTTCTCCATAATATTATATCTCTTTATTGCTTATATCAATTGTGCTTCTCTTTTAGATTCTCAATGTGGTTAAGCAAATTTGACACCTCATCTATAGTTGTTATTGTTATTATTATTATTATTATTAAACATAAGGGCAATGGCAGTTGTTTATTGATCCTCAGTGTGTATCAGGGACTAGACCAAGTACTTACCTACATCTTCTCTAATCCCCATAATGACAATAGGTAGGGATAAGTTTTTTTTTACAAATAAGTACACGGAAACCCAAAGAGATTTAATAACAAGATTTTTTTTTAAATTTTTGTAGTGTTTATTTTTGAGAGAGACAGACAGAGTGCAAGTGGGGGAGAGGCAGAGAGAGAGGGAGACACACAGAATCTGAAGTAGGCTCCGGGCTCCGCGCTGTCAGCACAAAGCCCAATGCGGTGCTCAAACTCACTAACTTCGAGATCATGACCTGAGCTGAAGTTAGACACTTAACCGACTGAGCCACCCAGGTGCCCCAATTACCAAGGTTTTAACAAGAGTCTGACACCAAAGCTCCCAATTTGTTCAGTATACCAGGATTTCTTTCCTCCCTCAATAACTCATTAGGACGTAATTCTATAAGAGAAACATACTGAATGATGACAAAGTTCAAAAGTTGTATTTGGGTAATAGGCAATAAGCCACACTGGACATTTTTACCTTAAGCCTGACCATTTGCTAACGGTCCATTAACGGTATTGATTTTTTTTCTTAATTGACGTTTGGTATCCTCACAAGTCTACTAAGTTCAAGTAGATCCAGGGCAATAAGAACTCAGAGAAACTTCCTGAAAACCTAGCGATAATCCAGGCACATTGGGGCACAAGGTCCTCTGTTTCATTGGTTTTATAAACCTCTTGGTATCTGGATCTCAGAAAGCAGGCTGACTTCAATCTCTTAAAATATAGCCACGTAGGATTTTTTCATGTTTCACTGTGTAGGTGGCATGCTGCAGAGGTCCAGCAGTGCCAAAAATGAAGTGTGCCCTGTCTGAAGTGGCTATTGTTTTCTTGGTGGAATCCTAGCCAGAAAAGGGTAGCATTAGCTGTAAAGCTGACCAGGCAAGGAGCAAGAAGCCTTTCGGCAAAATGATCCTTTACTCTTACAGAACGTCTTTATTCTAAATTTCACATTGTGCAATCAGAAGAAATAAAAAGGGCCAAAGATAGCACAGAACCACGGCCATTCCTGGCATCCACAACTAAGTGGCATCATGCTTAGAGAAAGGCTGTCACTGGCATTCTTTTACTTCTGTGGATTGCTTCTAAATATCAGAATCAAAAACAGATGGAGATGCTTTCTATCACAACAATAGAGATGCTCATTATAGGTCAGGAAAGGCTTGTCCAAGCTTATAAGCTCAGCCCAGTCCTCAGATACACAACTAAGTTCAGCCTCCCCTAAGAAGATTCTCTCCAGCTCCCTTTATCAGATCACTGACATGAGCAGGGAGAGCGACCTTAGAATAAAGGAAGTATCACTAAAATGCAACAACGTCTATGGCAATTCCTTCAAAATGTTTTCCTCCTGTGCCTACTTAAAGAATTATGAAAACCTATATACCTCTGACATTTTATATTTACAAATTTTACCATGCATTTTTGTAGTTGTAAAGGATGTAGTTTCTGACATACAGTGTGCTGTCTATGTGCCTTCAAGATCTTTTCAACAAAACCTTGAAGTTACAGATTTAGTAAAATCTATTGAAAATATCTATCACAAGAACTAATTGACAAAGGGAGTCCTCATTATCAAACTAATAAAGAAATCAGGAATACTGTGTGTCAGAAAAAAAAGTAATTTTAAAACTTCAGCTGACTTATTTAATATGCATTTCCCCTTGACAACCTTCTCCTGAGTGTGTGACAGAGAATGAGAGAGAACACATGTGTCACCTGGAGGACATAAAGCCACTACACTCTTCAATATTTCTCATCCTACTCTGCTTGGCTTTCTATCAGGGGACTCTCCCTCTGGAGGGATGTGTTCCTGAGTTGACCATTTGTTTTTGCTCCTAGAGCAATGGACTTGGTAGGATTAAAGGTGATTAGTGTGCCTTTCTGTTCAAATAGGAGAGGGTCTGTCACGAAGCTGGAGGTAACAGGAGAAACTGTGGCAGCAGAGAAGTTCTCAAAGTTTTTAGGGAAGGGTTATAGGGAAGTTGAGAGCCTGAAAGATTATCTTCTCAAAGCTTTCAATACTGTGTACAGATTGGAAAGTCTTTCTTACCCCAGGAGTAAGCAAACCATTTTTTTAAAAGCCACTGTTTTAAGCCATGTGCATGGAAATGAATAGGGTTTTGTTGTCAGGACTCTGTGTTTATGAGTTTCTGGGTCTTCCCTCCTCCCTCCCTCCCTCCTTTCATCATCTGATAGGAGCAGGGAGCACCTGTTTCTCCTCCACTATCCGATGTTCCTACAGCTGTTAAAATTCCCCCATCCTCAAATGGGGTAGAAGTCACTCTCTATTTGCCATCCTTAGGGCTCACAAAAGGTTTCCTCTTTACATCGAGACATGACACAGAGAGAATTTCCCATTAAGTTCGTGAAGCATAGTGTCAGAACCCCTTACTTTCATAGTCTTTCCCAAGCTGTTGGGAGGGACCCTAACATGTGTTTACAGTTTTTAAATGTTTATTTATTTTTGAGAGGGAGAGAGACAGAGCATGAGCTGGGGAAGGGCAGAGAGAGAGGGAGACACAGAATCCAAAGCAGACTCCAGATTCTGAGCTGTTAGCACAGGGCCCGACAAGGGGCTCGAACTCACAGACTGTGAGATCAAGACCTGAGCCAAAGTTGGATGCTTAACCAACTGAGCCACCCAGGTACCCCTACATTGTCATATATATTTTTAAATTTTTCAAAGTACTTTAGTATTCTCTTACTTAAAGAGGATCTCCTCCCCCAAAATGTATAAGCTTCCCACCTCATTAGGATTTCCAGACTTAGGAGATTAAAATTCAAGATACCCATTAAATTTAAATTTTAGATAAACAATATGTTTTGTTATTCCAACTATTGAATGAGACATGTTATACTAAAAAAAGTTTGTTGTTGTTAATCCAAAATTCTGGCTAGCAGCACATTTTGTTTATCTGCTGCCCTACATTCCTCTAAACTTTGATCTCCCTTGTTTGGACACTGAATGACAAGGTAAGCTTTGCTGTTTCCAAATCAGATAAAGATATCTTTAGCTTTGTATTTCTAAACTCTTCTCAGAGTATAATTTGAGACTTTGAAAGTCCGTCCTGACCAGTCTTATGCAACCTTTTCTTTCTTCTTTTTGGCACATTTTTGCTGCAGAAACACAGATCAAAATAATTTCCCCACTTTGGGAAAATGAGAAACTCTGTTTCCTCTCTAGTGACAGACGAGAGAACTATGAAATGTCACTGTTGTGCTTTATGTTGGGATTTAGCATAGAACATTTGTGCTTGGAAAGGAAGCTCCTTAAGTGGCTACAGAGAAGAAACAGCTTGAGCAAGGGAGGGGAGAACTAGGCTCAAGAAGGTTTTGTTCCGATAGGAAGTACTAGAACTAGTGTTTCTCAAATGTTTTGGACCTTGACCTACAGTGAGAGATACATTTTTCATAGGGACCCACAAATACACCTCCATATATATGTGATTGAAACAAAAGTTTCATGGAACATTCATCATCATTACATGTAAAATTATTATGTATAATGCACACTGATACTTTCTACTCTGATCTCTCTCTCTCTTTCTTTCTTTCTTTGTTTCTTTGTTTCTTTCTTTCTTTCTTTTTCTCTCTCTTTTAAAGAGCTGATTGCACTCAACCAACTGATGGACCATGATCTGTGATATTTAGAAATAATTGCACAGAACTGTTCAGGGAACTGGCTGTGGTGGTCTCCAACACAATGGAAATGAATGAGATGCTTCCTTCACTGAGGTTTTTTTTAAGGGCGTTACACTTTTTTATTTTAATGTTTATTTATTTTTGAGAGAGAGAGAGACTGCAAGCAGGAACCGGGCAGAGAGAGAGGGAGACAGAGGATCAGGATCTGAAATGGGCTCTGTTCTGATAGCAGACAGCCTGATGTGGGGCTCAAACTCACAAATCATGAGATCATGACTTAAGCCAAAGTCAGACACTTAGCCAACTGGGCCACCCAGGTGCCCCCTTCATTGAGAAGACCTTGCGCTGAAAACAATGTCAGCTGAACAGCACACCTAGTGACAGTTGGTTCATGTTCTGGTCTAAGTTCCTTTTCCTGTCACAAGGGGGAATAAATGGTTCCCAGGTGAGCACCAGTCCCTCAGATGACACTTTGAGAAGCAGTTGCAAGCGAGAGACTGACACAGAAGAGATGAGATAAATCCACAGAGGAAGGGTCCAGAGGAGCATAGAGGGGATGTGTGAGGAGGACAGAAAAGCAAGTGGTGAGCGCCTCTTGGAAAGCCCATGAGTACACATTACTGAGACCAACATGCCTGATTTGAAGAAGGCATACATACTTTTCCAGGGATCCCATCCAACTGGAGGATCCTCTCAGACAATTGGCCCAACAACAGAAATTTAATCCCTGCATGCAGAGGAATAGGTCTGAGAAAAATATGAAGATTTTACTGCAAAGAATTTGACTGCTTTTCGTTACTCTGAAAAGAGTGAACTCCATCTCTCACTCTCTACAGTGTCTGTCAGATCCCATCCTTTCTCTTGGAGTCAGCAATTCTTTCATCTGTCCCCTCCATCTAAGTTAATGACTTTGCCTTACACTTTTTAGAGAAAATGAAAGCTCTCAGAAGGGAATTCCTTTACTTTTTCTCTACTAAACCTACCAGCCTCCTAGCACTGCCCTCAGTCTCCCGTTCCAAAGAATGTGTTCTGTGTCAACATGAGGAATTAAGAGAATCTCCATTAACCCGTGACAAGCCCGGCATACAAACCCTAGATTATATTGCTGGGTTCTACTGAAAGAGGAAAACAGGGGAGAGACAGGTAAGTAACACTGAACAAAGCAGATCCATCTGGCTGCCAAACAGCTTTATTCTAATTGCACTCTAAATCTCTAAATTTGAGAAGAAAATAACATGGATTAATAGGCTCTCATCTCTCTTTAGGTAACATTAATGGTTTAGCCATTCCTTTGGGAAACTGTCTCTAAGTCATACTGGTGGGGGTAAAGCTGTCAACTGTTCATCCTTGTGTGTGTGATTGGTTCCTGTCCCACCTGACCCTTCCAGCACTCACACCATTGACTCTCTTCTGCATCTTCCATCCTTCCCTCTCTACCAGATTCTTTCCCGAGCATTCAGATATGTCACAGTATACCCATCTTAAAAAAATGTGCTTCCATTTATACCATGTCCTTCTCCAGGTCTGCACTCTCTCTCAGCTCCCCTTCACAGAGAAGTTTCTCTAAGGAGTTGCCATCTGCATTTACTCCCCTTTGCTAGTCTGCCTTCAGCACCTATGACTCCACCAAAAATACTCTTGTTATAAAGGTCGCCAGTGGCTTCTTTATTGCTAAATTGAACAGAGACTTTCATTTCTCACCTTTCTTAACATTTTAACAGCTTGAGACAGTTCTGTCTCCCTTCTCCTTGAAAAATTGTGAGCTTGGCGTCCCTGATAACACACCTACTCTCTTGGCTTTTCCTCCTATTTTTTGGGCATCCCTCCTCTATTCTTTACTGGTTTATCCATCTTGAATTGATCTTTGCATGTTGGGGATATCTCCCTCCCATCAAGAAAAAAATACTCCCTTAATATGCCCCACTCAGGTAAATGGCAACTCCATTCATTTGATTGCTCCCTGATCAAGTCCTGTTGACTTCACCTCCAATACTTATGTCAAGTCTGTTCACTTTACTCCATCTCCATTTCTACTACCCTAGGCCAGGCCACCATCATACATCACCTCTATTCTTGCCATAGTTTCTTTTTTGGTCTCCCCATTTCTAATTTTGCCCTTACCTCCACACTACCTACTAATCCATTTGTCATATAGCAATCATAGTAATATCTTTAAAACAGAAATCAAATTTTGTCACTCCCTTGTTTGAAAATAAGAAATAATTTCCCTTTGAACTTAGAATAGAACCCAAGCTTCTGAACATGGTCTCTAAGGCCCTGTGTGATCCGAGCTCTGCCCACCTATCCAACCACCCTTCCTTCCATTCTCCCTTGTAACTCTCTATTCTCCTGCTGCACAGCCCTCCTCTTAATTCCTTTTATGTTCAAGATCTTTCCTGCGTCAGGTTCTCTGTACATACTGTCCCCTCTTCTGTGATTGCTCCATCCTTCACCTGCTCATCTGTCCTTCAGGTGGCAGTTGAAATATTAATTCTTTGGAAAAACTACTGCCATTTCACTCATTCCCATCTCTTATACACTCTTAACACCCTGTATTTTCTTTATAACAGAGACTACAATTTATAATTAAATAATGATGATCTCTATGTTCTTTTGTTTGTTCACTTAATATCTAACTGAAAGTTCCTAGAGCCTCAAATAGTACATAACACATTAGTAGATGCTCAACAATTTTTAAATGAATGAATGAATGAATGAATGAAGAATATGATAATCAATTGTTCTGAATGTATTTTAAACATTCACAAGCTGTATCTCCTTCAACTCTAGGACTACTAACATACCCTTCACACAATGCATGTGACATGGCCAGACAACTGTTTATTATCACCTACCAGTGTGTGCTAGAATGGGCTTGCATAGGTTAAGAGAATCAGCTCTGGACATCTCTTAACCAATTTCACATTTAGTGACATCATGTTGGTAGCCATGTTGGGAACACTTATACCACAAGAAAGAAGCAAATAGTAGATATTAAGACTTTCTTTTTTCTTTAGAAAGCCACTTTACCAATACACCACTGGGGTCTCCTATACACCCAGCATCATGTTAGTAATTATGGAGCCACCATTAAAAATAAGTCATGGTCACTGTTTAGTAAGTTTCCAGTCTAGTTTAGGAACTATGACATACATCAGGAATCAAGAAGAATCAGGATATAGATGAGCTGTGTGAGGGCATCGTGAGCAGAAAAGGAAAAGATCAGTATGGGTTGGTAACAATGGACACTTGGAATGTGGAACCAATGCTAAAATCAGTGGATGAAGAGGATCTATGTAACCAAACAGGACCACAAAGGGCAATCCTGATGGAGGCGCAGGGAGAATCCAGGGCTGGTCGTGAGCCAGGGAAATGGAGTTGGAATGGAAGTGGGAAGAAAGCAGGAAGATTGTCCTGGTTAGAAAGAGCTGCTCTTGAAAATTTCTTTTTAAATGTACCTTTGGCAAATTGGAAGTTTATTTGTTTTGAGACAGAGAGAGAGCATGCATGCATGGGCATGCAGGAGGGGCAGAGAGAGAGGGAGAGAAAATCCCAAGCAGACTCCATGTTGTCAGTGCAGAGCCCGACTTGAGGCTTGAACCCATGAACCCTGAGATCATAACCTGAGCCGAAACCAAGAGCAGGATGCTTAACCAACTGAGCCACCCAGGTTCCCTGGATCATATTTTTAAATGAAAAATCCAGTTAAATAGTTCTTAAGGCAAATCTTTTTTTTCTTTCTAAAGATGAAGTATTTAAAGGGCAATCTTCCTCTATTATTCATATTTGAGTTTTGATAAATAACTTTCCCTAGAAACCATGAATATCCTCCAAATCACATCTCCAACTTGCTGGATGATCTGGCAAGGTGAAGGCTTCCCCTTTCTTGGCCCACAGCTCCTTATTGTGGAATGAAATGGTCCAACTTGATTGCCCCTAAGGTCCTTTATAGCTCAGAAGGACTGCATTTCAGAAGAAAGGCAGTTCTTGTCTGCCTCTTGGTTTCAGCTCAGATCATGATTTCACAGTTTGTGTGTTCAAGCCCCACCTTGGGCTCTGCACTGACAGTGCGCGCCTGCTTGGAATTCTTTCTCTCTCCCTCTTGTCTCTGCCTCTCCCCTTTTCTCTCTTTCTCAAAATAAACAAACAAACAAACAAACAAATAAATAAATAAATTTAAAAAACTAAAAAGATACTGCTTCCTTTTAAAAATTTTTTAAAAAAGGGAAGAAAGAAAAACTGCATAGTTCTAAATGGTTAGGCATGTGAACTCCATTTCTAAGTGACTCTAAGGCCAAGAAAACATCATTCTAAAACTTCCTTTCCTGTGATTAAAGGACTTCCAGAGATTTTATTTGGGCACAAAAGGGTGAAGTAAAACAACCCTTTGGCTACAGAGTTAGGTCAATATTCTTTTAGCCAGAGAAGGGATTTGGCATCTAAGGATATAGCATGAGACCTCATGGGTTCTCCACATGAATGCCATTAGGGAAGTCTAGTAACCATTTGACTGGGGAAATAAGGTCACTAGTTTTAAATCAACAGGAAAGGAACAGAATATCAAGAGGGAAGGATGATTTATCCTGCGACCAGAGTGCAAAAAATTAACTGGAGAAACTAATCAAATCAGACTTGATAAAGCTGATGCTGCCTTATATCCCCTGTGCCTAGAAGCCTTGTTGGAGCTAGTCTTGCATAGATCCTGATTTAAAATACAAGCTGACTCCTTCACCCGTTATGAGTAGCAATCCAGCTGCAGGCATTTCAATTATTGAGGTTTTTTTATTTAAAAAAAATCATTATTATTAACTATAACGTGAGGCTTGATGGTAAGTAATGGCAAAGGGCTAGTGTCTATCAACACCCAGGCACCCATGGAACCTCCAGGTAGGGCCGGTTCTGGGCTCTCAAGGGCCCCTTTTCCCTCTCCCCTTCTGCTTCCTCCTCCTCCCCAAAGGCAGGAACAGCTGTTGCCAGGTTGCTTGTTCAGCCCACTCATCTCAAGCTATCCTGAAGCTGCAAAACAGCAGGAAGCCGGCCTGATGTGCTTTCCCGTTCAGCACAGCCCAGCTGTGACTCTGGAGGCAGCCATGTTGGGAGGCAAGGTTGAAGTCTTCTGAGTCCAGAGTTACCAGGGCCAGTTGGCTGTGGCCATGGCAGAATAAGAGGGTCAGAGCTGCACTACCCCAGACGGCAGGTAGACATTTGTTTGGGGCCTGAACCTTTGATCTTTTCAGTCAGAGAATGAAGGCAGTAAAGGTCTGGTGCTCAGAATAGTTTAATCCACCATTGATTTAATAAGTGCAAGCACCAAGGGTAGGTAGAAAGGCGAGCATGGCTGAGTGAGGGGAATAAGGACACAGTTTCTGCATTTGAAGAGTTCACAGTCAAATGTGGGAGATTTTACGTGAACAAGAGGACAGGACAAGTGGTAATATAAACATATGCACAGGTTGCTATGGGAGCCCAGAGGGGAAATCTTAGACCCAAAGAAGCTGCCACATGAGCTGTGTTGTGAAGGAGGAGGAAGAGTCAGAGGAAGCGGGTGAGAGATGGAGTTGTAGGCAGAGGGGTGTGCACAGAGGATTAACAGCACAGCACAGTGGGGAATCCCAGGGAGGCAGCATTCAGTGAGGGAGGGACTTGAGAGCCTTGGAAAGGAAACTGAGCTCTGTTCTGCAGGAGTTTGGGAGCCACTGAAGGGTGGTGAGTAAGAAAATTATATGATCAGTTTGCAAAGATAGATCCCCCTGGGGCAAGGAAAGGGTGGGTTTAAAAAGAGTGAGATTAAAGGCAGGAAGATCCATTATGCTTGTGCAAAGATATCGGCGCTCCAAGGCAGTAGTGTTAGAGACTGAAAGGAGGGAGAAGGTCTGAGAAGAATTTAGGAGGAAACATCAGAAGAACTAGAAGTGCTTGATGATGGACTGAAACTGTGGGGTGGGATGATGAGGGAGTGGGATTTGCCTAGGAAGATTTCTTGCTTGGGTGCTGTGGGTAGAGCCGCATTTTGCAAAATATGTGCCTTGTAACACCAGCTCTGTGGATGTGTGAAGGGTATTGTGTCAAAAGTGGCTATACCCTCAGATAAGTTTGCGAAATATCAACTTAAACAAAACTAAATCAGATCTCTCTGCTGCAGGACTTCTCAGAGCCTTAATGTACTGTGGCTGCTGCTAACAATAAGAACTATCATCATTTAGTATATACAGGAGTTCTACTTATTATGTGTGTTTTGAGAAATTTGTAAAGAAGGAAAGTCCTTGGCAAAACTGTTCTGAAACTTGAAAATAATCTGTGAGCAAATACACAAATGTGAACTAATAATGTAGTGATATGGGTCATGAAGCAAGGAGCTCCTAGTGCAGATGATATGAGCCACAGGCAATGTGGGACATGGCCAGGTACGAGACCAAATATTTGATACACATTATTTTAGGTTCCCATAACAACACTGTGCAGTATGTGTTTTGTACACGTGTTTGTTTTACACGTGGGGAAATTGGGGGTCATTAAGATAAATTAACTAACCAAAGATTACCACACATCTAGCAAGGAGTACACCCTACCTTTAACAATTTCATCATATCATTTCCATGTGCTAATGAATATAGTGAATCTGCAAGGAAGGGACCAGATAGCATACTGTGTGTCCCAAACTTCAGTGACCACAGAACCCTGTGTTTATGGAGCATCTCACAGGATTAGTGGTACTCGGAGTGCATTTTGTGGGGAATAATGCTGTTCACTAAGATCAGGAGTACCAGTTGATAAAAAGGAAATTATATTATATAAATCATTATGATATATTATATAAATCATTATTATATAATCATATGATATTATGATTATATAAATCATATATGATATGATATATTTATATTATATAAATCATTACAATATAAATTATATTGTAAATCATACAATATGATTTATATTATATAAATCATTATGATATGATATAAGTTGAAACTTGCCATAATAGAAATACAGCTAACATGTTATAGAAATCTGAAGTGGGCAGAGATTATCTCCAATAGTGGTGTCCAGGGAAAATGTCAATGAAGATGTTATTAGCTTCAAGTAAGAGAAGAACCAATGAAAAATGGCCAACCAAAGAAATTTATTAAAGCACATAACAAAACCCAGAGATAGGACAATTCCACTGTTGGTTAATTCAGTGGCTCAACATCAGCATCAAGAATGCAAGACTTTTTCTGTTTTACTGCTTTGCCATTTTCAATATGTTAGATTGTCCTCTGAGACGTCAAGGTGGCCGGCATAGTTCCAGATGTCAGCTGCAGACAGCAGCACTGACATGAGAATTAAGACTGCACATCGGCCTCTCACTGCGCTCTCAACAAAGAGTGGTTGAAGAGGGGAGGTATCGAGTGATGTTACTAAGAAAGCATCTCTTTCTATGCCAAGAAAAAAGTGACACTTCCTGCTAAAAGCATTTCAAACATTTCTTGAGTCCATTCCCACATACAGATTGAACTGGGCCAAGTGAACACAGACACAGGACATTTACCTAGGTCGAGAGGGTTGAGCAACCAGGAGAAAACAGGCAGCCGGGTCTCAGCTCAGCACACTGGAGGAAACCCAAACCTGTGTGAGGACTGTCCTGGAGGCAGATTGAGTCAGCACACCATGATGACTGATAATATCAAAATAAGGGCCATCCATCCAGCACAGGGCTGCAGATGGCACAGGCCAGGAGCACTGTGGGGCCAGAGACACAGAGACGATAAAGTTTATTGTCAATTCCCCACACAGTGGGCTGTGTGATAGACTGTCCCAGGCCTCAGCCAGGAGGTGTGCTAAGAGTGTGCATTCAACCAATTCTCAAAAACCCTATTGTTATTCTCATAACTGAGTGATCAGAACACTTTAGGATGTGTTAGTTAGAGGGCTCTGTACTAGGTGAGACCTATCTCTGGCTCAAAGAATCAAAGTGAACAGAATTTAAGAATTCTGTCCTAGGCTCATTTCTGATTTACAAAAGCACTAGGTGAGCTGTAAGCCCCCAGGAAATGGTGGCCTCTATTAATAGGAAACCTATTAAATGAGCTCTTGGCATGACTTTGGAGGAAAAGAAAATGGAAAGGGAAGGGAAAGGAAGAGAAAGGGAGGGAAGGAAAGGGGAGGGAAGGAAATGGAAGGGGAGGGAAGGAAATGGAAGGGGAAGGAAGGGAAGGGGAGGGAAGGAAATGGAAGGGGAAGGAAGGGAAGGGAAAGGGGAGGGAAGGAAAGGGAAGGAAAAAGAAAAGGGAGACTGACAATAAAGAAAATGTAGAGGTGTCTGCGTGGCTGAGTCAGTTAAGTGTGTGACTCTTGATCTCAGCTCAGGTCATGATCTTACGGTTCATAAATTCAGCGGGGAGCCTGCTTGGGATTCTCCCTCTCTCTCTACCCCTCCCCAACTCAAACTCTCTGTCTTTCTCAAAATAAATAAATAAACTAAAAAAAAAGAAAAGAAAGGAAATGTAAAAGAAAGGAAATGTGGAATAATTTAAATACTAGAAAATAGGAAAGGGAGCATCTCTGGTGTCAATTTTCTTGGAGATTCATTCTGTTTTTTAATAGCATCAGAGATGTGGTGGAGGTGATGGGTTCTCATTTCATGATGCATGAACACAGTCCAATGTAATGGAGTACCAGGGAAAAATAGCCAAAAGACATCTCACACAGCAGCCTCTGAAATAGCTCTGGAATCTTGTAGTTTGGAGTATCAAGTCTCATGGTGGGAGATGACAATAAAAGTGTACCAAGTTCAGGTTTCATCTGTAAATGTTGAAAAAGGCTAGTGAGGAAGAAGTGTTATGTTGAAGAGCAAATTTTTCAAAATCAGAAGAGCTCAACCTACAAAATGACGTGGTAAAGAGGTGGCAGGGAGGCAGGGAAGGCCAAGGACCTAAAAAGGAAAAGCAGACCTGGGAGAATGGGGCTGGAGAGGCAGCAAACGTTTTTGGGCCTGCAACCACTCTGCTAAGTGCTTGGACATGTCAAATCACTGAATAGCGAGTGCTTACTTTCAAGGCCATATCAATAACATTTAGACTTATACAACACAATTTATGTTGCAGGCTAAACGCAGTATCAAGTTCTAGAAGAAGCAACTCAATGTCTGCTTCAGGGACAGATGTGGGAAGAGGGGCCATAGCAACAGTTTGTGTGAGAATGACTCACACAAACCATCATTGGCCAAGGTTATCAGCAAGGCAGTGACTATGCTGTGATTGTAAGGACAAGTTTATTGGGTCTTAAAAAGCAGGCTGTGTGGGGTCTGGGGGATCTGTTTCCCCTGGTTTCATGTTACAAATAGAGATGGCTGCATCTTATATCACCAATCTTTCCCTCTGCTCTCCAAGAAAGGAAGAGTAGCTTATATGATAGGTGAGCTTGGGAGAAGCTAACGGGGCCTCTCTCAGCTCCTTTCTTCTTCCTCTTTGGGGATCTGCCACCATCAAAGAGCACACATCCCACTGCACTCCTCCATGACCCACAGGGGAGACCTGGAGACCCGGTGCTACCATGAATGATGGAGGACCTAAATCTGATTCAGGGATGCAGATTAGGGAATCCATTCTTGCCACGCTCTTAAACCGTGCCCTCCAAGTCCAACCAACCTTGTGTTGGAAACACAGGTAATATTTTTATTTCCACCTGTCCGACTCCTACATCTATATCTCAGTTGTTTCTAAACTCAATGGGACTGGAGGGGTACCATTTCTGATCTTTTCAAACCCCAACATCAGGAAGGGAGGGAGAAAAGCCAGAATCAAAACTTTCTAGAATACAATCAGAAGTAGTGGGTTTAAACTTGCTTACCAAATAAAGTCCTGATTCTATTCCCCGGCATTCAAGGCTCTTTATGATCTGAAAATGATATATCCTTGCATGTGATCTAACACTACTTCCCTGTGTGGGTACCACCCTCTGATGGCATCAGACAGAAACACACTCAGCACTCCACTGTCTCTGTGCCTTTACTCAGGTATTCCCTTCAATGGGAAGCCCTTTTCCCCATTTTTTTCATGTCCATATCTGACCTATTATTCTTCAAGGACTAGCCTACATTTCACCAAATCCACATGTACTTCAGCAGGTTCTATCTAGAAGTTTCCTACCCAAGTCACCCCACTTACTCTTTTTCTCTCAATTTTCTTTCACTCTTAAGTGGCCACTAACTTCAGGTGAGGCAGCACTCCTGGGAACCTTGGTTATCTGAACCAAACTCAGTCATGCTATTCTCCTTGCCAATGATTGGTTTAGGATTAAACGTGTGACTAGGTTTTCCTCATTTAGAAAGAACTTCAACTCTGGGGACACATTTTCCCTCGACTCTTGATACTCCCTGAAGACATTACATAAGAACTTTTTCAACACTGAAAGTTTCTCTTTTCCTAGGATTTGAACATTGCTCTTTTTTTCTATCTTTATGCCCGCTATCACCCTTTCTTTTTTCCTTTTCTTGTATTTCAAGGACATTACATTTCATTCTTCCTTTCCCTTCTCATTTCCTTTCTCATAACCCTGACTTATAACTTTGTACCTATAAGAGGCTGCTTCTAGGCAAACAGTCTTGAGCGATAGAATGTGAAAATGAGCCCACAGTGGCCTTCTGGCTGAATATGGACAGGCTCACAGGCTGGTCAGGCAACTCACCTCAGAATATCCATAAGCCCTAACTGACCAATGGGTTACTTACAACTAGGCACAGTAACTAAAAAAGGGAATATTCCATACTTCACCATACCTTTTCCTCTTCCCCCTTTGAAAACAGTTCCAACCCACTGACTCATGGCAGACAGCCTCTCCTTTGCTGTCCTGCCCACCGCTCCCTTAAGGTGTATTCAATAAACTTCTATCTCCTCTGTTATGCCTCATGTGAATTCTTTCACTGCTTGAGTCAAGGGTCTCCACCCCATTGTTGCTCCACATTTGGGGAGCCCCATCTGACCAGTAGAGACACCCCATTGAGATACCACAGTACCTGTTTTCTTTTTGTTTTGCCTTTCCCCCCACCCCCATCAATGTATTCCAGCAAATTCTTGTCCAGTCAGGAATGTCTATGTTGGTCTGTAAATCCCTTGGCTCTGTTCTCTTCCTTGAGAGATTTCTATATACCCCATGTTCACTTGTTCCACCTCTTGGATACCCTTTATTTTTTTCCTGTTCTAGTAAAAAGACACTGCTGACTTCTGACAAGATTACCTTTAGCTATTCTTGGGTTGTATCTTTCTTTCACTTTGCATTTGACAGTCTCTAATCTATCTCACATTGCCGGAAGCCAGTTTCTGGACTCACAAAGCTGAGAAAATTCTCCTTGTGAGGTAAGGCAGGTTTGCAAGGCTCCCACTGTCAGATGGCGACCGTCGTCTACCTTTCTGCCATTTCTGTTTGTCTATCACTCCACCATTTCTGCTTGAGCACCAACCCCCATGACACATTGCCAACTGCCATTGAGTGACTTGCCTTCTTATGCTAATGATAAATTGTACCTTATGAAGGAGATTATAGAAATTTCTTCTTTTGTGTTTATGGCAGCAAATATTACATTTCTTGAGAAACCTGTTTTTCTTCCCCCTCAAGAAAACAGGCTATTGAACCCTGCTCACAAAGGACTAACCTTTGCTTTTACTATGCTAAAAACATTACCTTGTATTTGAATACTGAGGGCATCTTCCTTCCCCATATGATAAGCATCTAAATAACCTACAGTCAATCACTATTGATAAAGATTATGCATGAGTCTTCTACCAATCTATGTTCTGGGAAATTTTTACATACCAATGAATTTGTCAATCAGGAATCATTGTCTAAGGAATTGCCACTCCTGTTTTGTATTCCATACACATATACACTTGTTTAATAAAAAAGGCTGACTCTTGGGTCAGTGCAGAGATGCCTGCTTGCAGTGCAGAGATGCCTGACTGGAGAGCAAAGATGCCTGCCTGCTGATCTGAAAGAACCTTGTGGCTCTCTCATTTCCTTCCCCTTTCACCGATTCTCATCATTTTTGTACCGACACCATCCATCCTTCAGGGACCTGCTGGAGCTGGAGTCCGGCATCACATACAAATCACATTGTGCATATCAATTCACGTAGCTCACTCCCTTCTTAATGTAAGGTACAGGTGGGCACATTTCATTTTTAAAATGTTTTTAATGTTTACTTATTTTTGAGAGAGAGAGACAGAGTGTGAGCCAAAGAGGGGCAGAGAGAGACACACACACAATGAAATAGAAGCAGGCTCCAGGCTCTGATCTATCACAGCACAGAGCCCAACACAGGGCTCGAACTCATGAGCTGTGAGATTGTGACCTGAGCTAAAGTCAGACGCTTAACCAACTGAGCCACCCCAGGCGCTCCTAATTATTTCAGTTTAAACAAAAATAAAAATAAAAATAAAAATATTTCTTTCATCTTTAACTTTTCTCCTTGATGTTTGATTTTAAATGAGTGGGATATATTAGTGCAGGAAAACATGTGTATATATGACTTATAAAGAAAATATAAATATACTTTGAGGGAAAGTACCCCAAATTTTTATTGATGGGATGGGTTTGTTGCTAGGTGCACTCGAGAGACCCTAGGCCCTGGATCCTCGACCCAGCCTGTTCCAAAGGTGTCACTGAAGAGTCTTGGCCTTGTTTTGTGAAAGAATTCAAGGACAGGACACCTGGATGGCTCAGTCAATTAAGCGTCCAACCTCAGCTCAGGTCATGATCTTGTGGTTCATGAGTTCGAGGTCCACATCAGGGTCTCTGCTGTCAGTGCAGAGCCTGTTCCAGACCCTCTGTCTCCCTCTTCCTCTGCCCCTGTTCCACTCGTGTTCTCTCTTTCAAAAATAAATAAACTTAAAAAATAAAAAGAATTCAAGGACAGACACACAACAGAGTGGATGAGCGACACAAGTGGGAAAGTTTATTAAAGTGAAAAGTGTGCTCCTGAGACATAAGAGCAGGTGAGCTAGAGAGAGAGAGCTCTGCATCCTGGGGGGTGGGTTTTTACCTTTTATCGACAGCTTTCAGCCAAGGGGCAGAATAGTCACTACTTGGGGTGAGAAGCAGGGTTTCCTGCTTTTGCTTCCTAATTTGGTCAGGGGGTTCCTGTCATGGCACCTGCCATTTGGGCCTGTCTGGTTGGATCTGATTTCTTGTGGAGTGCTGCCAGGACAGGCCTCTGACTTTCCAAATAAATGGCCATGACTTTGTTGCTGGCTTCCAGGCATCCTGTTAGAACCTAGTTAATCGCCTACTCTAATACTCTCACCCTTGTTAGGCAGCTTCCTGGTGGCAGCCTTGACTCTCAGAGGTGTGCAGATCACCTCCTTCTGGCTGCTCCCTGGCCTTCAGGAACGGCTGAGTTGAGAAATGGGCTGATGATAATAATCCATAGGCCTTGGATGGGCACTGCTTTCCCTCTGACGAGTCTTTGAATGAAGCGCTTGAGTCTGAGATGCAGATTTTTCCTGCTCTGAGTGGTTGGTGTCAACGGAGGCAGAGAAAGAAGCTCTCACTGTGATTCCTTCTGCTCTAGTTGGTACCAAGTATTGCAGACACTACTGGGACAGAATATGGTGCTCCCTAACTCGGATCTTATGGGGTAAAGCATTTGAAATCTCTACACGCCTGAAACCAGAGACTTGTTTTTCTGGCATGTGCTTGGTTTCTAAATAAAGCAACATATGTTTTGTTTTTGCCTCTTTCTTTTCTGTCCGTGTCTCCTAATGTGGGTGATATTAACCAAGTGTGACAGGTTTCAGGTTTTTATTTATAGCAGTGGAAAATGGTTTTCATGTCTTTGCAGAGTTCTGGACCTCTGAGCCTGTCTTTCTATATAGCCTCAACTCAAACTTCTGGAGGTTGAGAGTGAAAGACACTTAAAGATTCTGAAGTTTGGGAGTTGTATCCAAAGGAGAGAAGACAGCACGAGGAATTTGATAGAACTTCCCCATCCTTTTTGCTTAAAATAAGATACATACTGGCTTAGCTGGAAATGTGAGACTTTTATTACAAAAATCCCTACATCATCACGTACAGGCCTCTTATTTGACACCATCAAAACTGCTAGCAAGACTGAAAATTTTCTTAAATTTGGGAATCAGGGGTGCCTGGGTGGCTCAGTCAGTTAAGGGTCTGACTTCTACTTCAGCTCAGGTCATGGTCTCGCGGTTTCTGAGTTCGAGCTCTGGGTCAGGCTCTGTGCTGACAACTCAGAACCTGGAGCCTGCTTCAGATTCTGTATCTCCCTCTCTCCCTGCCCCTCCCCCTCTCCCCCTCAAAAATAAACAAACATTAAAAAGGTTTTTTTAATTGGGGAATCGAAATGATGTTTACCTTAGACATTTTATTTCAGGTCACATCTATATATATATTCATTTACTAATTATTCAAAATAGAGTCAAAGCCTTTTACTTTGAGATGGGTCTGCTGACTATAGCTCTACATTACCTTTTTTAAATAAATCACATCTATAATGCATTTTCTTTCATTTTTTTAATCATTTTTGTCTCATGTGGAAAAATAATTTTAAAACACTTGCAAAGTTCTCTAAATATATCTTCTTTCTGGATGTTTATAAATTCTGCCCATCCACCGTCATTACACACACACTGCCCAATCTTTACTATTTGTTTCTCTTGCACCTAAATTGACAATATTTTTAAAATAAAAATATATTTCACTGGATTATCCCAAAGCACTCAACTACATTTTTATAAAATCAACAACCCCCTTCTTTTTAAAATTTCTTTTTAAAAATAATGAAGTGTAATTGACATACAATAAACTGCACTTATTTAAGTGGTATGATGTAGTAAGTTTTAATATAGGTATATAACTGTGAACCCAATACTACAATCAAGATAATGGGAATATTCATCACCTGAAAGGTTTCCTTATTCTTCTTTGTAATTTCTCCATTCTGTTCTTCCCAAACCATCACCCTCTCCCCTTTCTTGGAGCCCACTGATCTACTTTCTATCACTATAGATTAGTTTGAATTTCCTAGAGTTTTATATGAATCAAATCTACAGTATGTACTTGTTTTGACTGGCTTCTTTCATTTGACTCAATTATTTTGATATTTACAATGTATCAATAGTTGATTCTTTTTTATTGTTTAGTATTTCATTTTGTGGATATACCACAGTTTGTTTATCCATTGGCCTGATGAAGATTTGGATTGTATCTTAGTTTGTTCGAGATGCTAGAACAAAATACTGCAGACTGGGCATCTTCTAAATAACAAAACTTTATTTTTGACAGTTCTGGAAGCTGTAAAGTCCAAGATTGAAGCACCAATATGGGTGCATCCTGTGAGGCCCTGTTTCCTGGCTCATAACCAGCACCTTGTCCTTGCTATGTCCTGAGATAGTGGAAGGGGCAAGAGATCTCTGTGGAGTCTCTCTTACATGAACACTTATCTCATTCATGAAGGCTTTGCCCTCATAGCCTAAGTGCTTCCCAAAGGCCCCACCTCCTAATACCATGGTCTTTGGTGGTTAGAATTTCAACATATTAATGGGGGGGTCACAGTTTCCATTGGGGGGCTATTACAAATAAAGGTCCTATGAACATTCACATTCAAGTATTATATAAAGATCTGCTTTAATTTCTCTTGGATAAATACCTAAGATTAGAGAATTATTGGGTCATACCTTAAAAATATAGTCAACTTAAAAAAATTTGCCAGAGTGTTTTCCAAAGTGGGTGTATCATTTTACATTCCCACCAGCAATGTATGAGAGTTCTTTTTCTTCTGTTTCCTCATCAACACTTGGTATGGTTAGTCTTTCTAATTTGGGCTATTTTAATAGTTGTGTAGTAATATCTTATCTTATTGGATTTTTATTTGCATTTCCCTAATGACTAATGATGTTAAGCATCTTTGCATGCTATTTTTTGCCATTTATATATGTCTGGGTGTCTGTTAAAATGTTTTTCCCATTTGTAATTGGGTTGTTTGTTTTCTTAATATTGAGTTTTGAGAACTCTTTATATATTCTGGATATAAGTCCTTTATCAGATATATGATTAGCAAATATTTTCTTTCAATCTATGGCTTGTCTTTTGTTCAATTAAAATTTTTATTAAGATAATTGTAGACACACAATTGTAGAAATTGTAGAAATAATGCAGAGAGCTCTCTCTTGTGCACTTTACTAATTTTTCCCTGATGATAGCATTTTGCAAAACTACAATACAGTATCACAACCAGGGCAGAAATCTTGATAAAATCCACTCACTTTATTCAGATTTCCTTTTTTACTTGTACTTATTCATGTATGTATGTATTAAATTCTATACAATTTTATCATTTGTATAAATTTCTTTATCCAACATCATCCTGACATTAAAGAATTCAAACACCACAATTATCCCTCAGGTTGCCCTTTTATAACACACCTGACTCTCTCAAGCAACCCCACCCCCAACCCTAATTCTTGGCAATCATTAATCTGTTCTCTATTTTTAAAATTTTGTCATTTCAAACATGTTCTATAAATGGAATCATACACTACATAATCCTTTGGGATTTGCTTTTTATTACTCAGTGTAATTCTCTGAAGATTTGTCTAGTTGTGTGTATCAATAGTTAATTTCTTTTTATTGCTTTGTAACATTGCATGGTATGTGTATACCACAATTTATTTAACCATTCACCTGTTGAAGGATACTTGAACTGATTCTAGTTTTTGGCTAAATAATGCTGCTCTGTCCACTCATTTATAAGTTTTTATGTGAACATAAGCTTCCAGTTTTCTAGGATAAGTACTTTAGAGCACAGCTGCTGACTCATATGGCAATTACATGTTCAGTTTTATAAAAATAAATATCAAACTGTTTTCCAGAATGGCTGTACCATTGTACATTCCCATCAGCAACATATGAGTGATCCATCTTCTCCACATCCTTACCAGTATTTGGCGTTGTCACTATATATATATATTTTTTTTTAATTTTTTAATGTTTATTTTTGAGAGAGAGAGAGAGAGAGAGACAATGTCAGTGGGGGAGGGGCAGAGAGAGAGCGAGACAGAGAGAGAGAGAGAGAGAGAGAGAGACAGAATCCAAAGCAGGCTCCAGGCTGTGAGCTGTCAGCACAGAGCCCAATGTGGGGCTCAAACTCATGGACTGCAAGATTATGACCTGAGCTGAAGTCAGACACTTAACTGACTGAGCCATGTAAGTGCTCAGCTATATATATTTTTTTCCCTCTCAGTCATTTTGATAAGAGTGTACTGATGGTTAATTGTGGTTTTAATTTCCATTTCCATGATAGCTGATAATGATAAATATCTTTTCATGTGTTTATTTGTCATCTTATATCAACTTCAGTGAAATGTCTGTTCATATCTTTTGCCCATTTTCTAATTTCATTGTGTGACTTTTTTTTAATGATTAGATTTTTAGAGTTCTTTATATAGTCTTGATACCAGTCCTTTGTTGGATATATGGATTACAAATATTGTCTCTAAGTCTGTAGCTTGTCTCTTCATCCTCTTTGTATGGACTTCCTGAGAGCAAAAAGTTTTCATTTTGATAAGGTCCAACTTATCAAATTTCCCTTATATGGATTGTGATTTTGGTGTCAGGTCTAATAACTTTCTGTCTAGCCCTAGATTCTGAAGATTTTTTCCTATGTTTTATTCTAAAAATGTTTAAATTTTTACACTGCACATTGAAGCCTATGATCCATTTTGTTTGTTTGTTTCTAAATTTTATGTTTATTTATATTTGAGAGACAGAGAGAGACAGAGTGCAAGCAGGGGAGGGGCAGAGAGAGAGGGAGACACAGAATGTGAAGCAGGCTCCAGGCACTGAGCTGTCAGCACAAAGCCTGACACGGGGCTTGAACTCATGAACCGCGAGATCATGACCTGAGCTGAAGTCAGACACTTAACCAACTGAGCCACTCAGGTGCCCCATCTATGATCCATTTTGAATTAACTTTTATATACGTGGTGAGGTTGAGATTGAAGTTCATATGTGCTCCACATGCTTCCTGTGCTCTTAGTGTACAGAATTACTTACAGTTCCCTGACAGGAGATGTTCTCCCAGGCCTCTTCCTCTGGGCCTATGTGCATGTTTCCTCCTTTTTTCTTCTCCCCAGCTGGTCCTTGTCCATTAAGACTCTACTTACTCTACCTGAATTCAGGACCCAACTTCTCTTGCTTCCTCAAGAACGTTGTTTTTCCATTTGTCCCCATCTCTCTTCCTTTGTTAACTTTCCTCTCTTTTCCCTACACTATTCCTATTACTGTACAAACATACTTTTATATTGCCCTTTAAAGTAATAATAATCATCTTTCCTTAACTTTGTATCTCCTTTCTAGGTGTCTGTCCTATTTCCCTGTATTTTTCATAGACAAACTTACTGAAAAGAATTATCTATACCCTCACTACTCCAAGTGTGATCTGTAGATGGACAGACCACACTGGCATCACTGGGGGCTCCAGTTGTCGTAAATGCAGAATCATGGGCCCCCACCCAGACCTACTGGGAAATGAATGTGCACTTTAAAGGTTGAGAGGCATTGATCTATATTAGGGGTTCTCAGACTTGGCACATTGGAATCATGGAGGAGTTTTAGAAAACACTAATGCCTGGGACCCACCAACAAAGACCCTGATTTAGTTGATATTGGATACTGCCTAACCCTGGGATTTTTAAAAACTTCCCAGGTGTTTTCAAATTCAGCCAGGTTTGGAAACCGTGAGCCTCAGTGACATACTTCCTTACTTCCTGTTAGCCTTTTAACACATTACAATCAGGCTTTTATCTCCACCATCAACAGAAATGTCTCGTGTTGAGTTTGCTGACAGTGGTGGTTAATTTTATGTGCCAAGTTAGGTTGGCTACAATACCCAGATATTTGGTCAACATTATTCTACATGTTTCTGTGAAGGTATTTTTTTAAGCGAGTTTAACATTTAAATCAGCAAACTTTAAGTTTAGTTGATTAACCTCCATAACATGGGTGGACATTATCCAATCAGTTAAGGGCCTTAACAGAAAAAGACCGACCTCCCTAGAAGAAGAGAAAATTCTATAGGCAAACCACCTTTAGACTCTTAACTGCAACTCTCATCTGGGTCTTCAGACGGCCAAACTTCCCTGCAGATTTTTGGACTTGCCAAGCCTCCACAATTGCATGAGCCTCTTCCTTAAGATAAATCTCTAGATACATAGATGATAGATAGACAGATAGATGGATAGATAGATGATATAAATATGGATATAATATATATTATACACACACACACACACACACACACACACACACACACCTTACTGGTTCTTTCCCTAGAGAACCTGATTAATATATCAACAAACTTCTTGTTGCCAAAACCAATGATTAATTCTCTGCTTTCTATCTTACCTAAACTTTTAGCACCTTCATTCTTCAAAAAATTCTTTGTCTTAATTCCTTGGATTTCCACTTACTTTCACTGGCCACTTTTCAGTTTACTTTGGTGACTTCAGAATGTGATATTGAAGTTCCTCAGGACTTAGTCAATCCTAAATGCTTTGTTCTTCTTTCTTCACTTGTTCTCTGGGTGATCTCATCCAGTCCCTCTGAAGGTGCTGGTACCCAAATTTTCATTTCAAACTAAGCCTTTTACTCTAAATTGATATGTGCATATCTAGATTGCCTACTCACTTCCTCCACCTGGCTCTCTCATAGGCAACTCCACCTCAGCACATCCAAAACTAAACTTCTGATTTCTGCTCTCTACCCCTTACAAAGCTGTCCTCCCTCAGCCTTCTTTATCTTGGGAGCTGCCATCATCAATCTATCCCAGCCTTCCTTGTCTTGGTAGCGACACTACTAATCCATGCAGCTTCTCAAGGCAAAATCCATCCTAAAGAACATCCTCTTCCTCAACCTCACACCCCATTTGACAGTGCTTCTGATGCTCTCTATCTCTATAGTTTATTTTAAATCTGTTTTTTAAAATCTCTGCAGATCTTAGTCTAAACCCACTTGTGTCCCCAACACCCTTCAGTGCCTTTTGGTACACAGTCATCCATCACCTCCTCTGTGATGCCTTTCCTGACCCCTCCCTCCTGGTCCAGGTTAGGGTCATGTCCCATGTATTTTCTTGGTACTTTGTTTTTATAAGTAGCTTAGTACCTATTGTACTATATTATTATTTGATGTTTACTTGTTTGTTCATCCCGATAGACTGTACATTCCTTTAGAGCAAAAAAAATGATTCTTAATATATTTCTGGTGTTTAGCATGGTGCATGGCACAGAATACATATTCTATGAATGTTTGTTGAAAGTTTAGCGAAAGAACAAATGAATCATTTAATGTACAGATAGCAGAATTGGAAAAAACATATTTGGAGCTAATTGCTACTTTACAAATTTATCATCTGTCTCTAAGATTTCTATTTTCCATGTCTTGCTTAAGATTCATAAAAATGAAAATTTTTTAGCACTTTTACCCAAAACATTGTAAGTAACTATTAAACTATGATTAATACTGTGTGCAAAGCTCTTTGTTTTTTTCAGACTTTACTTTCATAACTTATTCTTTTAAAAAAATTTTTTTAACATTTATTTATTTTTGAGAGATGGAGAGAGACAGAGCATGAGTGGGGGAGGAACAGAGAGAGAGAGAGACAGACAGACAGACAGACAGACAGAATTAGAAGCAGTCTCCAGGCTCTGAGCTGTCAGCACAGAGCCTGATGCAGGGCTAACCCATGACCTGTGAGATCATGACCTGAGCCAAAGTCAGATGCTAAACCGACTGAGTCACTCAGGCACCCCTTTCATACCGTATTCTTATTTAAAGTTCAATCATAAGGATATCGTCTTTGCCATGTCTATGTAGTTACTTCAGTGTGTTTCTCTCTTAATGAACAGACCTAGTAAATGACTCAGATTACAAGGAGAAAAATCAGCACACAGGTTACCCATGTCCATGAGATTTCTTGCTTTAGATTCATTCTATTGGTCTATTAAATATGTTCTCTTGCCTGAAGCAGTGATCCTAAGAAGGGAAAAAGTTGCCTGAAATCCCCTTAGCAAGTTGTAGAATATTGAGTAGTTAGTACCTCTTCTTGCTTGACCCACAGAATCTGTTTACATACACTCTGTAAGTGTGTGATCTTCATATATTTTCTTTCAAGTATTAAGACAGAGTGATTAAGCTTTTCTTAAAATTCCATTCAATTTTAAAATATTAATCTCAGCCTTTGGTCATTAGTGATTTTTATCTGCTTTGGATCTATTTCATTAAGCCCCAAAGAATGACTACAATCTACCAGGCAGGTGCAGTGGCTGTGTGTGGAGGTGGGGACACATAACTGAATGAGTAGAACATCATGCAGCTGAGAACAGCCATGGCAATTAAGAAAGAAGAAGGTGGAGAATGACAAGTGTTAAAGTATAATTCTTAAAGAAGATGTAATTATGATCCTTATACAAATACAAAATGAAGATGTGTCAAATTTCTATCCAACTCACTAACTAATCAAGACGTTACAACTGTGTCAAGTAAGGATTTGAATAACTGAAATGTATATCTTCTACTGGAAAAAAATCTATTTGCATTGCCATGTACAGGAGTCACATGAATGAGAAATATTTGTATGATTACTGGTTTTCCATAACTTTTGGCCCTACAGAGTTGTGAAACAGCCATTGTCAAAGAGAACCAAAGGTGGAGACAACTCAGGTGGATGAGCAAGATCAGACACCTACTAATCTTTTGTGTTGTCCAATTCAGAGTCTTTCACAGTATTTCTTTTTTTTTTAAGTTTATTTATTTTCAGAGAGAGAGAGAGTGCACGCGTGTGCGTGCAAGTGGTGATGGGCAGAGAAAGGGAGAAAGAGAGAGAATTCCAAACAGGCTCCATGCTATCAGTGAGGAGGTCAGTGTGGAGCTTAATCAGGAACTGTGAGATCATGACCTGAGCCGAAATCCAGAGTCCGATGCTCAACTGACTGAGCCACCCAGGGGCCCCTCACAGTATATCTTAATAGAAGACTATAAGCTTCTGGAAAGATGGTATGCTCCTAGAGAGAGATTAGAGAATGTTGGAATATTGATATTCATACATGCTTACCGAACATTTACTATATGCCAGGAAATATTCTAGGCCCTTTACATACAATATTTCATGTTCCTTAAGTAAGTTAGTAAGAGAGGTATTACAGTTAGGAAAATAGAACCTTGTAGATAGTGGGTACCATGACAAAGGACACACAGCTGAATCAGGACTGCAACTTAAATATCTCCCCAGATTATAGCAAACCTATTATCCCTATCCCCAACAATAGTTTTTATATTTGGAACAGCAGGGAAGTTGTTGTTTTCAAGGTCACAAATCTCCAAGCCCAGAACTGCTCACATTCATCATTTTTCCTATTCTGGTGGCAAAAGAACTAGATCAGAGATGATTTCACTCTGTCCTTATGTAGCTGTATAATCCTGGGCAAGTCAGTTAACTGTTGGGATGTGACTTCACTTTTGAAATAGAAAATAATCAGATCTTCCCAGGTCATGAAATTCTTTTAAAATCAGTTGAAGAAATGTATGTAAAACACTTTGAAATGATGAAATCCAGGGTGGGTGTTAGATTTCCCTATTATTGGGTTTTGAAGGGAAAGACAAGTGCTGAACATGGGATATTTAATTGGATGAGTCATAGAAAGTATTAATACAAATATAAACATATATAATGTGTGTGTGTTTGCAGTAGACAGCCAGTAACTTTTGAGAAAAAAGAATGTCTGAAAACCGAAAGGCCCCTTAGGAATGCTGACAACATCTCAGAGGTCTTCAACCCAAATTTGAGATGAAAAAGTGAAGCAGATGCTAAGTAGAAGTAGCTCCTTTACTCGAGGTCCTCAGTGTGTAATTCACATGCTCTCTGGGACAGCTTCTGGTTCGGATCTGTCTAATTACCTCCCCACGGAATGTGCTGGCTCAGCAATGAACTCAACCAGCAGCTGCAGTAGAGCCCTCGGCCCTCGCTTCAGACAGTGGAGTTCTACCTGTGGTTCATAAGCAGACAAGGTGTCTGCCCCTGCCGAAGGACAGAGAACTTCAATAAGTGTCTTACCCACGGAAGGTTTAATCCCTGTAAGCGGGGAGAATTCTGCCCTTCTGTCCTGTTAGGAAGGCTGATTCTCTTTTAGTTCCCATGTATTATACATGACAGTAGGAAAGGAATTCTTTTTTTTTTTCTGATAAAAGAGACTTTTAGGCCTGTATACGAGGAGGATCACAATTTACCTTCTCATAAAAAACATGAATTCGGTCCGTTTTTATTACATGCTTTTGGATCTGTGTTAAACGAAAGAAACCATGAAGAAAAGGTGAGCTTAGTTCTACCACTAGCCCCCAGCAGCTAAGTCTACTTTGTGAGTTAGAAAAAAAACACCCCCTTAGGGCAGACAAATTGTAAAGATGCACCCTCACTGCAAGGGGCAATTTGACACAAGCAACCAGCAGATCAGTTAGAAAACACTGCCCCTTCCTGTGGGCTGCCACGGCTTGTGGCCTGGCCCCAAGTCCAGAGGCAGAACTCAGCTGTGCTCCTTCCTTCTTACCTACTTACTGGAGGGATGAAAACCACACAATGTATCCCCTTGTGCAAAACAGTTTATTTCTCAGAACCCAGCCTTCTGAGGTTAAGGATGGGAGATGGAGGGCTGTGTAAATAAATAATATCTTCTTCTGACCTCAACGCTATGACTGGCACAACTGCAAATGATAAATAATAATTACAATAGTGATAATAATGTGCTCTGAAGACGGGGGACAAGTGACGGATTTGCTGGCGGGGGCTGGAGGAGGGGTAAACTTCACTGAGGGAAGGGATGGTGACTTTGAAATGAGATGTTAGTGACTGGAGGTGGCAGGAAGAGAGAGGTTGTTCTATGAATAGTTTGGACCAATGCTCAGAAGTGATAAGGAAAGGAAGGTCAGGTTCAACTGAAAAGGAGTAGAGCTGGACCTAATAACAGAGGCGGGGTGGGGAAGCTGGGCAGTGAGAACCTCAAAATGATGGTTAGGGCTTCTTCAGTCCAATATCCCCCATTGCTTATCATGGAGCCTGCTTCACCATGTCTATATAATTAATAGACTGATTAATCAGTAGATTTTTAGGCAATGTTAGGTTGATCTGGAGAGCCTAATGGAATGGTCAAAGTGGCAGCAGGTGAAGCCATCCCCTACTTTTTACTGATAACCCAGCCAGTCACTTCTGCGTTCCCACTGCAGCAGTCACATCTGCTGGTGACTGCTGTGTTTCCAGAGCTCTCCAGGTCAGAGCAGCAATTTCCACCAGCAGTTGCCCAAACTGAGCAATGGTGGAAACACCCAGGGAACATCTGCCAATACAGCTCTTGGGTCCTCAGATGCCAGGCTGAGTTGACCAACCCAGGGAAGGGAAGAAAAAAGAACTGGAGATTGCGGTGGGGCAGGGGGCAGGTTGCTTCCTAAAAGGGCAGTGTGAGCTTGTTGACCTCAGGCTCTGAAAACATTTGCCTCCTTACGCCCTCCCTCTACACATCTCAGGTTTGTGTATCACCTAACATAATGCTACAGCAGCATCTGGGCTACTTCAGGTTGACACACTTCAGGATCGAAGCATCATGTCAGCTGTCACTTTGGATTTGCCCTAAGTCATCAAAGTAATTATCTGTACAGAAAGGAAAGGCAACAGAATGCTCAAGACCCAGGCCTCATATGGTTCCATTTTCTAGCCCTTCCTATTCAAATACAGCTTCTGAGCTGAATCACTGTTTCCTCCCATCTCCTACCCCCACCTCCCATGCCTGTCCCCACCCTTTGAAAATCCTCCTCCTTCCTAAACTGCATGGGTGTTATAGGATATTTCCAGAGCACAAGGGATTAGATGCCCCAAATTTCTCTGTTAAATAGTTTTGTTGGAACTCAAAGTACATTTCACAGAGAATTATGCTTGACAGATTCCTAGATCACCCATAAAATTCTATTTAACTATATAATTAAATTAATTCATAACATTTCACTCTCTTCAGTTGCTCCTTTAACTGATGAGTAAACCAAGATCAGTGCAAGTGAGTTGCCAGGGAAATGACTTGCCAAACCCAAGGCTCTCAAGGAGGGTGGAGGGAGGGCAGGGAGCACTTGGTGGTTGTGTGGCACACGCAAAAGGTGGCTCCGATGGGCTGGAGCTCAGGAAGTGGCAAACAGATTGGACACAGCTCTAAGAGGCATCAGGGGGAAAGGGCAGAGTAGCCACCTGCCTTCAATATCCAGCTAGAGTGCTACTTGCACAGTGTGGGGACAGCCCCTCTTCCACCCTATCTCCCTTCCCCACCAGATTCATAAGAACAGATCATTATATAAGCTAGTTTATACTTATGCAGAGTCCTCATTGTGTCCAGCAATGTACATGAATACAACGCCATGAGTCGCTACCCCTACTTTATAGATGAGGAAAATGAGGCATAAAGAGGTTAAATAAATAACCCAAGACTGCAGCTGGTGGCCGATGGAGCCAAAATTCTTCACCACTACACAGTACTCCCCCTTTGGTGCGTAGCTCGTCTGGATTGATCCACCACTAAACAGCTCTCCTTAAAGATCTGGAGAGCTGCTGACAACATGATCCAGTAGAGGGCTTTCTTCTGAGCCATGGAAACCTGGGGGTTGTCACTAATTATGTAACTAGAACAAACCATTCCACTTCTCCGGCTGCCACTTTCTTCACCTATTAAAGGAAGGCATTGGGTGAGATGGGCACTTGCAGCTCTAAATGCTGTGTTTCCAGTTTACATGAAAAACAGTCTGTAGACAGGCTCTCACGCCTGTCTGCATATAAATACTGCATCTACCTCTTTGTAGCCATGAGACTTCTCTAAGCCTCAGCTTACTCTCTGGAAATGGGAATAACAATACCTACCTCTTAAGGTTACTGAGAAGTTAAAATATAAAGCCTTTTCCATCTGATCTAGTTTTAGCTATGTGATTAGTACCTAGTATGCATTCAAGAAATGTTTCCTCCTCTGGGGCATCTGGGGTGGCTCAGTCAGTTGAGTGTCCGACTTCAGCTCAGGTCATGATCTCATAGTTCGTGGGTTCGGGCCCCACATCAGGCTTGCTGCTGTCAGCCTGTCAGCACAGAACCCACTTTGGATCCTCTTTCCCCCTCTTTCTGCCCCTCTTGTGCTTGCACTCTCCCCCAAAATAAATAAATATTTTTTTACAAAAAGAAGAAATGTTTCCTCCTCCTCATCACCTTATAGGTGATAGGTGCTAATTGTCAAGGTGCTCCAATTCTAAAGCCCTGCACATTGCAGAAGCAATAAAGAGTTGGCAAATTCTCAGAGTTGGCAAATCTGGAACCAAGTATACTGTGTCTGCCTTCTTTTTACATTAAAAAAAATGTATTTTTATTTGGCTTGCTTTTTTAGAATGGACATTTTGGAGACATGGGGTACGGGGATCACTTGCAATCAATTCCCTTGCGTCACAGGGAAGTGGCACAGTCTATGGAAGAGGAAAAAATTCATTAGTATCTCTAGGAACATCCAGCACAATCCTCGGCCTCCAGCACCAAACATTAGCTGGCAACTCTTCAGCAATAGATCAAAGAAAGGCAGGCCCTCTTTTCTGCTTTTTGAGAAATTCTACTATGTTGTGTGGTGTTCTGATTACGTGTCATCTAGAAAGATACCGAACTGGAAATGGAGTCAAGAGACTCAAGTTTGCCACTCAGTAGCTCTCTGACCTTGGGCAGGTCACTTCTCCTTTCTGTGTTCACTCTTCGTCTGCAAAAATGCCGCACCTGTCTTAGATAGTTTTTCTGATCCCTTCCAAATCCAAGATTTTGTGGTTGACTTTTAATCAGGTGATTCTATTTTTCTTATGAAAAACTATTTCCTTTATTCCTCTCTTTCTCCCAGCTCAGGGTACACCCAAATGTCTGAATCCATGCCCAGAGACCCACTTATAGAGCAACCATAGGCCATCAACAAGAGGGACATCCTACTGGTACAATTGGGAGCAAGGATGTTGGTGTCATTGGGGCCAAGACCTCTCACCTGAAAAGTCTATAAGAATGGATAGAATTTCAGTGCAGAATATCACAAGTTTTATTCACCATAAGGATGTAAAAAGACCCAAAGAGTACATATCTAATATGTGGAAATTGTCATAGCAATTCACATCAGGGTCATAATATCACTGGAAAGCAAGCATCTGAGAATTGCATTATCCTGTCCTCTTATTCTCTGGGAGGAAGCTGAGTGAGTACTTCAGGAGAATGAGGAGACAGCCATCAATACAGTCACAGCAAATGTCTCCCTTCTTCACTACCACCCACACCACATCTCCATGAGTTGAAAATATCTCACAGCTGGGCCATCTGTGACCAGACATAACATTCCTTTGAGGGAGGAGGGGGTGTTTCCCACTTTGCCCTGATTCATGCCTAGTGTGTAGGTGTCCAGAAAGCTGGGAGCCCCTTGCATGTGTGAACCCAGGGGCCACCCAAACACTGGAGGACAGGGAATGTCTTCATGCGTGTCCAGGCAGAAGCGGTGTGCTGAACAGGGAGCAGTCACTGTGCCACAAATAACCCTTCAGTTTAGGTGGGTTTTCAACCTGGAATAAGCACCCATCATGGACCAAGTACTTCCACATATTGTTTCCTTCAGTCCTTGAAGTGTCCTTCAATTTGATCCTGCCTATACGAAAGTAACTGAATTGTGGGGAGAGTGGAGGAAGAGTTCCCTCCCACCATTACTTTTACAAATGAATGTTTATTTTACAGTTTTCATGTCATAAGTATATAGAGAAAGCCCACTTTGTGCAAAACATTGTGATAAAGAATATGTTGTGGCAAGAATCAAGAAAGGTTGCAAATAAATCATGAGAGACTCTTGAATGCAAAAAACAAACTGAGGGGGAGGGGGACAGGGGAGAAGGGTGATGGTCATGGAGGAGGGCACTTGTGGGGAAGAGCACTGGGTGTTATATGGAAACTAACTTGACAATAAACTATTAAAAAAAAAAAGAAAGAAAGGTTGCAAATATAAAAACAGTCCCCCAAAGGAGTTTGCAATTTACACGGGGGATCAAATGTGCCTCAGTCATAAGGGGAAGTCAGGCAGAGGAATGCTGGAAGGAGTGTACAAATGGTCAGCCTTGACATCAAAACCTGAAGTTCTGCTCCTATGAATCCACTTTTTAATAGTTTGTTGTTTTTGATAAATATTGCATGCACACAGTATGAACTCCGATAGGAACAAGTGATATTCAGTGGACAGCATCTCACCTTTCCGCTAACCTTTCAGTTCCCATCCCCAGATGCAATCACATTATCAGTTTCTTGTACAGCCTTCCAGAGTATTCTGTGTATTTACTTATGTCCTTGTACTTTTTTTGCCCTTGGTTTACTTTGCATAACGACGTATCTTAGAAATCTTTCCGTAGCAGTATATACAGACTTGCCTCATTTGTTTAAATCAGGGTGGGCAAACTACAGCCCACAGGTTTGCACCTGTTTTTTTTTTAATTTTTTATTTGTTTATTTTTATTATTTATTTATTTTTGAGAGGGGGAGGGTCAGAAGGAGAGAGTGAAGGAGAGAGAGAATCTCAAGCAGGCTCTGCCCTGTCAGCACAGAGCCCAATGTGGGGCTCAATCCCACAAACCGGGAGATCACAACACGAGCCTAAACCAAGAGTCAGACGTTTAACCGACTGAGCCACCCTGCACCTGTTTTTTCAAATAAAGTTTTATTGGAACACAGTCATGTTCATTCATGTATTCATTGTCTGTGGCTGCTTTTGTCCTACAATGGCAGAATTGAGCAATTGCAACAGAGAATGTATGATCTGCAGAACTTAAGATTTTACTGTACAGCCCTTTACAGAAAACGTTTGCCAACCCCTGCTCTAAATGTCTGCCTAATATTCTATGTGTAAGGTGTCATAATTTAATAGTACTCTATTAAAGGATGTATCAGTTATTTCTAATCTTTTATTAAAAATACTACTGTAATTGGGGCGCCTAGGTGGCTCAGTTGGTTAAGCGTCCAACTCTTGATTTTGGCTCAGGTCATGAACTCACAGTCTTGAAATCAAACCCTGTTGTACAACAGGCTCTGCACTGACAGTGGGGAGCCTTCTGGGGATTCTCTCTCTCCCTCTGTCTGCACCTCCCCTGCATTCTCACTCTCTCGCTTAAGATAAATAAACATTAAAGAAAATACTGCTATAATTGATAATACATGTATGTCATTCTCATGTATGTGAGTATATCTGTACAAGTACCTAGTAGTGGGATTACTGAACCAGTAATGTCATGGGCTTTCCATGGATGTATTTGTTAATCTAGTGCTACCAGCATTCACTATGTAAAGGAAGGCCAAGGCCAGAAGTTAGACCAACAGTAAGAATTAATTGAGGACTCCCTGCTGTGGGAGTTGAAATGAAGAGTAGTATTTCAAAGGAGAGTGAGCTGTGGTTGTTTTCAGCCATAGCGCTGGAATGGGACTGTGGGAAGCTGACAGAAGGAAAATGTGTATTACCATTCAAATAAATCTACTGAGGTTTCAGGACTGTGGAAACCAACACAAGATCATTCACTCCCATTAAGGTCACTCTTTGTCCTAGTTGCAAACTCCTCCCCACCTCCCTCCCTGTTCTCATTCTCTAAAAGAGTTACCTCAGAGCCTTGGAGGCAAACATGTGTGACTGTTGGAGCTGCTGCTTTTGGGGACAGCTGTGTGGATAACAGAGGTCATGAAGAATTTGCCTTTGTGTGTACAGGGTTTGCTTGATTCTGAGTTCGCTAGACTGAACGGGTCTTGGTGATGGCCCTCTGGGTTCCTCGGCCCATAGAGGAGAGTCTGAGCTCATCTTTGGGTAGGGGTGGGGGATCTGAAATCAAGGTTTGGGAAGAAAGTCACCCTTAGAAGACTCAGAAGAGCTTAGATCTTCTCTATAGAGAATGAGAGGTAGAACCAAGAATGAGGAACAATTCAGACCTCTACATTCACCCACACGTGCCCTGCTATGTGCCTGGCCCTATGCTACGGGTGCGTGTATAAGGCTGTAAGAGAATTTTGCTGCCTGTCAAATGACTCACAGCCTAGTGGATGGAAACAGATAGACTTGCAGTTCCCATGCAGTGAGCACCTTTTAAATTTTCAAGTAAAGCTCAGCAAGACTTAACATCTGTCAGGTATGTCACAAACAACCAACTCAAAGTCATTCGTTCACAGTTTCTACATTAGATTGCACTTTTGATAGTGCCATGTCTTTTCAAAGTGATGTTTCTGGAAGTTGCTGTGCTAAAAAGAAGGTAACATGCAAAACTCAATACGGAATAGAAGATGAGATTGGTGGTGTCCAGTTTGACTCCGAGTTCAAGAGGCCATGCATGTCAGAAACACCCGTCCCACTAGTAAGTGGTTGTGGTTCTTTAGGAATGAAAACATGTTATTTTTTTCTTCCAATTTATGTGTATTGTTTCCTCAAATGACTATTAAGTCATTAGGGCAGAAATATGTAGAAAGTTGTTTGCACCTAACTACATAATAAATGGAACTGTTGGGTATTTCTTTCAGACTGGGTGCACTGTGAAAACATTCCTGAATCACTAACGACAGCATGAACCAAAAAAGACTGGGGAGCGCCTGAGATGGACATGTTACACTACTTACCAGCACTGTGACCTTGGGAGGGTTAACATTTTAAGCTCAACCAGAAGTTCCTCAATTACAAAATAGGGATACAGAGACTAACAACACCAGGGCTCAGTCAGTTAAGGGTCTGTCTCTTGATCTCAGCTCAGGTCTTTATCTCAGGATTGTGAGTTCAAGCCCCACGGTGGGCTCTGTGCTGGCCGTGGAGCCTACTTTAAAAAAAAAAAAAAAAGCTAACTACCCAGAGGGCTATCGTGAAGGTTAAAAGAAATAATGCAAGTAAGGCACCTAGCACAGGGGTGCTACTCCGTCATTGATAAGCACTGGCAAGTGTAGATCCACAGAATTTTGGGCACTATAAGAGAAGTGGTATTTAGTCCCTGCCTTGACCACCTCAGCCTCAATTCATTTTTAAGCCTACAGCTTTTCAAATTGAGTGCTGTTGCCATGGGGACTGTTGTAATTTCTGTAATATCTGGTGTCAATAAGTCATTTTGGAACCAGAAAATTAACAACCCCCCTGAGGTTTGTCATGATACTGTTTGAATGGTTTCACGGTCAGTCTTTCACTAGGGCTTTCCTCCTTGTACTAGTTCACAGATTCCTTCTTCTGTTTGATTAAAAAATTAGGGTTTTAGTAAATCTAATGATATTTTAAGAAGTAAATTTAAAACAAATTCATCAAGACTATCCTCTTAGCTTGACTAGAGTACAATTTTATTGTGGTTTGTATTTTGTAAATATTAATTTTGGATCTAAGTTCTTTTCCTCCAAAAGATACATTTATGGTAAGAAACATGATTCTACCTTTACAAAACAAACAAACAAACCAACAACAAATAAACTCTTTCATTTTGGATGCTACCCTAAATTCAAAGCATCCATGAAGATGGACATTTTCATCATTAAACAGAGCTTCCCTGGCCTTTCTGCAAAGCTTGTAACTTTTCAGCCAGTTCCAGATGGGTTTAAGAACTTATTCGACTTGTTAATTTTAGGGAAGATAGAGCAGATTTAGATAAAGAAGAGGGGAAAATCCACACTGTAATTGTCAAATCAGTGGTTCCCAAATGCAGGTGCCAGGTACATACCAGGAGACATTTCATTTGGCAATGCCTGGAGACATTTTTGGTTGTCCTACCTGTGGGATGGTTGGTAGTGTTCCTACTGGCAGAGTAGAAGCCAGGGATGCTGCTAAATGTCTTATAACGCACAGAACAGTTCCCCATAACAAAGAATTATCTGACCCAAAATGTTAAGACTACTGAGATTGAAAAACCCATGCTGATTTCAATATTACTCTTTTTCTTCACTGAATCACATTTCTTTTTGATTCTTCCTTCTCATACCTCTTTCCCCTGACCTAACAGATTCTTTTGAATGATTAGCTTCTGAAAGTAGCTTCCCAGAAACTGCAGAAGAATATCAAGTTTTTCTCCAAACGAGTGGTCCTCCACATTTCTACACTTTAGTCTCTCCTGGGGGAACTTGTAAATCATGTCAGTGTCTAGACTCCACCCTTGAACCAATTAAATCCAAATCTCCAGGATGGGACCAGGTCACAGAATGTTTTAAAAATTTCCCAAGTGATCTTTATGTACATCCAGAGTTGGGCACCATGAATGTAAATACATAGAAAGTTTCTTTTCTATACCAACCATGCACCCATAAACAGAGAACTTTTCTTCAATGAAGAAATGCCTTTTTTTTTCCCCTTAGGGGTCATGTCAACTATTCAGATCAAGAACTATTTGAGGTTTTCCACTCATGTGGCTTGATCACCTGATATATTTCATTCTTCATGGCTGATTCACGCAGGTATAGGCACAATTTTATGTATCTATAAGTTCTCAAGGGTTTTCGTATTCTTTTTAAAAAATTACAAGGAAAGAGAATTTTTTTCTTGTGCCCTAAAGCTCGGCTTTCAGTTTTACTTACATCTAAAGAGGACAGGAATGTTTTTTCTATGGCTCTCATGCACCAATTGAATCTGGATGCCCCTCACCACCTTGAAAGACCAAAAGCAAGTTTTCCAATTTATTCTTTCTCTGTCCCTTTCACCCCTATTCCCAACCCCCCTAGCAAATACTGGTCAAGCAGATGGTTTTGGTGTGATGCCCCAGAGGTTGACAGATGTGAATTCTGATGGAATAACAAAAGGATGGACCTTTGCCATTGCTGCATTCAGACCCAGCACATGGTCTGCCCCCTAACAAATAAGTGGTGCTTCAGATGGCTGATTTTAAATATTCTAAGCCAGGGTCAAAGACTTTTCAGAATAAGAGGAGAAATAGAAGTCAATAAGAAAGAACTGTGCTTTCAACATCACAGAAATGAAAAAAAAAATCTTATGTTTATTCATTCATTTTTGAGAGAGAGTGTGTGAGTCGGAGAGGGCCGGGGGGGGAGGTGGGGAGACAGAGGATCCGAGTGGGCTTTGAGCTGACAGCAGCGAACCCAATGTGGGCCTTGAACCAATGAACCATAAGATCATGACCTGAGCCAAAGACAGAGGCTCTATTGACTGAGCCATCCAGGTGCCCCAAAATGAACATTTCTGAATAGACAATCTGCTTCTCATTTCCCAAGGGTTAGATATTTACATAAGACTGGCAGTTCAAGAAATAAAAGGCTCAGCATTCAACCCTGCAGAGTAGAGAACATTTAGTGCCACCTTCTGGCCCTGCCCAGTGCCCTCCTCGAAGGACTCCAGATGTTTGGGGAACTAGGTCTCTTTCTCTTGATAGTCTTTGATAAATGTATAAAAGTGACTTTATCAAAATGGGATCCAGACCCATAGATATGTCCTCAGGGGTCCAAGGGTTTTTCTTTAGTAAATATTTTCAATATTATGCTGTCACTTTATTCTGAATGTTATGTTTAACACAATTCTAATCATCTGAATAACTGCCTTATGATTAAAATGCCACTCACTGATCGGGCGCATGTGTGACTCGGTTGAGCATCTGACTCCTGATTTCAGCTCAGATCATGATCTTGTGGTTCATGAGTTCAAGCCCCACATCAGGCTCTGCACTGATGCCTCAGAGCCTGCTTAGGATCCTCTGTTTCCCTCTCTTTCTGTTCTTCTCCTGCTCTCTCTCTCTCTCTCTCTCTCTCTCTCAAAATAAATACATAAACACTTAAAAATAAAAGGTGCCATTCACAGTCGGTGCCTAAATTGGCTTGTGTTTACTACACTCAGACTCTGCAAAGGGTCACAGATGTTGGTTTGCTCTCCTAAAGCTTTGGCTGTAGTTTGACTAGAGAAAAAGATGAGAATGATTCATACATGGCCCACAGCACAGCAATCTTAACAATATTCACTTTGTGAATAGATATACTGGGCACCTGATTTCATAGAAGTATTTGATTATTAGTATTAGTATTTTCTGCTTTAATGTTTTTATTTTGATATATAAAAATTTATTGTATTCAAGGCTAATTCGTTCTAGCACTAAACCCAATATCTGCTTTTTCGCTTCTGCAAATCTTTAGTTACCATATTTAGTTGCTATTTTAAATTTAATTTTCATTAGTCTTATATTTTGTTGGCACTTGATGTGCAAGTTTTTTTGGTTCTGTATTTATAGAAGAGCCATTAGCATACTAATGTTTATACATAGATAACATAAAAAATGCTAGTTTGTGCTGAGATTCTATGAGCACTTATTTTTTTCCTTTAAAAATGATGCACCCATTGGCCATTTGGGGAAATGCAAGACTAGATTTCTTTTAAAACCAGGCAAGCTGAAACCTCAGAGTTAGACTAGATGTGAGCTTAGAGCTTGGCTGAGCCGGCATAGACATATTTTCACCCCGCTGACAGGATGAGAAGGCAGATTTTACCCAACTTCCCATGCCTCCACCAGAAGGCTGGTGGCCATATTTCTTTCCCATCATCCCAGGTAGACTCGCTGAATACTTGCAAATAAAAAATCTAAAAATAACATTACAAACAAGAACAATACAGATCATAAAGTTTACTTAGAATTGGTATAATTTCAGAACCAATGCTCAAAATCCTTTGATCTAAAATCTACCATAACCTGTTTCACTGCATGATCTCAGCCCCCCACCAAAGTCCTCCGAACCAAATATTTTGGGGTGTATTCAGTCTCACAGGTGTTCACAAAGATACCTGATCAGGTATCATCTGTTGTTTACTGCTTCTTTCTCTGGGCCTCCTGGTAGCCCTGGAGAAAGTGGTTCCCCCCCACCCCCCCAGCCCTGCTACCACTTTGCTGGACACTGCTGACACTCTGGGCTCTCAAGTTCAAAGTAGTGAAGAACAAGAATCACGGCCCACCCTTTTTTTTACATAACATTTTTTTAGCAAGATACCAAAGATCTCAAGCATCAGCATCTTACAGATTTTCTATTCAAAGGAAGAGAATTTTTTTTTTTTTACCTACAACCCTATTTCCCTCAGATCAAAAAGTAGAATTGTGGGCCCCTGGCTGGCTCAGTTAGGAGCATGAGACTCCTGATCTCAGGGTCATGAGCTCAAGCCCCACATTGGGTGTAGAGATTACTTTTTTAAAAATTAGGGGAAAAAAAGATGTAGAATTCCTAGCTCAAAGGGAGACGGGAGAAGACAGTCATCTGTAAGCCAACGGGACAGACCTCAGAAGATATTGACTGCTCATACCTTCATCACAGACTTCGGGCCTCCAGAGCTGTGAGAAAGTAAATTTGCATTGTTTAAGCCACCCAGCCTGTGGCACTTTGTTATGACGGCCCCAACGAACTAAGGCAAGGAGAAAGAGCTTGAGACTTTAGGAAACTAGAAGTAGTATTGAGGGTCCTGTTAGGTGGTGTCAGTCATACATGTCTTCAAAATTCTATGTGTAACCAAGTGAGTCAGCAATAGATTTACTTAGTACCTGGTGAAACGTTCTTTTTCGCCATTTCTGCCCCAAGCTCTATGTGTTCTCTGAGTTCCCACAGGCGTGTACCTATATTAAAAAACTATGTCCACCACTAGACTATGAGCACCTCAAAAGCAAGGATTAGGGTGATATTTCAGTCTTCTTTGTATGTCTGGCACTAAGCACAGAGTAGGCACTCAACAATTGTTTATAGACTAAAGGATTTAATAAATGAATAACTTAATAGGGAAAGGCTACTGGGGCGCGTGAGTGGCTCAGTTGGTTAAGTGTCTGCCTCTTGATTTTGACCCAGGTCACAATCTCACGGTCAGGCTCTGTGATGGGCATGGAGCCTGCTTGAGATTCTCCATCTCCCTCTGCCCCTCCCCTGTTCATGCATGCTCACACTCTCCCTTGCTCTCTTAAAATTAAATTAAATTAAATTAAATTAAATTAAATTAAAATCTCTTCTTTATCAAAAAAAAGCAAACAAACAAACCTACTTTAAGTCAAAAGATAACTTGAGGGAGTTTTTCCCCCGGGTATTTACTGTTTCCTCATCTGTTCAGGGTTGCTGTGGCAGCGAGGCACTGGAGCAGAGCCACCCAGAAGCCACTGTACACCCATCCAGCCATGAGTGAGGTAACCTGTATCCTGCTTGAGCAAGCATTCTGGAGGGAAGATGACCCAAGGTCCACTGCCTTGGGATATCTTCTGTGTCCTCTTATCCCTAGGATGGGCCTACTGATTGATGCCAGCAAGGAACTGGCTCACTGAAGTAAAAGCTTGGCACATTCAGACATATTTGTTGTTAAAAGGATATAATCTCTCCCCTTCTAAACTGCTTTCTCTTTGGGAGCCACTTACTTGCTGGAAAACAGTTTTACCCTAAAAGGGGCAGCAAGCATTTTCTGTAAAGGGCCAGGTAGTAAATTACTTCAGACTTTGGGGTCATGTAGTCCGCATGTTGAACTGTTGAACTTTGCCCTTCTAATGTGAAAACAACCACAGACATTGTGTATACTGAACGTGACTCTGTTCCAATAAAACTGTGGACACTGCCATTGGAATTCCATATAATTTTCACATGTCATTGACTATCCTTCTTTCAATTTTTTCCCCCTACCATTAAAAAAACATAAAAATCATTGTTGGGGGGGGGGTTGAACAAAAATAGGCATCAGTCCAGATGTGGCCCACAGGCTACAGTTTGCTTCCTGCTGTATCTTCCAGTATCTACCAGTATCTTCCCCTTCAACCTTGTCTGTTTCCTTCTGTCTATTCCTTTTGCTCCAGTTAAACAATGATACTCAAATGTTACAATTTCTAGAAAGCAATGGACTCTCAGATGAGTCATTTATAGCGTGGTGTGAATGAGTAAATATCAAGGCCTTTCCTCAGAGCCTGGGGAGATGGTGAAGATTAAGAATACTCTGAAGGTAGAAGGAAGACAAAACCAAGTTGAACCTCACCCGCAACTTGCAAAACAGAACTCACTTTGGTTGCTGCTCTGGAAAAGTAGATTTTCCATTGAAAAAGAATGAGTTTATGTCTCTCATCAGAGTAAAGGCCCTCATTTCAGATGAATTGAGGAAGTCGTTGATGTTTTCTTGGCCTCACACTTCTATGTCTGCGATTTGCTGACCTCAAATTGTGAAGGGCTGGTCCGGGCCACAGTGACTCACAACTGACATGATCTGGTGTTGTGCCAGTCTGCACAGAATTAGAAGAAGGATTATTGTGGATTTGTTTTCCTTTAGGAATTAGGGCTGGTACTGGCTTAGCTTCAGTGCAGCCAAGGTATTAACTGAAATGCATTTCTATCTTAACAGCCGCATCCCATTTAGCCATGTTGACTTTGGAGTGACTTCCAAAGCAATCTCATCAGAATGAGTCGGCAGATTAAGGCTAACTTTCATGTCAGAACCCTAGGCAAGGAGAAATGAAATGCACCACATAGGTCTTCCCACTCCAAAAATAAACTGAAGCCAAACTGTGTGAAGTAGGCTAAGGAATATTGGTTGAACTTTCAAATGGATCTCCTTTAGTCAACCAGCTTCAGGAAGATGCAAGGCAATATAAAACCTTCAAGGCAGGGGGTCCTGGGTGGCTCAGTCGGTTGAGCTTCCAAATCTTGATTTGTGCTCAGGTCATGAGCTCATGGTTCGTGGGTTTGGGTTCTGAATCAGGCTTCATGCCTACAGTGTGGAGACTTCTTGGGATTCTCTCTCATTCCCTCTCTCTCTGCCCCTCCCCTGCTCGTGCACTCTCTCTCTCCCTCTCTCTCTCAAAACAAATAAATAAACTTAAAAAAAATTTCAAGACAGATAAAAATGCTGCCCTTGTTGCCAGCCATGCACCAGGTTGCAGAGAAGGCTGATATGAGTCAGTCCTTTCCTGTTTGCTAAGTTCACTAAGCTCAATTGAAGCAAATCTGTGCACTGAGGATGGCTTCCTTTGGATGACGCTCCCCTTCACTGAGAAGTCACCTAACCTCTAGGAGCCTCAGCTTCCTTATCTACAAAATAGGGCTTAGAATCCACATCCCAGGATTGCTGTCAGGATTACATGAAATAACACATGTGAGAATGCGTTATAAACTCTACACATATTGGCATAGAACCCACACAGGAATATGTCCTAGTCAGCTGCTGGGAAACTGAGGAACAAACAGCTGAGTCAGCTACCCTGGTGGTCTTCTTGCCTCTTGCCACATCTATATGCATTTGTCAAAAGGATGTCTGACTGTGGCAGGAGACATCTGATTTACTGGAACATGCATTTCTTCAAGGGTCAGGACGGGAAATAATTTTTTCTGATGCAATTCAATTTGTTAGGATCCCTTCATTTTTACGTGCCGCATCCCTGCCAGGCCAATTCTGTACAGATCACCTGTCCTTCTATCCTTCAAATACACATAGAAAATCCCCATCACATTACCATGCAGATAACCACCATGCACATGCAGATTAGTCTTACAAATAGGCAACTAGGAAGTCACCCATGTTCATAGTTTAGGAGTGCCATTGAGGTTTCTCTGCTGTAAAATACCTCCCTATGGGTTTGATAAGCCCCTTAAATTAGGAGGCTCTGGGACCTCAGGGTTCAGCTCTTCCCCCTTATCATTTGTGCATTCGCTTAAAATGTTAATTAAGTTCCCACTGCTAGTGGAGCCATGCACTACATTTGGTGAGGGTATCAGAAGTAATAGAAAAGGCGAGCATCACCCTAAAGGAAATCACAGCTGAATGGAGGAGACAAGGCATGAAGGCAAGTCAACAAGTGTCTATTAACTCTGTATTGTGTTCCTAGGGCACTAGAGAATAATTACCAAGCTCCCTGTGTCACTGTATGAGAGCACTGCGTGGCTAAGTGCTAAGGGTGTACAAAACAAAGGAAAGGTGGGTGTTGGGATAAATAAAAGGAAGGTATTGAGATAAATCAGTGAAGGCTTCCTGGAGAAACTGATTCTTGAGCTGGGCCTTAAAAAAACTCCTCAGTATTACAGATTCCTCAGGAGAGGAAAAAAGAGGCATATTCCAAGATGGAGGGAAGCCTCTGAAGCAAAGGCACCAAGGCAGAGGCAGGCAGACAGGAGACAAGGGGCAGTTCTGGCTTCACTCTAACTGGGGTGTTCCACAATCAAGTAGTGACAGATGAGGGTGTGGAGCGCAGGGGACCCAGCCCTGAAGAGCTCCAAGTATTAGGCTAAGGGGGTCCCGATGTAATGACACTGAGGGTTCCTATGTGACTGAATCACATATCAGAGCGATATTCAAAGGAGGCCAAGGAATTGTTTTGCAGCATGGCCCAGGACAAGAATTTAAGATCTACCCCCTCAGCAAATGTGCAGTCATTTGGGCCTGAGTGACCAGGGATGTGGGAAAGAGCAATGGGCGTGGAATGAAGAGAAAAAAGTCAAATATCAAAAGCATAATGAAGGAAGAGTGAGGGTTCCTGATAGGATAAGGATTCAAAGGTAAAATCAAGAAAATTCCAAGGCCTCCAGGGGCGTGGAGAATGGTAGTATGTCTGACAATGGTGGAGAAAAACAAAGAAATGCTAGTCTGGGTGATGAGGGAAGACTAGGCAGGCCAGTTTTGAGATGACTTACCTGGAAATCATAAACACCTCTTCTGTGTGACCTGGGTGCATCATTTCTGAGGACCATAGGTGGTTCTTTTCTAACCATGGAGAGAGAAGGTGAGTTTTATGGAGAAAAGTATAATACAGCATCTTCAGGCTAACACAAAGACGAAACCCTAAAATACTTAGACTTCATGCCTCAACCTGTACACTAGCCCATTGTTTCATATTCATCTCTTCTGTTTGTGACCTACTTTATATTTTTCCATAAGATTCCCCATATTATTTCCTGTGAGTTTATAAAAACTGTGAAATAAACTAGGCAGGCATGTCTGCTGGAGACTGAGGTATAGGAAGGTGAAGCTAGTCACATAGCTAAGAACATTGGGCTACTGATTTCTGTGGTCTATCTTTGCCATGAACCTGGGTTGTCTTCCTCATATGGTATGGTAATACTCATAATTATCTTGTTATAACATTACTGAGAACCTTGTATGAGCTGCTGCTATGCTAAGCCCTTTATGTACACCACCTCATTTACTTCTCCCACCAACTCTGCAAGGTAAGGGTTAAAAGGCTTTGGGTAACTTACCCAATGTCATATGCCTGGAAAGTGGTGGAGGCAAAGTTGGAATCTAGCCTGACTTCAGAGCCTGTGTCCTTTGTTCCACACCATCCCCCAATACACCTCATCTAATAAAGTGACAATATTCTTGTCTGTACTAAGTTCCCTCTTCAGCCTTCTTTCCTTGACCAAATAAATCAAATTACTTTAGTTTTCCTCATAAATTCTGTAATATTATCCTTTAATGATACTACTTCTTATCCTCTGAATCTCAAGATCAAGAACTCAGAACAGGGGCTCCTGGGTAGCTCAGTTGGTTAAGCCTCCAATTTCTGGTTTTGGCTCAGGTCATGATTTTGTGGTTCTGTGAGTTAGAGCCCCACATTGGGCTCTGTGCTGACAGGGCGGACCCAGCTTGAGATTCTCTTTCTCTCCCTCTCTCTCTGCCCACCACCTGTCTCAAATAAATAAATAAACAAAAAAAATCTCAAAACGAATTGGGCTAAGTGGTTGGTGAATAAGCATTGCACATATATGTATTTTTTTTATTATATCTAAATATCTATATATTTCCAGAAACTTAAAATTTCAAAATAAACAATAGATAAATATAAGCCATTTCTTTTGTTCCTCTCATGCATGGGCCTCTATGGAGGTTAAATTTTACTGATATGCTTTAGATTGTGTGTGCCTTAAAATAAGCTTAATGAAAGAGAAAGAAGATGTTAGTGATAAGCTAGCAGTACTGTGCTAGTTGTTTTACAAACATTATTCCATTTAATCTGTACAACAACACTATGAGGTAGATATTATGCTGCCTGTTTTATAGATGAGGAGACCAAGGCTCATAGAAACTCAGTCATGAGTATGATGTCATGAAGCTAAGAGGAGGCAGAGCTGGGATTTGAACTAGGACAGTCTGATCTCCAACCTGGTGATTTCCTGTTATTTGTCACCACCTTCTAATTAGTAACCAAGAGATGACTTTTAAAATTAGTTGGGACAGCATCATGTTACATTGTTAAATGGAGCTAGGTTCCAGAGGCTATGCTTGGTGTACTCTATAACCAAGGTGCTCTTGACTTTGGGGGATTGTGTGTGTGTGTGTGTGTGTGTGTGTGTGTGTGTGATGGAGATAATGATTTTAATTTTCCTCTTCCACTTTGGAGGACTATAGATCAGTCCAGGAAAATCCCTATGGTTCTCCTTCACTCTTTCCCTCTCTTTCTACAACCTTCCCCAAGCTAAAGCAAAAATGTTCACCTGCAATGATTTGATCTTCTAAATTTAAAAAGGAAGGCGGGGAAAAGGTCATAGATGCCTTCTTTGGCCACATGTACCTGCCATCCAAATTCATATTCCAAGAGATCATCCTAAAAAGAAATCGAGGGTCTTCATAAGCCTGAGGACTCTTCTGATACTGTAGATCTTGTTGCAATAATTACACCTCTCCAGAATCTTCATTTCAAGAATCCAGTCTGTCATAATCACATCCTATCTTGTGAGTGAGAGCCTTCACAGTGCCCACACCTTACTTTTCTGTCTCCTTGCACAGAAGCATAACTAGCATAGAGAACTGACTGCATGAGCCTTCCTCTTACAGCATAGTGGCCTCTCTGGCTCTGCTACTTACTGGACAAGCTGCTTTTCCTCACTAAGCTTCCAAATGGGTATTATAATAGAACCTATAGCATAGGACCTTTGTGTGAATTAAAAAAATCTACTCCAAGATCATGATAAACAAGGCTACTTCATACTTTTGTCCAAGCACTCACAACAGCAAGGTCACAGTGCCAACCACCAAGCACCAAACACCCCTCTTTCCACCAAAATGAGTGACTTTGTTACTTCTTTCCCAGTGACAGTTTCATACTTATTGTAGTTTCCCTCCCTGTAGGTAAAATGTATTGAGATATCCAATCATAGAAATGTTCCAGTGACAGCAACTAACCTAGAGGGAATCTCCCACTTGGTTGGACCCTTCCTTGAATCACCCCACCAAAGCCTGAATCTTCTAATAGGTTCTTTCTAACCCCCTCTTACTGAGATACCCTGAGGCTTTCCATGGTGTGCGTTGCTCCTTGCTGCACATAAGGTATGAGCCCAATTTGTTCATCTGCAAGTATGGTATTGGTGCTCTTTAGCTGCAGTACTGGACAAGTCAACATTTGTCTAGAGAACAGCACCAAATCTCCCAGTTGTTATATTTTGCTTTAAATTTCGAGGTGGCCTCTTCATACAACTGTCATGACCCAGTGGACTTCAGATGGATTATATTCACTAATCCTAGTCTCATCCAGGTGCCAATTTCCATACCTGGCTCTTCTCTAGCCCTGATATCTCCAAGCCACACACATACATCTGTCAGAATGGTTCTCCTAAAGCCCCTCTTCCATCAGGACTTGCAGCAGTTGATGACAATCTCACAGAGTTATCTTTTTCTTTTTTAAGTTTATTTATTTGAGAGAGAGAGTGAAAGCCAGGGAGGGGCAGAGAGAGAGGGAGAGAGAGAATCCCAAGCAGGCTCTGTGCTGTCAGTGCAGAGCCCAACATGAAGCTCAAGCTCAGGAACGCTGAGATCATGACCTGAGCTGAAATCAAGAATTGGACCCTTAACTGACTGAGTCACCCAGGTGCTCCTCAGAGTTATTTTTTAATTGAGATAAACTGAACCAGAATCAAGATTTCTAAATCCTTGATTATTGTTTCATTACCCACTGTTTTTACTTCACCCCCACTGACCCTCCAAATTATGACTGCTTTGGGGATTTTTTTCCTGACTTCCAAAGGACAAAAAAAAAAAAAAAAAAAAAAAAGATGATTAGCATGGCTTCTTAGGGTTCTGGTGTAACATAAGAAAGACAAAAACAGGTTAAGCGCAGGTTTTACTGATTCCTGATGTTATGGGAGCAAAGCATGAACATCTCCCTTCTTGCGTAAAGGGAGTATTTGACTAAGGTTTATGTAAACGACCAAAGCCCTTCTCTGATCTCAGAAAGTCTTGATTCTTTTCCAGTTCAACTCTTTCTATCACTCTACCTGCCTATTTACCAAGCAAAGCAGCAAGAGAAATAGCAAATGAGCATGAAAGAGTCAGCCTATCAATACAATCTTTGTCCCAATTCAGAGATGTTTGTCTTCACAAATCCTTCTCCTTGGGAAGCCTCAGCATCTAGACATCTAATTTCATGGATTCCTCATCTTAACTCGCCCTCTGGCACCAAGGCTATCTCTTCTGTGCTTCCTAATGTCCAGCTTCTACATCTCAGACAAACGCAAACTTTAATGTTTGCTAATGCTAAGCATTAACTAGGCAGCAGCCAAAAGCAGTGTTCTAAGAAAAAAGAAACAAAACCAGAACAGTTTGCTTTGGTGAGTAAGTAAGGAAATGCAGAATGATACAGGGATGTAAATGTGCTCCATGCTGGAGAACAAAAGGGAAGAAGCCTAACCCTGCAGCTTGAGTTCCAGTCTTGTCAGCCTAATTGAGGGGCCCAGTGTAGACTTCCCAGCTGTATTTGAAGTGTATCCAACACAAGCACATGCCCACTGTTTGTTACAGACCAGCAATTTGGCCCCAAGTTCCTGGGAACTCATGAAGGCTCTTTTTGTCTAAAACAGAAGAAAACTCAAGTGTCTGGTTCCTTGACTCCTTTCCTCTGAGTCTATCGTGGGTCTGTTCTCTCAATCTTTCTACTCCATGGGTCTCAGGTATAGAAAACTCTAGTTTTCTAGAACCACAGGGGCATCTGGATGGCTCAGTCGGTTAAGTGTCTGACTTTGGCTCAGGTCATGATCTCGCAGTTTGTGAGTTTGAGCCCCATGTTGGGCTCTGTGCTAACAGCTCAGAGCCTGGAGCCTGCTTCGGATTCTGTGTCTCCCCCTCTTTCTGCTTCTCTCCTGCTCATGCTCTGTCTCTCTCTGTCTGTCAATACTCAAAACGTTAATAAATAAATGTTTAAAAAATTTATATTAAAAAAAAGAATTGTCCATAAAGGCTCCCTTTTTCTTGGAACCCACCCTGGTCCTGCTAGGCGTCCCAGGATGGAGGGCAGGATTCCCCCTAAAGGAGCATAGTTGAACCTCTGTAGTAGTTTATCTTAATTGAGTACTTGTCATATGCCAGGCACTATTCTTGAAAGCTTTGAGACAGGGAAATTAAAGGGACCCCTTGAAGAACTGCTTCTTTTCCTGCTTCTATTCTTGCTAGGACCTACACCCGCACCATATACACACCTTATAGAACAGAAATGTACATCCTCCTTGTAAAGGTCAAGATTGAATAATTTCTTTGAAGTCTTCCAGCGCAATAGATACCATCTAAGGAGTGACCATAGCAGGTCTTCACGAAAGTTTTCCAAGACCATTGACTCATCAAGACCCCTGGATTCAGGGCATAAGTGACTTATGGAGGACAACTAAACACTCCTCTCTGTTCCTGGATTAGAGGGAAGACACCTGCACCAGACCACTGTCCTCAGTAAAAACCCCAGGCCCCAAGCAAAGATGAGACTCATTCTCCTTTCCTGTCTGAGTCTCCTGGTTGCTCTGTCCATATCTACAGTCTCTGTGTGTCTTTAATAAACTCTGCTCTCACTTACTTTCAGCTCACATTTGATTTCTATCCTGCGCGAAGTCAAGGATCCTCTTGGGTCCTTGATCCTCTGGGTCCTCAGACCCAGCCAGCTTGCATCAGCTTTATGTGCTTGGGTTCATTAAACTCTCACACCCATTCTATGAACTAAATACTATAATAATCGGCACTTCACACATTAGTAAACTGAAGCACAAAATTAAGCCGCTTATGCAAATTTAGAAAACTGGTAAGTGGGAAAACCGAAACTTAAATCACAAGAGTCTGACTTTGGAGGCCACACTCATCTGCAACTCAGGGAAGAGAAAGAAAAGAAGGGACTAATCCTGAAATGTTTGCCCGTTAGCCCCATAGCCCATATAGGTGTGGCCAAGGACGCTATGGTATCCTAGAGTAAAATTCCTCTTCCCTAGGGTCAGCACTGGTCCTCACACTGGAATCTGAATATTCTTAGACATAAGCAGAGACTTTCCAAGAGTTATGTGGGTACGGTCAGTTTTAAGGGGACCAATTTCCATGTCTTCACCCTGCACGTGTGCTTTCCTAAAATGGGTCTTGTGATTTTTACTAGTGATCGACTGGCAGGCTCTCCCTCCCACCTCACTTCCTCACTAGCCCTTCTTCTAATTTACAACAGAAAAGTACACCTCTCATCATTCCCAAATATTGATAAGGTGGATTGCCCCAGGTTGTAAACCTCTAGGGCATGCACAAAGGCCCAGTTGGAAATTCTGGAGCTGAGAAAGTAAATAACTCTAATGATTTCATCACATGGTCTTTTGGAAATTGAATGCTTCCAATTCTTTGCTTTCAACAATTCTTTGCTTTCAACAAAACAAATACTAGTAGAGCTGATGGATCATTAAAAATAATTGCTGTTGCTAGAGCACTACATGACTTTTGACATATAATTCAGGACTTCAAGAATTGAGTGACATTGCTATAATGAAGCTCTTCAGACATTTGTGTGAACAAGATTATTCAGTGCTTATATCTATTAAAATGGAAATAGTGTGGAACTTTTTAAAGGAACCCTCATTTAAAATAGTGGGGAGTCCAGAAGGGGGAGCCCTCACACCCCACCCTCATCAATTGCAGACCCAACAGATTGCCACCTCACCCAGCAACAAGCTCAACCAGTAAGAAAATACCACAACTCACCCAAGAGGAAACCAACACCATCTCAACATTGGCTTCAGCCCCTCCCAACTTTTTTTTTTCTCTATAAAGTAACTCTATAAAGTTCCTCTCCTTTGACCTCAGGACTTACCTGTGGTTTGCCATAGCTTGCATGTCCTGAATTGCAATTCCTCTGCTATTTCTGAATAAATCGATTTCACTGATAAAATAATTGGCTCCTTTACTTTTAAGGTCAACAATGGGAATATAATTTTATATTCATTTGTAATATTCATCCATGGATATATAATAATGTTCACTCACAGACATATGACTAATTGAGGCTGGGGGAGCAACATTCACTAGAGATGCATTTTCAAATTTTTTTACTTTTTTTAAAAATTTTTAATGTTTATTTTTGAGAGAGAGAGAGAGACAGAGTGTGAATGGGGAATCGGCAGAGAAAGAGGGAGACACAGAATCTGACGCAGGCTCCAGGCTCTGAGCTGTCAGCACAGAGCCCGATGCGGGGCTTGAACTCACGAACCGCGAGATCATGACCTGAGCAGAAGTCAGACGCTTAACTGACTGAGCCACCAGGCACCCCCAAATTTTTTTACTTTTTATCTTTAATAATGATCACAATAATATTGTTTTGGTATATTATATATTAACAGTCATTATACTAATATGTCAACCCAGAAGACTATTTCTTAACACTTAGACAGAGGTTCCCAAGCTCTTAATGAATCAGTAATATTTCCACTGGGTCCCCAAACCAAAATACCATCTAGTAAGTGCTTAGATTCAAACTTAATAAATATTTATATCCTAGCAACATTGTAGCCATGGAAGAGGACTTCAGCGACCTCCATGTTGAACTGTCTGTACTATCTAATTAAGTTCTTTCCAGCTTTTCTCTTAATTAAGGCAAAAGACGTTGCAGTCAAAGCATCCCCAGATGGGAACCAAACAACTCCCTCAAGCAATTGGGACTGCCCTGAGCCAGCATGACCTCTTGTAATTGATTCTGAGACAATGATCCACATGATCTTTATTGCCCACCTGCTTGTACCCACCAGCTTTTGTCCCACCTTTCCCTTATGTAAATTTGGAAGTATTTTCGGCACTTTTAAGACCTTCTTTGAAACGCTAGTCTTCCGTCTTCCAGCTGTTGGTCTCACTGAAATAAATTCCCTTCTTGTTTTACCTCCACTCCTGTGCCTTTGGATTTTGGCAGTAGCGAGTGGCTGAACCTGGTCTGAATGGGACCCCAGAGTCAGGTACTACTGCATTCCTACACCCCAGGTGCAAAGATAAAGCATGAAGTGAAAGAAGAATAATATTTTTATGTCATTTTTAAATAACCACAACTGCCAATGAGATGTGTGCGCCCGTTGTATGCTGCACAACTTCCCTAACCTGGGATCACATTGAGCCCCACCACCCCCATTTCCTCTTCCAAGCTGACATTTGTGCTGACTTGCTTTTTAATCACAGCTACTGCCAAAAAACAAAAGGAAAAAAAACCCCACCTTTGCAAAAAATATAATATCATCAAAGGAATTTAGTTCAACCTAATGTGGACACTGTGAACTACTTCCAAACTGGTAGTTCATATTGAGTTTCCCTTGAAAATTTAAAATACCCTGCAGTACCCCTTTGACTTCACTGAAGAGTCTCTGGCACTTCCCAAATAGCTTGGGAGCTCCAGACTTAGAGCCTTGGGCTCACAGAAATGTTTCTACGTTTTACAATTTACACACACACACACACACACACACACACACACAGTTGATGTTGTAGAGAAAATGGTTGTGTAATTATAAGATTTATAAGTCTAAACTATATTACATCAGAATTATATTCCTCAGAGAAAGTGGAATGGAAGTATACTTTGTTCATGTATCCTTTCAAAAGGATGATATTAGATATCAATTTGATATGGTGCTTAAATATCACTGGATACATTTAAAATAATGATAGGACTTTTGCTTTAAGTATTTTATTTAAAAATTTTTGTTTATTTACTTATTTTTAAAAAATATTTATTATTGAGAAACAGAGAGAGACAGAGCATGAGCAGGGGAGGGGCAGAGAGAGAGGGAGACACAGAATCCAAAGCAGGCTCCAGACTCTGAGCTGTCAGCACAGAGCCCAACGCGGGATTCGAACCCACAAACTGTGAGATCATGACCTGAGCTGAAGTCAGATGCTTAACTGACTGAACCACCCAGGTGCCCCAAGTTTATTTATTTTGAGAGAGAGAGAGAAGGGGCAAAGAGAGAGAGGGGAGAGAGAGGATCCCAAGCAGACTCTGCCTTGTCAGTGCAGAAGCCGATGTGGGGCTTGGGCTCACAAATTATGAGAACATGACCTGAGCTGAAATCAAGTCAGACGCTTAACCGACTGAGCCACCCAGGCACTCCAGGACTTTTATTTTTAAATATCAGTATTAATGATATACATCACGTCCTTTGCTACTGTTTAAACTTGTGATGAAACATTTACATGTCAACCTAAATATGTGTGAAGAGGTCATCAGCTTTCAAGATTCTTTATGGGCAAGGTTTCTCAACTTCAGCACCACTGGCATTTGGGGCTGGATTAAGTCTTTGCTGTGAGAGGCTGTGCTATGCATGGTAGGATGTTTAGCAGCTCTCAGTAATGCCAGTAGCCTTTCTCCTGAGTTGTGACAACCAAAAGTATCTCCAGAGATTGCCAAATGTCCCTCGAAGGCAGAGTCACCCCCAGTTGAGAACCATTGTTTTAGGGGTGTTTGAGTAGAAAAGGTATAAAGACCACAAGCTATATTTATATGAGAAGCAATAAAGCATAATCCTTAGGAACTTGGCTTTTAGCACTTCTGGTTCTATTCTTCTATATATATTATATATATATATATGTATTCTTTTATATATAATATATCATATCTTTTATATATATCATATATATGATTTATTTATTTATTTTGAGAGGGAAAGAACACAGGAAGGGGGGGGGAGAGAATCCCAGGTAGGCCCCACACTGTCAGTGCAGAGCCCAACACAGGGACTGATCCCACAAACCACGAGATCATGACCTGAGCTGAAATCAAGAGTCAGACACTTACTTAAACCAGCTGAGCTACCCCGGCGGCTCTCTGGTTCTACTCTTATTTGGCTTGGGGCAAGATAGCTAATTTCTCTAAGCGTATCTGTTCATCTGTAAATGGGGATATATTTTATTAGCACCTGGGAGAGGAGTTGTGAGACTTAGAGGAGAATATCCATGAGAGATCCTTAGTAGAGCCTGACACATACTAATCTGTTAATAAATCTTAAACCTTAGGAAAAGTTATTCCCAACACTTCTGTGCATACCTCCTTGAAGAGTCTCCTTGTTTAATGCATCATCTGCCCAAACCTCTCCATCTGATATTCAGATCTTTTATACTCTGTCCTCAGGATGAGGGACCAATGATGCAAGCTGAGAGCCAAGCACAAGCTAGTTCAAACCCCCTTACCCCCCCACCTCCGGGGGGATATGTGTGATATTCCTTGGGCACTCCTGGCTGCCCAAGAACAAAGGAAAGGACAGAAAACACATGGTTAAACTGAAAAAAAAAAAGTCACCATCAGTTTACAAAGATCTTAGTAATATTACAAGAAAAGGGCAATCTTATCACTAGCCTAATCTCTAGGAACTTACTACCGTCTTAATGTTAATACTTTGCTAGAGAGAAAAACAACTTTAGTTTGACAATAGCTAGGCTTCCAGTAATCTGGGAGTCTTTTTTAGCATATGGAAATCCCTTTAACTTGACTTTACCTCCTCCAACTCCACAGCACGTAACCAGTCGCTCTACACAACCCCAGTGTAACTCTTTCTGCCCATGGGTCCTGTCCCAATGCTTTAATAAAGTCACCTTTTTTGCACCAAAGACGTCTTCAAGAATTGTTTCTTGGTATTTGGCTCTGAACCCCTACCACCACTCCAAAACTCCATCACTCATACTATTTAGCTAACCTTATGTCCTAGTAAGAAAGCAGACTTGGGTCACCTTGATGGCTCAGTTGGTCGAGCATCTGACTTTAGCTCAGATCATGATCTCATGGATTGTGAGTTCAAGCCCCACATCAGGCTCACTCTCAGTGCAGAGCCAGCTTTGGATCCTCTCTCTGTGTCTCTGTCTCTGTCTCTCTCTCTCTCTGTCTCTGCCCCTCCTCCACTCACACTCGTGCTCTCTCTGTCAAAAGCAAATAAACATTTAAAAAAAAGACATACTCAAAATTATGTGATCTAATTTCTTGTCTGAGTCTCGGTCCATTCTCTGTCACCAAAGAACTGTGTATGGTGTGACCCTTCCGCCTATCCCCTGGCGTGCGCGCGCACTTGCGCGCATGTTGGGGGCGGGGGATGTAAAGAGACTGGTAATCTCAAATTGTCTCTTAAACCTCAGAAGAAGAAGGAGAAGGAGAAAGGGACGGTGAAGAAGGAAGGATTATTCTGTTTGTTCTCTTACAGACTATCTTCCCCTTGCCCTCACCCATGCTGTCCCCTGCTCTTCTCTGCCGATTCTAATTCCACCTCTCCTCCTAAAGGTGCTCTGCTCACCCAGCCCACACACCTGCACCGCTTTCCTAACTTCTTTAGCACTCGGGGTCCAGGCCATGCAGTTTAGCAATTGTGTCGACCTTAAAAGCAAAGCAGCCAGTTATTTTACGAGCAAAATGTCTTCACTGGGGAATAGTTGAGAAGTTGCAACTGGGAACACACAAGCTACGGTAAACTATCAGCAAGTCTGAGGAGACAAAGCGAAGGTCAGCTTGCATTAAGTTTTAGGAGGAAATTGGAGAGGGCCGTTTCGAACAAAAGTTTATTAGAGAACAAGTTTGAGGTTGTGGTGGTTTTTCCTTGGCTACAAGTGGAGCTTAGTGAGACGTTGCTGGGGTAGGGAGCTATCTTCTCTCTCTTTCTTTCAAGTTTATTTTTTGAGAGAGTGCACAAGTGCGGAAAGGGCAGAGAGAGAGAGAGTGAGACAGAGGATCTGAAGCAGGCTCCACGCTGACAGCAGGGAGCCCAATGTGGGGCTCCAACTCAGGAACCAAGAGATCATGACCGGAGCCGAAGTCAGACGCTCAACCGACTGAGCCACCTGGGTACCCATGTTTCTTTCTTTTAAAATTATTTTTATTTAATATAAAAATACAAATACAAATACATAAAAATACAGTATTTTTATTTAAGTAATCTCTACCCCCAATGTGGGGCTCGAACTCACGACCCCAAGAGGAAGAGTCACAGGCTTTACTGACTGAACTTGCCAAGAGCCCTGCCTTCTTTTTCTTAAAAGGAGGAAATAAAATATCTGTATGAAAAGTGTCCTCCCTTGTCAAGAGAAGAACTCTTCCTTCTTCCTGCTGCGTATGCAGGGTGCAAGGAATGATATGAGCTTGAGAGCTCCCCCTTCAGGGCTTCCCGGCTCCATTTTTAGTTGCCTTTATTCATTTTCACAATTATGTACTATCGGGTCACATTGGTCTCCACTTGTTTCTTGTGTCCTTCGTGGGGCCCCATTGAGATTATAACTTCTTTAGGTCAGAGAGTACTTCACATCCTATTTTAGGGTGTTTGCGTAACGCTCAAACTACATCACAGTGTTGAAAGAATACTGCCTAAACAGTTCAGCGTTCAGGCCATCATCTTTTAGTGTGTGCTACACATTTGGTGTGTGTCCTAGAAAAGTCTCTTTGGAAATGATGGGGTTTGAAAATAAATAGCCACTCCAAGTTATACAAGCATAATCAGGCAGGGCTATGTCCTGGAAACTCCCCAGTCATTTCACCTCTAATGTGTCCTTCCATGACTGAAGAGTGACGGGAAGGGCTGGGAACATTTGATACTCAAGCTACTCTAGTTCATGTACTTTTATAGGCTCTAAGAGCACTCTCCTAAGTAATTCCCTCAATTGTCGTTCATTAACAGCCGTTAACAATCCCCTTCTGGCCTTAATTAATTACCTTGCCTTGGCGCTAAAGAGGGAGAATGGTTGTCAAGGGCATTATTTGCTCAATTACCCAAAAGCCATAGATGATGTGTGGTAATGAATTGGAAGACTGAACACCCAGGTCTTCTCCGATCTCACAGCTTTAAAACCTCGTTCTGCCCTTTAGGGTGTATAACGTCAGCCCTTAGAAAGAGCTTGCTTTCGGGGCGACCCTAAATGGAATAAGAGGATGTAATATCTTCATTTTCCTTCCGGCAGAAATGCTAAAATAAGGCTCAGCTTTCTCGATAATTCAAGGGCCAAGTATTGAGGCCTCTTGCCTTTCTTTCACGGTTTGCTCCTCCTTGTGGTTGGCTTTTTGGTCATTTCATAGCTATTTCATAGCTGGCTTCATTCTTAGACTTAGTTATACCCTCTATGGTATAATTAGACTCCCAATTAGAGTGGCTTCTGTTGTAAAACTCCAGTTTACTTTCGTTTACTTTAAAAATCATATGCTATTGGGCTTGAGTTTATAACTATAAAAGAAATGCCGTTTTCTTTTTTTAAAGAAAGAAGCCATCTTCATCAGAAGAGATAAAGCCGACCCTGTTTGAGACTGTTGCTAAGGAGATAATTGGTGTCATGTTGGAAATAACACATCTTCAGGGGGTAAAGAGCTAAGGCGAAGAGAAGTCAGAGGCCAAGCACCTCTTCTCTAACAGGAAAAAGAGATCATGAACTTACCTGTTGATAAGCTGGTTTATATGCCAGAGATCTTTCTCTCTTTACTTAAACCAAGAGAGTGGAAAGCAAATCTTTCTGATTAAAACACGAGTTGTCAGTAGTTTGTAACTTCTTTCTACCTACCTTTAACAGATTTTGAACTGACATTGGTTTGGTGTCCTAAAACTTTCTGTTCTGGGGTCAGTGGGGGTGGTGGGTAGGGTTGGATTAAGAGGAGTTAAAAACCACTTTGAAATTCACACCACTTGAAATGTCCAGAATACAATTTCTTAATATAATTATAAGGAAGTTACTGTTTAGAAATTTATGCTCCAGGGGCGCCTGTGTAGCTCAGTCAGTTAAGCATCCATCTCTTGATTTCAGCTCAGGTCGTGATCTCATGGTTCATGAGATTGAGCCCCGCATAGGGCTCTGTGCTGACAGTGTGGAACCAGCTTGAGATTCTCTCTCTCTCTCTCTCTCTCTGTCTGTCTCTCTCTGTCCCTTCCCCTCACCTCTCTCTCAAAATAAATAAATAAGCTTTAAAAAATGTGTGCTATATATAACAGTAGAGTCATATCAACCTGCATTGCTGAGGAAAAGATCCTCAACTTTGGGTTGTATATGCCAGAGGACCTGTGTATGTGCACGGGTGTGCATTTGGGTGTGTGACTGGTGCGTGAGTGTGTGGTATGTGTATATATATATATATATGTATGTGTGTGGTGTGTATCTGTGTGTTGTTTTTGGTGGTGGTGGTGGTAGTTGTGGTGATGTGTGTGTATGTGTGAAGGCTTCACTCGGAAAATAACTCCTGAACTGAGTCTTGAGGAATGAGTGTTCCAGGCGGATGAGAAGAGTGAGGACAATTCGGCAGAATACATAGCACTTGAGTGATAGGGAAGTGCTGAGGATACGGAAGCTAGATCCTGCTAAAGCAGAGTACAAGCTGGGAGATAAGGCTAGATGAGTGGATGTCAACCAGCTCCCAAATGCCTTGCCTGCCCATACCTGGGCAAAACAAATGAGAGCAGAGAAAAAGGCAGCTGGTTTGATCAGCGATCAGACAACTATTAAACTGGCAGTGTGGAACTTGTCCTTCTGTGCAGAGGTTTGGGAAATTATCCCTGGATTGTGTCTGCTCCCTGCCCATTCCTTGAATTCCCTGACCCTCGAGTGCTTTCCTTAGCCAATTTGTTTAGACTCAACCAGAGACAGATTTTGGTCTTTCCTTGCTCTGCCTGTTTCCTCCTGGTTTGGCAGACACTTTAGGCTCTGACTCCAGCTTGCTGACTCCGAATCTGCTTCTTTTCAGCTGAATGGCACATCTGGGTCTCTCCTCAAAATGGAGATTTCCAGATCATTTCCTTTGTTCTTACCTCATTTCTATATCGTTCATATCCACCTCTCCAACCAAGTGTATATTTTGGACATTTTTTTCAGCCCATGACACAAATTTCAAATGCCTCTGCTTATCTGTTTGTATAAAAGGTTTTTGTGTTTATTTTTGTTTTGTCTTAAAACACCACTGAATGCAAAACGATGTGCCCTCCCTTCCCCACCGTGATATATTAAGAAATATATTCAGTCTCTGTCCCTGGTTTGTGGCACAAATACCCTAAATCTCTTGGGAATTCCTCAGTGATTGGACATCCTTTTGTCATTCATAAGGAGCCTTTTTTGAGTTCACCTGCATTTATGCTAATGAGGTGACTGAGGGTGCGGTCCCTAGATAACCTTCAGACACCACAAAGAGCAGTGATTACAGGGCTAGAACTTTTGGCCACACCCACCCACCTCTGGGAAGGGGGAGATGAAGCTCTATAAAATCTCTTGAACAACAACAGTTGATGAGTTTCCATGTTGGTGAATACACCCCCAGTGCTGGGAGGGTCGCACACCCCAGTTCCCTGGGGACAGAAGTTCCTGCACTTGGGGGCCCTCCAGGCCTCACCCTATGTACCTTTTCATCTGGCTGTTCATCTGTATCTTTTCTGATATCCTTTATAACAAACTGATAAAAGTAAATGAGAAGCACAGGATACCCTGACCTGGTGGATGGCATTGAAGTGGCAGTCCTGCGGGACCATGCCCAGGCTATCTCTCCACGTAGGTAGGGTCAGAACTGAGTTAAGTTATATGACAGCCAGTCAGTGTCTGCTGAAAATTGGAGAGTTGCTTGGTGGTGTTGGAAAACACATCTGACTCACCGGTCAATCCCATTTCGCCATTTAGGCTGAAAGGTCTCATCATGAGGGCTCCCCCATTAGTCGTGGTTTGGCACAGTCCTTCCTGAAGATCTTCCTAGATGAATTTGTAACCTATCAGAGTGACTCCCATTCATCCCTATTTTTAATTATCTGCAGCCCATAAACGCTACTTAAAAGGAAAGCTAACTAATACTATTTGCATGACTTCTTTTCAAATTTCCGATCCCTGTAGTTCGCTTTTCTGTATCAGACGAAACCATGTTGACATTCTCATAGGAAGAATGACATGTCACCGGGAGCTCCCCTGCTGCCTCCCCTGGAGGATAATGAGTGCTGATACGCTGGCTGGCATCATGGCACCATCAGCCCGGAAGGCTTGTGTGGGGCTCCCTCATTTGAGGCTGTAATGAAAACAGACAGACTTTCTGACTTCAGTGAGCATTTGACATCCAAACAACTTGACTGTAGTATTGTGAGGTGATTTCTGTCTCTCAGTTCACACTGTATTATATCTCAGTGTGTGACTCAGTTCTGGCACATCCTCGTGTGCACCTCATCCAGATGTTCTATGTACATCCACCTGTTTGTAACTTGCAAAATGATCAGAGCCTGTCTTCATCTGTTCAGGCGACTATAACAAAACTATCATAGACTGGGTGGCTTCCTCACAATTTTTCTCATAGTCTGGATGCTGGAAAGTCCATGATCAAAGTGCTAGCAGAGTAGGAGTCTGGTGAGTGTAGTTCTTGGCTCATAAATGATTGCCGTCTTGCTGTGTCCTCACATAACGGGGAGCTGGATGGAGAAGTGGCAGTATTATAAACTGAACTGTTTCTCCTCAAAATTCGTATGTTGAAGCCCCAACCCTTAGGACCTCAGAATGTGACTGTTTTGGGGGCTGCCTGGGTGGTGTCTGACTTCAGCTCAGGTCATGATCTCACAGTTTGTAGGTTCGAGCCCCACGTCTGGCTCTGTGCTGACAGCTCAGAGCCTGGAGTCTGCTTCAGATTCCATCTCTCCCTCTCTGCCCCTTCCCTGCTTGTGCTCTCTCTCTCTCTCAAAAATAAATAAACATTAAAAAAAAAAGAATGTGGCTGTTTTTGGAGATAAGGCCTTTACAGAGATCAGTAAATTAAGATGAAGACTCTAGGGTGGGTCCTAATCCAATCACTGGTGTCCTTATAGGAGGTGGAGATGAGGACACAGAGAGATACTAGGGATGTGTGTGCACAGAGGAATGACCCTCTCAGGAGGCAGTGAGAAGGTGGTTATCTCAGAACAAGGAGAGAGGACTCAGAGGAAACTAACTCTGCTGATAACTTGATCTTGGACTTACTATCTTGAGAACTGTGAGAAAATACATTTCTGTTGTTTAAGCCGCCCAATCTGTGGTACTTTGTTATGGCGGCCCTAGCAAACTAATGCAGACAGCAATAGACGGTTGTGAATAAGCATCTGAGGGGCGCCTGGGTGGCTCAGTCGGTTGAGCATCCGACTTCGGCTCAGGTCATGATCTCGTGGTCTGTGAGTTTGAGCCCCATGTCAGGCTCTGTGCTGACAACTCAGAGCCTGGAGCCTGCTTTGGATTCTGTGTCTCCCTCACTCTCTGCCCCTCTCCCACTGGTACTCTGTCTCTCTCCCTCAAAGATAAATAAACATTAAAAAAATAATAAAAAATAAAAAATAATAAAAGCATTTGAGCAAACAAGAGACTTCTTTCTGAAGCTACAGTGTGAACCAAAAATGGAATGGCCCAATGATTTTGCAGATTCACCCTTGTTCCCAGGGTATCTGGAAGGAAAGAGCATCCCCCATGAGCCCTTTGAGAGACTGAAGTGGGCCAATTCCATATCTGGATTCCTGACACTACCCAGGTGCCTAGTGCTGAATTACTACCCATCCATCCCGGCTTTCACCCACTGGAGCTCAATAACTGTCTATTAACTCTTCTCAGTGACCACTTTGACTTTGAAATGTGTCTTGGTTTATGTGGGAAGCTACCTGGTCATCATTTATAGGTAAAATTGGGGGTAATGTGCCTCTCTACAAGAATTCTCTTTCAGCTCGGATCAGAAGACCAAGGAACACTTTCCCAGGATGATTTGCTGACTGAGCAAAGGAGTCAAATGTCAGTAGCTCTGTGGCAGGTTCCTACCAAAAACACAAGCAAGGTAACAAAAGAAAAACAAGATTTAGCATTTATTTATTTATTTATTTATACAGCAAGCGTTCGAGAGAACGCTCGAGAGAGAGAGAGAGAGAGAGAGAGAGAGAGAGAGAGAGAAGATGGGAGAGAGGGAGGAAGAGAGAATCCTACGAGGGGCAGAGAAAGAGAGAGGGACAGAAAAGTGGGGCTCAAGCTCACCTGCTGTGGGACTCAGACTCATAAACCATGAGATCATGACCTGAGCCGAAGTCAGATGCTTAATGACTGAGCCACCCAGGCGCCCAGATTTAGTCTGTTATTATAGGCCTTTGTACCACACAAGCCATCAGCCTAGAAACCCTCCACTGCCCACAAGTCTAAGTTGCATGGGGCTACATCTCCACCTCACATCCCTTCCTCTATATTCTTTCAAAGAGTTTCTAAAAGATTTTAACTTTTGTGATTTCTCCCATTAAGCCTGCTTCTTAAAGGAATTCACTTTTATGTAGTGCCATCTGCATAAATACATGTGGGCTTAGGGAGGGGATCTCACAGTGTATCTTAGACCTGCTCGCCTCCGTTTCCTGTTTCTGCACAGAGCAAAGAAAATTTCCCCTTCTCCCAAGTAAACTTTCCAACAGGCAGAGCTAGATGCAAAATGAAATTTTAGAAGAGCAGCTGTAAAGAGAGTAGATCCTAAGTGTTCATGCAAAATGAAATTTTAGAAGAGCAGCTGTAAAGAGAGTAGATCCTAAGTGTTCTTATCTCACACACACACACACACACACACAACAGTTATGTGAGTTAACTGACCTTAGTGTTGGTAATCATTCTGCAGTATGTACGTGTTTCAAATCATCACAGTGTTTACACCTTACACATTGTTATATGTCAATTATATTTCAATAAAGCTGGACAAATAAAAGAGCAGCTCTAATGAGGAAGATGGCCAGCAAGCAACACTAGCTCAAGGAATAAAACCTTAATATGAAATAATAGGAATATAGGGTAAGTGTCCTCCTGGATGCTATTTTTATTTTCAGCATTTCAGGTTAACACAGATTGAGTTAATGATGTTTTTCTATAGCTCCCAGGCAACTCAGAAATGGCAAGGCTCAGACTAGCAGAGAAGCACTTCCTGCAGATTTGAAAGGAATGAGAGGCCAGGCAGGCTGGATGTGCTGTGTCCCCAAGCTGCAGATGTAGAGGAAACAAGTTATACCAGGGAGTTTCTCATGCACCCTAGGCACATGGCAATATTCGCAGGCCCCCTCCTTGTCAGTTTCTCCAGTTTGAATCAACTGCTTCAATTTCAGGGCTTCAATTTTAACAGGCATTTTTTTTTTAATTGAAGTAACCCCCGAGGTTCAATGATGGAAAATGAGCCACATTAGAGTATAGAATCATTTAAGAATCCTGAATTCCATTTTACCCCTGGTGTTTATGTTTTCCATGGGAGAGATAAAAAAATGTATAGGCTTGGAAAAAGGAAATTTCTGAAACCCTAAAGGGAAACTGTGAGATGTTTCCTGCTGTTAAAGGATCATTAAAGACCAAAAATGCAGCTCAAACTGGAGGTCCACTGGTCGGATGACTGGTGATTTCTGTTTGTAAATTTCATGTCAAACTTTTTAAGTCAATGAAGATCAGTAGAGACATTTTGAAGTTCCTGCTTTACTTTCTTCTCTAGAAACATTTTCTTAGCATACACCTCTCCTGGAAATACTTATTTACTCAACATTACTCAATTATTCAAAAACCTGACTCGTGAATATTTCATGAGCTTCAGCAAGTGCCGTGTGTGTTTGTGAGAGTGCGCACGCCTACGTTCATGTATGTATACTTTCATGTGCACCCTTCTGTTACTTTCTAAGTTTTCTGAGTAATTGTTTGCATTGGGTCATAGACTTCAGTCTAGAAGCTCCAAAAGAACTACGCCTAGGTCTGTTAACGTTGAGCTCTATTATTACATTGTACTCAAAACATAAGCATAACGGACATGGCAAACGGTAGAGCACCTTTCCTGAAAAAGGAAATGGAATTTTGTTTGGTTATTCATACCATATTCTAACCCATATAAACCAAGTCACATTGTCATGTTTTGTTATTATATTCAAATATTTTGTTACTTGTATTACAGAATTTTTTTGCAAAGAAAAGCATTCAAGGTAAATGATATAAAGATATTCAGCCTGATATGACCTATAAAAGCAGAAGTCATAAATATCTGGTGTTCCTATCAAGGCTTTGGCCTCCAGATACTTATCTTTTTTATGTCAAATATATTGTGTATTGTGTTTTTATTGTTTTTTTTTTATTGTGGCAAAATACATAATGTAAAATTTACTGTTAACTATTTTTTTATTTTTAATTTTAAAAATGTTTTTATTTATTTTTGAGAGAGAGACGAAGTATGAGTGGTGGAGGGGCAGAGAGAGAGGGAGACACAGAATCCGAAGAAGGCTCCAGGCTCTGAGCTGTCAGCACAGAGCCTGATGCAGGGCTCCAACTTGTGAACTGCAAGATCATGACCTGAGCCAAAGTTGGACGCTTAACTGACTGAGCCACCCAGGTGCCCCTACCGTGTTAACTATTCTTAAGTAGATATGTTAGTAGTGTTAAGTAACATTCACATTGTTGTGAAATGGATCTTCAGAACTTATATATCTTGCAGAACTGAAACTTCATACCCATTAAACAACTACTCCTTTTCTCCTTTTCTTAGCTCCTGGTAATCACCATTCTTCTTTCTGTTTCTAAGAGTTTGACTACATTAGATATATCTATATATCTATATCTAAGTGGAATCATACAATATTTATCTTTTTGTTATTGGCTTATTTCACTTAGCATAAGGTCCTCAAAGTTTATCTATGATATAGCATGACAGGATTTCCTTCCTTTTTTAAGGCTGGATAAATATCTTATTGCATGTATATATCACGTGTTCTTTATCCATTCATCTGTTGATGAATATTTAGGGTGCTTTCCCCTCTTGGCTATTGTGAATAGTACTGCTATGAATATGGGTGTGCAGAAATCTCTTCAAGACCCCACTTTCCATCTTTTTGGATATATACCGAGAAGTGAGATCACTGGTAAGTATATTTTTAATTTTTCAAGAAATTACCACTGTTTTCCATAGTGGTTGAGCCTTTTCACATTACCCCCCAATAGTGCACAAGGGCTCCAGTGTCTCCTCACCAACACTTACTATTTTCTGTTTTTCTGATAGCTATCCTAACGGGTGTGAATCTTACTGATTTTTAACTAATGGGTTACACAACTTCTAATAGGGTCTGTTTCTGTGTCCTATAATGTTCACTATTGAAATAACTTGCTTTATATTTGTTCATTCATTCACTCGGGCTTTGTTTAGCACCTACTTTGTGCTAGGGATAAGGAGGTGTAAAGACTTTTAAAAAAGATATCATGCATGCCATCAGAGTTTCATCATGGACAGACCTATAAATACATAATCAATACATTACATTTATATCACATAAGCAAAGTGATAAGTGTCAAAATACATTCAGGTAAAATGTAACAGAGCAGTACTAAGGAGGGAGTAGTTAAGCACTGCTTGGGGAGAGAACCCCAAGGAGGTGATTGTTGAGCTGATTCCTAAAGCACAAAGTTCTTTTTATTTTTTAATTTTTTTAATGTTTATTTATTTTTGAGAGAGAGAGAGCACAAGCAAAGGAGGGGCAGAGAGAGAGAAGGAGACAGACGATCTGAAGGCTTCACTCTGGCAGCAGACAGCCCAATGTGGGGCTCAACCTCATGAACTGGGAGATCATGACCTGAGCTAAAGTTGGATGTTTAACATACTGAGCCACCCAGGAGCCCCTTAAAGTATAAGGTTCTGAAGGGGTGGAGAAAGGGGAGGCCCAGGGGCTTATATATGTAAAGGTACAAAGGGATGGGAAAACATTCAAGTTTAGGAAACCACAGGTTGTTTCCCAAGGAGATGATCAGAGCATAGAATTTGCAGTGGAATGTGACAAAGGCACAAAGGAGTGTGACAAAGCAAATGGTAGAGGTGATGCTGAAATGTAGGCAAGAACAACATATGAAGGATGGGTGTGTCATGCTGTAGAAGAATATGTTAATTCCATGATCAGGGAAGTGAAATGCATGGGGCTGGGGGAGAAGTGGAGAGGACAAGACTGATAAGGAGGACAATTCAGACATTTCAACTGTCCTGAATACAGGTTGAATTAAATAAGATGTTAATGTAAGGCCAGATTCAAAAGATACTTATGAGTTGAATATGAACTCTGGTGAATGTGAACATGGGAGATGAATATGGGCTCTGATGAGTTGCTTGATGTGGTGCATAATGGAAGGTAAAGAATCTGGGAATACTCAGATTTCTGACTTGGGAAACTGTGTGGATGTGATGACATTAACTGAAATGAGACAGGAGGATAGAGAACAAACAGGTTGCTGGTGCTATTGAGGTAGGGGCACTAGGAAGACAAGGAGAGAGCAGAGGGTTTCAGTTCCTAGAAGACATAGAAAGAGAGATATCTATAGGGAGCTGGAAATGAGCCTAGAGCTCACGAATGAGGTTCGAGCCAGAACAACATAGACTTGGAAGTCACCACATATAGATTTATCAAGCCCACAGGAGGGGTTGACATCACTCAGCAGACCACACGGCATAGGAAGAGAACACTGAGGCCAAAACTCTGGGAAGCCCAGCAGTTACACAATGAGAGACATGGGCAAAAGTGAGAAGAGCCAGAAGCAAAGAGTTTTTAGGTTGTCCAGAGAAGTGAGATAATGACTGAAAATTGTCCAGTGAATTTGGCAACCAGATTATCATCACCGGGACAAAAGCACTTCCAGGAATTTAAAGGCCCTAGAACTTAGATTGCAGTGACCTGAGGGAGGTGAGGAGTTGAAAGCCATAAACTTGGGATACTCTTCCAAGATTTTTGTAAAAAGAGGAGGAGAGAGTGGGAGGGTAGCTGGAGAACTGAAAGGCAGTTTTTATTTTTTACTTGTTTGTTTTTTCTGATATAAATATGTTTTTAGGCTGGAAGGAAAAACTGGAAATGGAAGGGGGGGGGCGGAAATTGATTAAACAAGATCCCGAAGTGAAAAACTTGTCGGGCTTAAACGTTAGGCTGGAGACATTAGCACTGGGGAAGAGGAGGTAGGAACAGATATTCTGGGCACCCACCTTTCCTGTGTAAGGAGACTCACTCCTTGTCACACTTTATAGCCAGGGTCTTAGTTCTCAGCCAAGATCGAAAATCGATCAATGTCTTTCTCCATTATTAGAATAACAGAAACACAAATCCCACTATCTAAATTTCTAACCCAGTCTTAGTCATTTCAAAACCAATGAAATATTTTGTAAAAAATCACCAAAACAAGGGGCACCTGGGTGCCTCAGTCAGTCAAGCATCCAACTTCGGCTCAGCTCATGATCTCACGGGGTTTGTGAGTTTGAGCCCTGCATTGGGCTCTGTGCTGACAGCTCAGAGCCTGGAGCCTGCTTCAGATTCTGTATCTCCCTCTCTCTGCCCCTACCCTGCTCATGCTCACTCACTCTCGCTCTCTCTCTCTCTCCCTCTCTCAAAAATAAATAAGCATTCAAAAAAATTTTTTTAAATCACCAAAACAACAGACAGACTCTCCTAGGTATTTCTCCTTACGATTTCCCAGCAAAACAGGAATCCTGAGTTTGTCGATGGCAGGGTTGCTAAGCGACCACGTCACTATCTAACATTATCTATCAAAATTCTGACAAGCAAAATAACCTTACTTTAAGTGCAAATATGACTCTATATTTCATTTTGCTTTCCCCTTCTCCCCCATAAATTTGGTGGTCTTTAAGGGAAAATTTGCTATGAAATACAAGGGATAATTGTGTCCTTAACAATGAAATTCATTTTAAGGCATTTAGCCCGCAGTGCAAAAATAGTACTTATGTCCATTCCAGAAGAGTAGCCAGGGAAATGCTTGAGTTGTTAGAGTGTTTTCACTTAGAAACACCCCCATCTATTGTACATTTGCATGTTTGTTGCTAGAGAAAAGTAGAAAAGATTTGCCTTAAAGAATTATCGATAGAACTTAAGTATCAACATTTTTTATGAGCTTCAAGGGACTATTTTCTTGAGCATAGAACACAAGAGGGTGATAGAGAAATAAAATATTTATTATTTATGTTTCTATTTATTTTTTATATTTATTATTAAAATTCTTAAAATTTAATTTAAGACATTAAAATTGATAATGTGCTTTGTGTAACACTCTGAGATTTAGAATATTTAATGCTTGCCAACTGCCATTTTTTCGTAGAATAGTATTTCTAGCATGGATTTTGATGACTGGGGAATGGAAAGGAAGCTAATATTGGCAAGGTACCCACTGGAGTCTGGGAGGTTTGCAATCATAATCTCATTTACCTCCCAAGTTGTGAAATAGTTATTATCCTTAACCATTCAATACATCTACAGTTATTAATTTTGGGAGAGAGAGAAACCTACTGGAATTGCTCCCAGGTGTGTATATTAGATCCATAATAATGTCCTTTCTTTTCTCCACATTTCCTGGTAGGGCATCCCTTAAACTCTGGACAACTAAGGGATCTCCACTACTTGAACTCTGTCTTCACTCATCACCCCTTATAACTTATCAGGTACTTTATAGTATAGAACCATGTTCTTACAAAGCACCTTCTCCTACCTTGATTGCCTTTTTACTCACCTTTTAATGCTTCTATTCTTTCCTTCTCTTTGAAACCCAGCTAACATTCCATTTTCTCATCCTTCCCCAGTAGTCCCCGAATTCCTTGATTGCCTGGTATGCTGAGCTCTAAACCCCTCACTAAGACCAGGAACCAATAAAGCCTATCTTAGAACTGACAACACATTCCAGAACCATGGTGGGTCCATGGATAATATATCGAGTCTTTCTATCAACACTTGGTGTGTTGGGACTGGAAAACATCAATATGAATAGAAGACATTCAAACCTGACAAACTGGGTAAGTAACAATGTATACAGTATATTCATTAAAACAAAGAGGATGGTATTACTCCTAGATCTTATATAAAAAGCCAATGAAGATTAAACTGATGAGTGGACATTTCATGAAGTGAAATGTAAAGCTAATATTTTCCTTCTCCAGCCTAGCAGATTGGAACTCTCGAGTATGAGCACAAAACTCCAGTTAGCACTGTTAAATTAATTGAACGGGAGACCATTGGACTGAAGTCCTCTAATACCCTGGCAGCCTGTGTAAGCAAAACCCAAATCGAAGTCTGTCAGTGCCCCCAGGTTGCAAAATCAAAACCTGAGGCCAACCAATCTCAAACATCCAACTAGGCTTCTGGCCGTAGCCAATCAATAATTTCCTTGCTTTGCTTTAGCCTCTTCATTATTATTATTATTATAAAGAAATTTTAATGTTTTTTATTTTTGAGAGAGAGAAAGACACAGAGCACAAGGAGAGGAGGGTCAGAGAGAGAGGGAGACACAGAATCTGAAGCAGGCTCTGAGCTGTCCACACAGAGCCCGAAGTGGGGGCACGAACCCACAAACCGTGAGATCATGACCTGAGCCAAAGTCGGACGCTTAACTGACTGATCCCCCCCAGGAGCCACAGCCTTTTTGTTATTAAAAATCTTTCCTTGAGTTCCTGTCAGTGGAGAATACCCAATCACTTCCAGTTTGGCACTGACAGATTCCAACAGATTTTTGTTCAAATATTAATCTGTCTCAGCTTATCTTTTAATGTTGCTCTATGAGACCTATCGATTGAAGGAGAGGGAAAGAGAAACTTGGTGAGTCATACCTTGGTTAGATATTGAGATTCCCATTTATTGGTAACTGGCTTTCTGTCTCCTATAAGAGATGTCGCATTGCAAAATACACCCTCCTTTGTCTCCTCAACTTGATTGTTCCCTCTCAAGGTGATAAACTCTTCAATATCTTTTTGTCTCTAGTATCAGCACAGGAATCAGCAGGCATATCAGGTGTTGGCAGTGAATTGCCATCTATTTCCTGTAGGTAAGGTTCATAATTCTAACCCCCAAAGTCACCTTCTTTCAAGATCCACAGAAACTGGTTTGGGAACATTAACGAGCATTCATCTAGAGGTGAATAACTGGCTTCTCAAATTGTGTGTGTTGTACATGTGTGTGCACACGCACTTCTGGTGTATTTTGAACAGGCATCAGATTGTGTTCCCACACCCCCTCTTCATCTAAGTAAAGACTGCATATGTCTGAGATATAGTATGTGCAAGTCATATTTTCATCCACCATGATAATAGAGCTGTCTTAAAAAAATGCATCTCACTGGAATTTCATTTGAAATGAATATTCAAAAATGGGCATGCAAAATTAAGAGAAAATTTTATTTGAGTGTAAGTAAAATTGATTTCAGTATAGTTTCAAGAGACTTGGAAAATAAAACTTTACACTTGGTGGGGTGCCTGGGTGGCTCAGTTGGTTAAGTGTCTGACTTCGGCTCAAGTCATGATCTCATGGTTGAGTTTGGGCCCAAGTAAGGCTCTGTGCTGACACCTTGGAGCCTGGAGCCTGCTTCAGATTCTATGTCTTCCTCTCTCTCTCCTCTACTCATGGTATGTCACTCTCTCTCTCTCAAAAATAAATAAACATTAAAAAATAAAAAAATAAAAACACTTTATACTTGGCAAACTTGACCATAAAAATGCACTAAAGTAGTCCATTCTTCTCACCTCTTACACCTTCTAATCAAAAGTCAACGCCTTTGTGACCTACAGATCTGTTTGCTTGCTTCCATTACAGACTGATCTGTTCATAAAATTTAATGTTGTTCACACAAATCCACTGACTGATAAAAAAGCATTGATTTGCAGATATTGCTACCCTGTTTATGCACAAAAATTATCCTAAACTGAAAGGTGTTTTGTGTTCCTTTACTCCCCTCTGCTGGTAAATTCTAATATAGCGCTTACTTTTTAAAAACCTTGACAGTTTTTAATAGAAGAGAAAATAATGTTGAAAACCACAAAAAATGTATTCAATCTTTTCCTAGAGGGAAATTCGTTCCATTTGAAATATTAGAACTTATTTTCTAGAACAAGTCTGGTCTATATAATTTGGTCTATATAATGTGCTTCTAGTGTCCAGATAGTTTTTCCTCACTTAATTTTGATGAATGATCAAGAGAATGGAACCATACGGAATAGAAAGAGTGAATTTGGCCACAAAAAATGAATTCACTTACAAATTGAACTAGCACCACACATTATTTAGGTTGATTCATTCACATTACGAAGCATTCTCACACACCTCTCTTGTCCTTCAACAACACCATGAAATAGGTATGTACATTCTAAAATACAGAACTTACTCTTCCTAAAAAGCAAAAAGGATCACTGAGGTCAGTCTCAGGTAAAATTCTGAAATAGATTCATGTATTTGACACCTCCAACTGTTCCCTTTTTGCCATTTCCTCTATAAACCCCTCTGTCTGTTCCCCAGGTGACCTGTGGTCTAACGCTATCAAGATCGCCCTTTAGAAAATAAAAGTATCTGAAAGATTTATTCACAGGAAGTGTCTCATCTCTCTGGATAATTTGCATCTTAAAAGAAAATCAGAACTAAAGCCAAAGTAACCAGCCACTCACAGGAAATGACAGACATTTGTGAGAGAGACATATTTAGAGAGACAGGTTTTCAGTTGCCACTCCAATCAAAAGGTGGTGACTTTTGAATCAAGGCTGCCCCCAGGTTTGCAGGTGGGGAAGTTGTTACAACTGGTTCTGTGTGTATGTTAGACTGGGCATGGATTTTGGAGCAGGCAGATTCAGATTGGGTCTCAGCTCTGCCAATTAACAGCTTAGGATCTCCTACAATGTTCTTAACCTTTCTCAACCTCAGCTTTCTTATCTGGAGATAGTGATAAAACCTAGTTCCATAGGGCTGCTGTGAGGATTAATGTCTGGCATGTCATGTATAATAAATGCTAGTTCCCTCTGCCTTCTCCCCTGATGACGCCTCTCAGATGGCAGAATAATCCAAGGTTCTCAAAAGGTTACGCGGCAACACCTGATAACTTTAGTAATAAGGTTGTGCAGGTGAACAAGCTCTTTCCTAGGTAATTTTTCATAGAAACATTTCCTAGAAATATTTCCAAATCAGGTCCGATTAGCTGCTTCATGCAGAACTCCTGTAGGTATTCAGGACTCTCTTCTGGATGTGAGATATCCACGTAGCTTCCTGTTTCTCTCTGTCCACTCTCTTCCTGGGCTGTGAAGCCACTATCTTTAGTGAATAACCACTTCTGCTTGGTGTGGTGCCAAGGAACAGAATCTGTATAGGGCTGTCCCTGCTGCATGGTCAATGGAAGGACCGGCCATGCGTTAGAGCCAGTCAACAACACTGACCCAGGGGGTTGGGAACCCAATATCCTTGAGAAACCATCAGTACTCCCTTAACCATCAGCTTGGTCTCAAGGGTGTGAGGGTGTCCCAGCAGCTGGTTCTATTATCACCCATGTCTTGCCTCTCCTTTTTCTTCAGGGAAGGTGCCAAAGAAATCATTCCTTCCCAAAACATTGAGTTCCATAGAGAGAGAATTCTATGAACACAGAAGGTAGTCCGATGAACTTAAGGCTGCTGTCAGGGGTTAAGTGAATCCACCCCTGTTTTAATTTTGGCCATAAAAATGTACTGAGGCAGTTCATTCTTCTCATCCATAAATTCTTACCAAAAGTCAAAGCATTAGGGTTTTAATGCCTCATATATTCTGTGGATTAGAGTGATGTACTTTACTGCCATGACCTTTTCAATATTCTGTAATTTGCTTGACTGAACCAGGAACTCTCCTCTGTTTACAGCATTATTGACCTCCCTAAGAGGTACATAAGATAAATAGATGAATACACTAAACTCTTCAAGGGAAACTAGCCAAGGTGGGGGGGGGTGGATCCCCACACCAGCCCTGTCAATCTAGTAGGGAAATGGGAAGGCTTCCTTTTCTCTTATATTAAGCATTTGGAAGTGAAGTTCAGCAGAGAGAGCCCTTGTTCTGAGAAGCAGGGAAAAAGGATCACATTCCAAAGATTCTGGAGAAGAGTTCCATACACAGTATGACACACAGGGTAAAGACTTTCTGCCGCCACTCAGCATTTCATTCAGCTGTCAGAATTCCCTGAGGGCGGAGACTTCTGACCTTGTGCCAGCTATAAGTACCTGTAATAACAATTGTTAACATTTACGGAGCCCCTCAGGGTACTAGGAAAAATGCTAAGAATTTTAGAGTCAGGTTATTCTCATAACAACTTTCTGAGTTGAATACTGAATACTGAATCCACTGAGGTGGATACTTTAATAATTTCCATTTTGCAGATGAGGAATTTGGGGGCTCAGACAAGTTAGATAACTTTCCCATAATTAAACATTACATCTGGAATTCAAACCCTGGTCATCTGATTTCATTCCCTGTGGGGTCATAAACATTTGCCCTTCAGCCTTCCTGCTGAAAGGTGGATAGTCCTAGCTGCTGGCCCTCCAGACCCACCATGGTATTTGCACCATGGGCTACTCTCAGACAATGGCTTAGGGCTATAAGTGCTGGTCCATTCCTACAGGGCATAGGATTTCTTTCCCATGTGACTCTATATGAGGAACACCCTCTCGGCTGGGCCAAAATTTCTTAGAACTGTGCTGTAGTTGTTGATTCATCCTACCCAACCCTCCCTCCCTCTCCCTGCAGGTGGAAGACCTGCATCATGAGGTAAAGCTGTCCTGTTATTCCTTCTTCCTCTTGTATCCTTCACAAGCATTGCCCCCAGAAAATCTCTTGCACATCTAATCATGTCTTGGTGTCTGCTTCTTGGAAGGCCCAAGCAACACACTATGCCTGTCTTATTCTGACATAAACCTATCCTTGTCTACTTACTCTTAGGGTCAAGCAAGCATTACCAGTGACATTTTAGATTGATGGAATGTCTGTCTTTGAAGGACATTTGGTGATTTCAAAAGATTACTTCCCTCATACTATCTTCTCTCTTTTAATAACAATTAAAAAAACCATACATGATCTACAATTATGTCCAAATTTCTTAGATCTGAGGGACCATAAAAACATTTGACTAAAGCTTGGAGACACAGTGTGAGTGCAGGGACAGGAAAATGAGAATATTAGCCTTAAAGGGTGTTCTCAACAGGTTTAGGTGAACATGGGGCAGAGTGCACTAAAGCTAATTCCCCAAACCAAGTGCTTTGAAATGACAGAAAAACAAAACAAAACAATTCCGCACGACGGTGTATTAAACGCCCCTAGAGGTCCCATGGCAAGGACACTGGCTGAAATTCCCACATTCATTATCAAATGGGGATCTGCTTTTTAACATCCCACAGAGCTAGGGATCTGGAATCTATGCATATAGGTAGGTAGATCTTCAGGTTCCCCTACCTTCCTCTCATCCCAAGTCTAAAATCTTTTAATCTTCACCCTCAAAGTGTTTTCTTGCTTTCATTTGTCAGTTTGTTTACGCTACTCTGTAAGAGTGGTGGCTGAAAGCTCTTCTTGCTGAGAGGAATTCCTCATCCATCCATCCATCCATCCATTCAAAAAGCATTCATTGAGAACTTGATTCAAAGCTGTGGGCCACACTTTGTGGGAAGGAAACATGAACCTGGTCCCTGACTTCTTTAGAGATTTAGATCCAGAGGAGGAAAGGTAAGGCATGCAAATAGGTTGTCAGGAGCATCTCCTGACAAGGGTTCTATGTTGCTCCTCAGAACCATCAGGAAACGTTTTGTGAGAAAGTCAGGTCTGTGCTGGCCTTCACGGGTCATCTCCCTTCATGCTGATTATAACTCTTTAATTTTCAAAATGGAAATAACCTTACTGTGATGATTATAAAGTAACACGTGTATATTCGTTTCCTGGGACTACTGTAATGAAGTATCACAAAACAAGTGGCTTAAAACAACAGAAATGTATTCTCTCACAATTCTAGACACTAGAAGTCTGAAATCAAAGTGTTGATTTCACCTGGTCTCTTCCTAGCTTCTGGTGGAGGTGCATCAATCCTTGGTGGTTCTTAGACACAACACTTCAATCTCTTTCTCCGACATCACATGGTGTTCTCACCTCACATGGCTGTGTCTCCTCTTCTTAGGAGGATACTAGTTATATTGGATTAAGCACCCACACTATTCTAGTATGGTTTCATCTTAACTAAGTACATCTGGCAATAAGGTCACATTTTGAGAAGCTAAGGGTTAGGACTTCAACAAATATTCGACCTACAACAATATATTCATTATAAACAAGTTCAAGGGGTGCCTGGGTGGCTCAGTCGGTTGAGCATCCACTTCAGCTCAGGTCATGATCTCACAGTCCGTGGGTTCGAGCCCCCCGTGGGGCTCTGTGCTGACAGCTCAGAGCCTGGAGCCTGCTTCAGATTCTGTGTCTCCCTTTCTCTCTGCCCTCCCCCACTCACTCTCTGTCTCTCTCTCTCTCAAAATAAAATAAAGACATAAAAAATTAAAAAATTCAGATGATGATAGCAGAAAAGCACAAAAAAGAATGCAAAAGTCACTGCAATGTTACCACTGAGAAATAACCACTGTTAATATCTTTCCATTTTTCTTTGCACGCACACATATAAAGAACAGCAATCATATTATATGGACAATTTTGTGTCTTCCTTTTTCTCAGATTATATCCTGAATACCTTCCAAATCAATAAATGTATTGATAATCGGTAAGTGGCACATGATAACTTAATCAAGTCTGTACTGTGATTGAAAGCACCATAAACTTCCCATTATTTAGCTTTGTAAAAGGCCAAAAAATTCCTCAGGCTTTATATACTTACAGTTTTTATTTAGTCACTTAGTCATTTTGGTATATCTATCATTACCCTTTTCCATCTTATTTTACCTACCTTAAAAAATAAAAGCATTTGTAGTTCATGCTTCAGAACACAAATTCTTTCCTGAAGAAAAATTTGTATTGGTCTCTTTCACTCACAAATCTCAGAAGGCTATTACTCTATGTTTGACTTTTTTTTTTTAAGTTTCTTTATTTTGAGAGAGAGAGAGAGAGAGAGAATACCAAGCAGGCTCTTGCTGTTAGCACAGAGTGTAGAGCTGACACAGGGTTCGAACTCACGAACCATGAGATCATGACCTGAGCTGAAATCAAGAGTCAGAAGCTTAACCAATGGAGCCCCCCAGGCACCCCTATGTTTGACATTTCTTGTCAGTCATTTCAGAGTTCAGCTAGGAGACCCTTGCATTATTTTCTACCTAGTCAAGTCCAAATTTAAGACAGATGTTTCCTCAAATGATTCTGTTTTATTAATAGGTGGAATCATGTGTCTGTGCAATGTGCCAGGCCTCAGAGGCAGTGATTTCAAGGATAATCATTTTGGCTTTTCAGAGAAAAGATCTGGATCTGATTTGAGAAGCTACACATGTCACCTTTTTTTCTAAGCAAGGATACAGGAAGCAGATCAGGGAGGCACATCAGCAGACACTCGATTTCACAGAAGAGAAGGCTAAGTGAAGTAATGGATAAAGAAAATCATGTGTGCCATATGGTGGCACTAACTAGAAGCAAAGTCTAATGTTTCAATAAAGATGATGTCCCTTTACCCAAGGTACAGATTTTCCTCAATTTACAATGAGGTTGCATTATGGTAAACCCTTAAGGTGAAAATATTAAGTCAAAAATGCATTTAATGCACTTTACTCACTGAACATCATAGCTTAGCTTAGCCTACTGTAAGCATGTTTAGAGCATTTACATTAGCCTACACAGTTGGGCAAAATCATCTAACACAAAGCCTGTTTTATAAAAAAGTATAATACATTATCTCATGTAACTTATCGCATATTGTCCTGAAAGTGAAAAACAGAATGGTTGTGGGGCGCCTGGGTCGTTCAGTCATTTCACCCTCTGACTTAGCTCAGGTCATGCTCTCACGGTTTCTGAGTTCAAGCCCTGAATCCGGTTCGCTGCTGTCAGTGCAGAGTCCTCTTCAGATACTCAGTCTCCCTCCCTCTTGCCCCTCCCCTGCTCACTCTCTCTCTCTCAAAAATAAACATTAAAAAAAAAAAGAAAAGAAAAATGGGGCACCTGGGTGGCTCAGTCGGTTAGGCAGCTGAGTTTGGCTCAGGTCATGATCTCGCGGTTTTTGGGTTCGAGCCCTGCATCGGGCTCTGTGCTGACAGTTCAGAGCCTGGAGCCTGCTTCAGGTTCTGTCTCCCTCTCTCTCTGCCCCTCCCTGCTCATGCTCTGTTTCTCTGTCTCTCAAGACTGAATACATGTTAAAAAAAAATTAAAAACAGAAATAGAAACAGTATGATTGTAGGAGTACAGGATGGTAGTGAGTGCATGTATTGTTCACGCTTGTCCTCACGTGGCTGGCTGGGAGCTGCTGCTGCCCAGCATCATGAGAGTTGCACCGCATATTGCTGGCCCCAGGAAAGATCAAAATTCAAACTTTAAAGAATGATTTCTACCAAATGCAGATGAATTCCATACCATCATAAAATAAAAAAATCGGAAGTTGAACAATCATAAATTGGGGACCATCTGTACTCTATGGGGCCTTCAATAGTAGAGTTTTGCTACTTTTAGAGGTAGGTGTGGGAGTCTGCTGAAGTGAGAGAAATGAAAAGCATCTATGGTTGGATAGCCGCATGGAAAAGAAAGTTCCATTCTTTATTCTACACTGGATAAATCACAAATGAATCAAAGACATAATTTTTTTTTTAAAAGAAAGAAAACCATACCAGTACTAAAAAAATGAGTGAAATCCTTTATAGCCTGGGAGTGGGAAAAACATTTCTACCAATGACTCAGAATTTAGAGCATTAAGGGAACAGGTTGATTACAATTTAAACAAATAAATACACAAAGCAAAAGTTCCAATAAAAGTCATTAAAAGAGTTCAACCTATTTTATATTGGGCTAATATGTAAAAAGTTTCCAAATATTTTTTTTTAAAAAAGGTCATCCGGTAGAAAATAGGACTTGCTCTCCCTCTATTAGTTACCATTTTTTATTAGAGTTTGGTTTACCTTTCCATTGTTTATTTTTGAATATATAAGCAAGTGTCTATTTGTGTATATATTTCTGACCTCCCCCCCACCTTACACAAAAAATAGCATACTGTACACATTCTTTTGGGTCTTGCTTGTTCCTCTTCAGTTCATAGCAGTAGACCTCTGACATTCCTTAAAACTCATACTTCATCATATGTACACAACATTTGAAAAGATGATCGACCTCGCTTATAAAATGATAAATGCAAAACTGTGGTGGGACACCATTTGCCACCTATCAAATTAGCCAAAATCTACTCCAGTAGAGAGGCTGTGGGGAAACAGGAACTCTCATACTTCACAAATGTGAATACAAAATCGCATAACTCCTACGATGGTCAATTTGACAATATTAAACAAAATAACATGTTCTTTTACCTTCTAACCTAGCAATCCCGTTTGTAGGACTCTGTGCTAATGATCCATTAGCAAAAGCATATTGTGTATGCACAGGGAATTTTTTTGTAATAGCAAAAGGCTGGAAATAGTGTATATATCTAGCGATAGGGGACTGGTTGAATAAACTATGGTACATCCATTTATAACCAAAGAGAAGAATTATGTCCAGTTGATTTAAAACAGTATTTTTGAAAAAAGAAACACACAAACTTCACTCAGCAGTCTTATTTAGCAATATTTTTATTGTTATTTACATATATTATGTGTGTATATATGTATACATGGACAAGGCAAATAAGTAGTAATGTTTATCATTAAGATCTAATAATTTCATTTTAAAGGAGACAAAAGAAACAGAATCAAAGAGCTCAGCTTGGAAAAAAGGATTATGACATAGATAGAAAAGGCACTTAATGTTCAAGAGCAGTGTCAGGTCTTTAAGAAAAGGAAATCAGAGACATCTAAAGTCCAAAACAATGTCAAGTTTGAGGGAGGAAGAGGCTAAAGACAACATAAGTCATTTTTTTAATGTTTATTTATTTTTGAGAGAAAGAGAGAGAGAGAGAACATGAGCAGGGGAAGGGAGAGAGAGGGAAGCACAGAATCCAAAGCAGGCTCCAGGCTCTGAGCTGTCAGCGTAGAGCCCGACATGGGGCTTGAACTTACAAACTGTGAGATCATGACCTGAGCTGAAGTTGGACGCCCAACCAACTGAGCCACCCAGGTGCCCCAACGTAAGTCATTTTTAAAAGTCATTTCTGAAGCAAGAAGAAAAGAGTAGGAATAGGTTCAGATTAGTCTCTGATGCACTGGATCCTGTTAAAACCAATGGCTCCTCTGCAGTGCCTTTGTCTCTTGAATGCTGTTCCACTCCACCATTCCACCTTTTTACCAATTTGTGGTTCTTCATATCAGTTCATCTTTGGTATGTTGCCTCTCCCCGCATCAAGGATCTTTTATTATACCCTATCACAGAATAGTATTCCCTTCCTTCCTACTCTTCCCTCAGTTGATAATTATTCCCTCATTAATATAATTGCTTAATATTCTCCTCCCCAACTCCCCCAAAACTGTCTGGTTTTGCTCTTTATACCCCGTATCATAGTGTATAGTAGGCGCTCAATAAATAGTTGTTACAATGTACCACAATGCTTCACTTCCATTTTATTCTCGTTTCTTCAGAGAATCTTCTTTAGATTGGGAAAGGTGGAACGCCTAAGGACTGAACTCTCAAGGGGGCAAAATGATTCTAGGAAAGCTTTCCCTACTTAATTCGTTCATTCGGGAAATATCTAGGCAACAGGGATACAACAACGGATACAATAGATACAGTCCTGTCTCTGTTCTTACCAAGTTTACATGCGGGTGAGGCGGAGTGACCTAGTAAATGTACGCTATATTGCCCGTATTTAAATTGAGTCCAAGTGTCCTGCCCTAAATGAATTACATCCCAGAAAAAAAGAGAACATCCTGATGGGACCAGTGATGTTTGAGAATGGAACAGTGGCCCAGGGACAAGAGATGGGGATGTGCAGTCCTGTCCGTCAACAGGATAAGGTGTGGGACTGGAGCGGGGCCCCTAAAACCAAATCCCAACGAATGCCGCTTCTGCAGCTGCCGCCTCCCAAGGACTTCGCCTGCCTCGCACACTCAACTCTCCCATGACAGGTCTTCTTTGTCGCTTTTACTATCTATGCGCTAAGATTTGAGGGTCACCATCAGTTCCTCAAATACGGACCAGTTTCGAACCACTAAAGGCCCTACTTCACGGCTCTCGAAATCAGCTTTTGTGAACCCTGACTCGGGGGGACTCACCTCAGGGTCCCGTAAAATCGGCTTCTCCGTTAGAAGGCCTTCAGCTCAGCCAAGTTCCAAAAACAATGAGAATGGGGTGTCTATTACATTTCCCCGAATGTATTGTCTCAGTCGCAGGCCAGGCGTATTAAAATACGCTTTAAACAGTACTGTCCTCCAAAAATATTGCTATGAAAGAGCAAGTGGAACTCACCTTTTTTTTTTTTCTTTTCTTTTCCTATTTCTTAGGTGTGCCCACCACGCCCTTCCGCATCTCACTAGACAGGCAACTCCTGGCCACTCTCTGAGGTCCTGATTTTGAAAAGAGAAACGGGCCAATCAGAGCGCGGAGCGCTGTTTGGCGCTGCCATTTGAGCCTGGGCTGGAAGGGAGGGTGGAAAGGTTACGGCTCCGGCTCTGCAGAGGCGGTGAGGGCGGAGGCATGAGGAGAGTTTCGTGGCTTCAGTGAGCACACCAGGATGTGCCTGCCGGGGGCCGCAGGCAGGCTGATGGGGGAGGGAAGGAGCAGCCTGTGAAACGGGGTGACGGCGGCGACCAGCCCGGGCGGGGACCGGGACTGGAAGAGGCGCCTGAGCAGCCGGCTGGTCCGGCGGCTGGGCTGGGGCTGGGGTCGGAGACTTGAGAGAGGAACGCCCAGTTGAAACTGCCAGCGCAGGAGGGCCGGGGAGAACGTTCGTCTTTTACCGTTGGGAAAGAGACGAGGGCGAAGTGAGGATTGGAGGAAACTGGATCTTAGGAAGTGGCCGGAAGTGGTGTGAAGCTGGTAACAGGCGTCGGTACAAGGAACCGAAAGGATCAGGGAGGAAGAAGGGAGGTCTGTGTAAGTAGCCGAAAGGATCGAGTGACAAGAAAGAAGGCCGGTGTAAGTGAAGGAGAAGTGAGCTGTGGCTAGATCAGAGGGAAGTAGGAGAAGACGGTCAGTGGAAGTGGATAGAGGACCGAGGGAAAAGCCGTGGAAGTGGCTGGGGTCCGGGATCAGAACGGTGCCAGATTTGGCCTGAAGGCAGCGGAGCAGAGCGCAAACCTGAGCGTGTTTGGAAATTGGAAGACTTGGTGGCGAACGAGGGTCAGGACTCAGGTCCTGCCTCGGAGAGTGGGCGACGTGTCCGGGATGTGGGATCGGAGGCTGGTAAGGTTGGCCTTGTTGCAGCAGCTTCGGTCTGTCTATGGCATTAAGGTCAAGAGTGGCCGTGGGCAATGCGATCGTCGGAGACATGAAACAGCAGCCACGGATATAGCGGTAAGTTCTAGGGAAAGAGGTTTGGGTTAAAAAAAAAAAAAAAAAAAAAGCCCACCCTGCCCATCACTTACTACAGGTCATGCTAAAATGTCCATTCTGTATGGATCCAAAGGATCCAAAAGAGAACGTGGCTCAGCGTTACTAGTTCAATCCAGATGGTCAACTGCTGAAATTTAAAGAATGGAATTGTTGTTTCTTTACAGGGATTTTTGATCATTGAGAAGGTTGCAGGGTTTTTCAACCTCACGACATTGACATTTGGAACTAGATAATTCATTTTTTGGGGTGGGAGCTGGGGGCTGTCCTGTGCATTATAGGATGTGTAGCAGCGTCTCTGGCTTTTGCCCACTCGATGCCAGTAGCATCTCCCAGTTTTGACAATTAAAAATGTCTCCAGATGTTGCCAATTCATTGTATTTTCCCAAGTAGATCTTGGGAAGGGAGGCAGACAGTACCCACCCCACCCCTCACTCCATGCTACTGTGTTAGAATAAGATTTGGAAAGGGACAAGGGAGGGTGTCAGTAAGTTTTTAAGTGAGTCAGTAGGGGAGGTGGGATAGAACATTAGAAATAGACTTGAGATAATATCTCTGTATTTACTAATTTGAAAAAAATAAGCTTGCTGCTTGGTTATTTTTGAGATGTAAAGCTATTTTTTAAAGTGAGTAAATTGAGAGGGCAAGGTGGAATGATTAAAAAGCTGTTGATTTGAGGGTGGTGGAAGTCAGGATTTTGAACAAAATTCATTATATTTATTGCATCATCAAGAATTTCATTGTGAAAAATGAAATAAAGCACTTTATTTTAAATGTATTGGCCTAATTGTATGGTATTTTTAAGTATTTAGAGATGAAAGCTAGTAAGGTTTGCACAACTCTTAGTTTATAAATTCTGAAAGAAAATAAGTACTTGGATAAGAAAGCTAGTAATAAAAATAATTTGTATACCTCTGAATAGCTTATAGATTCTGGAGACAATAATTTCTGTTTGCAGCTTAGTGGCAGTGTATTTGTTTACATGTAAAAACTAGAGTGGTTTCTTCTGGTCGTAAAACTGGTTTTCCAAGATCTCAAATATAGTTGGTTTTGAAAGTGTATGAAAGAATTTGTATCTGGAGTTTTTTCGCCCCTTAAGAAAATCAGTGCCTACTTTTAGAGTCAGTAGACCTGAGTTTGAATCCTGCTCTACCCCTACTAGATGTGTGGTCTTGGGCTGTTTGTTTAATTTTCCTAAGCTTCAGTTTCCTGGTCTATAACGTGGGAATAATGATATCTCTCCTTGGATTATTTAGGGGATTTAAAAATAAGATCTGTAGATTGGACTAGCACAGTGCCTGTCACATGCCACTTATTCAGCTAATGATAGCTGTTATGGAGATCATTGGACTATATCCTAATGGGTAGGCAGGCTAGAGATTGTAATAAAAATATTCTAATAAACATTAAGGCCAAGAGTGGCAAGAGTGGGCAGTGCAGTGTGATCGTAGGAAACATGAAGCAGCAGCCGTGGGTACAACGGTAAGTTCTGGGGAAAGAAATACAGAAGATCGTTGTATTATAAGAACGGGAAAAGGATAAGTAATACTTGAAAACTAGATTTCTTGTAGTTTTCAAAGTGCGTTCAAATAACATTGTAAATGATATTCCAATACATAAAATTTAAAAAGCATCTCGTTTTATTTTATGAGATTATAGCAGTTATTGTGAGGCCATTATTGAGAATAATAGACTTGAGGAAAAAACCCTGAGTTCTGTATATGTTAAGATATCTATAGACTTATAATCAGCTTCAGCATCTGATTTTTGCATTTTGTTTGGTTTTACAGTAGCAAGAAAATTCTGATTTACCCAAATAAGGGGTTTCCCACACTAACATTTTTTTAAATAGTTCACCTTGAAATGGTAATTGTAACAGCAACAAATATTTTGTGAATGGTTACTCTATGTCAGACACTACTATAAATGTTTTACGTCTTTTAATTCATTTAATTCTCTCTATAACTCTGTGACTTAGGACCTGTGTGAAGGTGCTAAAGCATGAAGAATTAATTTGGTCGAGATCATTCAGCTAATAAGTAGAAGAGCCAGAATTTAAAACCTGGCAGCCCTGCCTCTAGGAGCCTGCTCCCTTAAGCACTGTACTGCCCTGTCCTCTGTATTCATCAATGGAATGGAGCCAGATGCTTGAAAAGGACTAGCCAGATTTTGTTACTCCGTTGAAATATTAACAGTGCTGAATGATTTCTTATTGTCAACATAAGGTTAAATAAGGTGCTCTTATCACATAAGTGCTTCAAGAGTATTCATGGAGAGCAGATGCATCTAGGCTAAATTAACATTTATGAGACTAGGTATACCCACTTACTCAGTTCTGTATAGGCAGACATATACGGGCTTGTATTTATTTCTAAATCCAGGGCAAAACTACAAGCTTCTTAATCAGTAACACATTTTTAAGAAGTCTGAATGCATACACAAAGATAGTGTCAGATTCTTTATTCAGAAGTGTGTAATGTACAGATTTACTCTTGGATCTTCAATGGATTAAATTTGAATATGAGTAATACATTTGAATGTGACTTTTTATAAATGTTTTTCAAAGTAGTTAAAGAAATGTGGATTAAATGTTTGCAGAAGAATCCTTGTCTTGGTTACCTCAGAACATAGTTTGAATAGCACTTTTCCACAGAGTGTGGAAAAGAGGATCAGGTCTAAAAATAGCCACTTCTGATGTAATTTTAGGAAGTACTCAGTGAGTGACAAGAATTACCATTATCAATCAATTTAACCTTTTGTTCATCTTAGTATTTATCAGGTGGCAGAAGGAAGTGTAAGGTCACTGTTTATAAGGTTACTGAAAGAACCTGTAGTATCTTTGCAGAAAATGTTAGTGTTTTAGCCAAGTTTTGTTTGAAGAATTTCCTAACTAAGCATTAACTGGATTGGTTTTCCATTATGGGATTGGAAACTGATGGAATGTATTCCGTTGCTTCAGTGCAATGACTTTCTCTCTTTTTTTTTAAATTTTAATTCCAAAAACAGTTAACATGCATTGTTACATTAGTTTCAGGTATACAGTACAGTGATTGAACAATTCTATAGTTATTCAGTGCTTATCATGTTAAGTGTCCTCTTAATCCCCTTCACACCTATAATCAGTTTCAGCATCTGATTTTTGCATTTTGTTTGGTTTTACAGTAGCAAGAAAATTCTGATTTACCCAAATAAGGGATTTCCCTTATGCTTGACTATTTTTGTACTCCTAGCACCTAGCAATGTTTAGCGTATATTTGTTACCTTTTACCAAATGTGCTTGTTGTAATGGTTTTCATTGTCTTGGTTGATGATTTCACTTTTTTATTTTCTGAGGTTTTTAATTTGCTTAATATTTAAGAAAACATATTATGCCTAATATTTGTGTTAGAATAACTGAATTTGCCATTTTAGGGTAAAATATTTGGAGTACCTTTTAATGCATTGCCCCATTCTGTTGTACCAGAATATGGACACATTCCAAGGTAAGCTAAGTTTGAGATGAAGAAAAAATATTTCAAACTGGTATTTGAGTGTTTAAAAATAGTTGATTGACTCTCACACATTTGTTTTGAATTAGCAAATGATTGAATTTCTCAACATTAACTAATGTAAAAATGTTTTTAAACTTCTACATATTTTAAGTTTTTAATTTTTATTCATTCCTAGGATTGAATTTAAGGTTCAGTAATAAATTAAATGTTAGAAAGCAGATTATCTTTGTTCTACTAGGAGTGTTTAGTTCAATGCCAATTCTTGTGGTACAATTCTTACCGTATTCAGTAATATACTGAACTTCCAATTCTGTTACAATTTATATATTTTTTGTTTTAGAAATGTTGGATGAGTATTTTTTCTTCTATACAATTTTTTAAATTTTGTTAGGTTTTTAAATTTCTAATTTTATTATAGTTAACATACAGTGTTATATTAGTTTCAGGTAAACAGTACAGTGATTAAACAATTCTATACATTACTCAGTGCTTATAATGATAGTGTACTCTTTAATCCTTATTTCATCCCTCCCCCCCACCTACCTCCCCTCTAAACCATCAGTTTGTTCTCTAGTTAAGAGTCTGTTTCTTGGTTTGTCTGTCTCCTCCTCTCTTTTTCTTTTATGGATAAAAGAATATTTAAGCTAAGATTCAATAATATTTGTGAATATAAATTATGTAACACTTGAGCTTTCCTATGTCACTATTCATTTAAAAGTAACCTTTTAGACTAACAGCATCAGAAATTACTGGAGAAGTTTACATCTTAAATAGTTTAAAGACACATACAAGGAAACTATCTTAGTTCTTACTAATTCATTTCCCCTCTATCCAAAGTAGGGTTTACTCTGGCTACTCTAGTTCAGTAACCTAGGTTTTTAACTGATGCATTGTACAAAAGCATTTACTGAATACTTTGCTGTCTTGGAACAATTTTCCCTCATTCAGCATGTAAGTCTAGATTAACAGTCTATACTTTGCAATCTTTGTAAGGTAAGCATTTACTATTTTGCTTTATAAGTGACCTATGAAAGGTATATTATTAATGATTTTCTACCTTTAGAATTGCAAAATTATATCCCCAGTAATGATGACTAAATCTTTTTTGTAATTTCTATGCCTGCTTTAAACAAACAAACTTTAAATTCTGTCAGGTGCCCCCTGGGACATTTCAGTCATTGTGCACCAGTACAATGCTATCAGTTGCTTGCTGCTGACCTCTATTCTTGTTCGTATCACCTGTTAACTATTAAAGCCAGAATTAATGGTTAAAATTTGTTCAATATAAAGGAATTAAGCACACACCTCTAAGTATGAGAAGGATTGTAAGGACTAGGATATATTTGACTTTTCTGAGAGGTAATGTTAGAGTGAGAAAAACATGTTGCCTTTTTTTGGGCCAATGTAGTAGATGGTAGATATTTAAAGCTATGTATTCTCTGCAAGGTTACTTACACATGAAGAGAGGATAAAAGAAGAAGGCCTTAGGGTCCTGGGTCATACTAGCATGCAGAGGTCTGGCAGATAAAGAGGAAGAAAAGGAGTTTGAGAAGGAGCCGTTAGGGGGACAGCAGGAAAACCCGAAGTATCATGACAAATAATATTTTCAAGAAGCAGGGAGTGGTCAAGTGTGTCAGATGCTGGCAGGACAAGATGAAGACAAATGACCATGGGTTGGTGACCTTGTTAAGAGCTGTTTTGTTGGAGTAATGGGGGTGAGAGTCTCATTGGAGAGGGTTGAGAGAGACTGGGATATGAAGCGGAGGCAGTAAAAAAAGACACATCTTGTGCTGTGAGCAGAAGCAGAGAAATGGAGTAGGATTGAGAAGGATGTAGAATTAAGCAGCCCATTGAAGTCCTGGATAAAAAGATGGGCCATCGACAATTTAGGAAGCAAAAAAGACAACTAGAGGTAACCATTTTATCATAAAGATTGAAGGGATTTCTGACACCAGAGCTTTTGAAAGGGGGACAGTGCTTAGTCTGCTCATGTACTTGGGTAGGAGAATAGGACTTAGTTAGATGCGTATCTGGCCACCTAAAAAGATTTCTTTCTTTCAGTTTTCTTGTTGATGCTTGCACATCTTTAGAAGAGCATATTCATACAGAAGGGCTTTTTAGGAAATCAGGATCTGTTGTTCGTCTGAGAGCCCTAAAGGTAAGCATATTCTTGAACTGTTATTTTTCATTTGTACCACTTTTTGATTTGGTTTTTAGAATTTAAATATTTAGAACTACTGCATGATTATTAACAGAAATTGAATATGCAAATAGCCTTTTTCATGGCAGAACCTTTTTTTCTAAAAGGAATTTTATAGCATTTATATAATGCTTTCTTTCAAGTGTTATTGGGATATAATTGACAAATATTTAACTTCTACAACTTGATGTTGTATGCGTATACTGTGAAATGATTGCCACAATCTATCTGTATAATGCCTTAAAAGTTCTGAGTACACTCAAATTCATGGTCTTTTATTGCTATAAAGTGCTATATGAAATGAAAATTTTTTTTTATTTTAGCCTTCTAAAATAGCATGTTGTATATTAAAACAAGTGTTAAGAGAAATTTATGCTTTTAATATATATATATTAATATTTATTTTTGAGAGGGAGACAGAGGATCTGTGTGACAGCAGCCAGTCCGACGTGGGGCTCCAACTCACGAACTGTGAGATCATGACCTGAGGTGAAGTCGGACGCTTTACCGACTGAGCCACCCAGGTGCCCCAAGAGAAATTTATTAAAGCGAGCTCTCTAGAGTATAAAAAAGGATAGTTTTTTTTTTTTTTTCAGTAAACTCTTAAGCCCTCAAATACTCAAGATTATTCTATTATTTCAGAATAAACTGGATCATGGTGAAAATTGCCTGGCTTCTGCACCGCCTTGTGATGTTGCAGGACTTCTTAAGCAGTTTTTCAGAGAATTGCCAGAGCCCATTCTTCCAGCTGATTTGCATGAAGCACTTTTCAAAGCTCAACAGTTAGGAACAGAGGAGAAGAGTAAAGCTACATTGCTGCTCTCCTGTCTTATGGCTGACCACACAATCGATGTGTTAAGATACTTCTTTAGCTTTCTCAGGAGTGTTTCCCTTAGGTAAGTAATTAAAAGTCATAGGAAATGACAGTTTAATTTGTTAATTAGCTCGATTTACCCTTACAGATAATAAGTTAAAATTAACTTTGGAATGGAAATTTTTCTTAAAAAAATTATTTATTTCCTTACTATAAGAAGTATACCCTGTATAATACAAGAACCAGTGATTTAGTATTTTCTTGCTGCGTTAACACCATCATTATGAATGGCTTATTGGTGTCAGTAGGATTCTTTGTCCACTGAATGGCTTCAGGTGACGATTTTTTTTTTTCTTCTCCAACTTGTCCCTCCCTCTCAGCTGTCAGTGAGCCTGCTTGTTCTGGACATGCTTGTAGCCTTCTAATACAGTTTTTCTGTGTGTGGTTTGAAGACCAAATATACATGTTCAATTTGAATGGAAACCCAAAGTGTGGACTCCATGGTTAGCATGGTTTTTATGATATATATTTAAGCACACAGGAGCTATTTTTGGTTATGTCTTATTTCAAACCAGTCATATAGATGGGTAGACAAAGGGTAACTATTTTGACTTGTGTTTGACTGATATAGTAAGAAGTCTTCAAAGTGTGCTCAATATGTTATTTTAACTCTCTTTTTCTCTGGGTCAATCTAAGAAAACCTTGTTTCATTTAAGGTCTAGTGAGAATAAGATGGATAGTAGCAATCTCGCAGTAATATTTGCACCAAACCTTCTTCAGACAAGTGAAGGACATGAAAAGATGTCTGCTAATACAGAAAAAAAGCTCCGATTACAGGCTGCAGTGGTACAGACTCTTATTGACTATGCATCAGATATTGGTAAGATGTAGTTGCTTTATTAAGCAACAGGATTTGTTTGAGGGAGATCCTATATTCTTCCAAGTGAGCTGTGAAGACAACTGTTAGAAAGTTGATATATACTATTTGAACATTTTCAGGGAAAGTGGAGGAAAAATTTTAACTCTGAACATTTTTGTTTAGGGCATGTTCCAGATTTTATCCAGGAAAGGATACCAGCCATGTTGGGTATTGATGGTCTCTGTGCTACTCCATCATTAGAAGGTTTTGAAGAAGGTGAATGTGAAACTCCTGGTGACTATAAGCGAAAGCCAAGACAAAGCGTAGGAGGTAAGGGGCAGTGTCAGTCCTGTTTTGTGGAAGTACGGCAATATGCTTTTATCTAAAATGTGTTTAAATATAATGAAACATAAGATGTGGTGTATCTCTTTTGGGTGCTCACAGCATAGTTGGAAAGACATGACACATGCATGTGAAAAGCAAAAATGACACTATAATCTAGTATTAAATGGTAAACCTTTAGCACAAACGTGAAATGCGTTCAAAGGAGAAAAGTTCCCTGGGCTGTAGTGATCAAGGACTCCAAGGAAGGGGTCAAACTGAACCTTCTTGAAAAATGGGTGGAGTCTAGGGGAATTAGGTAGAGTCAGAATACTTACTCATATCCTATTGTAGATAAGAAGGATGCTATGAAGAAAGATTTGTGTGGGGAGTAAGCTATCTGTGTCAATAAACAGGCTCACATGACTTGAGTGAGTGGTTCATTGCAAGCTGACATAAACTTAGGTGCTGGAAACCATAAATATTAATATGAATTATTGGTGACAGGTAAATGTTACATTATAATTGATTACATATGTGCTTTGCGTTTCAGATTTTGTTAGTGGAGCGTTAAATAAACTTAAATCTAACAGAACACCCTCTATTACACCTCAACAGGAAAGAACTGGTAGGTATTATATATTTTTTATTTAAGTGAAAATTTCTGTATCATAACCTAACATTTTGGTTTAATCAAATCCAAGTATTATTTTCAGTGGAGAAACTGTACTATAATACCATGTTGTGACATTGTTAGTTACACTGGATATAATGAGCCCAAAATTGTAGGTAAGAATTTTTTTAGTCTGTTGTTATATCTTTAGTCTTTTAAATCATGCTTTTCTGTTGAATGTAAGTTGGATGCTATTGAATATGTGAAAATGGCTCCAATCTCATTTTTGTTTTAGAACCAGAAGTTTATTATTTTATCTTCCAGTTTTTTTAAGGTTTTTTTTTTTTAATGTTTATTTATTTTGAGAGAGAGAGAGTGCGAGCAGGGAAGGGGCAGAGAGAGATGAAATACAGAACCTGAAGCAGATTCCAGGCTCTGAGTTGTCAGCACAGAGCTAGATGTGGGGCTCAAACTCATGAACTGTGAGATCATGACCTGAGCTGAAGTCGGACACTTAAACGACTGAGCCACCTAGGCGCCCCCTTCCAGTTTTTTTTTTTTTTTATCTTGGTTTGCTCGTGGCTGAAATTATTCAGCCCAGTAACACAATAGTAGACAATATGATAATTTTTTTTTGTTTTTTAGATTGAAGAAATTTAGTGGTTAATACTATTATGATGAAAAGCAAAACTAATATGTAGATTAGTTTTGTTTGAACTCCTTGATTATGATTTTATTCCATATGTTAATACTCTTTAATATGTATCATATGCATCTTTCAGTCTGTTTTGTTTAAGTTACTGTTGTTTGTTAATCTTGCCTCTGTGACTTTCCTCTTTTCATTTTAAGTAATTGCATAGTGTTAATTTAGTTATAACATTTGATAATGTAAACCTATTCTCTCATTCTTTAGTTAGCTTTAATGTCTTTATAAGAAGAAATTATAAAAAGCTTTTGTACTTTATCAACTCTGTGGGAGAAACAACAAATTGTTTTTTGTTTATTTTTTTTCAGCTCAGCTACCCATATCACCCATGAATCTTACACCAAATGCTAAGCGTAAACTACCAATAGATTCTTCTCATGGTTTCTCAAGTAAGAAAAGGAAGTCCATCAAGCACAATTTTAACTTTGAGTTGTTGCCAACCAATCTCTTCAACAATTCTACGCCAGCATCAGGTAGCAAATAGAATTTGTATAATTGGGTTGTAAATGTTAACATGAATGCCTACTCTGCATAAGGTGCTATTTCATATTAATGCCACCTCCTTTAGGAGCTTTGGCTTTATTCTGTTTATCAAATCTCTGAATTTTTATAAAGTTCTCTAACTTTTAAAATAGATACTGGTTCAGTATTATTAATGTATATGTGTGTATGTTTTATGACCATGCCTTTTGAAAATTAGGATAAACTCAGTGAGAGTTTAGGCTTCTGTATATAGCACTGGTGCTCAGATATTAGGTGACGGGACATCCCGAATTCTACTTTAGTTAGTTCCTGATCTATTGGTGTGGCTGTGTTGCCATCTTCTGTTGAGATTGCCAGTTTGATTTTCTCTAAATGCAAAGTGGTGGGGTATAGGAGGAACCATTGTGGTTGCTTTTGAAGGGAGGGGGGTATTTTTTAGTTTTATACTCAAGTAGCTTTTATAAAAGCTTTACAAACTTTGTTTACGCTGTTCCTTGTGGCATGGTTTCCAGATGGTTTACTGACCCTGCCATTTTCTTCCAAATGACCTCTGAGCTCCTAATGTGGCCAACCAGAGCCCCCAGAGAACAATAGAGTTTTGCTAATTTGAGTACCAGATCTCTGTTAGTGTGATCTTAGACTGAGTTGGCTCCTTTAGCAGGGGTAGAATACAGTCTGGCTCACAGTCAGTCTTACAAGTTAGCCTTATGATCAGCCCTAAAAGAAATGAAATTCTAAGCCCAGAGTCTTCCATCTCAGCTTTGACTCACATTTCGTCAAAATGTGAGTGGTCTCTGCTTCTTTTAGGTTTTCAGTGATTTCAGTTAGTGTTGAGAGTTTTACTTTGACTTTGTTAGCTAAATGATGAGATCTTCCCAGAAGCTTTCTATTATCCAAAAAGTTTAGATTTTCCTTGTATGTTTAATTAGAAACTTGAACAGAATAGCAGCTTGTTTTTTATGGTCCTTCACAGGTTCTCTATGGGTTGTTTAAATGTAATGATAAGAACTCTGAGGCTCTGTTTGTATTTCTTCGAGTATTCAGAAGTTGGAGACTTAAGTTCTTTTAAACTAACTTGCTGTTTTCTTAATTAAAGATTTTTCCACTTTGGAGTACTGTTCCCAAATGGCCAATGTGAATTGTAATTCTACCTGACTCTGCTTATAAGCATTATAATATCTGCCTCAAGAAATGAACCTATTGGTTCCTTCTCTCCAAGCTCCCCAAAAATAGTTTAAACATTCTTGTGTTACTGGAACATTAGTAAGAGCCTGCCTAATCAATGCTTTTTTTTAATAAAAAAATTAGTAAGTTCAATAACAATAATCCTGTTATTTTAACACCGTTTTTCTTTGACCGTACTTTCTCAGCCACAATTCAGTAAATTCCATCTGCAAGATTGAAAATATATTTGTTTTCTAATTTTGGATAATGACAGATATGCTTTTTTTAATGTATAAAGGCAGCTATATTAATCTATAATCCATGAAGTACCTATTTATAATTTTTTTCCTGTATATGTGATAACTTTGCATTATTCCATATATTCTGGCTGTGCTTCCTTGTGACCACTGATACATTTTCAACATTAGACTACAGTCCTAGAATAAACCACCTACATCACCCTGGCTATATTACATTGGCCTCCAAAATTTTTGTTAGCTAAATACACCCAAAAGTCTCTGTAGTGGTTGTATTATTTTCTGTTTTTGCAACTGAAAAAAAAAAACAAAAAAACATGCTGTCTCTGTTTGGGGACCTATGTGAATTTTTTATCAATACAAGTGATGAGTTGAGAGGGGTCATGTTTATCCTAGGCTTGATTCAAATATAAGTCAAATGAATATAGAGCCTTTGTTCATAACTTTTCCCTTAAGTTTTTATTATAGTCAGTTTCATGGTATAGTGTTAAATACTTAATCAGAATGAGCTGTTGTAACCACTTATTGTTAGCATGGAACTTGGTTGTAGCCAAGTGGTTAGGCATGTTTTATAATTGGTTTTTGTTTGCCAGAAATATTGAACAGATTACACTTCAGAGTCAGGTGGACAGCAGTTGGACAGCCAGGTACATACTGGATACTCTGACTCTAAATTGTTTTTCAGTAGCTCATTTTTGATAATAGCAATAATTAACATTATGTAACATAGGTACTGTGCTGGACATTTCATATATATATGACAATAATTTTTATATTTATTCTAGAAGTCCAGTTTTAGAGCTATTTAGTAAGTGGTGGGACAAACTCAAGTCTGTCTGGAAAGCTCGCTCTTTCTCCACTCTGCAGTAATGCTCACACATCCCTTGTATTCTTAAACGAGTTTAAAGCAAAACTCTGATATAAAAGTCATGTTTCATATGACCCTTAATTGCCAACCTAAAATTAAAAGTAAGAAATTGATACTTTTTTTAAGTTGAGTTTATTTGGCTTTTGAAGTTTCTCACCAGAAATTATGTGATTTTGTTGCCTAGTGTTGGAAATTAAGACCTTATGCCTAATTGCTATTAATATTTTACACTTTGAAAAGAAAGTACGTATGGTGTATTATATGTGGTTATTTTTATAGTTCACATTGATACAAGCCCCGAAGGGTCAGCTCAGAGTTCATTCTCTCCTGTAGCCATCAGTGGGGATTCGATCAGTACAAGCGTGCTAAGGCGAAGCAAGAGGATTGCAAGTAAAAAAGTTTGCAGGTAATATATCCAGAACATTTTGTTTTCACTGGATAAACATTTAGTGTATATAGTTAATAAAATACCTTGTTTGTCTTTCTGCTGAGAAGCATATTTGAGTCATGTTTTAAAAATTCTCTCTGCCTTTATTGTCTTATTAATCAGTTGCCCTTTGTATACACTCCAGAGAAAGATTCTTCTTTTTTTTAATTTTTTTTTAAGTCTTTATTTCATTTTGAGAGACAGAGACAGAGGGTGAACGGGGGAGGGGCCGAGGGAGAGGGAGACACAGAATCTGAAGCAGGCTCCAGGCTCTGAGCTGTCAGCACAGAGCCGGATGCGGAGCTCAAACCCACAGACTGTGGGATCATGACCAGAGCTGAAGTCGGACGCTTAACTGACTGAGCCACCCAGGCACCCCTGGAGAAGGATTCTTAATTTGAGTCCACTTCACTTGCTTAAAATCCTATTGTATGTTGATGTGTATAATTTTTTAGTTTCCTGCTAATTTAAAGGCTAGTCTGTTCTAATGAGTCTGGTTTATAAGTGACTAAATAACTCTTGTGATAAACAGGAGAGGCCACTTTATATACAAATATAATGTGTTCCTATATCATATTTCTTTTTTTTTTAAACATTTGTTTATTTTTGAGAGAGTGCCAGTGGAGGAGGGGGGGAGAAAGGGGTCAGGGGATCGGAAGCAGACTCTGGGCTGACAGCAGCGAGCCCAGTGTGGGGCTCATACTCAGGAACCGTGAGATCACGACCTGACCCAAAGTCAGACGCTCAACTGAGTGAGCCACCGAGGTGCCCCCATATATGGTATCTCAAAGCTTAACCGATTTTTAGAAAATTATTCCACTATTTAATTACTGGCAATATAATTTTCTCTGGACTTTCAAATTTCATTTTGCGAGAATGCGTTCAGTTTTTATGCTGATGTTTTTTAATGCCACTCGTTTTCAGGGTGGAATCAGGAAAAGCAGGCTGTTTCTCTCCTAAGATCAGTCGTAAAGAAAAGGTCCGAAGATCTCTTCGTTTGAAATTTAGTCTGGGGAAAAGCAGCAAAGACCTAGTAAGTGTCTTTCACCATTTCATTGCTGTTCATATTAACGTAAAGCAGTAGACCTGATGGTGAAAGACCCTCTCTGCCCTGCCTCTCCAGCTACAGTCCCGTTCTCTACTCCCCTTTATACCAAACTCTGACACATGAATTGATACCAGTTGTTTCCTCGTTTTCTGTTCTGCTTAACACTGATTCATTCCAGGGAGGCTTCTACCCCTCCATACTCCATGCACCTGCTCTGAAGGTCATCCATGAATTCAGTGGTGCTTAAACAAGTGATCAGCCCTTGTTAGACTTCACCTGGCTAGTTACTTGCTCCTCTCTCGCATACTTTCCTTCCTTGCTTCAGGGACCCTTTCTCATGATTTTCTTCTTTCTTCACTGGTTACTTTTCTAATTCCTTTACATTAGAGTGCCCAAAGCTTTGTTCTTGGACTTCTCTTTTCTCTTTCTACTCAAATTGCTCATTAGCTTTAAACATTTTATATTTACTTAAGACTTGCAAATTTATCTCTCCAGACCAAAATGGTTTCCTGAACAACTTGACTACTTCTTAACAACTGCCTACTTGACTTCTCTACTTGGATGTCCATCCAATTGACAACTCACCTGTAACCGGTCCCAAATAGAGCTCTCAAGATGCATTTCTTCACTGTTGCTATTTCCCCAGTCGTCCCCCTCCCTACCAAGCACTCTCCTACCTGTTGCCTTCACCATCTCACGTATGGCAACTCCTCTGGTCACGTCGGCCAAAAACCATGTAGGCATTCCTGATTCCTCACATCCTGTGTAAACCATTAGGAGATCTTGTGTATCTTCTGCTTTCAGAGTATATCCAGACTGACCATTTGTCACTGGTACTACATTTCCAACATTCTCTAAATTCTGTCATCTCCAGCTTGGATTACTGCAATAAGCCCCTACTAGGAGGTCTGCCAGCTTCTACCTTGCTGCAAATATTATAGCCAAAATTATTGTTTTAAAACCCAAGCAAAGTCCTGTCACTCCTCTGCTCACAATCCTCCAGTGACTCCTCATTTTATCTGAAAAGAAGGTAAAGTTCTTAATTTACATTGTCTCTCCAAGGGACTGGTTCTAGCCCGCCTCTCTCAGCCCTCCTCCCACCACCCTCCCTGACTCACTCAGCGTCCCTTGCTCACTCAGCCTCTTGTTTGTCAAATGTGCCAGACCTGACTTCAGCCTTGGAGACTGTTTTGGCATTTCTTCTCCCTGGAATATTCTTCCCCCTTTTATCATGGTTCTTACCCTCTCACATTTCTCTTTACTCACAAGTCATTTTCCAATCACTGTGTTTAAAATGACAACCCCACCTTTCATCACTCCAGAGCCTTCTTACCCTGGTTTACTTTTCACCACAGCACTTCTCAACTTGCGTATTGTATAATATACGAAATAATTTATGGTTTTACTTGTCCTGCTCAAAATCTCCCCATCTAGAATGTGAATTCTGTACGGCTAAGATTTTGGTCTGTTTGTTTTGTTCACTCACTGTTTTGAACAGGCCCTAGCACACAGTCATTACACAAAAAAATTTTTAGTTAATGAATATGTGAGGCTGTTTGAATTTTAGATCATAAAATATCAACTAATAGCCACATCAAAAGCTTACAGTTTTCATCAACATGCAGACAAGTATATTTGTGTTTGCTGTAAATTGTTTTTCAATTTTATATACTTTTTTCAATCAGCAGTAGAGGACTTTGATAACTACAAAAAGTTTACTTGGTCTTAATATTCTGAATTAAACTAGGTTTATTTCTTAACCCAAACATTTTCCATTTTCTTTTCTGTACAGAATGGGTGTTCTGGTGTCAATAGATATGAAAATGTTGGTCGACGACTTGCAAATCAACAAGGTTTAAAAAATAGGATTGAATCTGTAAAAACAGGTCTGCTTTTTAGCCCAGATATCGATGAAAGATTAACAAAGAAAGGTATATTTACATGATATTGTTAGTTTTACGCAAAAAACCTACTTTCATTGCTTTTCTGAAAAATTTTTTCCAGCTCTTTTGAGATATAATTGACATATAACCTTCAGTTATTTTTAGGGCAAGATATATTAAATAATTTACTGTTCTAGGAATTAAAAATACATGTTTGAAGAGTAAAAATGTTTGAATTGGGATTGTAGTTTTGTATGAACAATTGGAGGATGCTTATAAATATAAATACAAAAAATTTGACATTTTTATACTAAAAATTATTCTTTTAACACAAACCCTTAATGTATTGAAACTAAATGCTTATGAATACCTTTATATGCCATGTGTTTGAATAATATTTGAAATAGGTTTCAAATATAAATGATTAAAAAGACTGAACTGTTTTATTTTAGGTTCAAAAAAGATCAGTAAGTCTGAGGAGAACTTATTAACCCCAGAGCGTCGAGATGGAACAAGTTACCGGATGTCTTGGACAGGACCTACTAATTGCAGTTTTCAAGAAATGCCGACAAATGAAATCAAGAGAAATCTTGAGGTGGAAAGCTCTTCTTCCGAGCCTGATACTTCGGTTGAAAAGTTACCTGTTAGTTCATATGAACTCACCCCTTCTAATGTACAGGATAAGCATAATAACAGTGTAACTGGAAGTTCTCTTAGTGGGGATGAAAATAACTTGACCACAGAGACTCTGGTGAAAATTCAGAAAGCATTTTCTGAATATGGAAGTAATCTTCATGCATTGATAAATCACAGGCAGTCATCAGTAACTAACGTGGGGAAAGTAAAGCTAAATGAAACATCTTCTGTAGAATACAGCCCAGAGAAAAATCTATTTGAAACTAATGATTTGACTGTGATAGAATCGAATGAACATCGAACTAGGAAAGATGAACACAGTTTGTCAGAACGAGACATTTCACTAGATCAAACTCAAAAACTGGATAGAAAAGCAACTATAAAATGTTATTCAATTCCTGTGAAGATTGAACACGAAGAAAGCATGTGTTCAAATATACCTAAAGATTATTCAATCAAGCAAGAGTTGCCTAGTGATGAACACATAAAGGAAGAGCAGGCCCCAAGGGATAAAGAAAATCCTGAATTAAAGGAGAACGAGAATATGACAGAAGAGAACGTGGCGAAGTGTGCACCTTCTAGGGAGGATACAGCTAGCATGTCTTCCTCAGAGCACACCACGTGTAACATAACAAACTTGTCCAAATGTAGGCCTGTGAGAATTGTTAAGCAGCAGTCGCTGGTGGAAACCAGCACTACAGTTTCTGAAAGCTTACAAGTGACAGAGCGTGGTAACGTGTCAGACCACATACAGTGGTTTAATAAGCTTTCTTTAAATGAACCAAATAGAACAACGGTTAAGTCACCTCTTAAGTTTCAGCGTACACCTGTTCGTCAGTCTGTCAGAAGGATTAACTCCTTGTTGGAGTATAGCAGACAACCTGTAAGGCCCAAATTGGCGAGTCTTGGTGATGCCCCTTCTCCTCTGGTTAAGTCAGTGAGCTGTGACAGTGCTCTTTCCTCTGGTATGGAAAGTACATCAAAAGATTCCTTGATTTCATATACCAAATCAGGTCCTAAAAAACAGAAGTTTACAGAGTGTGAACAGTCCAATGTTGATGCAGTTTCAAAATCAAGCATGGAGTTAACTTCTAAATCTTTCCCAAAGACGAAGAGGCACCCGGACTCCACGAATGCTTCTGTTGGTTCTAACAGAGTTTGTAAACAGGAAGTGGTGTCCAAAGGCCAAATTAAGATTCCCTTGGATGACCTGACAAATCATGACATACTAAAATCTGTTGTAAATAGTAACATAGGCTTTTCTCCTGGGATAAATAGAGTCCTTAGGAAACCATCAGAAAAAGAAAGGGTCTGGTATAAAGGTTCTCCAAAAAATCCTATAGGAAAAGCTCAGCTACTACCAACGAGTAAACCTGTAGACTTGTAATTGGTAGATGTTAATACTTGTTGTTAATGTAAATAAAATTAGCTGTTGGTGATAGGACTTGCAGGATTAATCTGCATGTTAGTTTGTTAGCTCAGGAAGATTAAGTGATTTTAATTTCACTGCACAAGCAACTTGAATTCTTATGCTTGTATAAGTGACTTTTGTTTTTCTTAATTATGGCAGTATTTAAACTTTTTAATTGTATTGTGATCTCTCCAAGCAGAGGTTACATTTTACCTTTTGAAAGAAGTTGTTGGCTGGGTTTATGAGAAATTAATTCTTGAAAATTGTATGAATTTTATTTTTTAAGTGTGATGGGAAGAGTGAACGAGTTGTGCCTATTTCCTTTTATTCCTCCTGAGTCAGAGAAGGTTTCTACAAGAAATTTCTAACCTGTAAAGGGAAGATATAAGCCTTACAAATCTTATTTCTTGAATTACATTGATACTTATGGTTTATGCCAGAATCCCTAGAAATTAACTTGCTTCAATAGCATCTTAATCTTTTATTCCTATTTGGGGCCAAGTAATTGGGTTTATATGGTCTGTAGATGTGTATAGTGTGTTTCCTTGAATGAAGAATAATGGCTAAAGCAGAATAACGACTCAAGTGTGATCTTAGAGAATGATGCTGCAGAAATATTTGATGACTTTTGAGCCATACTCTGTTTTATAGGTAATTTGCACAAATACATTTGTAGCTGTTTTGTCCAATATGGAATTTAAAATTATTTAAGGAGGAATAATTAAGCTTGAAAATTTTTAATCAAGGTGACTTCTTACATGCACATGCTTGATTTTATAATTTAAATAGGTGATGTGCCTCTGTACTTTTAACTTGGATTCTTAACTTTTGATTCTTATAAAAGCCTATGATGGTTTTGTCTGGCGTGTAAATGTTATTTATTTAGCATAGACATTAAACATAACCTTCTGGAAAATGACTTGTCTGAATCTCTAATGAAATTCAAAATACCTTTTAGAATTTGACCCAAATTGTTGAGCAAATCTATCTAAATTTATATTTTAAATTATAAGTTAAAAATCTGTAAGGAAAGAATAGCAACAATGGTGGATATTCTCTAGGTTTGAGAGGAAGGAATATTGCAGGCAGAACAAACCACTGAAGACAGTTTTACATGTCAGTTGTTAGAACGTCACATTCAGATAGTGGAGCAGACTGTAACAGCATTGCACATCTACTCAGAGCAGCCAGGGTCATCAATGTCTGCTTGGCCAAGTTCTACTTGATAGCAGTACACCTGTTTTATTTCAAAGCTATTTCCTGTCTCTCTATTACCTAGGAATCAACCCTTTCTCACTACCAATAAGAATTTGACTTCTACAAAGACTGAAAACCCGTAGATACAAATACCATGTTTATCTGGCATCAAAACAGGTTTGTGATATAAATTGGATATGCATTTCAGGTGTTTATGGTATTTCTGATAGAGATAGGAAACATTTATAAACTTTGAAATATATGTTTCAAAGTTTATAATTTGATTATAAACTGAGAGCAATTTTTTAAACTTCACCTTCCCTCTGGATAAACTTTTAAAAATGTATTAATGTCATTTTATGTCCATGGGTATGGATGAAATGTTGAACTGGAAGACTAATTCAGTAAGAACGCTCGGGAGATTAACTGTATAATTAGCTGAATTAGTGGCTTTTCTGAGGGATTAATAATGAAATAAATTTATTTTTTAAAAATCTACCCGCATATTACTCCCATTTTTGTTAGCTGAAAGTTAACAGTATAGGAGGATTATGAAGGTAAGAAACTTGGACAGTCAGGGAAGTTAAATTTTAGAATTAATCTCTCTCCTCATTTTATATAAAATGGAGATGTTACTCATCTCATGAGGCTATTTGGTCAAATGGTATATGAACATACTTAGCAAAGTTAAGTTATGCCCTATGGACACGCGAGGGTGCCTGGGTGGCTCAGTCGGTTAAGTGTCCAGCTCTTGATTTCGGTCTCACGGTTTGTGGAATTGAGCCCCAAGTCAGACTTGAGCTTTCAGCACAGAGCTTCCTTGGGGTTCTCTCTCTTCCTCTCTCTCTGCTCCTCCCCTGCTTACTTAAATTAGGCTGCTTGACAACATTCTGTAATCACTAACAATTTAATATAGGCATTTGATCATCAAGTCCAGGATATGTATAATTTAAAATATCAAATTTCAGGGGCACCTGGGTGGCTCAATCGGTTAAGCATCTTACTTTGGCTCAGGTCATGATCTTGTGGTTTGTGGGTTCAAGCCCCACGTCAGGCTCTGTGCCGACAGCTTAGATCCTGGAGCCTGCTTTGGATTCTGTGTCTCCCTCTCTGCCCCTGCCCTGCTCGCACTCTGTCTCTCTCAAAAAATAAACAGTAAAAAAATTTTAAACTATCAAATTTCATACGAGATCTTCTGGTGTATCTCAAATTTCCATTCAACTCAAAAGCAGTAACTTGTGATGGGCTTCTCCATTTTTCCAAGCACAAAATGAAGATAACAGTAAAAATGTTAAAGTAAAATTCTGGATTGAAAACCTCAGTATGTGTAAATAAAAAATGTTAAATCCCAGCAGGGTGTTTGAGCCTAAAACCAATAGACTGTATTTGTCCTGTTGATTTAGCATGCACTGAAACAAAAAGCTGGAAATGTGCATCCCTGAAAGAAAAGATAGTAGGAAGGAGGCTTGGCTTTAAAATCTAAAAGGTCTTGTGTCTTGTAGATGCTGTAGATGATAATGGATTTGCTGCATAAAGCTAGAGGTCTGGATTCTAACCTCATCGAGGTTCTTAATTCTCTAGCCTCCAGGGTACTTTACTCATCCTCAGTCTTGAATGAAATGTGCCATACCCTATTGGTTTTACATGTCAATTTTGAATTTAGACTAAATTCACATGTTCAAGGTTGCACCACAAGTCTTTAACAAAAAATTCTGGATCTACCTGGATAAATTTCTGCAATGTGCAAGGGAGTTCAGAAGAAATCTTACTTGATAGTCGGTGGATGTGGAAGTTTAGAAATAACACTTACAACTAACACTCCTAGAGATTTTCATGTGGTTTTGGTGTCCCATTTTTAGCAGGAGTTTCCAAAATATTAAATATAATTTTTCTGCTCCGTGAAAGGGCTCCTGAAAGCACCCTTATGATGCTTTCTATTATTAAAAGATCTTAGGACCTCTTCAACTCTTGTCTCTTACCATTATTGCCCCCTTCGTCTTGAAGCTGGAAGACTTAAAAAAAAAAAAAAAGCTGGGAAATGGCAAAATTAAACATGTGGTTTTGGGGGCGAAGGACAAAAGTGCGATCTGGCACACTTTAGAAAATTGCTTGAGAAGAGGTGAGTTACGTCCACAGGGGGTCGATAGATAAAGCGCCTCCAAGACACGTGTAGGTGGAGTGCGTGGGTTGAACGCTGTGGGGCTCACGGCCGGAGGCACCAGCATCTGGACGGCGTTCTGGGGCGACCGCGCCTGGCGGCCTCCACCTGCTGGAGGAGCGGTGGGGGCGGAGCTAAGATGCAGAGGGAGGTGACGCACGCGCGATCCAGATCCGCCAGGCTCCCTGCTCGACCCTCACCCAGGCCCAGACCGCTGCAGAATCCTCCGGCTGCCCCGCGGTGAGTCCTGCTTTGATGCCTGCTCGACTCCCTGAAGCCCACCTGAGACACGCGGGTTTTACGGGGTTGGGAGGGGAGGGGGCGTCCTGCTGAAATCCTTGAGCTGGAGTCGGAGGGCAGACAAAGGCTGAGTGGGGATTGGGAGGTTCGGTTATAAACTGGAGGGAAAGAGTACCGAGGGAGTAAATTGGGTAGCTCGGTAAATCAGAACGGTGTCGGCCAGGGGGTTAAATGAAACAAAGACAAACACCGGCCTGGGGAAGATGGAGATGGCTGGAGAGGTTGGTGTCTGCCTCCAGCCTTTTACGTCAGAATTGCAGGCTTTGCTGTCTCAGCTCCTTGGGAAGCAAGATTTTATATCTAGGGGTGGCTGGAAAAAGCCTTTCCTTTACAGAGAAAGAAAATGGGGGTTATGAATATTGCAGTTTCAAGGAAGAAAATGAATCCCCCTATCCCCCCCACCCCATAGAAACATGGTCAAAAGGAGGGTCTGTACAGCCATTGCTTGACGTCTCTGCCTTAAACAGGTTCAGCAGCAGCTGCAGAGGGAAGCTGCAGGAATATTTGTCCCCTTGGTTTTGCAGGCTTCTGGTTCCATAGAAATCAACATTTAGGGGCGCCTGGGTGGCTCAGTCGGTTAAGCGTCCGACTTCGGCTCAGGTCATGATTTCACAGTTGGTGGGTTCGAGCCCTGCATTGGGCTCTGTGCTGACAGCTCAGAGCCTGAAGTCTGCTTCCGATTGTGTCTCTCTCTCTCTGCCCCTCCCCTGCTCCAACTCTCTCTCTCTCTCTAAAATAAATAAACATTAAAAAAAAAAAAGTCAACATTTAGGACAGGTTGAGTCCCCAGACCAGTTGTCTCCCTCCCCTTCACCTATTCTGTCTTCCTTCTCATCACCACCACGTCTTCAAGTTCTAACCTCTAGAGCCATGAGGCAATATTGCCAACGTTATATTCACAGTATGGGGGGGCTCTGGGCCTGGCATTTTTCTGATGCTCCCAACAGTCCTCTAAGACGAACGCTTTCCTCATGCCCGTCTTGCAGAGGAAGCTGAGGCATTTGCCCAGGATCACTCAGCTAGTATGTGGCCAAGCAAGCTTGCCTCTTCTCCCCTGGCAGACTGCAGGTCAGGCCTGAGCTGGGTGTATGCTCCTCCCACTGGGGTCTCAAATGGATTGGATGTTTGCTGAGCTGAGCTCTTCCATTCCACTACTCCTAACCTTTCTGTGCTTCTTTACCATTTGTATCTTCCTAACTCCTTCCTCAGAGCCTCTTTTTTCCCCTGGAGACTGGGAAGACTCAGGACGTCACTCTCCCTCTCCCTGTCTCAAAATTGAATCAAGCTCTTCTTGTTGTTGGTCAGTTGGTTTTACTAAGAGAGGAGAGAGTGTTCGGGTTAGGGAATGAAGTGCTTTCAGGGAGCTGCAAGAAGAGTAAATAAAAGAGCAAGAACTGCCATTCCTGTCTGGTCTTCCCAAGGAGGCCTGTGCAGAGGGAACTGGCTATCTTGGACTATCTTCTTTCTTCAGTGCTGTGTCAGAGCAGATGCTCTGCCTAGACTGGGCACTTAAGGCAAAAGCACCCCCTAACTATTTTCCATTGCAGCCCCTATTGGGTGGTTCTCGAATCACTTACTTGCACGATTCATCATCACAGATGCTGATGATGGTGGCCATTCGATGCATGTTGGTCTTTTTTCTTGCAGGTTCGCAATGGTCTCTGGGATGGTTTCTACCATGCTATCTGGACTAGTATTTTGGCTGACATTTGGATGGACTCCCACATCTGCTTATAGCCCGAGGACCCCTGACCGGGTCTCAGAAACCGATATCCAAAGGCTGCTCCATGGTGTTATGGAGCAGCTGGGCATTGCCAGACCGCGGGTGGAGTATCCAGCTCACCAGGCCATGAATCTTGTGGGCCCACAGAGCATCGAAGGTATTTACTGTATTCTGCCAATTTGAAGTTTCTGGTAGCATTTAAAATAATTAATACATGCTGAAGAACCTTTACTTCCTCTTTTTTCCATTTCTTCTTTATTTAACAAACATTTTTTAAAAAATTTATTAATTTTGAGAGAGAGAGAGAGAGAGAACACAAGCAGGGAAGGGGCAGAGAGAAGGAGAGACAGAATTCCAAGCAGGCTCCACACCCTAAGCGCAGAGCCTGATGCCCGGCTTGAACTCACAAACTGTGAGATCGTGACCTGAACCAAGACCAAGAGTTGGGACGTTTAACCAACCGCACCACCCAGGTGCCCCTGTTTTCTATTTCTTCTTATTCTACACCATATATACATATATACATCCACATAATTGATCAGGGCGCCTGAGTGGCTCAGTCAGTTAAGCGTCCGACTTCGGCTTAGGTTATGATCTCACGGCTAATGGGTTCGAGCCCCGCGTCAGGCTCTGTGCTGACAGCTAGCTCAGAGCCTGGAACCTGTCTTTAGATTCTGTGCTCCCTCTCTCTTTGACCCTCCCCTGCTCACGCTGTCTCTCTCAAAAATAAATAAAAACATTTAAAAAAAAGAATATAAGTTTCACGAGAATAGGGACCTTACCTATCTAATTCACTGCTATAGCCTTAGCACCTCGCACAAAGTCTGGTACATTAACATTTGAGTGAATAAAGGAGCATCTAGCCTTATCCCTAAAGAAAGAGTAGAACCCAGATCCCATATCTTCTCCCATACTGATCTTTAGGAAATTGTGTCCGCAGCTGGCTGCCTTTGAGTCATTGCCAACCAGTATTTTTAAAAGATCCTTAAAATGCAGGACCTATAGGATCTGACTTGATTCTTAGGGATGATGTCATATAAACCCAAAGGGGGCTGTAAGAGGTGCTGACATTGAGTTTATGTCAAACATTTTTCTGGAAAAAAATTTTATAAGTTTATTTATTTTGAGAGAGACAGAGAGAGAGAGCAAGTGCACGTGCACTGTCAGTGCGGAGCCTGTCTTGGGATTCAGTCTCACAAACTGTGAGATCATGACCAGAGTGGAGATCAAGAGTCGGATGCTTAACTGATTGAGCCACTCAGGTGCCCTGAAATATTGTGAATTGTGACAAATGTTAATTAAATTGTTTTAGTGTGGCAAGACCATTTCCCTCTAGAATTTTTTTTTTCAGTTTCTGGCAACACTGTAATACTTTTATTAAAAAGCAATACTTTGTTATTTAATGATTTATTTATAGCGAGAATCTGAATCTAGCTCTTAGGAATTGGTGACAAGCAGGTGCCTTATTTCCATGCCTTGCTTTGTATCCTGATTTTGAATGTTCTCTTTCTCCAGTGAGGTGGAGTCGTAAAGCAGTAGCATGGTTAATTTAACCACAAGGGAGCATTTCAAATATTTGCCCATGTGCGTGGGTCCTAGGGAAAAATGTGAAATCTTTCTGAGTTTTGTCAGAATACACAACCAGTAAATGGTATTCCATATGGATTGATTATGCATAATTTTGACTTAAGTTTGTGATTTCCTAAAAATGCTATCTTCCCTGGAAGACTGTGAGTGCCATGGATATGATTGACTTCATGGTTGATAGAGAAATGAGTCTCGGGTCGCCTGGGAGTCTCAGTCAGTTGAGCGTCTGACTTCAGCTCAGGTCATGATCCCACGGTTTGTGAGTTTGAGCCCTATATCGGGCTCTGTGCTGACAGCACAGAGCCTGGAGCCTGCTTCGGATTCTGTGTCTCCCTCTCTCTTTTCCCCTCCCCCATTCAGTCTGTCTCTTTCTCAAAAATAAATAAACATTAAAAAAAAAAAAGAAATGATTCTCATTTCTGTCTTGTTACTCGTAATTGTCAGCCACTGAGTAAAACTAACTCTGTGGGATTGTTGTCTCTTTAGGTTGGCATTTGATTTCGGGAATCGATTAACTGATAATTTGAATCAGCAAGCATGCAAACTTAGCATAGGACTTGAATCAGAGCAAATCAGAGCTTCACCCCACTCCTTTTGGGAAGAATCTAAACCCTTCCGAGCACCTGCCACCTTGCTTTTAGCACATCTATCCATTTCAGACCAGCTTTCTCCATAAAGTAAATGTGTGCCCTTTTAGCGCAGGAAGTGCTTGATTAGTCACCCAAGTCACCCAACTGTTGTCATGGAGAAAGCTCTCCAAGTTTCCATTAATACGTGAGGCCTGATAATCTGTGTGAAAGAGAGATAGCAGCTCCCTGGGCACCAAAAGCTTGTGTTTATCAAGAGCCTCATCTTCTTCACTCAGTATGCAATTATTTAGCACCCACTCCAAGGCAGCCAGTGTGCAGGGGTGGGGACAGCTGTGCCCTAAAAGATGCTCAGCCTTGGGATGGGAGAGGGAGAGAGGTTACTACAGTGCACCATGGCAAGTTTTTTGGTAGATGTACAGACAAGCTGCTGTCCTGGAAGCAAAGAATAGGAGTTATTTATTCTGCTTAGGAATAGATAGGGATGGCTGTAAGAAAATGCTTCTGGGGCACTTGGGTGGCTCAGTCGGTTAAGTGTTCCACTTCAGCTCAGGTCATCATCTCGAGGTTTGTGGGTTTGAGCCCCATGTCAGGCTCTGTGCTGACAGCTCAGAGCCTGGAACCTGCTTCAGATTCTGTGTCTCCAACTCTCTCTGTCACTTCCCCCCTTGCTCTCTGTCTCTCTCTTTCAAAAATAAAAAACAGTAAAAAAAAAAAAGGAAAAAAGAAAATGCTTCTCTAAGAGAAGCATTTGATTGGGGTTTTGAAGTCATTTAGGAATTTATCAGGGAACACTGAGTGAAAAGGTATGGAGGTTTGAGAGACCATTGATTAGGACAATTCAGAATGAAACATTCTGTTTCCAGTAATACCCCTGGGGTGATGTGAGGTCATGGCCATGTTAGGTCACCTCTAACAGTATCTGTGTAAGGGATGGAATATTGGCTTGCATTTGAGTTTTCTATTAGTCTATAACAAATTACCTCAAATTTAGCACCTTGCCATAATGCCCATATACTATCTTATCATTTCTTTTGGGCAGGAGTCTTGCATGGGTTTGCTGGGCCCCTGTGCTTAGCCTCACCAAGGTGTGTGTTGGCTGGAGCTTGGGTCCTCTTTCAGACTCATTAAGGTTGTCAGCAGAGTTCAGTTTCTTGCTGCTGTAGGACTAAGGTCCTTTCTTGCTGGCTGTCAAGCCAGGGTCCCTCTCAGTGCTTAGAGGCCACCCCAGGTTGTAAGCCACTTGGCCCTAGCGCAATATGGCAGCTTGTTTCTTCAAAGCCAGAGGTAGAATATCCCTTTAGTCTCTTAACTATAATGTCATTATGGGAGTGGCCATCCCATCCCCTTTGTCATTTAACAAGGGAGTGATATCCCATTATATTCACAGGTCTCATCCATACTCAAAGCAGAGGATTATGCAGGGCGAGAACACTAGGGTGGCGATCCTGGGGGTCATTTTAGGGTGCTGCATATTATGGCTTGGATGAGAGCTAATAGAAAATATTTTGTCCAAAGACTTTGGGGGAAAAAAGAAACAAAATAAGAAGCCTGGCCTTTTCCCAGCCCTAAACCTTAGCACTTAATTTGTTGGGTGGTCTAATACTTGTTTATGTGAGTATAGCATCATTTCAACTCATCCATTTATTTGAATTGTCTCTGCTCATTTACTCATGCTAATTCCCAGGCTTCTGACAGATCCGTGTAGTATCTTATATATCCCTTCTTTCATTTATTATAGGATTTTATTATGAAGGACTAAGTTAGAAAAGTGGGTTTTTTTTATTTTAATAGAAAGGATAGACATAATATATGTATGGTGGTATGAATTTTAACACATGTTTAATGTAGGCTATTTGCAAAGACACCTGAATTTCAATGCCAGCTCCATCTTTCGGTAGTGATATGACATTGAGAAAGTTACTTTTCTAAGCTCCTGTTTAGCTTGGAGATAGGATTTGAATTTACTGGCCTGCAAGCAGATAATATTCCAGTTCAGAAAAAGTGTTAGGATGCCTACTATGAAATCACTCCTAAGTGAATCATCATCATCACTTTAGATGACATTTACTGGACGCTCAGTCCCTTGCAAGAAGAGATGTTTATTGTCTAATAAATGGCACGTCAAAGACAATATTCTCTTATTTTGTCTGCTCTGAATAATTAATCATATTAATCTCATTATTGAAGATACATATTAGCCCTATAACAGTAAGGTTATAAACTAGCCTTTTAGTATAGGATACAGGATATAGGATCAGTATAATTACCATTGGGTCACTGTGGTCAAATAATCCATTAAAAAACTTTCCCTCCTTTGATCTCATACCCCTTTTAGTTATTGTGCCTTTTTTTTTTTTTTTTTTTTTTTTGCTGCCTTTCCCAGCAACTGTTCACCACATATGGGTTGCGCTTCCACTTCCCGATTTCTTCTAGTCCATGGTAGTCCACTGTTCCTGCCACTTATTTGCCAGGTCAACAAGTATTTCTTGAATGCCAGGCACTGTTTTAGGTACTGGGGAAAGAAACACGAACCTCAAAGATTGGTAGGACAGGAGAGATATAGTCCCTGAATAAAGAAATAAGTAAAATACCTAATAAGTCAAATGGCTCTAAGTGCTATAAAAATATAAAACAGAGGAGGGGAATGGAGGAAAAAACAACTTAAAATAGGGGAAGGAGCCTCCTCCCTGAGAAGATAAGCAACACTCTGAGAGTTGGAGAGTGAGCTGTGTGCTATGTGGAGGAAGACCTTCCAGGGAGAGAGCTGCACATGCAAAAGCTAGATGGGAGCAAGGAGACTAGTGTGGCCAGAGCCCAAGACTCAGAAGGATGGTAGGAGTGAGGCTGGGTGATGGCAGCAAGGGGAGGTGGGAGGCCGGGTGCATGGGGACAGATCGCATCACGGGATCTCTGGCTTTTCCTCTGGTATGTATCCTTGAAAAGGATCGCTCCAGCTGCTGTACTGAAAATATTCCTGTAGGGAGGGAGGACTGGACTAGGGGAGGTTAGCTGGGAGGCTGCTGTAATCACTTGGGGCTAGAGATGTACAAGCATGTTAGGTGGGGAGATGGGGAGACATGGTCAGATTGGGGGTATATTTTGAAGTCAGAGCCAACAGGATTTGCTGCTGGGTTGGAGTCAGGCACTGAAAGAAATAGGGGTCAGGAGTGACACCAAGATTTTGGCCTGAGGAACTAGAAAGGAACGGTTTTCTCCAAGAGGAGCAAACGGAGCCTCTCCAGGAGAAGAGTTCAAGTTCAGTTTTGTACATGTTCATTTTGAGATGCCTTGGACGGTTCTCGTCAAGACATCTTGCCAAATTCACCTACGTTCTGCCTTCATCCTATTCACCCTATGCACCATTTGGCACGCTTGACTTTAACCTTTTTATTTCTTGGTTTTTGTGCCGAGATGGCACACTTTTGGCTTTCCGTCTTCCCCTTTTCCCATTAACCATTTTATTCCCGAGCTCCTTGGCAGTCTCCTTGTCTCCTGCTGCTCTAATGTTGCCTTTAATTGTTAAGTTCTCCGGGGCTCAGTGCTGGGTCTACTTCTTTTATTCTTCTCAATTCTCTGTCTAGATGACTGCATTGGTTCCCTTGACTCCAAATGCTCTTTCTTTGCAGGTGATGTCAACATTTATATTTTCAGCCCAAACTTGTTTCTTGTTTATCTATAGGCTTATGTGAATTGCTAAATTACCACATCAGTCCTGACATACCACCAGCTTCCTCACCCTGTTTATGTCAGTCTTTTCTGTCTAAATGAATAGTGCCACCACAGCCATACATGCAGGCTGAAAACCCAGAGTAATCCTCAGTATTCTCCATTACATGTCATATCCAAATTATAAGCAATTTATTTCATTTCTGTTTCTAAAATGCATGTGTAATTTGTCTTTCCTCTCTTTTCTCTGGCTCTACTCCAAACAGCCTGCTTCAAGATACCATCGTGTCTGGCATGGATTTATGAAATTGTCTGTTAGTCACTGCATTCCTTCTACTTTTTGTTTCTCTCAAATTGTTCCCTGCAGGAAAGGCAGAGTTAAACTTTAAAAATAAAAGTTTAAATCCCATCAGTGTCACTCCCCGTGGTTAGAATCCAATCAGTTGTTTCCCATTGCACTTTGATTAAAACTAACACTTCTGCGGTACCTGGGTGGCTCAGTCAGTTAAGCATCCAACTCTTGGTCTTGGTTCAGGTCATGGTCTCACTGCTCATGGGTTTGAGTCCTGCATTGGGCTCCACATTGAGTGTGGAACCTGCTGGGATTTTCTCTCTCCCCATCTCTCTGCTCCTCCTCTGCTTGTGCTTGCTCTCTCTCTCTCTCAAAATAAAAATAAAAATAGAATAACACTTCTAAACCTGCCCTGCAAAGACCCACACCTCCTGCATACCCCCCTCCCTAACCTTGCTCTGCCACCCGCCCCCACCCCACCTCCCTTCTATCCCTTGGTCACACCAGTATGTTCCCACCTCCAGCTTCACACCCCTTGTTCTTCCCACTCTGCCTGATGAACCTTCCTTTTCCATCTCAGTTTCAAAGTCACCTACTCAGGGAAGGCTGCCCTGATGCCCTGTCTGTGTAGCTCCCATTCTCCCTCAGTGTCCTTTTGTTTTTTTTTAACCTCTGTACCATCTTTTATAATTTATAATTCATGTTTGTTTCCTTGTTTATTGTCTGTCTCCCCACTGGAATGTAAGCTCCATGAGACTTTTATTTACTACTTTATACCCGGCCACATAGTAGGCACATAGTAAATATTTGAAGAATGAATATATAATATCAGGGGAAAATAAATATATCTAGTGGCAACAGGCAAATAAATACTATTTTGACATCTGGATCTACTGAGACTTTTCTCCTTTCAGTTCAAGGAAGATTTTTCATTTCTGTTCTGTGCTTTTAAAAAAATCTACCTAAAAGTTTTTGCCCAGAGCTCGGTGATACATGCTTAGCAAAGAGTCTGTTTTACTTTGACTGTGACTGATGAGCATAGCACAGGTACAAGGATGGTGTCCTTTGTATTCTGCCTGTTGAGAAACTGGAAGGACCTTTTGCAGTTCCAGAACTCAACCAGCAGGGGGCCAGCTAGACTCGCAGTGTATCAGAGGAATCCTGAAACTTGGTAACCAGCCTCTTGATTAATTGCTAGTTGTTAAGTGGTCACCGGGGAGGAAGTATTTGCCAAAAACATCTGAGAGCGTTGAGGGTTATTTTTTATTTCTCCACAGGCACCTTAAACATGACTTGGTAAGGAGCATCTTTCAAAGTGTACATTCTTAGCCCAGAGCAAAATGAAAAAACAAAGTAAAGATAGACAGGGACCAACTTGTTTTATAGAGAACAGAACGTTCACTTTGATGGCCAGGAGAACCAGGGCTGTATCTTGGCCAGTCTTTTCACAAGCTGTATGTGACGTTGGCAACTTTCCTGAGTCTTAGTTTTCTCATCTATCAGGTAAGGCTTTGAACCCACTTGCTCACATGTAGTAAGTGTGTGCTGTTAGGAACTGCATTGCAGGCCGGCCTTCTCTCATCTGGATTATTAGCAACGCATTTTCAGTCTTTAATGGCTTTCCTCTGATATTCTTTTTGATTACTCATCTGGTTAGAACAACACTCTTGTATTTCAGCAGTGGCCATCTTCCCCCAAGCCCAAAGTTGTTTACCAGTCCCTCTGACATACCTGAATGGCTACTATTGTTATATTGTCCCCAGAAACAAGAGAAGCCACTACCCGGCCAGCAAGGTGGCTCAGAGAGCCATTTGCCATGGGGTAGAGACTCTTGGAACTCAGGAGTGGCTTTACCAGCTGACAGTAATGTTGGCCTTGGATGAATTCAGCCAGAAAATGTGCTTTCATTTTCAGAATATTAATAGCGTCCGGTAACAGTGGGTCTCCTCAGTGCCTCCTGTTTATTTTTCCCACAATTCTAGGCCACCAAATACCTAGCTTTGTGATAACACCAGATAACAAATCCCTGGATAGAAATGCATAAACATTGGCATTTGATGGTTTCAAATAATTTTAAAGTGTATTTATTTGCTTTGAGATGCATGCGGGTGTGTGGCGGGGCAGAGAGAGAGGGGGAGAGAGAGAATCCCAAGCAGGCTCTGCACTGTTATCACAGAGCCTGATGCAGGGCTTGATCCCACGAACCGTGAGCCAAAATAAAGAGATACTCAACCAACTGAGTCACCCAGGCACTTCTCAAATAATTTTAAAGCTATATTGCCAAACATAAAGATACCAACATTCTTGTTTACAGCACTGACTTTTGGACTTCAATTTTTCCATTTCAAAATAAAGAGAACCAAGATTGTTTTCATAATAAATATCAAGAAGAAAAAGAGTCCTTTGTAAGGTAACGCCTATTTGACGGGGCCTTATTAGCCAGCCTTTGGACTCTGTAATGAACTGCAGTACCTCCACTTTGCCACAGGAAGGCAGCAGTTGCTTCCCCTTTGAAGGTTGGATTGGGAGAGAGACTTCAACAGTACACAGCAGGGGGGCCTCACTTATTTTTGGCTTGCCTCTCTGCATTTGGAGGGAAGGAATGGGCTGACTCTTGACCCATGTATCCTAAAGTCTTCCTAGGCTGGCCCCATTCTGGGGGAGCCAGTGAGAGCAATGGGTTGGAGCTTCGAGGAGGCCAGGGCCTCCAGTTTGGCCCATGTCCTTTGGGGTTCCATTCAGCCCACCCTCAGCTCAAATCCTTAAAAAAGTCCCTGGATGATTTCCAGTTTCCTGTCTTGGTCAATTGCACAGATAATGATAAGAAATTCAAAAGGAGTAGGGGGAGGTTTGGAGTTTTTTGGAGGGAGGTGGAGGCAGGAGAGGGAGATGAAAATAATGACTTATTTTTCTGTTGTGGTTAAGTTGCTCTGTGGCATCCAGGTGCAGGCGTCCAGGAGGCACTCAGATGTATATGACACGGGAGAGATGCCAGGGTGAGGGGAGAGATTGCAGAGTCCTCCCCACGGTAGTGGTGTCTGATGCTGTAGCAACGGGTGAGGGGACCCTGGGTGAGTGTCAAGGAGGAAAAGCAGAGCACCTGAGAACAAGACCCGTAAGACTCAGTCCATGAGGGCCGGGTAGAAGAGTCTGCAAGGAAAGCAGAGAAAGATTGGCCACTAAACACCAGAATGATGACGTGTACAGAAAACAAGGAAAGAGCGTTGCAGGAACTGGCAGTGATCGCCGTGATAAAAATCTGTGGAGAAGTCACATGAAATAAGGGCCATCAGGTATAAAGTGTTCACTGAGTGGTGCAACACAGGAGTTACTGGGGGGCCGTGGGCAGAAACCACGGGGCAGGACACAGGGAAGAAGACACCATGTAAAACCCTCTTCCCAGGATGCCAGGTAAGGGGGAGAAGACTGAGTAAGCCCTGTGGAAGGCATGGGGGGTGGGTGCCTTGGACCTGAAGAAGGTTTTTGTTTAGGTTCTTGTTTTGGGATGGGAGAGATCCGATCTCATTGAAGTGCTGACTGGCCAGAACCAGTGGAGAGAGAGTGTTGAAGATGTGGGATGAACAGCGGATAACTGAGTGGTAGAAGTTCCTGAGGTTGCGGGAGGGGACGAGGACCTGGGTCTGGTCCTTCCTCCGTGGGAAGAAAGGGAAGAGGCAGAGGGGCGTCGGGGTGCAGTGAAGTTTGGAGGTTTGGGTCTCAGTATTTGCAGACTCTGCTAATTCGAGCTACCCGCTCAGAATTAAAGTAAGAACACAAAAAGGAAGTGTGGTCGGCCTCCCAAATCTCTATTCTTTGCCACCTTCGATATGTCATCTACCTTGCCTGTATGTTTTTTCATATTTTAAAATATCAGATAACTTTAATTTTTTTATGAATTTGCAAAACTCACTTTGGGGCACCTGGGTGGCTCAGTCGGTTAAGTGTCCAACTCTTGATTTCAGCTCAGGTCATGGTCTCATGATTTGTAAGTTCGAGCCCCACATCAGGCTCTGCTCCAACCATGTGGAGCCTGCTTGGGATTCTTTCTCTTCCCATCTCTGCCCCTCTCCTTGCTGTCATGCGCACTCATTCTCTCTCTTTCTCAAAATAAATAAACTTAAAAAAAAGAAAGAAAAACTCAGTTTTCCTACTATGTTTCCCCTCTACTGTCACAGGACTGCCACACACACAAAACACTTCTGACCCCAGATGTGTGGGGGCTTTCCCACACCAGGCAATTCTGTGACACTAGCTAGGTGTCCTCTGATTTAACTCAGTTCTGACACTACCTCCCTGGAGACAACAGCAGCCCCCCAGCTACAGGCTCAGTCCCACAAGACGCCCCCACTCCAGATGTCAGCTGCAAGTCCAGATAGTCCTCCGTGCTTCGCACTCACTGGCTATGATGCTGAGGTTCCCACCGCCCCTCCTCACGTTAGATTAATGTGCTAGGGCGGCTCACGGAACTCAGGGAAACATTCAATTACATTTCCTGGTTTGTTAAATGATACGATAGAGGACGTAGATGAACAGCCTGATGAAGATATACGTAGGGCAGAGTCCGGGAGGGTCCCTAGTGTAGGAGCTTCTGTCTCCATGGAGTTGGGGTGCTCCCCAGCCCTGTACTGTTGTGCACAGGGTTGTGTGTGTACACTACTGTGTGTACTGTGTGTTCCCAGCCCTGTACTGTTGTGCACAGGGTTGTGTGTGTGTACACTACTGTGTGTACTGTGTGTTCCCAGCCCTGTACTGTTGTGCACAGGGTTGTGTGTGTGTACACTACTGTGTGTACTGTGTATTCTCAACCCTGTACTGTTGTGCACAGGGTTGTGTGTGTGTACACTACTGTGTGTACTGTGTGTTCCCAGCCTTGTACTGTTGTGCACAGGGTTGTGTGTGTGTACAGTACTGTGTGTACTGTGTGTTCCCAACCCTGTACTGAACCCTGTACTGTTGGGATTTTTGGAGGCTTAATTCCATAGGCATGATCAATCATTAAGTCTATTTTCAGCCCTCAGCCCTCTCAAGAGACTAGGGGGCAGGGCGGAAAATCCAAAGCTTCCATTCATGACTTCATCTTTCTAGTCCTCATCCGGGAGCCACCCCAGTGCCCACCCAGAGTCACTTTATTAGAAAAAACTACACTCTTGTCACCCAGGAAATTACATTCCAGAGCCCTGTGTCAGAAACCAGAGTCAAAGACCAAATATTAGAATTCCTAGTACTCTGATTACTTAGGAATTTACAAGGATTTCAGGAGTGCTCTGCCAGGACCTAGGGCAAAGTCCAAGATATATTTCTTGTTATCTTGCATGAATATATGATCTAACTACTAGTTATATACTAATTCAATTACAGCATTTTTGTATTTATGTTATTAAACCCCTATATAACTTGTAAAATATAATTCAAGATGAAAAAGAGTGTCATCTTCGTCTACTTTCTTTTTTGATTAATATAATAGCATGTTTTCAGTGAGGCATTAACCAAGATGAAAACTAGAAATAATCTTAATGGGCTACTGGGGAATGTTGTGTCTGGATTTATATGACTTTGCAACAGCACAATACAAAGAATTAGTACGATCTCACTGCATACACAGAATGAGAAGTGATGTGAATCCTCCCAAAGTAACAGTTTGTCGAGAGTCACAATTTCAAAGCAGTAGGCTTGGTAATTGCAAACAATGCTTGTTGCTTTTTAGCTGATAAGCAGAAATAGTCATCATCCTTGGTCAGGATTGTTGTTGAATTATGTGCATTTTGAATTGTATTGGCATCTTCTGTTCATCCCTTAAGTAAAATGTGACTGTCTTACAGTAGCTGAGGGTGTGGAAAACCAGCACAATCATCGAGATTCAGTTTACTGTGTACCGACTGCTAATTGGTGTGCCAGGTGTCTTCAGGACAGTTGCTGTGAAGTGCTCACTTCCACACAGGTTGGAACCTGCATGAGTCTGAGCCTCCACATATTTTCATGGAATTTAGTAAAGGTCAGAGTATTAGTCAGGGTTTTCCAGAGAATCAGAAGAAATGGTCTGTGTACACATATGTGTGTATATTTACAAATAAATTATAAATTATAGATATTTATATAAGTGTGTGTGTATGTGTGTGTGTGTGTGTGTGTGTGTGTGTATGTGTGGAGAGAGACAGATTTATTTTAAGAAATTGGCTTATGCCATTGTGGGGGCCAGAAAGTCTGGAGACCCAGGGAAAAGTTGATGTTGTGACCTTGAGTCTGAAGGCATCTGAAGGCAGAATTCTCTCCTTTTCAGGGGGCCTCAGTCTTTTCTCTTATGGGCCTTGAGTGATTGGATGAGGCCCCTTCACATTATGGAAGATGGTCTGCTTTACTCAAAGTCTACTATTTCAGTGTTAACCATATCTGGAAAATCCCTTTATAGCAACATCCATCTAACATCTGTCTTGGTGTTTGGCCATGCAACTGGGCACTATAGCCTAGCTAAGCGGAAACATTAAATTAACCATCACACCAGAGTAGAGAGTAACACAGTAACACAGTTGCCATCAAGCTGCTCTTTTCTAAGGAGAATGATTATAATGCACATAAAAACAGTATTAGCTTTTGGACACCTCTATTAGATTGAGGATCTCAAATTACCTTCATGTGTAGTCATGTGTTTACCCCTCACAATCACTTCCTTGAGATGGGCAAGGAGGGCACGTATTCCTTGCCACATTTTACAGACGTGGAAAGAGAAGCTCAGAGAAATGACTTATCTGGGGATGCTGCTAGTATTTGCGTGTGGGCTCACAGCTTGAACTCGACCCTTGTGTTCTGTTCTGCTCTGTCCAGCACGGCGTGCAATTTCTCAGGCTAGTTTAATAAAGGTATCGACAGGGCAGGGTTGATCTTAGATGAAATTGTGAAATTAGTTTATCTTTAAGGATGAGCCTTGCTTATGGGCTCCCTGTTGATCTTTGAATTGGCTGCTTAACAGACTCATTGTGAATCGGTATTTATGATGAGGCGCTGCTTGCCTTCCTCCCTAGACTGTAAGATCTGCAGGAGAAGACATAATGGCTGTCTGCTTTGTGTATCTGCAGTGTCCAGACAGGGCCTGGCACATAATAGACGCCCACGGAACATTTGTTACAATCATCTTGCTTGCTGTATTTGCTCCCTTGAAAGGACATCACCTCTGAGACTCCTTTTTGTCTCCTTTAGCTGGGCACCACCATGCCCTTCAGCCTTCAGCCACTGAGCCGTGGCAGCCTCAGGGAGTTCTGTTGGAATGTATTGGGTGGGGAGGGGGGGGGGAGATCCCTCAGTGTACCTCGTGCCCCTAAATCCTAGAGAGTTTTCAGGGAAACAGGTTTCCAGTTTGTGCCTCACGGTTCCCAGCAGCCCTCCCCAAATCCCCCTACTCTGTGCTTTTCATAGGATTCACATGAGAGCTTGGGCCAAGAGAGAAATGTAAGCATTAGACAGCATGGGGGCTAAGTATGCCTCCCTTCCCATTGACCACAAAGGCATGATTTATTCCCACCCTGGCATTGGCAGGCCTGACTCCTCTTTCCTTCGGTCTGAGCTGTTTCTCAGGAGGTCTCTCAGGGCCTTGTCCAAATCAGCTTCTGGCAGGTGTGCCCCCACACGTGCTGTTCTCTCTGACACCCAGGAGAGGTTCAAGCTAGGACCTTGTTTCACATCACCTGAGACACGCCGTCTGGAAGAAGGGTGAGACAGCAAGAAGCATGCTGAGTCACCGGGAAGCCACAGAAAACAGTTTTCCAGAGATAATTAACAAAGTGGATCAAGCACATGTGGGAAATGGAGTAGCGGGAGCTAATATTTTATGGTTTGCAAAAATACTTTCCTGTACTCTGTCTCATTTGATATAACCTTTATAGCAGTGAAAAAAAGTTTCAAGTTGCCCACAATCATCACACAGCCTGAGCTTTTTACGAGTCGGCTGGCAAGGACAGCTGTGTTAGGTTTGAGTGTATCTGCAGCTGTCTTCTATCCCCGTAGACTTGTATAATCCTGTGATATTTAGCTGAGAAGCTATAATGATGCTAGGAGTCATGGTAAACCACATGTGGATTTAGGCAGATGGCATTTGAGGGACGTGAAGCTTCAGGAAGCAAATTTTCTGACAAACTGCCGTCTTGGAACAAATTGACACAAATACCTTGGACACTATGGTTCGTAAGGAAAGCTATTGAAGCAGGCTGGATGGGTTTAGCGGACCCCAGTCTGGCACCGCAGTTAAAACTCAGCGTGCATTTTTGACCACAAGGTTGCAATAGTGGAAGGGCACATGGTGTGGACTGCGGGGAGCGTGGCAGTGTGCAGCAGAGCAGGAAGGGCACTGAGGCAGGAAACCCGGGCTGCATCCCTGGATTGGACCAGCTGTGTGGCACCGAGCAAGTTCCTTTAAACTGTGAAGTTGATTTTCCCAGTCTGAACATGGAGATAGGTGATCCAGTCCATCTTACAAAGGTTGATACGGCCGTCAAGTTCAGTGATATACAGAAGAGTGTTTGGGACAATACAAAGGGTTACGCAGATGCAAGGCATCATTCTAACGGTAGCGGCTTCCCTCATCCTGCCACACGTGTCTCCAGGTGTACATGGCTTTTCGGCTGAGAGATGGGTCATATCTATGGTCGTATCCTATGTTCTCCGTTCCTTAGGTCCTTCTCCTGAGCTTGGCCTGGGAAAACTGCCACCAAAAGTTGTTCATCTTTGGAGGAATGGGCTTCCCACTGCTCTGCCCCGCGCAGTGTTGACCTTAGGAGTCAGGGCCATGTGACTATAGTGAGGATGGATGCTGTCCAGAAATCCTGGGAAAGCACAACTTCTTCATACTCAGATGCGCTCTGTTCCATTTCTTGTCCTTGTGACTGTTTAAATATTGTCTTTTTCCATGAAATGGGTTGTAGAAGCATCTTTAAAGTCAAGAAGACTATTTAGTTAGCTGCTAAGCCAAGAGTGAAGCATGCTCAGGTAGATGTCAGAGATGCCAGTGTAAGGAAGATGTGTAGGTGAGCTGGAAGTCGTGCCCTCTGTGGCTTGTGGCAGGCTGTCCACGTGCTGGCCTGTCTAGGAGGCAGTGATCCGTACTTCCCCGGAACCATGCATTCTGTCAAAATGGCATCTAACGCATTTCCAGTTTTGTTTGTTCAGTTAAGTAATTATTGAGTGTTTACTACATGCCAGGAATTGTTGCCTTCATACATTTTTGAAAAACCAATAAGCACACTAATTTAATACATAGGATCTTTGTAAAATAGGTAGGAGTCAGGCATTCTTTACTTTTTTAAGTTTATTTTTATTTATTTGGAGAGAGAGAGAGAGTGTGTGTGCACACAAGCTGGGAAAGGGCAGAGAAGGGGAGACAGAGAATCCATGCTGTCAGCACGGAGCCCGATGCAGGGCTCAATCTCGCGAACCGTGAGATCATGACCTGAGCTGAAATCAAGAGTCAGATGCAGTCGATGCTTAACCGAGGGAACCACTGATGCCCCAGGCGTTATCTTCTTTTAACCTGTTAGTAACAGTTAAACTTTGACTGGAGTAATCCAGTAGTTTTACAGATGGATGGAGCAGGATTAGGCTGCTTTTTGCCTTACTCCCCCATTCCCTGGCTACATTTCCCATTGGTGGTTCAGTCTAGAGGCGTCCAGAGGTGCAGAGTGACAGAACGCAAGATCAGGAATAATGAACTCTGTGTTCTCATGCCCTTTCACCCCAGCGAGGTGGGGCAAGCTAAATGGGTGTCAGAAAAACACTGATACGCAGGGAGCGGTGGAGAGGAGTAGCTGGCCCCGCTGTCTCTTCCTGTGACTTCCAGTCCTTGTTTGAGAAACTTGGGAGTCTAGGTGAGGGAAAGGGACATTGAAGATTGAAACTTGTATCTACAGCCCACTGGGACAGAAGCCGAGAGCTCTGTGTAGACAAGTCAACAGTGAGGAGCTCTGGAGAAAGATAAGGTGTTGGCCCCGAGAAAAGACATCGCAGATCAGTTGAACTTGAGCTGGCCTCCCAGTAGGAGGCTGTAGGAGGTAGATCATGGGGACTCAGGTTCAGGCAGGAAGAAGTAGGAAGAAATAGACTTTTTAGCTAGTCTGTATTGAATGCAGGGTTGTGATGGGGAGAGGCAGTGGGGGCAGGGAAAGCCGGACACTTTTAAGAGTGTCACCAAGTTTCATTACTTAAGAGCATCTGGAGAACAGGGGTATGTGGTCTGTAATGTTCAGAGCCCTGAGCTCCCCCAAGGAAGCTCTTGCCTCTCATAGCCTATCACCTTGCCTGCAGAGTGTCCTGTAAGTCCTCCCTCTTTGCAGATAAAAAGGCAGCCCCAAATCTGAAGATGCCCTCAATGCCGGCAGCTCTGGTAGTAGTGGTATTGGGTGCGAGCGTGCACTGGATATTTCCTTTTCTGTTGGATAAATACATGCACGTTTGGCACCAACACCCTTGGGATTTCAGGATGGAGACAGGTATTTCTTCAGTCACTGAGCATTTACGGATGTCAGAAAGACAATAAAGGGAACGTGCTTTCTGCAGTGCTCCGCACGTGCCGAGCAATCTGTAAGATGAACCTTTGCTGTAGCAGCTCTACCTTTTCCATGTGGTTTTTCACTCGGGCCCATTTGATTACAAGGTCCCAGAGGGTCAGACATGGCCCTCCCCCAGCACTTCAGAGTATACGCGGTCCCCAGCGGGTGGTGGCACAGCAGGCAGCGGGAAGAGAAGTGGCCACTGGCATTTGGCCTAACCAAGACAGAATGATACTCACTCAGAGCCTGAAATGGCCATGCTGATAGGCCCTCCAGCTTATGGCAGGCTCATGGCTCCATTGGCCGTTTCTTCCAGTAGCCTGTCAAAGTTTTTCTTTGCACAAGACAGAGATTGTGGCTTAGGGGGCATTCAGTCGAGGAGACTGGCCTGCCCTGCAGAGGCCCCAGGGACCTTCTTCATGCCACTTTCTGGTATGACAGCTCAGCAGGCCTGTGTCAGCAAGCCCTACACAGCTTGGACAAGATGCGAGTGACTAACATTTTCCTCGCAAGCAGCAGGAATGGATGGGAATGCTGGGAAGAATTTTTCTGCTGTAAACTATCAAAGACGCCTGTCTTCTGAATTGAACCAGCGGGTCTCCTCTCCTGTCTCTTAGTTTATTTCCTTCTTCTTCGGCCTCTTTTTTTTCTCAGTCCTTCAGTGGGTGATGGGAGGGACCAGTTGTTGAGTTTGTGCAGAATCTGAATAGTCCTTGCTCATTGAAGTGTGCAAAAATATGGCAACAACGCAGGTGCTATTGTCTGAAAATATTTCCAAGGAGAAGAGCTGTTATTCTGACAGTAAGTGATGCATTATACTCATTTCACAAGGATTTTTTTTTTTTTTTTTTTTTTTTTTGCATGTGTGGTCAGTGAAGAGAAGTTTTGGCAGTTGGCTTTCACTTAACTAGATCTGTATACAGCACACTGGAGCCTCAAAAGTGCCTCTGGTTTCTTTTACAGGCAGAGTTTTGGTGCCTAGGGGTCTGGACTGTGGACAAGCAAGACATGCCTACAGGCAGGGAGTGGTCAGCTTGCTCCCAACACACCAGGTCCATGGCCATGATGCTTCAGTCTGTTCACCCATGCTCCAGCGGAGATGACCTCTCTCCCCCTCCATGACATGAGGAGTGTGTGTGAATTGGAGCAGTGCTCCAATTTAGGCAAAGGCAATGGCGGGATGTCCCACAGCTCCACTAGACAGTGCCAACACTGTTCTGATGTAGAAGTAGTAGGAGGAAGGGTGTCTTGGATCTAAAGTTCTGCTCTCCTTAGACTTATTTTTAATGTCTGTGAGCAGACTTAAAAATAGAGCTGGATCATTCAGTGCAAGGGAAAAGCACGAGAAACCCAAGTGGATGGATGAGCCCCAATCATTCATGTGTAGCTTTGGTTGATAATGAGAGATGCACATAGGACACCTATGCATGTGCCCTTTGGTGCTCCATAGGCTCAGCCTTTCAATCATAGGACAGACCCAGTTCGGCGGTGTTGGAACCAGAGATCTGCTTTTCACCTACATTAGCCCCCAGTTACTTAGAATGTTTGCCTCCATGAGTTTTTGGCAATCACTATTGTAGACCCAAGAATTCATTTTTTTTCATCCTATCAACCTGAATATTGAAGCTCTAGAATCCAGGGAGAGCACACTATGTTTGAAATGGGTCATTGGTAGGGGCACCTGGGTGGCTCAGTCGGTTAAGCGACCAACTTTGGCTCAGGTCATGATCTCGTGGTCTGTGAGTTTGAGCCCCGCATTGGGCTCTGTGCTGATAGCTCGGAGCCTTGAGCCTGCTTTGGATTCTGTGTCCCCCTCTCTCTCTGCCCCTCCCCCACTCATGCTCTGTCTCTCTCTGTCTCTCCCTGTCTCTCAAAAATAAATAAGCGTTAAAAAAATTAAAAACAAAAAGAAATGGGTAATTGGGAGATACTAAAGGTTGGAAGAACTCTTTTTATAATACCTAACAAAAGGAAACAAAATGTTGAGTAAGAGTGTTAGTGTTTAAATATGGTTCTAGGGGAAAGAGAACTAATATTTATTTTTATCTACTATTTGCCTGACACTTTATATACTGTTACTTAAAAATCCTCAAAAATCCTATGTGATGATACTGTTTTGTAAGGGTAAGTTATAAGGTGAGGTATAAAGTATGTGAGCAATTGGTCCAGGATTGACCAGCTAAGGTGGACAGGATCTGGATTCAAATCCCATGAGTTGGTAGAGCAAGGTTTTCACTCTCAATGCTCTTTTTTTTTTTATTTTTTAATGTTTATTTACTTTTGGGAGAGAGAGAGTCAGAGTGTGAGTGGGTAGGGCAGAGAGAGGGAGACTGAATCTAAAGCAGGCTCCAAACTCTGAGCTGTCAGCACAGAGACTGATGCAGGGCTTGAACTCATGCACTCCAAGATCATGACCTGAGCCGAAGTAGGATGCTTAACCAACTGAGCCACCCAGGCGCCCCTCACTCTCAACATTCTTGACATTGGGCTAGACAGGTCTCTGTTACGGGCACTGCATCACTGGCCTCTGCCCCCTGGATGCCAGTAGAGTCCCCTGACTTGTGACAGCCAAAATGTCTCCAAATACCGTCAACTGCCAGTCAACAGTGGAGAACCATTGTTCTAGTGGCTATTTTTTCCTGCCACTGCACTTTCAGAAAGAAATTTGGGGGACACCCTTAAAGACTATGGATGATATGGTTCACTTATATTTATAGTGATTTTTCTTATTATAGCCATAATAAAGTCCATTGTTGATGAATTGGAACATAAATTGTTTATAATCTCACCACTTTCAACATTTGGCATATTTCCTTCCAGTATCTTTTTCCGTGTATATGTATGTATGTAGTTTTGAAAACTCACACTTTTTTATCTGAATTTTTAGACTTAAATTTTTGTCCAAATGTTCAGACTTAATAGTATATCAAGAACCTTTTATATATCATTTAAAAATTGCTGAAAAGAAAAATTGGGTCAAACTCCTATTTTTAGGCTCCATTTCCTCCACACTGTCACATTGCTTTCTGAAAATATTGGGCTAATCCAGCTGTTTTTATTTCATCTGTTTGCAAGAATCTTGTCTCACTTGTTAAACTAAGATTACCTTTCTTAATCTTCCATTTGACAGTGAAAATTACCCCTCATTGCTGTCATTTGCATTCATTTGATTACAAAAAAATGACCATCTTTCCGTCTATTGTATAACTATTTGCTCTTCTTATTCTCTGAAATATTTGTTAATGAGATGCATTGCCGGTTTAGTAAATCTAAACATGTCTCATAACTTGAAGATTTGCTACTTTCTTCAGAGTTCAGACTTATGGCTGAAATTCCTTGTGCTTTTTTAAGTAGCCATAGAGGGAGACACAGAGAAAGCTGGGAGAAGAGATGGAAGGGAATGCTTGTGTATAAATTGTAGATTACCTAACAAGAATTCATGAACCCTGAACTTGGAAGAAGGAAACAGGGGAGACCGGCTTGTGCACGAGGTCCCCAGACTGAGAAGTGGTACAGAAATACTTGGTTGGGGATTTCCTGCGATGGCCACCAGGTGGTGCCATTGGCCCGGGACGATTTGGTTTCTCTGGTACGGGAGGGCTAGGGAAGGGTATAGCTACATGGTCACTAGGTGAGCGAGGTGATAAGGAGACTAAGTGCTAGTCACACACATGGGACATTTGCTAGTTAGGGTTTGTAACTAATCATGGGTTGGCATGCTGCACCTGCACGTGCGGGTGATTTTTTAACACTTCCAAAAGATAACCCATTCCCTGTTGGCCATCATTCTCCCAATCTTCACACCCCCTCCCCACCCTGTCCCCACTTCCCCTTACCTCAGACCCTGGTAGCCACTAATCCAATTTCTGTCTAACTGAATGTGTCTACTTTGGACATTTCATATAAATGTACAAGTGTATATGAAATATAGTACATACAGTAGGTGGTCTTCTGTGTTGGGCTGTTTTCTGACTGTTATTACTTGCCCCAGCCGACACTACCCTGGTTTACTTTGTGGCAAGAGACATCAGGGTAGTTAGTTGATTATTTCAAGTGCTGTAGCATTAACAGGCCTGTTAGGACAGAGGAAACTACCTAGAAAAGTGATTTTCTGACCTAATAATAATCACTTGAGAAGCTTTTAGACGTAACAATTCCTGGCTCCAAAGATCTCCAGGAATTTAAATTTGGTAGTTCTGGGAAGTTGGACTGCATAGGATTTTTTGTTGTTTGGGGTTTTTTGGTTTTGTTTTGCTTTGTTTCGGTGCTCCAGGTGATTCTACTGATAGTTTTGCTGTCAGCAATGGGCAGTCAAGTCGTGGAGAAAAGGAAACTTGCTTTTGAGCAGAGATATGAGAATAAAATAGCCTTTTCCTGTAGACTGGCTCTACCAGCTGCAGCTTTAAATCCAGTGCGGCTCCTGGGAAAGCAGCTGTACCCTAATTGTCTGCCACGTCTCAACGCTGGTTCATGTCAGTGTCATCTTTGACTCAGCATGACAACAGTGCATATTTGAAGGCCAGCAAAGCCGATGACATCAGCCTTATTTACTGTTTAGCAGGCAAATGTGTGCAATGTGGTGTAGCAGAGAGTACACTGAATTAGAAGTCTGAGGCTCGCCAGAACATGCCCCCGAGAGCCATTGTGACATCCGGTGAGAGTAGGGTGTGAGATGTGGCACATGGCATGAAGTAGGGTATTGAATCATAGGTCAGAATGGGACTTTAGAGAACATCTTGTCCACCTGCTCATTTCATAGCAGGGAAGACTGTGAGACTTGAGGGAAAGTTCCTTGCTGAAGGTCATACACCAGATGTTAGTACAGTCAGGACTAAGGCTAGGGTCAGATCCTTTGCCTCTTTCTCTTTCCCCACTATGCCTTACTTTGCCACATCTCTTCCTTTTAGAATCAGAGGGATCATATCCAACTGCTTTTCATTTTCAGAAGTGAGGAAACCCAGGCCTAATTTGTCCAATGTTACAGAGCTAATTGATTTATATTTGCTTTGGATGAGTAGGAGTTACAATGATGACAGATGAAAAATCCAAGATGGCGGTCACGGATGGCTTTTAAGAACAGCCCGGAGCAGATCCAAGTTTCATGAGGCCTGAAGCTTATGCAGTTTGGAAATCCTCTTTAAGAAAAATAATAACAAAGTTACAAATGCAAAATTAGGTACAAGGCTTTGGAAGTCACCTGTACAAATGAGGGGCTTCATTCTGAATCTTACACTTCATGTTTCACTGTAAATCCACCTCTAGGAGCAGTAATAGCAAATTCCCTGGTCATATGTGTTCTACCAGATTCTTTCGTTTATATAAATAACATGTGTCCTGCTGAGAACCAGTTTGTTTACCTCCAGTTGCATGGAATGGAGCCGTTCTGTCAGCAAATATGTATTGAGAGTCTGTTCCATGTAAAGAATGCTGAAGGGGACAGAGGGAGGTGAGGAAACTGAAGTCCAGCTGAAGAGACGAGGCTTGAACACGTGGCAACTGGCGATACATCTTCCTTCCCCGCTGTGGAACTGTGGTCTGGGCTAGGGGTGCCTAAGGAAGCCCAGTCTCTGTTTCTGTCCCCAGCTTTGGTCTCAGAGAGTCTTCCTCCTCAGACATTCTTCTCTATCAAATGGGGAATGGACCTCAACATGACTAAAAACCTTTTGGGGTTTCTGGATGGAAAACCTGTCCAGGTCTAAATGACATTTCTATGGCTGGTCATCCCCCGCCCCCCGCCCAGTCCCTTAAATATTATATCACCACCTTGACATGAATTAAAGGTACATTTATTCATTAGGGCCACTTTTCCCCAAAATGTACGTAATGCCATTGAAATAACGAGAATAACATGAGTATCCTGCATAATCTCTGTGCATACTCTCAAGAAATTTATTTTATTTCCATTTTGTTAAGTCATGTTCACACAATTCTGTTTATTTAACTAATCACATTTGCATTAACTCCTATATTTTAAAAAATCCTGGTTTCTGCCCCTTTGTGAAGGATATGACATGGAGATAGGAATAAAGTTAAGGTCAGCACACCTGAATGGCTCAGTCAGTTGAGTGTCTGACTCTTGATTTCAGCTCAGGGTCATGGGATTGAGCTCCATGATCCCAGGGTCATGGGATTGAGCCCCATGTCTGGCTCCATGCTGAGTGTGGAGACTGCTTGAGATTCTCTCTCTCCTTCTGCCCCTCTCCCCTACCCATGCTCTCTCCCAAATGAATGAATGAATGAATGAATGAATGAATCTAGGGTCAGGAGGGGAACGACTTTAATGGAAGGTGTTTTTATTATGTTTCCTTTATTTCATTTTTTACTGTTATATTTAGTTTTTATTGAATTCATGTGGAGGAATGAAGAGCCAGAGCTGCAAAGTCATAAGTCCCTTTAGGTAAAACCAAGTATTGCTTGGGTCTTACCAATATTTCCCTTTCCATTGATGAGAGGAACAGATGAGGCCCTTAGTATCACCCAGTTTTACTATCATTTGGAAACAAACCTTCTGGAATTCTAAAGGACAAGGGGGCATTAAAGCCTGGGGGAGGTTTACAATATCTTCTTGAAGGGTGGCAGACATGGACAGTTCCCAGCTGAGTAGAGGAATGGCCAGTATCCCTGATGTCACAACCAATGACATCCCTCTTGTGTTCCTCCCTGCTTTGAATCATGGATTTCAAACATCCTCAAAAGCTCTTCCCTGGTAATTCCAAAACTCTTAACAAATCAGTGCTAAGAAAAAATAGACAAATATGCAGAAGAGCAGAAAGACAATTAGGATACAGTTTTAATTAAAATTTTTAAGTTTTCCTTCTCAAAATCTCGTATAAGCCACTAAATATGAAAAAACCAACTTCTGGGTAGAAAAACAGTCAAGACCATTACCATCAGAGATTTTGAATTATATGATAAACAAATAGCTTGGTTTTTTTTCTTATTATTATTACAATGATGGGAGTCAAGTCATGGCTATAATTTTAAAATAGTGAATGGCTGTCTGTGGAATTAGACATACCCAGGGATATATCGCACAAGAGGCAGACATAGCCTCCATTGGCTTGTGAATCAGTGAACCTGCTTGCTATCATAGAACTTCTGGTAAAGGGACTACCAAAGAAACACATCTAGTGGATACTCTCAAACTGCCCGAGGTAGGTTGGAACCATCTGGATGCTTGCTCAAACACAGTTACCTCATGACTATCCACTTTGCCAATTATCCAGGCCCATTTACCTCTGTTCCGCTCTGCTGGCCCTTTGGCTATCTCTCTGTTTATTGACATCAGAACCAAGGGGATAGAAGTGAACATTTATCGAATGCTATGTTTGTATCAGTTAATCTTCTCAGGGAAGTATTATCATCAGCCCTGTTTTTCAGAGAAGGAAAATGAATATTCAAATAGGTAAGATCTTTTGCCTGGGATCACATTAAATTGCTAAGTATAGAGCTTGTGCATTGTCATATGATGACCACTTCATATTTTCCAGATCCATGCAAAAAGCCTTACAAGGATTTTTTAAATTTATTTATTAAAAATTTTTTTAATGTTTTTATTTATTTTTGAGACAGAGAGAGACAGAGTATGAGCGGGGGAGGGGCAGAGAGAGAGATGGAGACAGAATCTGAAGCAGGCTCCAGGCTCTGAGCTATCAGCACAGAGCTGGACACGGGGCTTGAACCCACTAACTGTGAGATCATGACTTGAGCCAAAGTCAGGTGCTTAATCGACTGAGCCACTCAGGTGCCTCAGGACTATTTTATTTTATCTTATCCCCCTACAAGCCCCTTAAGATTGGCATTACTTACATCTTCATTTTACAGATGAGGTCGTAAAGCTGGTGTGAGGGAGCCGAGATTCAAACTCAAGCAGATGGATCACAGAGACTGTATTTTTGCCCTCCAAACCTCCTCTATGAACCTGAGCCATCCAATATGGACACCAGCTGCATGGGGCTACTGATCATTCAAAATATGGCTGGTTTGAATTGTCATGTCCCCTAAGTATAAACTACACACCAGATCTTGAAGATAGTTCAAAAAAAAAATCTCATCCATCACTTTTTACATTGATTACATGCTGAATTGATAATATTTTGGATATTTGGGGATAAAGAAAATTACTAAATTTAACTTGACTTGTTTCTTTTTACTTTTTGAAATGAGGCTACTAGACAATTTAAGCCCACCTGTGTGGTTCCCATTATATTTTTATAGGACAGTCCTAACAGTGTACTATTCCAAGTAACAAGCGACTGTGAAATTTACTCAGGCCAATATTGTTTTTCAGCAGATGTTCTAGTTAAAATTTTAGTTAAGGGCATAGGTGGAGAGCCTGAAGCCATTTAAAAATTTTTTAAATTATTTTTTAAAGCTATTTTTTAAAATGACTCACAAAGTATGTGTTAAATGTGAGTCTGGATTTGTTTGTGAATTTGAATTACGCTATTACTATTTGTGGGTAAAAAAGATTGTCATTTAAAAAAAATGTTTATTTCTTTTACAAGAGAGCACATGTACCATGCGTGCAAGCAGGGGAAAAGCAGAAAGAGGGAAAGAGAGAGCCCCAAGCAGCCTCTGCACCATTAGCACGGAGCCCAATTCAGGGCTCAATCCCATGAACCATGAGATCATGACCTGAGCTGAAATCAAGAGTCGGATGCTCAACCGACAAAGCCACCCAGGCACCCTACCATTTTTAAGGTTCAAAAGATGCATGTGAGTTATAATTTCAGTGTCTATCACATGGGATGCCTCGCCTGCCTGAGGATGTGTTGCCAGATTCCTCTCTTCTAGACTCCATTAGTGTGAGTTGTCTGCCACTTTCCACACAGCTTTGTGACCAACCACCTTTGTGTCTCCTTCAACATGCCATTGGGCCCTCACCCCAGGCACGGTGCCTGGCACTTAGCTGACACTCTAATAAGGAGCTAAGCAGTTTTTGTTGTTTTTAATGTTGTTTTATTCTTTTGTTTTGTTTTGTTTTCTTAAGTTAGTTAACATACAGTGTAGTTTTGGCTTCATGAGTAGAACCCAGTGATTCATCTCTTACATATGATACCCAGTGCTCATCTGAAGATGTTGTTTTATTCTTATTAATACCAGGCAGAGATTATGTGGATACAAAAAGAATTTGTGAATATTTGTGTGAGGTGGGAAAACTACAGGCCAGGACAACTGTACCAGAGGTTTGTAGAAGATTCCATCTGAGCAAACTCCCCACCCCCACTCCCCAACACACACACCATCTGCTCTCCCTTCCCAGGGCTGGAATTAAAAAAAGAAGAAGAGGGGCACCTGGGTGGCTCAGTCAGTTAAGCAGCTGATTCTTGGTTTTGGTTCAGGTCACGATCTCATGGTTTTGTGGGTTTAAGCCCTGCATCAGGCTCTGAGGTGAGAGCATGGAGACTGCTTGGGATTCTGTCTCCTTCTCTGCCCCTCCTGCACTTTCCCTCTCTCTCAAAATAAATAAATAAACTAAAAAAATAATAAAAAAGAGAAGAAGAAAGAAAAAAGTAATAACTGCTAGAAAATCGGAAACAGTAAAGAATGTCCTATAAAGAGATCACTGCTTGTCCAAAACAAATGTCTACACTGGCTATTTATAAAAGACATCTACTGGGGCACCTGGGTGGCTCAGTTGGTTGAGTGTCCTACTTCTCCTCAGGTCATGATCTCATAGTTCATGGGGTCAAGCCCCACGTCGGGCTCTGTGCTGACAGCTCAGAGCCTGGAGCCTGCTTCAGATTCTGTTTCCCTCTCTCTGCCCCTCCTCTGCTTATGCACACTCTGTCTCTCTCTGTCTCTCTCACAAATAAATAAATAAACACATAAAAAAAGACACATACTTATTTACAGCAGCTTTGGATGGAGAAGGGAAGTAGGGGATCGATAGTCAATGCAGGCACCAGTTTGTTAGGCCAAGTGAGACATTTCTTTGTCATGGCCCAGAAGGCCTTCCCTGACTCAAATAAAGTCCCCTTGTCTTAATTTACAGAGGAGTAGAGAAGGAACTGCCACATGAAATAACTTCGTTCCTGGGCCCACATTGCCAGTCCGGGCCAGCGTGCTGCTCCTCTGGCCAGCACAGAACCTCAGAAAGGAGACTCTTGACACCAAGCCAGCCGATAGAAGAGGGCTCTGGGCTGTACAGCACCACCTGGCTCCACCACCTCCGGCCTCCGTCCCATCCAGAGTAGGCCCATCTCGGTCTCTGCTACCCTTTATTCACACCTCTTTCTCGGCCATGTGTTCCCAGTGATGTGCTTCCCTGTAAAGTCCAGGCTGTGGGAAAGTCCATCCTCAAATGAAACCATCGAAAAGCTTTGAGTCCAGAGCTTTGAGTCTGGGAGCACCTGGGTGGCTCAGCCGGTTGATTGTCCAACTCCTGGTTTTGGTTCAGATCATGATCTCACGGTTCATGAGATCGAGCCTCACATCAGGCTCTGCGCTGACAGTACTGAGCCTGCTTGGGATTCTCTCTCTCTCTCTCTCTCTCTCTCTCTCTCTCAGAATAAGTAAACTTAAAAAAAAAAAAAAGCTTTGAGTCTGGGGCAGAAGATCACTTCCACTGTCACATGTCTTGGTGTTGACATCATCAGTTGGTGCTCCCTTTCCTTGCTTCCCTGTGTCCCAGGCTTCTGTAGATCTCCTTTATCCTTTCCCTTTGTGGTGGATGCTAGCTCCTTGCACAACCATCACTAATTATAAACCTCCTAGCCATTTACTTGGCTCTGGTCTGGCCTCTGATGTCCTATTTGTGTTGATTTCTGTCTGCCTTCCAGGACCGGCACTGCCACTGCCCTTTCTCCTCACCCGGGAACCTGTACTGTCCTGTTGTCTCTTTAGGAGGCACACCAAGGGGCCAGGGACTCCTGGGAGGAAAGTCACTACTTTAAGTTACAGTGATTACCCCAGAAATCCTCCGAGGTGCAAACATGTTGCACAGGAGCCAAGTAGCACATGCGAATTAGTACTCATTATCGTTAGTGGAGAACCTTACCTAGAGGAGTGACACACGGACTTGTTACGTCTTTGAGAACAGAGATATGGGGTGTGGCTCTGGATGAAGGGCGTCATCCATTAAGTGGAGCTTCAGAAAGGAAGACGAAGTTGGGAACTTTAAATAATTGGAGGCAGCAGGACTCTAGATAAGACCAGGTGCTAAAGGGCCTGAGTTTATACCTTGACTTTTTTTTTTACAGTTTTCTCCACGTCCTTACCCAATCTCAACCCCTACCACAATTTTGCTTAAATGTCACATTAGTTTTTCAACAGTAATTGATACCTCAGTTTAAGCTCCACTCTGACTCCCAGTTAAGTCATATAATTTCAGCACGAATTGTAGAATAAAGGACCCCAAATGGGCCTGAACCTCAGTGTAAAAACATACTTGGCCTCCATACAAATTGCCAAAGAAAGACTTCACTTCGGGCAGCAAATAAAGTTCTATGAAGGGATTAAAAGTGCTGCTGCAAATTACCTATTAAAGTGGCTTTTTCAAAAACCTACAAAATTCACAGCTATCCTCAAAGTGCCTCATTTTCAAATTAATGTATTTTATTCTAATTTGGGGTTTTGTGCCAACACGTCGGGGGGAGGGGTGGGGCTTGTGGTGGCTGCAGAATTAGTTAAATTCACAGAATAAAATTTGAACTTTTGCAAATGAGCAAACAGCCAAAACAAACACCACTTTGGAAAAAAAATACACATTTTCTTCTTTTGAAAAGTGAGCAGTGCCTAAGCAAAATACCTTAAAAGTGAACTAAAAAGCTTTTCTAGAATAAACAACTCTGCTTGTGATCCTAAATTGGGAGCATATGGAGATGTGAAAACCACAGATGCAGTACGGTTCGACTCTGAGTTGCTGCCTTTGCTGTTTGCGTGCCTCTGAGTAGATGATGATAATGTGGCCTTTGGTCCCAGAGGAGCCTGAGTTTTTTTAGATCCTGGTATGAGGGTGGAAGCAGAAGAAGAAAGGAAAGGAATGAAAACAAATGCTTTATAAGACAGAATATCTGAACAATGAATTTTATTTTGCTTCTCTGCCAGCAGATTTGGATCTCTCGTGCACCTTTAGGAGGGTGCAGTCAAGTGCAATGATGATGATGATGATGATGATGATGATGTGGGCTACTCAGGGAGGTCCCTGTGAAGGATCAGGCTGGCACTTGGAGCATTAGGATGGCTCTAGCAAACTGCCTGGACTAGCCCCCTGCCCTGGGGCAAATCAGTGAATAAGCCAATTCAGCAGAGATAGAATCATTCCTTTGTTTTTCTCAATTACCAAATTCTGTGTGCTTTGGGGTCACTTGTCATGGGTTTTCGAGAATGTGGATTTTGCAACATAAGTCCTCACCATTCTAAACAGCTTCAACTAAATTCTGTTACCAACGAGGAGAGTTGAGGCCGTAACACCCTTCTCCAACTGTAAACGATTCTGTGTTCACCGTTTCACTCTAGGACACGTATTACTCTGTTCCCTTGGTGCTCATGGTCTCCTCCACAAACTGGCACTGACATCGGATACGTGGTTATGGGGATGTGTTTTATCCCCTATAACTGAATGACAAATCCTTAAGAGAAAGGATTATGTCACCTGGGAAAGAATGGTGGATGCCTGCTCTGAAAAAAAAAAAATGAATAGAATGAGCCAGGTAGTAACTCAGTTACTAACTTTTAAGTAAGGCGGCTTTGCTGTTAATAAGAAGTTCAACCTTTTTGAGCCCCTATTGCTCACTGCCTCAGATACAAGACTGTGAGCATTCGAATGAAGAATACATAGGATTGTTAATTTGGCTCTGCTAATTGTGCTGTTAGGAAGTATTGATTGGATAATAAAAGCAGCAAACATTTATTGAGTGCTTATTACATACACACCAGGAAGCGAGCTAAGCATTTTACATATAATCTCTTATTTGATCCCCACAAGCATACTATCCCCAAGTTCAAAAGGAGGGTATTGAGATTCAGAGACATTGGGATAGTCTCAGATGTGGGACAGAATGTGGACTTGAACGCAGAGTCCTAACAACAGAAAGCTATAAAAGGTTCTTTGTATAAAAGGTGCTCTCCTTTCTGCAGGTCCTCACTAAATGAAAATTAGCTGCTTTTCAAAAATACGTTTTGATTTTTGGACTCATTTCTTACCAGGAGTCAAGGCAAAAATGCCTTAATATAACAGTTCATTTTGAGGAAGGACACATACAGAAATTAATTACTCTTTATCTTTTCGTCTTTTTAGCTCATTTAAATGATTTGGCCAGAAGGAAGCAGAAACGAGAATGTTAAACATCTATCATTTTAAAATCCCACCCTGAAGCTGACCATTTTTTTTCAGGTATTCCCCCCCCCACACACACACACACCATTAACAAGAGCTAAGTTGTGTGTCTTTCTCCAGTCCTTTTCTCTGTGCTTCTGTGTTCTGGCTGCCGTGCAGGCAGTCATGTGTAGCAGAGCGACCTGAATCCTGTACTAACGAGAAAGCCAAGGTGCAGATGTACGGGAGGTGACAGGTTAGTCCTCCCATCTTCGAGAAGTGATAGTACTTTCTGTAAAAGTTATGTGTTTGCCTCAAATGGGGGTGGGGGAGCAAAACAAAACTTGCAGGCCCTTCCTCAGTGTGGCCCCCCAGGGTTTCCTAGGACGCGGGCTCCTCTTCGTCCCCTCTCGGCCACCCTAGTGCTTCATGCTGTCCCTGCCCTGCATCCTCGTGGTCTCTGAAGCCAGGTTCCATGCCTCATCTGCCCCATTTTACTCTGCCTTCCTCTAGCTCCGCTCTCCACCAGGAATGTGAGGGGGAAACCAAAGGCGGGCAGCATTCACTAGAGTCACCTGTGGGATGCTTCCGTGTCCCAGAGCACTGACAAAAGAAGAACCAATGGTGGCTTTGTAAGTGATGTACAGGGACGCGCAGGAGGAAGGAAGGCCCAGACCGCAGGGTATTTTTAGTGCCGGCTGTTTGTGGTGACCTAAGTGAAAACTGCTGGCTCCTGTCCCTTCAGCTGAATAGCTGGTATTCAGGAGAGTGTGCCCGCTCCCTGCCAGACTCTCCTCATGGAGCTGCCTTTTTATGAGGTGGCTGACGGGCTCCTTGGCACCAGGCTGCCCAGCCACAATTCTCCTTTATTGCCCAGCGCAGACGCCTGGTAGTGTGGGTCCATGGGCAGCCCCTGCATGGCGCTGTGGGCTTGTGGGGGTGCAGGGGACACTGCTGGCTGTGAGCTGGTCATGGTGTTGCTGAATTGGGAGGCAGAATCCGCAGGGCAGGGGCTGCATCTCGAGGCTCTAAACCTCTAGCATGAGGCTGGCACAGATACCTCTGAACCACAGTAGCGAGGACCACGGCTGGCTCCCCATCCCAGAGTCGTTCTGCTGGGCCCCAGCTGTGGTGGGAAGTTGACCCCCCTGGTCACTGGCCCTTTGGAGCCTCAGAGGGAGCTAGAAAACACGAGAGAGGCCCCTGGTATTATGACAGGTCATTCTACCGACTACTGCTCTGGAGCTAAAGCTGATCTTGGGAAGATGAAAATCCACTGTAAAGGGTCCGGGATGGCTGCATAGGGCCTTTTAGAGGCTTCCCTGGTGCCACTGTGGAGTGGGAACAGTGCTGGGGTCCCAGGCTCCAAATAGCACCAACTTGCTGAGTGGCGTCAGGCAAGGAACGATCTCCTAGGACTCACTTTCTCAGTTACAAGACGTAGTTCTTGTCTTACCTCACTGAAACATTTTTACTGGGGATATAAAAGTACTTTGAAACTATCGAAACTCTAATGTTACAAGAAAGTGATAGTGGTGCAGGACCCTATTTATCTTCTTCATTTCTGACCAACCTTGACTTACCAAAACTGTGCCCACCAGTTCCAGCCAGGAGGGACACTTTGATTATGGTGTGAAGGCATCAGGCTCTGTAAAGGACATCGCTTGTGAGAACTTACCTTCAAGACGGAAGTATTGACTTCTAATTCTCACAGAATTCATTTGAATGAGAAAGGGTGCAGTGGGATCCTGTCCTGGTGAAATGTGAACAAATGCCTCTATAATTAGAATAAAACCTTCAATAAAAGGATGTCAGCAGTAGCCACAGCTCCTTTATCTGAAATCTCATGTGAATTTTAGATAGTCTCTCAGCACCACTCTGGATGTCACAAATGCCATGAATGTCTCTCTCAGAGATCATTTAATCTTATTTTATATATAATTCGAATAAATCTGGTTCTCTCATTTTCTAGTCCCTTGCCACTGAGAGTGTTGTGTGTGGACCGACAGCATCATCATTACCTGGGAGCTTGCAGAGTTAGAAATGCAGAGTCTCAGGCCCCACCCCTACCCTGTTAATCAGAACGTGCTTTTTGACAAGATCCCCATGTGATTTATGTGTGCAGTAAAGCAAATTAGAAAAGGGAATTTGCAGGACCTCGGCCCACTCTTTATTAATGTATATATGTACTTCATTATGAAAAGGATCCGGGACGGCTAGGATTAACAGCTTACAAAGAGGGAGGGGATGCAGAGCTGTAAAAGCCATAGCTCCTGGGACCATGCAGTAGGGTGATATCACTGTGTGCACTTTCTTACTCTGAGAACACACGGCTGCATCACAATATAGTCATTGATATTGCCAATAATAGTCACAAATTACCAAGAGAAGGGAAAGTCACATTCCAAAGCTGCTGTTTAAAGTCTTTACCTAAAATTCATAGCAAACATTTTCCTTTAAAATGGTTAAATAAATGAATCTGGATGTTAAAAAGGGGATACTTCAGTGATGTGGATACTATATGGAAAACCACATTCTCCAGGAAGGAGATACGTAAGATGTCACTATAATTGGAAACTTTACTTAACTCGGGTTTTTTTTTCTTAATGCACGACATTGAGGAGAGTCAGATGACATCAAAGTAAGGTGAGATACCAGAGATTTACTCTATAACTAAACAACTAAACAACTCAACTGATGCAACAAAACACCCATGACTGTTTGGAGCCAAGTAAAATTTGGGGGGTCACTAGGTACTAAATTTTCATATACTAGATACAGATAACTGATCTTCAAAATCACTAAGGCAAAAAAAAAATGAATTTGAATCCAAAGGAAATTTTAAATTAATCAGAAAAAAAACTAGTACCTCTCTTGGATAAATGGATATTGGGGTGCGGAGCCCAGCTGGTGGTCTTCAAGAGTCTTGCTGAAAGCGGCCATGTTGACATTGCACAAGTCCATCGGTGGGAATGCAGACCTGAGGTTGACCAGATAGCCAACTGAATGAAACAAGAAGATTGCCAGTCTAAAAGGGGCATGCAGAGGAGGGAGAAACCAGGCACAAGGCAGGGGATGGGAATGCAGGAAGGAGCAGAAAGCTGTTAGCGAAATCCCCCAAGATGTGGAAAAGTGCCTCAACAGATTTTTTATGGAGAGTTTGAGCACAGTCCAAGAAGGAGATTTAACAGCTTTGGCCCGGATCAGACCAACCTGGGTCGTCTTCTCCTTCCCCACTCCCTGCTTCCATTGCCTCTGAGCACTACAACTGACTGATACTTTATTGCCGTAACAATGCAAAGAAAATCTACCAATGGCCTAGAGCTTGAGAATAAACAGCTGCATGGTACCAATTTTATTAAAGAAAGCAAAGTCTACATAAACAAAACTGAGCCTAAAACCTATTTGGCAAGAATTAGATATTTTCTCTTAATTCTAGAGACATGTGTGGAGTGCTAGGGCTGTGATGGAAACAGATAAATAAAGTATCATCACAGGATAGAATTAATTAATTGCCTGAAATAAATTTAAAGCTGTAGTGAAAGATCCTGTCTTTACTGATGGCATTATATTCTCCAATCAGGGGGCCTCTACACTTTGGAAACCTCATGGGCTCTTGACTCATCTTCCCCTTGTGCACTGTTTGAAATCTCTTTTTTTCTACTCATGTTGTAGCCACCCTAATCCTAGTCCTCGTTGCTTTGCCCCTGAGTTTCAGCAATAGCCTTAGAGCAGGACTTCTAAACTTCCTTCTGGTCTACCTTTGTATTGTGTGGTCTTCAGAAGGACACTTGGATACAGTGACTCTGGAGTAGGGGGCATAGCAATTAAAAAAAAATTCTTCAAGTGATTCTGATATGACCTTTAGGTGGGAACAAGGGCTTTAAATTGTTGCTAAATTAACATTCTACATAACATCCAATTATTATATGGCTCTCCTGCCTAGAAAGTTTTGTTGCTATTTATTACTAATTACTATATTAATTCATACTTTTCTGCTTGGCATCTGCTTTCTCCCCTCCCATCCAGCTCCCCTTCAACAGTGCTCATTACTGATGCTGAAACATTCCTTGCTTACACCTATTTCTGCATTCTCATTTGTGGTTTTTCCTTTGCCACCTGTAAGGATGGATCCTGTCTTTCGTGATTCAACTCAAGGGTCACCTCTTCCATGGATGTTTTCCTGGCAGCTTCCCTGGTTCCCGAATTTCACCTCTTTTGCAGTTTATACCATAATGAATTATGTCGGGGCATGTATCTTATCATTTATCACTGTCTTACTGTGGTAGCTTCGAAGAACCTAGAATGAAGAACCAATTACATTTATGTCTTCAACAGCACCTAATGTAACCAATAGTATGTTGCTTCCTGCAAAAAAGTCCTCCGTGTCATACACGTGGGTTAGATGTTTCTCTTGTCATATTTGTGACATCTTGCTGTATCCCAGTTACATTGTGAGTGCATTACAACCCCGCATTTCAAGTGTGTCCTTCTTTGTGTATCTTTGGAGTCTGTAAACTCTGTGAAAGCAGGACCCACATTTACCTGGTTCACCACTGACCTTCCAGCACTTAGTCCAGGTCTTGGTATGTGGTATGTGCTCAATACATATTCTTAAAACACACTAATTAATGATTTTAAAATATGTGTTTGGGGGGCACCTGGGTGGCTCCGTCGGTTAAGCATCTGACTCTTGATTTTGGCTCGGGTCATGATCTCACAGCTCTTGAATTAGAGCCCTGCATCTGGCTCTGTGCTGACAGCATGCAACCTGCTTGGGATTCTCTCTTTCCTTCTCTCTTTTCCTCCCCCTCCCAAATAAATAAACAAATATGTGTTTGGTTGAAACTACGACAGATGGAACAAATAGCATCTGTCGCCAACTACAACAGATGGAACAAATAGCATCCGTCGCATCATAACAGATGATTGCGGCAATGATTGCGTCGCGTTGACTGACTTGCTTTCAGGTACAATAAAGTAACATAATCTAAACGTAATGAACCAGAGAACTAGCATTTGGTTGCAAACTTAACGATATCATTTTTCTAATTATTTCCTATCTACAGTTTCTTGTCTATATAATTTAAGCTCCTGGAGAGCAAAGGATAGCATTTGTTACCTCCATGTATCTCCCACGGCTCCTACCTCAGGTTTTCTTGATTTGATGTCATTAAATGTAGTTTTAAAAGAGCCTGTGTTATAATGTATCTGCTTGGTGCTGAACATCTGCTTCCTAACAAGTGCTGCATTCATTTTAATGGCACTGGTGCACAGAGGTAAACAGAGCCTTGGCAGGCCTTCCATAAAGGAAACTGTGTTTGCTTCCTTCATTAATTACTAATGGAGCATTAAGAAGACATTCGTTCTCCCTTAAGCCAAGTTGGATAATTCCTGGCACTTAAGGCTAGGGTGCTTTCAAAAGTTAAGACATGTATTCACACAGCAGAGAGCGTGCCCTATGGCAAGCACAGGGGTGGCTCCATTGCCAAGACTGTACAAAGCTTTACATATATCAATACCAAGTGTACTGCTCTGTCCATTGAACCTTTTGCAAGTATTGGGTTAGTGTGGGGTAATAAGTATAAACGCCTAGAATGTCCGTGAAGGCAGGCACCACAACAGGGATTGGAAAAACCATCAGAAAGATACATAAAGTTACACATAAAAGGATGATCAAAGATTTAGCAAGCAAAACAACAGAAGGAGAGCGGCAATGATAATGGAAGAAAGCTGATTTGTCAATTTTTTACTAACAATTAAAATGAAGAATTTATGTTCTCGAATGTGGCAACTAGCATAGCATCAAAATTCTAAGGCAAAAACAGCAATAAGAGATTGAGAGACTTACTGTTGTAATAGATTTTAACACATAACCATCTGACTGGGATAGGGTAAACCATCGGGTTATGATAGATTATGATAGATATAAAAATACATCTTATTTTAAATATTTACATGGAAATTTTCCAAAACAATAATACCCTTTTTTAACGCAGAAATTTTGCAGGCTACTCGTTCTCATCACAAAGTAATGAAATATAGTATAAATGTAAATGAAACAACCCAGCCATTTGATGATATCTATAATAATCTAGAATTATCTATAATTTGGGGGCTAGAGGAATTTGAAATTAAAGGAGGTACAATAATCCTTTTAAGGATACACTTTAATCAGATGTAATAAATTAAGACAGAGTAATACAAAGTCACTTCAAAGACAGTGTCATTCCTAGGACACTAAGCTCTAACCATGATCGTACTGAATATATTAATTTTTCCAAAGAACAAAATGTGTCGTTCCATAAGGGAGCTGGTTTAGTCAAAAAAGCAGAAAAAAAAAAGAAGCAAGTATCAAAGCGATAACCTTAGCACAGCTCATCCAGGGGAAATGCGTGCCTCATCCCACTGGACTTAAATAATATAACCTATTGGCAAGACTGTCCTTCTTGTGGAGATGAAGGTGTGGCTATTGTAGCCTGATTTTGGTTCTGAATTCATGCACACCAACCAAGGAACCTTTTGGTTTTGATTTGGCTCCTCGTGTATAGAATGTACGAGTGCATTAGGAGAGCTATGTCCCAATAAAATTATCGAATAGAAATTCATTCCAAGAGATAGTCTGCTTTAGTGCTGGTAGAGTAAGCTTCCTGAACCTTCTAGGATATTAAGGCTACAAGAAGATAAAAGAGTCTGGAAATTGGCATACATTATATATACATAAAGCAAATTACACAGCGTAAGTTGTTTTTATTCACTGCTGTGCCATGGTGCTCAGAGCAGGTTTGCTGTGAAGGAGGCCCTTAAATATTTGTTGAAAGAATGAAATAAGTGAGGAAGGACACAATTATTTAACAAATGCTGGTGGGATAGTTGGTTCTTTTTTTTTAATGTTTTATTTAGTTTTGAGAGAGAGAGAGACAGCGTGAGCAGGGGAGGGTCAGAGAGAGAGGGAGACACAGAATCCGAAGACAGGCTCCAGGCTCTGAGCTAGCTGTTGGCACAGAGCCTGATGCAGGGCTTGAACCCACGAACCGTGAGATCACGACCTGAGCCAAAGTCAGACGCTTAACCGATTGAGCCACCCAGGCGCCCCTGGTTCTTTATTTTATATGCACTGAAACACATAAGGACTAAAGAGTTAATTTAAAAATAGAAAAACTAAAATATCCAAATGTTGATAGTACATCTGAAAGGACAACGATTTTGTAAATTTAAAAGGACAAGAAGAAATCACAAAGAATAACAGCAGCAAATCGGATGACATAAATATTAAAAGTTTATGTTTGCAAGATATTGCAATAATAACCAGAATTCAAAGTCAGACAAAATGGGAAAGTGCTTTCAGGGAATGTAACAGCCAAAGTCTTATGATCTTTATTATGTAAAGTGTTCATGCAAATAATATTTCAAGAGCAAACAGACAACTTGCATAAAGAAATTAGAGCTCATAAATAAACACTTGGAAACATATTTGACTGAGCTGGCAATCAAAGACATTCAAAATAAGACAGTAGTTTTTCTAAACACCTTTTAAATTAGCAAGAAAAAATTATTTTTATAAAACCCAATGCTGGTAAAGACGTTAAAAAATGGTGTCCTCATACGTTGTTGATGTTATTTTATAAATTGGCACTCCTTTTTGGAAAACAGCTTGGCAATATAATATAAGGAGCCATAAAAATATTTATAGCCTTTGACCCAGTAATTTGACTTCTAGGAATCTATCCTGAGAAAAATTAATCCAAAATATGGAAAAAAATTAAATTCCTAAGAGTAAATTGGGAAACACTAAATTTCCCACAATAGGGGAATGATTTATATGCTGTGGTAGAACCACTGCATAAAAAGCAACATAGCCATTTATAATTATCTGACTAGAGACCATGCAGCCACATGGGATGATGCTTGTGCTTTAATATTAAATGAAAAACAAATACACACTTATATATAAAAAGATATGCAGAGGAGAAAGGATTGAAGTAAATATAACAAGTTTTAAATGGTTGTTCTACAATGGCAGGAGGACAGTGACTTTTTTTCTTCATTTTCTTATATTTATTTCATTTTTATTTTTTGGAAATGTGTTGTCTTTCAGCCTGTTCTCATGGAAGAGGATACAATTGCCGCTCTTTCTTTTTCTCTTCCCCTACCCTGCCACCAAGTGTCACCCAAGTTCCAACTGGTTTAAGAAGCCCTCCCCAGCCTCTTCCTTAACTATGCTCCTCTAGTCCTACATTAACATTTCTGTTCTGGCAAGTATCTAAGGTGCCTTGTGTGAAAATGATACATATGCAGTAGGTGTCTGTTTCTACAACTAAAGCTGTAAGCATTAAAGGGCAGGAACTATTTGATTTCTTATTCTCTCCCTCTGCAGCATGGATCACAGAGCTTTGCCTGTATGGTAAGCCTGAGTAAATATGAGTTGAAGTGAATTTAATGTATTGAAATGAACTGCTCTGATTCCCTGGCAGGTGGAGCTCATGAAGGTCTTCAGCACTTGGGTCCTTTTGGCAACATCCCAAACATTGTGGCAGAGTTGACTGGTGACAACATTCCTAAGGACTTTAGTGAAGATCAGGGTTACCCGGACCCTCCAAATCCCTGTCCCGTTGGAAAAACAGGTAACAGGTGTGCCCTCAGGTTCTCATGGATGGTAGATAGAGTCTTTGGGAGGAAATTAAAAATCCTAACCTCAGCTACAAATATTTTGAGAAATAATATTTCTATTCTAATGACCCCTTATGTATTTGTAAGTAGATTGTAATGACCCTCTATGTCTTCATAAGTAGATTGAAAGGAGAAATTTATTCTAAAACTGTTGGTGCTTTCTGGTGGTCAGATACACCCACCTGAGACTCTCTTGCCAAAGCTGTTCTCTCCCTCTTTAGATTGATCCGTTTTTTCTGCACTTGCTACTATTTTAATAACAATGGCAAGAGATTTTCTTCTTTTGTCTTTTCTATGATATAGTTGCTGCTCATTTTTAATATCTTTGGAACTTACTAGTTTGTGGATTATCCATATTTTCCTTACTTCCTTTGATGATCAACATTTCGACCATGTCACAAATAGCATCTATCCTGAAATATTTCTTTGGGGTCAGGAGGTGGCATGAGAGACAGGGGGTCCAGGAAGATAAGAAGTTGGTTAAAGAAACTTTTCTTTGCTACTCGTGTATCCCTCCCACTTTCCTACTCCCTAATGCTAAAGAGAGTGAATGGTGGGTGGGTTACCCTTATGGTGGGCTTCAAGCAGCTTACCTGGGTGGTTAAGAGTAGTGGCTCTAAACTCAGACTACCTGGAGGCACCTGGGTGGCTCAGCAAGTTAAGCATCCAACTCTTGATTTCAGCTCAGGTCGCCATCTTGAGGTTCGTGAAATCAAGCCCCATGCTGAGCTCTGCGTTGACAGCATGAAATTTAGGATTCTCTTTCTCCCTCTCTATGCCCTTCCCCCGGTTTACATGCTCTTTCTCAAAATAAATACATAGACATTAAAAAAATAAATCAAAACCAAGGTCAGGATATGTGACCTTGAACAAGTTAATTAACTACTTTGCACCTCTGTTTCTTCATTTGCAAAATGGGGGTTGGTGTGGGAATTAAATGAAATTATCCACATTCATTAAGCACTCAGCGCAGTATCTCTCACAGAATAAAAATTTGTTAAATGGTATCCTGATTATAACTAGTTTTGCCGCTAATAAACACTGCATCGCTCTCGTTGAACTTGTGTTAACTTCTAGCAACAGAGTAGTCTTTTCCTCCAAGCCTACAATAATAGTAGTTGGTATTTATTCTCCCTGCTTTGCATGTATCGAAACTGAAGCTTAGAGCGTAGCTTGTCCAAGCTTATCTATATAGCGAGGAGCTGAGCCAAGACTCAAACCCAGACTTAGCTGATTCAGGACCGTGTGCTCAACCACTGTGACATAATTGCCTTGCTCTGAAAATTGTGACAGTACTGTCCCCGCAGATTTCTTGAACACAGTGCAGGCTTTCTCTGAAAGAGCCTTTCCCTGAAAGATATTCCTCTTTTCATTTAGAGTAGGTGTCTGTTTTCTGTGGGGCACAGAGCCTCTGGAACAACCAGTTGGATGTAACCTAGCCAATGTAGAAATACTGGCCCACGATTGCAGGAAAACTTGAATCATTGCACAGAGCCAATCACTTTAGCCATGTTTTACGTGCTCATAGGGTTTGGGATGGGTAGAAGGAAAAACCAGTTCAGAATCTGAAGAACAACAGTCTTTGTGAGGATTTGGTTAAACTGATTAGATATAATATGGTACAATGATTATTAAAGTATGGTCCCAGGACCAGCAGCATCAGCAGGACCTGGAAACATTTTGGAAATGCAAATTTTCAGGCTTTACCCCAGACCTATTGAGTCAGAGACCCCTGGGATAGGACCCAGAAATCTGTATTCTAACCTGCCTTCCATGTGATTCTGGTGGCTGCTAAAGTTTGAGAACCACTGTTGTAGGAGATTGGACAGAGTTTGAGCCAAGAGGTTTGAGGTCTATTCCTAACTGTAGTATGTTAGTCCACTACCCTTTGCCTCGTTTCTTCATCTGTAAAACGAAGACATAGTGCCTTAAAAAACATAAATGCAATTCTAGGTTATCCTGAGAAAGGAAAAAGTCCAGATCTGTGTACTCAAGCACTCGTTTTATGCATGCCAGAGCTCTGAGAGGAGGCAGTCAAATTACAGCTCCCAGACCCCTTCTTGTCACACATTGTCTACCATTTTCTTTGCCATTTTCCACTAAGCTAACATGTTTCTCATTCTTTGTTCTACCGTTATTTTCATTACATATTAGATATTATTTGTAAGAAATTGCTTGAGTTATGCTTCACTGAGAATCGTGACACCGCACTGTTGAGCAATCCAAGAATAAAACCTTGGCTTCCGGGGCACCTCGGAAGCTTAGTCGGTTAAGCGTCCGACTTCAGCTCAGGTCATAATCTCACAGTTTGTGGGTTTGAGCCCCGCGTCGGCCTCTGTGCTGATAGCTCAGAGTCTGGAGCCTGCTTCGGATTCTGTGTCTTCCTCTCTGTCTGCCCCTCCCTTGCTTGCTCTCTCTCTCTCTCTCTCAAAAATAAACATTAAAAACAAAAACAAAAACCTTGGCTTCCACCTCCCAGGCCATGCTCTCCTCTGAATCATGGCCCATCCACCCAGGATAGAGCAGCAGAACATGGAGAGGCCATCCCCAGGGCTAGGATGTGAATCCCAGGGCACATTTTCAGGCCCTGAGGTACCACCGTTCAGCAGGGCTTTATCTCTAGATCTCAGTCCAGGCCCACTCATAAGTACTCGAGAAACAATTATGTAAAGGTTGTAAAGCTGCCGTATGCAGACTGCCTGAACTCTTTTCACTGGCTATCCCTTTCCTACTTGTTAATTGCTGCAGATGAAGAAGTTAGATAAATAGTTCAGTACAAAGTAGGGAGCCACATTAGGGATTTGTTCAAATGCTAATGACTCCTACAGGAGAGTTTCCTGCTACTAAGACAGTGGATGCTTCAAACTGCTGGAAGGCTTCATTCAGAGCAGTCTCATGACTCTCTGCATCAAAGTATTGACATTGATGCAAAAGGACTCTCTTTCCTCCCCCCAGCCCTGCACAAAATTCACAATCCCTCCTCTGCTCCCCACCCCCCACCCTTTTAAGCTGTTGTCTAAAAAGCACACTAGAGACAGGAAAAAATGACTCATTTTCAGAGCATCATGTCTCATAATGATAGGGCTTAGGTAAAAGCAGCAGCGAAGTGGAATAACCTTTCTTGGGTTTGATTGAAAGACATGCTTTATTTCAAAGAGCAGTCATAGTATAAATTGTCATTTAAAGAGACACAGTGGGAAGGAAACTATAGCAGGTGTTCTACATGTGATCAGCTCTGTTTTTCACTGCTACCCAGTCAGGTAAGTCCTAGATTCTGCCCTTCTCATAGATGAACAGAGGGGCTTAGAGAGACAAAGGTAACCTTCCCAAAGAAGTAAGACCATCTGTCAGTTATAAGCCAAGATGAGAACCCTGAGCTCCTGGTCTGTCTGACTCCAGACTTACCCCATCACCACTACAACACACACCAATGCTGTCTGGTGATTGTTGTTGTTCTTATATAATGTGCTTGCTTTCTCCAAGAAGCCAAAATTGTTTCTAAAGAGCTCACCCAAGAGAAAACACAGTGACACATGTGGAATGGAAGTATACTAGTTAAGGAAATATTTGCTCTTATAACAGATAGAAAATCATGGTGTTAACACAATAGAAGTTTCTTTCTCATCAACATGGAGTCCTGCTAGAGGTGGGTGAGGGTATGCCAGGGATGGATGGTTCAGCAGCGCAGACTGCCATCTTTCATCTTTACACTTGACACCCACCGTTGCCCTGGTCGGCGGCAGCATGTAGCAAGCAGAACAACAGAGGCGGTGGGGGGCGGGAGGAAGAGAGGATCATACAAGAGGCTTTTATGGGCCAGTCCTGCAAGTAGAATCCATCGCTTCTGCCCGAATTCCACTGGCACAAACTCAGGCGTGTGACTTGACCTCACTGCAGGCAGGGCAAGACTGGGAAATCAGCTGGGTGGCAAGGGGGAAAGAAAAGTAGATTTGGTGAGCTGCCAGCCAGTCTCCGCCACAGGTGGGCAGAGGAGTGAGAGTTCAGGATGAACAAAGCCCAGCGGGAAAGTGACTTAGAGTGACCAACGTGGATAGATTCTGACCTGTGGATGTCTAGTTGTTTTTAATAAGTTAACTCTTAGAATCATAACAGATACCTTGGCCATGCCTCCAAAGCCTTTTCTTGTTTGCAGTAGATGATGGATGTCTAGAAAACACCCCCGACACAGCAGAGTTCAGTCGAGAATTCCAGCTGCACCAGCATCTCTTTGATCCAGAACATGACTATCCAGGCTTGGGCAAGTGGGTAAGTCTGCTCTTAATGACTCGTAGATTTTACACTCTGGTACTGATGGTGGAGATGAGCAACAAGGGTGGGGTGAGAGAAGAAAAAATGTTTAGAAGCTGATTTTTTAGAAATCTCTGGTTGAGAGGAACTTTAATTAATTACCAAACCACATGCACGTCTAGGATGCAATATACCAACCCATCCCGAGTTGGTGCTCTGGAACCTTCTCGTCAGCTGTGGTCTTCAAAGGCTTCCTCTTCTCTGGTCTCCACAGCCTGTGTAAGTCTTGCCCATGTTTCACAAAGCACATATAGGAAGTATATGGGGTTTTTAGTTGTTGTTGTTGTTGTAAAAAAAGAAAAACTGAGAAAATTTGCCAATTATCTCTAGACCGAGGGAGATGATCTCTGCAGGACCAAGGGAAAATGATGCCAGAAGCTTAGACACAGACATCTGTTCTATGGAAAGAGAAGGAAAGTTCCAAAATGTGTACCAGTGAACTTGCTGTCAGTACCAGGCAAGACTATAACTGTCCATTAAGGATATTGTAAGCGTTTGGAAGGAGAAATCATCACCGTTTGGCATATGTTTGTTGAAAACAAGTTTTGTCAATCTACTGCCAACGTTACTCATTTACTTGCCAGCTTGATGAGGGAAATGAAGTGAACGTGGTGCATTTGGGCTTCCACAAAGTACTTGATGAGATCTTTCATGATCTCCTACTGAAAGAGGTGGAGAGAGACAGACTCATCAGGAGAACATCACCGGAAGGGAGCTTGTTAAAGAGTCCATCCGTGTCCATAGGGAGAGAGATTCCATATGGTGTCCTGCATTACAATACTAAATATGAAATTGTAGTAAAATATTTTGGATAAAAAATATTGAACAGGTATTTGTCAGATTCTCAAAGGATGAGACAAAGTTGGAAGGAAGAGCACTGAAGGACAGAGTCGGGATTCAAGAAGATCTCAACAGGCTGGAACAATGAGTCAAACGAGATCACAGTTGAATGGGGATGGAGCTATGTTCCTGTGGTTGGGCCTGTGCAATCAAATGCTGAGAAAAGTGGAAAAATCCTAAGGAGTGTTACTTCGTGGATAAGTAGGTGGTCAGTACATCTGTGGAGTGAGTGAACGAGCAGATATTCCTGCCTAAGCACTTCTAGAGCTACCGGTCCCTGCTCAGCTCAATGCTGGCAGCTGACCTTGCTTCCTTCATTGCTGCGACTATCATAGTCTTAGGACTAAGCTCCCTCCCTTCCTTTCACACCATTTTAGAGAGAGCTGCCTCTCCTCAGTAATGACCACTTTCATTTTTCCATTATCTTGCTTTTGCATTGCATTGACTTGCTTCCCTCTACCCTCACCATATACACATTTCCCATCTTAAAACAACAAAGCAATTTTACTTTTGCTTTCTCCAATATGCAGTAATTCTTTTTTTTTAAATTTTCTTAATGTTTATTTATTTTTGAGAGAGAGAGAGAGAGAGAGAGAAAACACAAGTGGGGGAGGGGCAGAGAGAGAGGGAGACACAGAATCTGAAGCAGGCTCCAGGCTCTGAGCTGTCAGCACATAGCCTGATGCAGAGCTCAAACCTACAAACTGCAAGATCCTGACCTGGGCTGAAGTCGGATGCATAACCAACTGAGCCACCCGGGCACCCCTCCAATATGCAATAATTCTATTTCTCTTCTTTTTCACAAGCAGTTTGGTTAGGGAGAGTTGGTTCATGGAGTCATTCTTAAGCCTACTAGTAGAATTTAAACATGTCTAATTACAGAGGTAGACATCTATCGGTTCTTGAATAGGAGACTGAAATCATGAAGGTGTTCTATAAAAGAACTTATTTCTGGTGGCCTATGGAAAGATGAAAGAGAGAAAGAATAGACTAAATGAAATTTAAAAAATGTAAGGGAGTAATTCCAGTTATGAAGGCCATGAACATAGTAAATTTGAATGAACCTCATTAACATGATGAGAATCTAAGCCATTTCGAAGGCAGATGGGGAGCTGATTAGAACTGGTATATGGCATAAATATAGTATGAGGAGGAAAGGAAAGCTATGTCACATTTATGTGAAATGGATGGCACAAACTTTTCTTCTGATGGAAATTTTTAAAGAAAGGAATAAAGAAGAGAGGGAGGGAGGAGGGAAAGAGGGCAGGAGATTACAGAGGAGCCCTGGGAAAGAATCCACAGGAGATGGGCAAATCCACAGAAGCAAGGGCCAGTTTCAGCAAAGAACAAGAGAAAGATGCTGAGCCTGCTTTGTTCCAGATGCTGTGCCAGGTGCCTGATCTATAATAGTCTTCAAGACACGGTGCTGGGCTTCAATGAGCTTTACCGCCTTTTGGTTGTGAAGAAATGCGTGAAAACACAATGAACTCAATGTAGCGCTGTCCAGCTTCATGTTCTAGCTATACTGTGGTCACTAGGAGGTACAATTACTGACACAGAGGGAAGATAAGGACAGATAAAGAATATCCAAGATGGAGGGCTTACGCAACCAATTGCGCAATTGCCAGCGAGGACGTTGAAGGCAGCATTGAAATCTCAGGTGAGAGGTTCCCCCGAAGAACTGGTGGGCTGGAAATGAGCAAAAGGAAGCAAGAGCAAGACTGGGAAAAGTGTGAGTGAGGGCAGAGAGCCCTTGTGAGGAAGCAGGAGAGATGGAAACTTCTCTCCTGCCAACTTTCCTTGCCTCTTCTTGAAAGCCTGGATAGATTACTATTACATATCAATGACCAGGAACAATGTTTACACACCTTTTATCATCTCTGTAATTATGTTTATTTAAACCTAAGTTTCTCTCATTTATTTTCTCAGTACCACCTGGCAGCAAACATGATTTGCTTGATCTTCACATGGTAGTAGGAATCGAGCACAGTAGTCTTCCCTTATCCCAGGGGGATGGAATGATGGTCTCAAGCTTGTCCTAAGCTCACCCGGATTTTAAGTTAAACTAATTACCTTAAACAAGAGCACTGCACACAAGACTGTGATTCCTTATATGTTAGTGATGTTTGTCTGTCTTTGACATTGGCTGGAGCTCAGCTGGGTCTTTAGCAATGATTCATATATTATACATATCAGTGTCTGTCTTGTTTCCTGCATTACTTTCTCTTTGTTAATGCATCAAGAGACATTTGTTAAACACACATCACATGCCTTCCAGGCCCTGTGTTGGGTGATGGGAATGGAGATGAAGACTAATAATTGTATTTATCATATGGTAGTAAATAGTAATATTTATTGAGCACATACTGTGTGCATGACACTGTGCTAAATGCTTTATGTGAATTATCTTACTCAATCACTCCCAGTTTACAGATGAGAAAATACAGGCGTAGGGGGTATGAGTAGCCTGCCCAACACCACAGAGCTGCTTATCAACAGAGCTAGGATTTGAACTAGATAATCTGACTCCAGGAGTTCTTTAAAAACTGGTAGATTTCTTATCTTTTCATGGCTCATGGCTCATCATGTGTCCTGTACTGTGGTCCCATTGCATCCCATCTAGGGCTGGCTGTCTTTCGGACAGTGTGTGTGCCCCCAGTGTGGAGTGGCTATACCCAAAGGCTGGCTACTGTGGGTGTCAGTCACCCCCTCCTTCACACGGTAACTACTGACTGCTACTCAGGAAAAAGTTCTCTCGAAAAGCAAATGTTTCTCCTTTCCAAAGTCTTTTCATATCTTTTCATCAGCCCCCGCTGGGGTGATTAGGGTCTCTTTCTTCCATGGAACCCTCGGATCATCAATGGCCAGATCCGGTGCCATGAGAGAAATGAGCAGCAAGGACTTTCTCTGCCTTGCCTTGTGGACCTCAACACAGCTGAAGAGTCGAATGCTCTTCACTTTGGGTTTGTCTCATGTTTCCATGTGATTAGGCTTGAATTCTGCCTATGTTCCCTTTAGTGTTTCACATCAGGAGGCACATGATGCCACTCTGTCCCTGAATTGGTGGTGACTTGTTCTAAGTGATGCCTACCGGGTTTCTCAAGTGAAAAATTACTGTTTTTTCCCCTTTGACGTTAATAATCTGTGGGGAGGTACTTGGCAACTGTATAAATATTCTGTCCCCATTAAACTTTCAACCAACAGTTTTAGTCTTTATCGATGATACTCACCAGAATCAGTTTTAACCATGGTACTTGTAAAATAGTGATTTTTAAACTCTATTACTCATTCTGCATTTACTCACTGGCACTTTATTTCTAAGCAACAGTCTCCCCTTTTATTCATTTATCTATTTAAAAATCTGTTTATTTACTATCAGTATGGATTTGTGGATTCCTGTTATTATTTATTTTGGTGTTCACTCTGTCCTAGATATAGCCAGTGGGCGTCTCCAAGTTAGCTTCTTGTTCCCTTTGACATGTCTCATCACTTCTTGAGCACGCTCTTGCTTTATGGCACAATTGGATGTTCCAACTCCATTGATCCTTAAACTTTCCCTGCCCTAGCCCTGGATTCAGACATCCTCCAAGAAGTTTTCCCTGGTTCCATTTAGGAATGGAATTTGAAACCGAGATCTGGGCGGTTGTCCAAAATCTTGATGGCACAATGGAAAGCCCTTTTTGTGAACTCAAACCTGCTACTCACATGGAAAACAGGCTCACTGCTCCCCCATCCCTACCCCATCTACAAGGAATGGGTATCAGGAGAGGGGGCTCTTTTCTTCTCATTCTTTTTGTATACTTCTTTTCCCCACACTCACACTGTACCTGCCAGCCCTTGCCTTCATATCCATACGTTAATAGCTGGGCTAGTCGGGAATGCCCCACCCACTTTCATGCAGGGATGGGAAAATATCATCCGGCTAATTCTAACCCTGGCTCTTAGGGAAACCCAGGGACTGTCTCTGAGAGGAAAACTTACTAGACCTTTCACATTTCTTTTTGAATGAAGGCTCTTATTGGTATAATCTGCCCCGACAACCTTCTGAAGGAGATGAACCGAATCGATGCTGCCTTGACCCTGTGGGTGGCGCCATAGAAGTCTACCATCCACCGTTGACTGGCTGCCCCACACCCTCGTTCCCCTTGCGCTTCTGCCCACACAGGCAGCTGAACCTGACGATACACATGAAGAGCTTCTATCCTGGCCCCCTAGCCCCCAGCCCCCTTCCCCAGCCTTGGCACAAACTCCCAGATGTTCTCTGTGCAACAGGAGTTGTTAGCATCCACAGAAATGCAACTCCGGAGGACAAGAAGGAGCCTCACGGTGATGTGCTCATTCTTTGAGTCCATGATCTGCACATCTGCCTTTTCTCCCTTCTAATGTTAGATTGACCAGTTCCCCAAGTGAGCAGGAGACCGAGGCTGTGGCCAGTACTGGCCTATTGGGTGCTCTAGATCCTTCACTCCCTGGCGCAGCCTCCTGCATAGTTGAGGTTGGGCAAGAGATCCACATTGTAAATTGTGGGTGGGGTAGATTTTAATGAACATGAAAATGATGAAGCTCATTCTTGGCATTTGTCCTTTGCATTTCCAAATCTACCATTAAAAAAAATCTCTATATCCAAACAGTTCAGAGGATACAAGTGTTGTATAAACTTGTTCCTTAACAGAACTCTGTCATCTCTTTAAAAAAAAAAAAGCAGTCTATTTTATTTAGAGTAAGATGAAATCATCTCTTTTATACATTATTTCCCTTTGAATTAAAAATATCAAAGAAAAACAACAATAACAACAAACACAAATAAGTCCTCCTAACGTCCCTTCTCCCATCAGATTAAGTGTTCAGATTAAGTGTTCTGCCTTTTATAATCTCAGTAGGGAAACCTGTGGAACTTGTGTCTGTTATTCTAGAGCTCATTTAAATCCACTATGTGTTTGAAATACAGCAATATGTGGAAACACTTATACAAACTGTGGTAACAGAGCCCGGTTTTTTCTTCCCCCAACATAGCTTTCCTTCTGCCAAGAAGTTTTTTGGCAGTTTTTAAAAGGTTCACTCTATTAAAAATGTTATAGACCAAATGGTTTTCCGATTGTCTTGACTGGGGGCACTGACTTAAGCCACAGGAGGATTGTTATTAATAGTCAGACACTCCTCTAGAGAACAGTTTATGTGTACAGCTCATAAAAAGGGAGTTGGATACAAAAGTAAAATGAGATAAAACTGTTTGTTTTAAACAAAGGCTGTTCAAAGTGAGGAGCTGAGTTTCCAGTGCCTCTTGTGTTTTAGAATGTCGTATTTTCCTGTTTATGTGATTGTTGGTGACACTGGTGCGCCTCAGGGCATTGCAGAGAACTTTATTAAAAGCTGCACAACCACCAGTTTTTCTCTTGTGGTCTATCTTTCTGACACGACATTCCTTTCATCTCACTTTGTTTCCAAAATATGCGTGTGCAAATATCCAGGGGGACACACCAAGTATTGCTTCTAAAATAGACGTTCACCAAATTTGATCCATAACTTCTGCATTCATGTTTTCTTTTCTCCCCATTCTAGAACAAGAAACTCCTTTATGAGAAGATGAAGGGAGGACAGACACGAAAGCGGAGGGTAATGTGTGGCTGGCTGAGCTGTTGGTGGGATGCCTGGAGCTTTTGGAGTGTGACCCCTCAGTTGTCCGAAAGTAGCAGAAAGCTTTCACGAGCCATCCTGGGAGGGTGGGAACTGGGGTCCCATGGAACGAGGGCCACGCCCTTGGCTTCTGGGATGGCTTCCTCACTACTTGGCATATGGTTTTGAGTGGAGCGCTGTTGTGTGGTGATCCCACCACCTCCACTGCATTCGAGAAATGTGTGTAGCATCCCTCCCATGGGTGTGGGAATTCAAGGAGCACGTGAGGGTGTCTTTCCTTAGAGGGGCTCTGGGGCGCCGGGGGCAGCTGTGCACACATCTGCACTGATTCTATAAAAACAAAAGACAGGAACAAGGAAGTGCTTGCTGAACTGCAAGTTCCAGGCAATAATTTTGAAGGAATGTAGGGGCAAAGGATGAGATGAACAACCCGCGTTCCTCCTACATAGCTTTTTCTTCACCTAGCCCAGCCCCCTTCCCCAGCCTTGGCACAAACTGATGTGAAACCCTCTCCATCTGTTACATTTGTTAGCTGACTGGTGTATTTGCTGCCGCTTCGTTATTTACCATCTCAGGGCTACCCATGGTGGGACATTGGTCTGGGTGTTGTGCATTGAGCTGCTATGGTTTTGCCTCTTGTAAAGCTGAATGTCAAGTCTGCTTTGGGTTTCCAATGCATTTAATGGCACAGAGACTGAATAAGTGATCAGTGACTATTCTGACAACCCATCGGTGCCCTAGTGGACAGAAGTGCCTGGCCACCTCCACCTTTCCTCCTCTGATCAGGTGGAGGAAAAGGTTAAAGTCCTGTGATTACATAGCAAAGTGCCACGTAGTAACCACGTTAGTTAAATATACAAACCAAACCATATACCCAAGGCCACTATTTCTTAAGAACTGCAAGTGCCTGGATCCTGGCAAAGTTTGGGAATCTGGACAGTGGTAGTTGTGGCCATTCTGCATGGTTTTGCCAAATTCAGTCAGAGTGCTTGAGGAGTTGTAGATTTTCTGGAGGCACCATTAATTCACGCAACAGAAAGTTCCAAGCCCCTGTGCTGCCTGACACTATACAGATGACACGTGGCCAGTTTTCTGTTTGAGAAGCAAAGTTGTCTGGAAACAGATCTTCTTTGTGAGAGTTAACAGGGCTATTAGGGGTTTTCCTTGGGTGAGTATAGTTTCCAATGGCAAATGGTGACAGGGAGGGTCTGAAGGGTGTAATGTGGTCTTGAGAGAACATCAAGAAATTCTATTTCAGGATCTCAGAATACACATAATTCACCAGTAAGATGGCTTGAGTATCTCCCCATGGCACAACAAGAACATTTCCAAATAAGACCAATGACTGACACAAAATGAAAAACTTAGCACGAAGCTTTCATTGTCTCTACTTCCTGGCTCACCATTCCTTCTGCCCTGACTCGGCTAATGACTGTGGGTCAGGATTTAGGTTATTTTTCCATGAGACCAGTGATTACCAAAACTCAGAATTCTGGCTAGGACACATGTTGTAAAGGATCGTACTTTGGCCTTAACTTCCTCCACATAGGAAAGGCCTAGAATTTATGAAAATAAGGGTCATTTTGACCCAGTCGTATCAGGTTCTTCCTGTTCTCAGACATCTACAAAAACCCATGGTCATGCCATAAATCCTGGCCCTCTAGGGACTCAGGGGGAAACAGAACTTGCTTCCCCTGCCATCAGGTCTCAGGTGATGCTCCCACTGAATGAAGACTTTAATCACCTCTTCAAGTGCACCCATCACCAAGGCTTTCTCCAACGAAGCTCAGTATCTGTTGTGGGTTTCTAGAGGCTCTCAATGGTTCTTCCAGTTATGAAATGGAAAAAAAAAAAGTTCTCTCTGTAACCTAGCCAGTCTCTCTCATCCAGGAGAGAAGATACATACATAAGTGCCTTGAGTTCCTCAGAGGATAATTAAAATCAAGTATCATTATCATTCTTCCTCTTAAGTATAGGATTCAGTACTAATGAACAGTTATCAAAAAAGTTCAAGTGACTGCTCCTTTTGCTTCCTCACTAATTTACTTCCCCTTCCCCCCGAGTATTTGTCATTTTCTGGGTCTGGGCAAAAGGACTTGCTCCTGTGAAGTCCCTTTACCCGGAGGGATTCTCCCCAAAGTTACAACAGACCCCCAAGTGGTTTTATGTAACTTTATGTATCTGCCCAAAATAATTGAATTCCACTTGCTTCATGAATCGAAAGTCAATCCCCTTTAAATGATCACCTTTGCCCACCTTACCTATTAAGATGGATCTTTTTTAATATCTGAGCTTTACTATTTATCTTATTTAAAGAGCTTATCAGTCTTTTATTCCCATATTTGATAAATATGAAAATCTCATATCCTTTTTAAATGTCTTAGAATTTTCAGAGTAAATATTGTTACTACAAAACAATAAAGATATTTATGGTATTGAGTACACTTTTTCAGTTCACACTTGCATCACCTATCTGGAAATTTTAATATGACTCTCTGGAGTAGGCCAGGCCATTCTAGTTGACAATCTCGGATATAGAAAGTATTTTAGTTATTTTAAACATTTTAAAGATGCCTTCCCAGCAAAGTACTATGTTTTCGTGACATGCCACTTTTCAGATACGAGGATGTTGCACGCTTTGTAATTCTCAGTTTGTAATGCATTTTTGCTGGATGCTTTGGGCCTTTTCATGAGTCATGCATTTAGCTGTCAGAATGTGGAAGGACATTTACAAACTCTCTTTCGGAGAATGACCTGCTCACCCTTTCAAAAGAGCCAAGGCAGACAATGTCCCATTGTCAAGAGAGACCCACCTCTCCATTCATTCATGGGGACTTAGGTTGGAGGATTATTTGTAGCTACAGCTTCTTGCTTATATTTTTGTTCAGTTATTGGAAGGTGACTTCAATAAACAAATGTCTTCCAAAACTTTTGAAATTTTTTCTGCTTGCTAAATACTATGTTGTAAAGCTCCAGTTACTAGTTCAAATCCAAACCTCAAAAAGTGGATATGTATTAGAGAAGGAATGGAAAAACCTTGACTCATTCAGAATAGCAACAGATGAAAGATTTCAAAGTCTTGAGTCCAAAATGAAGGCACCTTGTGTATAGCTTACTTCTTTTCTTCTTTAGCTTTTTTTTTAATTAACTTTCTTTTTTTTATGTCTTTATTTTATTTTGAGAGACAGAGACAGAGAGCGGCGAGCGGGGGAGGGGCAGAAAGCGCGAAAGACACAGAACCTGAAGACCTGAAGCAGGCTCCAGGCTCTGAGCTGTCAGCACAGAGCCCAATGCAGGGCTCAAACCCACGGACTGTCAGATCATGACCTGAGCCGAAGTCGGACGCTTAACCGACTGTGCCACCCAGACGCCCCCCTTCTTTAGCTTTTGAACTTGATTGAGGGAAGGTAGAAATGATTGCTAGGGTCACTGATGAATCCTCTTTAGGTAGAATACCAGCATGGAAGAATCAATACAGCAACAGGATGCCCAGTGACCTGTCTACAGATGCTAATTCCTACTTGGTCCTGATCTGTCGCCTTCTTTAGAACGTTCTTATAAAATAATTTAATGTATTTCACATTCTCTCTCCAACTAAATAAGGCCACAGGATAAGAATTTTATTTCATATGAGGCTTGGTATCTAAGTTAGGAGTGAGAACTTGTTAGCTGATTCACTCCAAAGCTTTGTGCCAAAGAACTCTGTGGTTGTGTGAAAGATACAATTAGAGACATCTGTCAGTCAGTGTTTCTCAGGCCACTGAGGTATTGAAGATGCGCTGGAGTAATCATTTGGTAGGTGGACTGTTACCTTGTTTTTAATCCAATAGGCCAGAAACAATTTTCACGCATGACTTTTCTTTTGTGAGATGTCTGTATCTGACGCTCAGATATAATACCAAACCCTATTTTTTTTTTCAGAGTATCAATCCATATCTACAAGGACAGAGACTGGACAACGTTGTCGCAAAGAAGTCGGTCCCCCATTTTTCAGATGAGGATAAGGACCCAGAGTAAAGTGAAGATGGTGGGTAGAAACCCACACCGCCCGTGAGGCCTCAGTACTGCTTATGTGCACGTGTTATTAGAGCCCCTGTGAATGGCATGTTTCTAATTTAGACTAGTATGGATGAAAAGCAGCTGTATTTTGATATTGTATTGTCCTTCGCACTGATAGCTCTGCTTTCTACTAAATTAGAATAAGAGCTTTTCTTCTTTTTGATGCGGATCTGCAACGGGCATTAAAATTAAGGTGTATATATCAACAACAGTAAAAAGCAAGACTGTGAATGAAATGTCCTCAGATTTCTTGCAATTTAAAATGGTGTTTTGGGCGGCACTGTTTTGGTCAAGTCTGTAAAGAGCTGGCATTTGATTTTGATTATGTAGTTCACCCAGCCCTTGGGCATTGTTACACATCAATAAAGAAGATTGTATTCTAGCGGAGGAGCGGACACATTTCACTTGGCTACATCTTAATAAATGTGTATGCAAGCATTGGTGTGTGAAGATTTCTTATTTAGATTGTTATAAAAAATTTTTTGCTTGCTAGAACAAACTCACAACACGATCTTATTTGATCTTAACACTAATACTGTGACGTAAGCGGGGGCTGGTATTATTATCCCCATTTTACAGATGGTGGGACTGAGAGACTCCTGGCTTCCACAAAAATCTAGAAGTGGAGCAAGCAGTACATGATGACTGAGGCCTTTGACTTTGAGTTACTGTGTTTATTCAGCAAATATTTTGGTTTCTAACACATGCCAGGCACAGGGCCAGCCTCTGTGGGTGCATCGGGGGCTCAGACTGACCCCACCCATTTCCTCAGGCAGCAGAATATACAATCCAGGTAGCAAAGGCATCTCTCTGTGAGCACAGAATAGGTTGGTCAGCGACACTCTGCTTTTAAAGTTTAGAGCTACAGAGGCAAGCATGTTCTCCTGCCTGTTTCTGAAAAGGTGTGCAATTTTCAGTCAGCTGAGTCCTCCCAAGTCAGGAAGTCAATTTAGTGGAAGGGTGGCAGGAATCAGTTCACTGCTGAGGTTATTTCCATGCTCTTTACAACTCTTCACGGTAAAGAAGACAACAATTTCAGGCTTTGATATCATTGGCCTCGATTTCCTGGTCAATAAAAGGGAGACAGCAGTGAGAAAGCACTCAGGGAGAAAGATCCTTCTTGGTTTTAATTTTAATGAGTGCACATTAAGTCTAAATGCCAGTGATTTATCTAATAGAAACAGCTTGACCATCTTAGTTAACACAGGAGTCTGTTATTATCACTTATAAAAATCAAGAAAGGTATTGGCACGTTTTTTCATAGCAGGAGGCACTTTTTCTAGAGGGCGTCAGCAGGCAGTTTCACAATGTTTCATCGCACGGTTTCAGCAGCACCCTCGCCACCTGATTCCACAAGATAGTTCCCTTGTGTTCTAGAGCCGTACAGAGCTGGGAGTTTTGTGGGCATCTAGTTACTTTTGTGTTTTGTGGGCATTTAGTTACTTTTCATTCCAGTTTTAACTCTCTTAGAAAAACCAAAGGATATCTCTTTTTCTGAGATTGGACAGAAGGAAGGGAAAATGGCTAAAAGCAGAAGTTTCGAGTTCTTGAGGAAGGAAGTGTAGGCAAAGCACGTGGAGATAAGGTCACTGTACCTGTGTTTGGCCTGTTTGCCCTGAGATGCATTCTCTGCTCTCCCCTGTTGTTCTCTGAATGGTGGACTGGGATCCCGAGGCTCTCTGGTCAGCTGACCTCTGCCTGTGTTTAATATGAGGTCACTGAGAGGAGAGTGGAAGGTGAGAGATGGCAGAAAACAAGGTAATTTGTTTTCTCTCCCAGTAGCTGCATCTTCCCTTAAGGGTCCATCTCCTGCTAGGGGAGCGTGGATCCAGTCATCTTGCCTCTTCCCCTCGTCCCTGCAGCACAAGGAGGCCATGGCCTCTGCCATATTATTCATCTCTGGGTTATTTCACCCACCCCAGTAGGGCTTCCTAGCTCTTCCATCACCCATGTAACCAATTTTCTATATTAAATTCCTTCTGTTTGAGGGTGCCTGGATGGCTCAGTTGGTTAGGTGTCCAACTTCAGCTCAGGTCATGATCTCCTGGTTCGCGGGTTCAAGCCCCGCGTCAGGCTCTGTGCTGACAGCCTGGAGCCTGGAGCCTGCTTCAGATTCTGTGTCTCCCTCTCTCTTTGTCCCTCCCCTGCTCACACTCTTTTTTCTCTCTCTCTCAAAACATAAACATTTAAACAAATAAAAATAAATGCCCTCTCTTTGAAATCTTTAGAGTGTTTTCTGTTTTCCTGATTGGACCTTGACTGATAGGATCATCCACCAGGGAATCAAGAATTAAGCACTGTGAGAAAAATGTAGAACAATGTGGGGAAAAGATAGCATGGTGCTTCTTGATCTTTAGTGTAAATATGATTCACTTGGGGGACACTGTTAAAATGCACACTCTGATGCAGTAGGTCCAGCGTAGGCCTCAGGTTTTGTTATTTCTCATAAGGTGATGCTGACACTGCTAGTCCATGAATAGCATCTGAGTAGCACAGAAATAGATTAGGAAAAGATGAATGGAAGTGGGAGAACTGCACTGACACCAACTTAACTTAGTCTGAATTTGTAAGGACCCTGTCAGCATTGTTTGGTAACCTTATCCAGCCACTCTCAGCACCTTGGGAGGAAAAGCAGAGAGCACAGAGACGGGAGTGAGCCTCACGGTAGAACATCAACAAGTCAAAGATCCTAAAACATGAGAGAAAGCAACACTGAGATGTCCCATTCAAGATCTGACCCTTTGTTATGGGTCGAGCCGAGACCAGAGATCTGAGAGGTCAGAAGAATGTAGGAAATGATGTGGACCAAAATAAAGTCAAGGAGTTGTCAGTTAGTGGGACGATGAGTTTGGATTCTTGACAAAGGAAAATTTTTAAGTGACAGTAAGTGATGTCTTAGTTGGGACAACTACAGAAATCAGTCAGAATTGAGTAGAGCTAAAGATCAATGGCCTAGGAGACCTAGGAAAACCGTGAGGTCAGGGAACAAAAGGCAGAATCATCAATATGGGAGGTAAAGTCTTCAAGTTAGAGGGGAAGGTCAGGGTACCAAGGTTCTATACAAAGTCAAAGCTGCACCACAAGCTTGTTGCGTGCAGGGTAAAACTGAAATCCAGGATATTCTGACACTAACTGGAATGCTATGTGCCTATGCATTTTTTTTTCTTCTTATGAAGTTCTAGATTCTCAAAGGGATCTGTGACCCTCAAAAGTTTAGAAATCATTGTTAAGAGTAGCAGAGTAAACCATGTTGGCAGTCACTAAGGAATATAAATGTTTGTTATGAAGCGTCCTTGAGAAAGAAAGAAGAGGACAGAAAAACTCCCATGTAGATTTCAAAAAGAGACCTATCTTTGTGGTCAACCATTATCAATAGCTTCTACACCAGTGGGTGAAAAACCAAGAGTTAATTCCTGATGGATCAATCAGGACAGCCACACCTGAACCCACTGGTCAATCAGATCAAAAAGAGATGGATATTATGTGCCTCCTGGTGTGATTAATAAGAAACAATGTCAAGGAAATATTCTTGCCAAAACAATCTAACCTGAGCCTCTAGATTTAATTCCCTGCCAACAGCACGCACAGGGAGGAGAAAAACATAGTAAACACCCTGCTGAGAAGCAATCACCACACTCTAGAAGGGGGGGAGACTACAGGACAAGTGACCTAGCAGTTTTCAATGAATAAATGGCAAATTTGAAAATAAGGAGGTGGGAACTGTTCAGTTTTTTAAAAAATATTTATTTATTTATATTGAGAGAGCATGCACACAGGGAAGGGGCAAAGAGAGAGGGAGACAGAGAATCCCAAGCAGGCTTTGTGCTGTCAGTGCAGAGCCCAACTCGGCACTCGAACTCATGAACAGTGAGATCATGACCTGAGCCAAAGTCAAAAGTTGGACATTTAACCGACTGAGCCACCCAGGTGCCCCACCATTATAGATTTTAAAAGACTTAAGAGACATAACAAACCAAATACAATGTGTCTTATTTGTATCCTGACTCAAACAAATCAAATTTAAAAAACATTGATTAGAGGATTGACTAATGACTGGCTGGATATTTGGTTTATTTAAGTGTTACGTGGTATTATGGCTATATTTTCTAAAAAGAGTTCTTATTTCTTACAGATAAATACTGAGTTATTTATAGATAAAGTGGGAAGATGTCTTGGAGTTCCTTTAAAATAATCCAGTGGTAGTGATGGTGGGAGGGGTATTGGGGGTATAGATCAATCAAGATTGGCCCTAAATTGATCATTGTTAAAGCTGGATCATGGGTACATGGGGATTCGTTGTACTTCTATCTCTACATTTGTGATTATTTGAAATTTTCTACACTACAACCACAATTAATGGTGTAAGAGTAGATTATGTATGGTAAACACTGACCTAGAAATAACAACATAGGACAAGGTATAATGCTTTACTGGATAAGGCTATGGAACAGGTGAGGAAGCAATAAGAAAGATAAATGAAGAAAATTTCCCTGGAGTACTGTGAAGGGACATAGCAGAGGATTCCACAGAAGAGAGAATCTGGTGATAGTGCTGATGATGGGTCAGAGTCCCTAGGAGGAGAAGGGATTCTCATAGAAAGAGAAAGGTGACTTGAAACAGTAAAGAAGGGGGACCTTCATAAGACTGATCGATGCAAAAAGGCTATTTCTTTCTGGGAGAGTCTGGGCTGTATCTACAGAAGAAACACACCAATTTTCCTGGGAGCTGGAAGAGTTATTAACTCACCTCTGGGGTCTGTTTTTCTGCAATGCTCCAGCCAAGGATCCTTGACAGCAGCAAGGTTGTTTATATTTCTCCCCGCCACCTATCCACAACACACACACACACACACACACACACAGAACTAAAGAAAACGAAAGAAAAAAGAATACTGACATACTGAGCACAGTGGCCAGAATGTGCTAGCACCATCAGCCATTACTCTTGATTGAACTCCTGCTGTGGGCACAGCCAGCTGGAGGCCCTGGGGACCAGTTACACAGCATGAGAAGGACACACAGCCCTAGCACTGGAGGCGTTTACATTGGGAACATTCTAGACAAGAATTTCCTCCATTCTTGCTGCTGGGAGAGAGTAGACTTTTTCTATTTACCCAGCTAGATACAAAAGACACCAGAACCATTCTTTCCTCCTCCCCCTTCCTTTGAAACCTTTCAGAGATACCAAGCTTCACTGAGAAATGTCACAGATAACAGCCATAGCCCGAGGCATGGGGCCCAGGACCAGAAGTCTCCAGTTCTGTATCTGCCACAGCATCACATAGTGATCACTAAGGTGCCACTGCCTTGGCCCAGGGGTACAAGGGAGCCAAGAGAACAGAAGTATTTATTTAAGACAGCTAATGTCAGGTAGATGGTCTGCTAGAGGAAGTCAGTCCTCCAGGGAGGACTATGGGGCAGATGCAAGAACCCTCAGGGGGTGGTGGGTGAGGGAAGGGTGTAGTTAACCATTATACTTACTACTTGGCTAGTGGGCATGCACAGAAAAGAAAGAGAAAAAAAAGTAGGAGGTTGGGTTAAAAATGGGTGAGAAGCACTGTTCCTGGCGGTTCTTTATTAAATGACTTGTAGAAAATACCGATGTAGTTATGAGTGTGCATGGAGAGAAGCACCACCAAGAGATGGGAAGGTGGCAGCAATAAAGCTAAACCAATGAAGCCAATGCAGTGTGCAAAGGTCCTCATTTTGGGCGTGGCGTTGCGAGTCAGACGGAGTGGTAAATAAAGACGGTGGAGGCCAAGATTGCCGAGCTGGGGTAGGTTTGGGCAGGATGTTGTAGGAGCTCCTGTTCAAAGCCTACTTAATTCCACATCTGTGAAAGCCCCCATTTCTAGACCCAATGATCTCATTATTACCACAAAATTAAAACAAAATGAAACACAATAGTTACTGCTTTTTCTCTGACACCCAAGAACTGCACCTGTTTAGTGAAATCTCACCTGGAGCCCTTTTCTAGTGATGATGCTGGGGGTCAGCAGGCATGTACTTTGAGGAGGGAAAGACTATCCATGAGAGCATCCAAATGGCAAGGAGCACCTGGTGGGCTGCTGGGTTCGTCCTCTCTGTGCAATCAACATAAATACATGTCTTTTATGTTTTCAATAATTATTCAAGTACATACCTGGCAGGTGGTCCAGAATCTCCTTCCTTAGGGCCTCTCCAAACAGTTGTCTAAGAACCCCAGGAAACATCATCAGTCTGGACGGGGGGGAGCAAGGATTGCTTCAGCACCGTCAGTCACTGCGGGCATTTTTTTTTTTAATGTTTATTTTTGAGAGTGAGAGCGAGAGCGAGAGAGCACAAGAGGGAGAGGGGCAGAGATAGAGGGAGACACAGAATCTGAAGCAGGCTCCAGGCTTTGAGCTGTCAGCACAGAGCCCGACACAGGGCTTGAACTCACAAACTGCAAGATCATGATCTTAGCTGGAGTTGGATGCCTAACCAACTGAGCCACCCAGGCACCGCTATTCTCAATGTGATTTATAAGTGGCTCTTAAATCTATACATTCCATCAGGCTTAAGTCTGGGAGAATATGATCTCCAATGTAATGGGAAGATATTCTTCCCAGCAATCTTCACTTAGATACACAGTGGGGTCAGAGGTCATTCTTTCCCCCAAAACATGTAGTGCTGACTCTCATCACTCTCCTCTATGATATGAGACCTCACACACACTTCTAGTCTTTGTAACGGGGCATAGTAAGAGTTACATTATATATGCAGAGCAAGTTTTATATATGTGGTTCATTTAATCCTCTCTCCACATTTTTTCCATGAAGCAATTGAAGCTAAGAGGTTACATGACTTAACCAAGACTCCACAAGTAGTAAGTGGCAGAATTGGAACTTGAGGTCAGACCTCCTGGACACTCTTCCCCCTATACACACTGCTACTTGATACTCATTTGCTTGTTATGCATCTGCCTCAGTCTACTGGATTATAAACTCTTTGAGACCATGGATTGTGCTTCATTTTCCTTTCTATCCTGGTACTCTGCTTAAGGCCTGATGAAGCCAATACCTTCTGAATGAATGAACTTTGTGGGATGTCTTAAAGAAGTCATAAAAACATATGGGAAAGGAAGCAAAAATAATATAAAAACAGGGAGGGGACAAAACGTAAGAGACTCAAATATGGAGAACAAACAGAGGGTTGCTGGAGGGGTTGTGGGAGGGGGGATGGGCTAAATGGGTGAGGGGCTTTAAGGAATCTACTCCTGAAATCATTGTTGCACTATATGCTAACTAACTTGGATGTAAATTAATAAATAAATTATAAAAACAATAAAAAATAAAAACATAAAGAAGTCATAAAAGGTTGATTACCCAGACTATGTATAAAGAAGGAAGGTGGGTATTATTACCTCTTACTTGGGTAGGGTTGACAGATTGGCATTAAGTTGTATATATGATTCTCAAGTCCTTTTAACACCAGCCAGTAGAGCTTCTCCCCTCTTTCCTGAGTCACTGCCTAAATGGCAGCAGTTAAGAAATGTCAGGGCACAGAATTCTAGCCAAACACCTCAATTTGCTGCACTCCAGGGATAGCTGTGCATGACCTATTTATTAGAGAACTAGATCAGACCACTGTAGTGGTCCTGCTTACCTTGAGGGCAAATCTGTGGGCAGGCTTAGCATTGGGTTACATCACAGGCTTTTAGCTGCCAGTGAGCCCCTGACCATGGGTATATCCCGGAAGTATGTAGGCACACAGGGCATATGCTGCCTTTAACTCTATCAAGTGCTCTGGCAATAGCTTTGGGAATTAGAACGAAGTGACTTTGGGAAATGTTAGACAGTCAATGGGGAGCTTGCTTAGAGCCCATCTCACTGAATGAAGACGGCCCCAAGGTAGAGTCAGTGAGGGGATTCAGTTCCATCCCTCCTCCAAAAAACTTCTCAGGACATTCACGAGATCCACTGAAAGCCAGACGTATTTGAAGAGGCACATCGCTTGAAAAAGTAACATTCCCTGAAGCCTGGGGTTTTCCAGCAGCCTAAGCACGGCAAAATTTGAGGTGCTGGCTTTTTGCATTCTTAACTTCCTGTTTCTAAAGGAAAAGAGAGACTCTACCAAGACTTTGTGGCTGTCAGGCTCTTCTCTCCAAACAGTCTGGTGACTTCATTTTGGATGAATCAGAAACATATGGATCAAATTTCCTCCTAAAATATACTTCGGCTTGGCAATGAAAAGAAAATGTGTACAATATAGCAGATTTGGTGGCCACCAGCCCTGCAAGAAGGGGGTGGCCAAAATTATCATAACTATTTATTGAAAGAAAACGTGATTGCTAATGGACACAGAAGAAACCATGGCAAAAACCGGCAAGAGATTTGTGGATGGCGGATCTTGGCTTCTGAAGATTGTAAGCAAAGACAGGGTGTTTACAAAGATTCTAGTGGGAATGTGCTCTTGAATTTGGGCTTAGAAACATTGACTTAGAAGTCATAAGGAAAGATTCTCTTAGGAAAAGAGGTGCTACAGATCGGAATGAGACCTAAAAGCTCATCCTAACAGACTGAATGTTCTATTGTTTCATTAATTTAATACGGCACAAGAGCTTGTCAATTAGCGGAAACCAATGGAAACCAAAAATGTATACGCAGGAAACCTAAAAATGTTTGTAATAGTTCTTAGCAGAGGCAATTGAACACATGAAGTGTGAGCAACATTTTAATAAGCCAATTTGGCAATTATAGTGATTTATCCACAAGCAGAGCATCCTATGAATTTTTCAGTTTTTAACCTTACTTTCCTTGGTAGGACTCATCACAATACCGTTCATTTAATCATTCGTTTATTCTTTCACCAGTAACTTACCTATTCTAGATGCCAAATACTGAGCCGTGCTCTGGGATTTGGGGGTCTCATACAAAGATGTCCAAGACACAGACTCTTCCTTCATGTAGTCTGTAGCAAAATGCGTAAATAAATCTTTAGCTATCGGTATGCAACTTGTTATGTACTTTAGCAGACTAGTTAGGCACACAAACTTTGTGAATAGATTTGCATCTGACCTTGAGTTCCGCTGCTTACAAGTTGTGCGGCCTTGAGTAAGTTATTTCATCTCACTGAATTTTAGTTCTTTCATTTGACAACTGGAAAAAGGTAATACCCACTTCATCACATTGATGTGGGGGATAAATTCCCTGCAATACGGCGCCTGTATTAAACTTTGATTTACACGCCAAACTTGGAATTAGTCAGATTTCAGGGCAAGAAACAAATTCTTTGCTCTGGATATTCCAGATGAAAGTGAGTTAATACAAGGAATTGGGTGCTTACAAAATGATCTAAAGATGGGGTGGAGCAAGAGGCAGGGACCCACAGCTGGGCTTAACTGGTCTCCAACATAGCTGGGACTCATCAGAGATCAGGGGACGTTGGCTGATCACACTGCTAGGACTGACGTATGACACCCCAAAGCCATTGTCTTGACAAAACACTGAGTTTGTTTGCAGCTACTGTCTCTTATAGCAGAAACATCAGCAGAAAAATTGGTTTTCTCTTTTGCCTTCCATCTTCAAAATTTTGTGGGGGTATATTTATCTGGTGTTTTCTTGTGCTTCCAGAATCCTATTTGCCAGGGAATCAGCTTTCTAGCCTCTGTAACACAAAAAGGAACATAGAAATTGATGGAAGTAAATATTGTGTGCCAGCTGACCATGTCTAAGATTTAAAGTACTTACCACAGTGGTAACATATGACAAGATCTTCAATGTTAACTATGATTACGATAGATACACTAATCTAAACCAGCATTCATAAACTATTATTCTGACAAGTGAAGGTAGTCCATATCATATTTTCTTTCTCCACTTTGTCTAAAGCATATAATCAAGAAATTTATATTTTCCATAGCTGAAGCACAGGTAAATTGAATCCTCTGTCAAAGGTCTAGTCTCATTGTTCTGATCTCAGTTCACCAATGCATTTTGTTTTGTTTTGTTTTTTAATGTGTATTTATTTTTGAGAGACAGAGAGAGCCCTCATGTGAGTAGGAGAGGAGCAGTGAAAGAGGGAAACAGAGGGTTTGAAGCGGACTCTGCACTGACAGCACCGAGCCCAAAGCCGGGCTTGAACTCACATACTGCGAGATCATGACCTGAGCAGAAGTCGAACACTTAACCGACTGAGCCAGGTGCCCCACTAATACACCATTTGATAATAGCTCCAATGGAGAAAGTGTGGTAAAATGGTAGATGGTAGAATTTCAGAGATTACTCTCTTTTCAAATAAAAAAGAAACAAACAGCCTTATTTGATGCAATAAAGTATGTTCTAAAGAAAATGAGTAATTATAGCAAGGATATAAATAAAGCTCAAGTGTTATCAACAGTATTGACATGGGACCATTTTCCCCATCACATACAGTGGCATGAACAAAAAGATGAAGATGGAGTAGTTTTTAGTTTAGTTTTTTTTTCTTCAGGTTTTCACTATACTTTGGCTTTTTATTTTTGCTGCTTTTTGAACTGGGCTTTTAGCTGATTTGTCCTGTACAGCTTTTGGAAGCTTTCAGATTGGATGATGCTATTGTACAGAGTCTGATGGGGACTAATGCATCATATTTAGATGGCACCAGTTATTCAATAGGTCCCGTTACTTTGCAACTAGTCGATCATATCCCAGAGAACTCTGAGAAAGGTTGACATAAGAGAGAGGGGGGTTATTTTTATTGTAACAGCAGATGAACTTAGAGAGTGAAAGGGGCCAGTGGAAGGGCCAGAAAGACAATGGACAGATGTCCCAACAGCCTATTTCTTCCCACCCCCATCCCCAATAACACAGGAGAAATTTTTCCAAATCACTTTTTACATATGCCTTGACTGTTGATTCATCAAAGATGTCTTCAATGGATTCACAACTCAAACCATATTGCAGTGTTTTTTTAAATAAAGAAAAGGATTGAAAATGTAAATATAGTATTTCTTCTATTTTTACAAATGAATGCGTTCAATACAAAACACTGTCAGCAGCTAATACTATTTTTGTTAATATGCTCAGATCAACTGGCTACACAGGCAAAGCTGTAACGTTCCCAAATGAAATATGATCAAACGCTTTCACATGCAGTTTGCCTTCTTCCTCCAGTTCTTAGCAGAAAGAGCTTTTTTGGATACATTTTGTCAACACTGAACAGAGTAAACAGCTTTCTCAAGAGACAGGAGTGTTTTCCTTCTGATTCATTGTGGATGCCGACGAGAGTATTTCCTTTTAAGTTAAAGCATTTCACAGATTCTTTCTACTGAATCAATTTACATACTTTTATCACCACTATTTTTTTAATAAGTAACTTTTCTTACTGAAAATTCATTTCACTGTATCCCAACCTTTCTGTGATGCTTGGAGAAAAGAAGCAGAGTTCATTTAAAACACTCTTGTTTATGATGGATGAAACCACAAACTTTTTGTGATGTTAACCCGCTCAGAGAAAGAGAATCTGAACTTCAGAGTATTTTGTGTTTGGAGAGAAGGCACACCAAGGAGAATGGGCTCATTTCAATTCAATATATTATAGGAAGGAAAAGATCAAGGAAGAGCTGGTCTTAAAACTGTCAAAATATGAGAATTTGATGGGAAGAAAGAAGGAAAACAGAGCAGTTGGAAACGCAAAGATAAAAGAGTTGGATCCAGACATGTCTATGTAATTTCCCAGAAATGGAAACTGTACTGGCAATTTGGAAAGAGATATCGAGAAACAATATGCATTAAATGTTGAGTGTTTCTTGTAGCAATGAACTTGGAAGGCTCTTAGAACACATGGCATGATGGTCTCATGATTTCATCTACATATGGGCTTATGCTTGGTGACTGACAAAAGGAGAAACCAAGTTTCATAAGGAATTAAACACAGAAGAGGAAGCTAAGCACTATTTTAGAAAAAGATTCTGGGAAGCTTCTGGGTCACCAGAGAAGTATTAACTAACTCAGCCTATTAAATACACATGGGATAGAGTAAACAACTCTATCATATATGTGTCATTTCTTCTGTTTTCTTGATGGTCCAACAACTGACTTCTCTAAAGTTGGTTAGGTAGTTAGTTGGTGGTTGAGTTTAGGTGCAAATGGAATTCTTTCCACGACACCAGTGATTCCCAATCCTGGCTACTTGTCAGAATTATCTCAAGGGCTTTGTAAAAATACAGATTCTTGGGCCCAAGTCCAGGAAATTCTGGTTCAGTAGTCTAGAGCAAGCACTGAGAATCAAATATTTCTTAATTTCTTTCAGAGACTCTGATACATGGTCCTCTGGCGGGAAACAATGGCCACAACTGCAAGAAGGTAGCTCGAGAACCGGTAAAGATAAGGGGCTAGGAGAGAATGGGGTGGAACAGAGGAACAGAAGAAACTCTGCTGCCCTGGGACCAGCGTGTAAAACGACACCAGCCACAACAAGTCTCTGAAAATCCTCCCAGATCTGAAAAACTGCTTTGGCATCACCTGCATTTATTTCTAAGGCCCAGACCTTCCTAACCAGCCCACCCCCTCCTAGATGGCTATGAGAGACTCCTGTGGTTTGAAGCTGTGCTTTTTCAGAAGCCACAACAACCATGATAAAATGCCGCTACTGCACCATGTATCCTCCAAGAAGAATTATGATGAGATATTTAGGTCTCCATCAATAAATAATAATAATAAAAAAGAGGCATTTGGAACTATGGGTGCCCTGAATATGGACTAGGCTAGTTATGTGACACTATTTCAAAAAAAAAGTATGCAATCAAATCAGTGGGAAAAATGTGCATCAATCCTGGCCACATACACAAATGGTCTTTCTTTTAATTCAATATCGCCTTTGTCTTTTGTGCTCTTTTTCACCAGGCTGAGAAAACGAAAATATCTGTCTACCACAAGTCTTTAAGATCTCTGGGAAGCACAAGGGGAACAGTGCATTATTAATTTCTCACAAAACTTTATCAGGGTATTGTTTTAGCAGAGTGGATACTATCTTATTTGGCAGGCCATGAATCTTACCTCTCTGGGGTCTTTGGAATGTGGTCTCATGATTGGTTTTACAAGAGAAGTTACTAGGGATGTGATAGAAGTTCCAAGAGCGAGTCTGTGCCGTGATTGCTCGCTGTTCCTTGATGGGTGGGGCACGCACAGAGCCCAGGGCTGTGTTCTCTGGTTCCGCAACAAAACTAAAGACAGTGGTTCTTCTGGAAGACTCAGATCCGGAGCCCCGCTATGGTCTTTTTCCCAGAGAGTTCCAGTCCAAGTGTGGAAATATGAAGCAGGGACAAGGAAAGTGGGAGGTAGAGCAAGGCTTGTAACATGAAGGAAAGTGATACCCAATTCTGCATTTTTATCTATTCACCCAACAAATGTTTGTGAATATCTGCTCTATTCCAAGCCCTATGCTAGAGTCCAGGGGGCACAGTGCACCAGACAGAGATGGCTCCGGCCCCACAGTACTTGCTGGCATGTGGGGGATACAGGCGAACACAAAGCCAACTAAAAAACCGAATCATTTCAAAGTTTTGTAAGAGCTAGGGAGAAAGGGTTTTAGGCAAGGGAGGGGCATGATCTCGTATGTGACTTAATAAGTTTCGCTCAGGGGCGCCTGGGGGCTCAGTCGGTCAGCGGTCCGATTCTTGGTTTCAGCTCAGGTCATGACCTCGTGGTTTGTGAGTCTGAGCCCCACATAGAACTATGAGCCTGCTTGGGATTCTCTATCTCTCCCTTTCTCTCTGCCCCACCCCTGCTCATGTTCACACACTGTCTCTCAAAATAAATAAAGAAAAAAGTTTAGTCCAGCTGCTGTGTGCCAACATCAGTGGTACTGAAGAGAGCAGTGAAGAGGCCACTGCAGCTGTCCAGATGAGAAATGACAGTGACCCGGCCTGGGAGGGCAGCAATGAAGGGATGAGACCGATCGGGGGTACCTGAAGTGCCAACACCAGCAGCCACATCGTGGATGGACTCTAGCAGTTGGTCCTTTGGATGCAGCTCCCCCAGGTGATGGGATAAACAGAAGCCTGAAGGGGAAACAGTGAGGAGATTTGGAGCACTTTCATTATGATTCAACTCAGCCTCCTTTACTTTAAGCAAAATCCCTGCTTCCAGCTCCACTGACACCTACCAAATGAGCATCTTGTCTGTCAAGGGCACTGCACTAGACCCACGGAGAGCTCAGGGACGAGGAAAGAAATGGTGGCCAGCACTCACGCAGCCTACCTTCCCTGAAGAAGAAATATCAACACTACATGTAACTAAAATAAAGCAAAAATATGACAAGAATCATGGAAAATCCTGAAGGGTCTTGAAGTAAGAGGAAGGATTCAACAGGAAGCGAGGGGACAGGAGATTGCAAGTAGAGAGAGCAGGTGGAGCAAAGGCATGGGGGTGGGAATCTGGGGTCTGTGCTCAGGGACAAGGCTGTTTGGCTGAAGTGTTGGATTTGCAGAGAGTGAGGCTGAGGGGACACTGACTGCTCTGCCTCCGGTTCCCTTCACATCCTTTGCCGTGTTTGTGCAACTTTGTACCTGTATCAAACATTTATATCAAAAGCAAACTCTCACTTTGAAATTCTTCTTCTTAAGAAAAAATAAAATTTGTCCTGGCAGCAAGAGTCTTTCCCCTAGGTTGATAGCACAGAGCTCACATTGTAATAAGTGCTATCAAACCAGATGCTTAGGATGACAGAGCTAAAGCTTAGGTACCTAGTAAGAGAAGCTGCTGATTTCCAAAATAATTTGTCTTTCTTATTTGAAAGGGTTGATTCCTTCCCTTCCCTTATCCTGTCCTGCCTTCCTTCTCTCCCTCCCTTTCTTCTCTTCAAGGAATACTGGAGACATATCAAGGAGCTCAGGCTAACGTCCTGAAATTTTGGCTAGACAGGCTTTTTGAGGTTGCTGGTGCTGAGATGTGGCCACAGAGATTTGTCTAGGGGAAGTACATCCTATTCTGTCCACAGACATTCATGGATTGCTCTGGTTCGCAGAGTAGCTGCTGTAAGAATGGTTATGATTTATTTTCAGAAAGATATTTTCCTTTGGCTCTTTGACACTGTGACTAAGAACCAAGCTTTACAGTTTTTAAGAGCCTGCCCTGTGCTCAGCCCTGCACTTCTTTACAACCTGGTGGGCTTGTGGGCAGACAGCTGTGTGTATGACCCGAGAGATCCTGAGATCCCCTCCCCACTTAGATGGGTAGGGTGACCACTTATCAGGAAAGCCACACTGCATGTGAGAGATTCCTGGGAGATCATCAAGAAGCCAGTATCTAGGGTCACACTGCCATTTTGCCCAGTTTAATGTATGTCATTTTTATTTTTCTCTTTCTTGCCACACAGGTCAGTAACATAGAGTATAGGAACAAATGGTATAGACAAGGGTACCCGGTCTCTGGAAATGTTTCTCCCCTGCTGCCATGGCCTTCAACGTAGGGGGAAACACAGCTCAGGGCTCACCCTGGAGACTTCCTTTCACATTCTGGATGTGAGTATAAGGGAGTCTCTCTTACCGTTGGTTTCTTCCTTCTGTGTTCTTCTTTCCAAAGGCACATTTCTCTAGAGAGCATGTCCCAAATGCTGTATGTCTATGAAGCTCTTTACAAACATTAATAGACAAATGGTTAGTTTATATTAAGCACTCATGTATTGCTCTGATGTAAGCAGTGAGGAGCCCACGGTTTACATATTTTGTCTTTCTTTTAAAGAGGAATGAGAAATTATATTCCAGATGATCCAAACTTTTATGCTAGGGAAGGAAGAAGTAAGGAAGGAACCAAGATTTTAGAAAGATTTACAATTGGACCCTTTGTGAGGTAAGTGCAAATGGGCATACAGACTCATGTTGATCTGTAGAAGGGAAAGCAGGTCTTGAGTTTACTTTCTACCTTTAGTTTCATGCTTCTCTGCCCTGAGCAGACCCCGAAATACTGAACTTATTTATGAGTTCCTAATTTTTAAAAATATATTTATAGTGTCATTAATAACAATAATAATGGATATAAGCATTTGTACAAAAACCCAAGAAGACAGGCCATATCTGAGTTTTCAATGGCCACATGTTCAGAATTCTTTATAAATGAAGTCATGTGGAGTCCAAACTCATATTATATATATATCATATATATATATGTTTGTATTGTACATGATCAAATGCCTTGACAATATCAGCTATTGAATTATTTAAAACACTTGGCATTTGGTGTTTTTTTGTGTGTGTGGAGTAATCATGGTGTTTTAATATCAGTTCTAACACAATGTACAGTGAAGATTCTAAATACGTCATGTTCAATGTAGAAGGTAAGTGAAGGGGGCACAGGTATTCCCTGGCTATGAATTCCTCTTCTGCCTTGTAAAACTGTGTGCCTTGGAAACAGTTACACAACCCCACTGGACATCAGTTTCCTCACCTTTAAAAAAGGCAAATAATAATAGCAATCTCATAGGTTTAAAGTATTATTAGAGTATGTAGAGTATGTATGGGGTGTCTGGGTGACTCAGTTGGTTGAGCGTCGGACTTTGGCTTAGGTCGTGATCTTGCAGTTCTTGAGTTCAGGCCCCACATCAGGCTCTGCTGACAGCTTGGAGCCTGGAGACTGCTTCAGATTCTGTGTCTGCCTCTCTCTCTACCCCTTCCCTGCTGGTGCTTTGTCTCTCTCTCCGTCTCTTAAAAATAAACAAACATTAAAAATTTTTTTAAAATAAATAAATAAATAAATAAATAAGGGTATGTAAAGCCTAGTGTTTAGTACATTTTAAGTAGTTAATAAAAGCCAACTTTAAGACACACACACATATACTGTATATAGCTGGAAGGAAATTTATATATGTATACACATACCATATGCATGTGTGTGTTGTATATGGTAAGCAGTGATTACCTAAGGGTTGTGGGATTACAGGAGATTTTAATTTTCTTTGATTTTCTTCATTTTCCAAGTTTTCTAGGATGAGTTTATGAGATATTGACAATGTCATAACACCTTTTAAAGGATATAATACAGGACAAGTGATTTATTGGGACAGTTATGGAAAGAGCAAAACCACACATAAGCTTCCATGCCTTAAAAAAGAACAAAAAGTGAAAAGGTAAATCTTACAACATAGCTCCTGTTAAACAGCAGAGATCTCAAGGGATTAAAAGCTGAAAATGAGTAGAAGAAGCCCCAAAAGAAAAGAAGTAGCAGGGCTGCCAAAGACAGTGGGGGGTAAAGACCCAAAGATCCTCAGTTCAATAAGTACTTCCAGCAGATCCTCTCCGCGGCACGGGCGTTTTAAAATTGCCCCAGAATAAGCTTTTCTTGGAAAGTGTACCTAAAAAGATTTAGAAAATGAAGAACCACAGCCATACAGGCACTAAGGAAAAGCAGAGAATCAACAACTGATTAAAGTCCCATCTACTTTTTTTTCTACGAGTCAAGTTGCATTAAAGAGCTCAAAACAAATAGATGAAGGTGGGAGCCTCATTCCCAGCAGATTCTGTTATATTTGGGCACAGTGTGTGTGAATTTCTGTTGAGAAATCCATTTCTGTCTGCCTGTCTGTCTTCTTGCATTCCCACGTCTTTGCAGCAGCGAGTTTCAGCCTCTCTTGCTATGCCTTCAGGAATCTTCAGGTCTCTTTCTGAGGTTCTGCCACTGCAGTGAAAACATTCTGAGAACTCCAGCTTTTGGTTAAAGTGATACTTATGACGAAGGCAAAAGAGAGCCAGAAGGGTTTGCTGTTCTGCTTGTGCCCCTCTCTGGGGTATTTATACCATTTGCTTGCCTGTTTTACCAAAAATAGAAGTTACTGTGCCATTTACTGGAAGGGTATTATCCTTCCCCTCCCCTCCCATTCTCCCTTTCCTCCCCTCTCCTCCTCTCCTTTCTCTCTCCTCCCCTCCCCTCCCATCTCTTCTCCACTCCCTCTTTTCTTCCTCCCTCCCTGCATCCATTCCTTTATTTCCCACAGTCCTTCCTCCTTTCTCTCCCTCACCTGCCTTTGTTACTTTCTTCCTTTCTCCTATGCACGTACTCATTTAGTAACTTTATCAACTCCCTCTTATGCGGCATCCAATGTACTGTGAATATAAGTAAGGCGTGACCCCTGCTGATACTACATTTTCATTGTCAATTTGGCTCCCACAGTGGATACACTCTAGTATCCAGGCAGTCACTCCTGTTTATTAAGGGTCTGTTACGTGTCTGTCGCGTTCACGCAGCTTATTTTACTTAATTCCATCATCCACCCAGAGGTAGGTATTACCATTCCTATAACACAGATGATTGAATTTAGGCTCAGAGGTTTAAATATCTAACCCAGGGGCACTCAGTTCTTAGGAAGAGGAGTCAGAAATTCATTCTGATTTTTCTGTCTCCAAGTTCAGTGCTTTCTTTGCTGGGCCTCTATATTGACTATGAAGGACCAAAACATACTTTTATGTTTTTGCCTTTTTTATACTGCGCTGCACATGCAGTGGACACAATAAATACGTGTATGGAATTAGGTCCCAATTGTATTAAAATGGTCTGCATGATTTATTTATTTTTCATATGCTTGTATTTGGCAGCTTTGTTTAGAATTTTCACATGCACATGCATTGTTCATATACAGGAAACTGGTCCAGGTTTTATGCTTATGTTCAGAGAGCAAGGTGAATAACCGGAGGTCCACCCTGAGCCGAGTGAGACAGATCAGCAGACATTTAAACACCAGTAAGGATTTGTATGTGTTCTGAAAGCACACTTACCTTGATTGGAGCTGGTTACAGAGGACACAAAGGAGGGAAAAATCTTCAGTGCCCAAATAAGGATCAAAATTACTCTTGGCATCATAATAGAGAGGTCAGATTCTTTTTAATTTGGGGAAATTTTAAAAATTTCTAAAATGCAAAAAAAAAAGCAATCTGACAAATATTCATGTACCCATCACCCGGAAGTGAAAACTGTCAACATTTTCTTATATTGGTTTCAAGATTTTTTGAATGAAATTTAAAAAGCATTATAAAGTTGGAATCTCTTGTGCCGTCCAGCTCCAATCCAACCTCCTCTCTGACTCCACTCTGGTAGGCACCATCAAAGTCTGGTTTCCAATCCACTCTTTGTGCAGTTCCATGAACACACGTGTTTTCACGAACAATTCATACTATTGTCTTGTGTTTATTATAGAATATACACAGGGTGTCACACTTTTATAGCATTTTGAAACTTGCTTTCCTCCCCCAAGACATCACTATGTTTTTGAGCTCTTGTTGGAATATAGAAATCTAGTTCATTCTTTTAAGTAGCTGTATAGCATTTTTTATATTATGCCTTCTCCTACTTCTGTTGACGGATGCTAAGATTGTTACAAATGATACCGTGATAGAAGTGCTTATGCAATTCTAGTCCTCATAAATATGCTCAAGTTCTTGTAAAGTATTTACCCAGAAACAGAGTGGCTGAGTAGTATACTAGGGGCACGCTTAATTTTACCACATGTTGACAAATTACTCTCTGAAATGGTTGTACCAATTTATATTCTCACTGCCAGTGCATTTAAGTGCCTGCTTCTCCATACCTTTTTCAACACTGGTTATTGGCAGACTTAAAGCTTTGCCAGTCTGCTAGCCAAACAAGGGTATCTTCTTATTTCACTTTGCATTTCCCCAATTTACTAATATAATCTAGTGATTTTTAATGTTTATGGGTCATTCAGGTTTTGTCTTTTGTGAAGTGCCCAGTCATGTGCTTTGTCAATTCCTATTGGCTTATTTGTGGAGTTTTTTCTTATTAACTTATGAGAGAAATCCATTCTGGGAATCATCTAGCTGTGATGTGCCTACTGCAAACATCTTTTCTTTAACCATTGTCAAGTTTATCATCACATTTTTTTTTCTTTAGGAAGGGCAGACAAGACCAGTTCCAAATGGGTAAAGGGCTTTTTTTTTCTTTAATCCAATGCAAGATGCCATACATTGTTTCTGCAATTAGGTGAACAGTTTCTGTAGATTTGAGCAAAAACTCTCCTAAAAAGGCCTTCAAGGTTCTTCCCCAAATCTGAAGAGTAACCCCCTCTTAACATCTTGGGAGTTAGATGAAGACAAACACATGCTATATATCCAACAAGAGAAAACAAGAGTAATAGATTCTCCTTTAATAAACCAATAGCCGAGCAGGGTCTAGACTTCTCAAAAGAGCCTCACAGTAATTTGAAAGCAGTTTCTGCAAGTGACATTTATCATTTAGTGAACACTGTTTAGACATCTGAGATTTAAAATTTTAACCTTGACTACATGGAGTCCTTCTACATCTTCCCCCTCTTACTAAGAACAGGTTTCAATTATGTAATTATGGTTAAAGAGGCCTGAAGAGTTTTTACTCTTATGCCTGCCCCCTGATTGGATAATGGTTTGCAATGACTGGTTGAGAGCTGTGGAAACACAAATATGAGGCCAGAAGCTTGGCTATCTATATAAATATTTACAAATATGCTCGACTATAAACTCTGTGAGGTGAGGGCCCATGTTTACCGTATTCACGATGGATGGTTCGAACTCAGCATTCGGCTCAGTCGCTAATCCTAGTTAGTGGGCATGTGGTGAACATCCGCAGTTCACAGCCAGTTGTTAACTCCTAAGTCTATCTTAGACACTTTGTGTTCTATGAGCTTGGTGTAATCAGAGTGACCACTATAGATAAAAGTCCCCGCTCTCATGAAGCCTCCATTGTAGTGGCAGGCAGAGATGAGTGACAATGACGCAGTGAAATGGGATGGAGTTGTGGAATAGCAGGGTGGCTTGCCAGTGTTTCTGTGGTAGAGGCTGTGGTCTGAGAAGCCTTTTAAGGAGGGGGCATAGTGATATCAACACCATTTACTAGACAGAGAGAGAAACAGTCAGGGAGATAGACTGAGATGTATAAAACCAGTGTCAGGGCTCCAAAACAATGACTTTCATTTCGGAAGGTAAGTTCTGCCTATGTATTTTTATTTGGAACCCTTTATATGAGTATTGGAAAAAAAAGTGACTGAAACATCGATTTTAAATTAGAAGGAGCTAATGCATTTGTAAAATATGCTCCCTTGTCCTCCGGGAAATAGTTTACACCCTGAGAGAACAACTGGTCTCTACAAACTGGTGGTCGCCTTTGGCCAGACTGTTAATGACCTGAGCATTTTGTGTATTCCGAGTACCTGTATCTCCTGCAGCTCACCCCACCAGGATAAATCTTCAAGCCCCTTTGAATGTTCTCTTTCTGCAAGCAGCTACAAGCTATGGCTCATGGGATGATTTTACAAAAAAATTATTGGAAGCCTTTAAAGTGCAGCACTGAGCATGTGGGTAGAAGCTGCCGATTGTACAAACAAAACTTTGGGACAGTGAAGATTCTCCAGGTATTGATTTAATGCAGACTACCTTCTTGTTTCATTTATTTGAAAAACTGGTTTCCAGTTCTTAAGAGTATCTAGTAGGTGTTCAATGTTTCTTGTTCCCTCACCACAAGGAACTGCCTAAAGAGATAAAAATCATGCTATTCTGGGGTTTTGTTTTGTTTTCTTAGCCAAGTGCTTAAATCACACACGTTTCCTAAGTACCTTTTGCTGGGTTTCACTGTTTATTTTGTTTTAGTGAGTACAGGCACCTTCAAATTTCCTTCTATAACTTTTTTTCCCCCCAAAGTCATCCTCTGACCTGGCTGATGGAGCTGGTCTGCAAAACTTGCAGACGGGTTGATTTTTGCACGGGCTATAACTTCGACACACAGAATTTACGGCTTCTTTGAGGAACCAATTTTCAAGCTAAAAGAACAAATGAAAGTGTTCCCTCATCTTTCGAAAAATATTTATGCGCTTAGTATGTTCGCCACTATCCATTGGGTTCTTGGTAATAAATACAGAATGTGACATCGGTGTTTCACAAACGTGGATTTTTTTGTCTTAAATCCCTGGGAAGTTTATTTCCTCGTCTGACGTTTTATTTTCCTGATTTATTCATCTTGAACGTGCCACAGAAAACCTCCTCTCGCGTAGCTATTGTTCTCTCCCTTTTAAAGATGGCTTAGAAATGGAAACCTTGACTTTTGAGGGTCCTTTTCGGTTTATTCTCCCCTACATTACTCTCTTCTGGACACTCCCGGCCGAGGCCGTCAGCGTCGGAGCTGAAAGACTCCGCGGCGGGTGAGGAGAGGAGGGTGTCATGTTGGAGACAGGCTCCTGCTGGCGGCCGGCGAGCCCGCCGGGGTTAACGGGGGCGCGGGGGTCAGCGCCCTCGAAGTTGGGGGCCTCGGGCCGAGCCGCGCCGGAGCCGTGGCGACTGCTCAACCAGAGCGTCCTGCAGTCCCGCTCCCGCCACGGGGAAAAAATCGCCTGATCCGGCGAGACCCCACGGAGATCTTGCTCTTCCTGGAGCAGCCTCTGCGACCGATCGCGTTGCGGGGCCAATGCAGGCGAAGCGGGACTGGCGAGAGGAAAAGCCCAGGCCTGGGGCGGAGGAGGGCTGAGGGGCCGGGAGCCGGGGGGATTTCCTCCCGCGCTTCCCCCTCCAACGGGAGCGGAAAATGTGATTTGCTGTGCATTCCAGGCGCGGTTCCCTGGGGTGACCTCTCCCAGCCGGCCCGGGCGGGGGGAGCAGACAAAGAGGCGAGGCGGGCGGAGAGGGGACCCCGCGGGGAGGCAGGAGGGGTGCGGGGGGCGGGGGCAGTACCGGGAAAGGGGGCGGATAGCGGGTCCGGCGGCGGCGGCGGCGCCTGGCCAATGGAGAGGCGCGGCCCAGGGCGCCGCGCACGGCCGCCTGCATTTAAACAGGAGACGGCGCGATGCCCCGCACTCGGTGCGCCCTCCGCGGACCGGGCGACCCAGTGTGCAGCGAGTGCCGTACTCTCCGTCCGGCTGACCCCGCGCAAAGCCGGGGCGGCTCGGGCCGCGGCCGCACAGCGCGCCCCGCGTCGAGAGCGCTGGCCTCAAAGACCCGCCGCACTGACAGGTGAGTGTGGAGGCGCCCCTCAGGGTGTGAGTGTGAGTGTGTGTGTGTGTGTGTGTGTGTGTGTGTGTGTGTGTGTGGAAGGGGCATGCACAGGGTTTCCCTGCAAAAGACTCCCGCGTCCCGCTCGGTGCAGACGCGCGGTAGCCCTCCGTGCGCGCAGACCGAGTAACCGGTTACCTAGGGTGATAAATGCAGAAAAACCGGGGTCGTTCCTACCAAGGTCGTGGCTGCCGCGACCTCACCTTGCACGGTCCTCAGGGTAAGACTGGGAAGGAGGACGACAAGAGCGAGAGTTTCGGTACCGCATCCCATTTCCTCTTCCCGGAGTCCGGCTAACGCGCTCCTGGCGCGCCTGCCAGCCGCGTCCGCACCTCAAAGGCGCAGAGTCCGGATGTGCGCATCGCGGGCGCGGAGGGGTAGAGGGTGAGAGCGGTGGGGAGCGGTGGGGACCTGCGGCTTGGCCGCGGACTGCGGGGCAAGCCGCATTTAGAGGGTGCCCTGTGTCTGAGGCGGGACGCTGGGGCTCGGGACGTCTGGGGGCTCCCGTTGGAGTTCGGGGAGTGATCCTGCGATGGGCTGGAGGATCCGGAGAATCCAGCAGTGCGTCGGTGGGCGCATCCTCAAGGTGAGATGGAGACTCGGGCAAGAGTAGAGTTCTCCGAGTTCCGCCGCGGCGGAAACCCGAGTGTCGGGTAACGGGTCAGCTGAAGTGCGGTGCGCGGTCAGGAACTCGGAGTCCAGAGAGCCCGCGGAGCACCACACACAGCCACTTGCTGGCCGCGCACGCTTGGGCGCTCGGTGCCCTCTCCTAGGCTTCTCCGGGTCTGGCACGCACCTTGGCTGAACCAAGAACGTCCAGGAGCCGGGCAGAGCCACCCCGCAGGGTCAGGTTCCCGTGGGTACCCCTTAATGTGTGTCCTAGAGGCCCCCGCCTGGCCCCTCTGCGTCTCGCTCGCCACGGACGACGCCGGACTGGCGGCTCAGACGCCAGGTCTTCCCGGTTCCCTCTCGACGTCTTGCTGACCGCCTTGCAAGACCCGGGGCGGAGGGGCGGAGGTACTGTCACCTCGCCGGGCGGAGCTGTTGTAGACTTAAGGTTTGGGAAGAACAGACGCGCCACTGCTCCGGCTTGGCATTGTCTTTGGGTCCCAGCTGCACCTTGGGGGCGCCCCAGCCTGGTATTTACCCGAGGCAGGCCCTGGCCACGGCCCCCGGCGAGGCAGGGGGCAGACAGGAGGTGACCAAGATTTTGCAGTGAAGCCCTTTCCGCGCACCCCAAGCTGGACTGAATGGGTCCCAGGTTAGATTCCTGCTGTCGCCTTCTCCTCCTCTGTCGACTTTGAATCCAGCTCTTCTAGACAGAAATTCAGCCTCGACGTTAGGGGTTAAGATCTCTCTTTAAATGATAACAAGGGCAGAGAGACGACCACTGGTAGGTAATTGGATCTCCTGCTGGAAAAAGCATATCCGAGCGGTGTGCGCGTCTGTTTATGTTCCCCTTCGAGATGGTGCCCGACACGAGTTGATTAAAACAATCTATTGTGTTAAGTAGGTCATGGGGATTTAAGCTGTCCCAGGGACCCCAGAGTAGTGGCTTCCTTCTGGCTGTACACACAAGTTAAATAAATAGCAGAGAAGAGGTTAAGATAACCCCAATCCCAGGGTGAGGAGTCTTCTTTCACCCCCAGGCTTTCTAGCCCCCACCCCTTCCTTTTCTTCTTTTCTTTTTTCTTGGAAGGGGGGCCCTGAGAGATTTGAAGAGATGGACATTTCAAAGCAACTAGGGAAAGATCGTAAGAAAATTACAGTCTCATCTCCTCTCTGGTACACCCACATCTACAACAGTAGGTGATTTGGTTGCTATCAATATATAAATTGCACCCTTCAGTTGTTAGTATTAACTAATTATTGAAGGGTTCTTTAGAACTGTAGTTGTGCTGTGTGTGTGCACCCGCGCGCACGTTTAACCCTTTAAAAGGAATTAAAGTCTTTTGTAAACTGTAATTTCACAGGTTTCATATTTTCTTAAAAGTCCATTTTGAACGAAATGTTTTGGTAACTCACGATCCATAGGAAATCCTACTCAGCTAACACAGTCTTTATCTGAATGGTTACACAGAAAAGAATAGGAACCTGCTATGTCCCCACATCTTTGAATGAGAACTGCCTGCCTTGTCTTCTAAAATGAAGCCCTCTGTCTTAATGTTTACATGTTACAAGTGGTAGAAGGCCAAGAAATTTTATGCCACAGGACCCTTTACCAAGAAATGCTTGTCGACAGCAAAGCTGTGGAGCATGTCCTAGAGTAGAAGTTAAGGACAGATAGGAAAACCCAGCCCTTTTAGAAAAGTTGAGGGTGGGCAGGGGGATGTAGGGAAAGTCACTATGGCATCCAACTGAAAGGACCCGATCAGCCAAGTGTTACCAGCCATGTCTTACATCTGCAAGGCATTTTCTTCAGTTTTAACATATGCTCTTAGAAATGCAAAGTACAGCAGTTAATTCCTGGACAACAGAAGTTTTTTCCTTCACATGTGAACATGAAGATACAAACTGGATAATTATTTGACTTACAATATTCTTCAAGCTGTATTGCGTTAGAAACAAGCCCAGGTGTCCCTTGTTAAATACTGTGCTGGGTGCCCACAGAACCGTGACTGAAGATATGTTTGGGGACTACGGAGAACTGGTCTCTAACCCTGGCTCTCCAACTGAGGAGCTGTGTGACCTTGAACAGATTGCTAACTTTTCTGACTCTGGATTCCCTGATTGATAAAAGGAAGACGATACTATCCACCTCATGTGCTGTTGTGAGAAAGAAATTCTAAAATATGGTCAGAATTTAGCACAATGCCATGCATACGAAACGTTCAAATATATAGATAGCTCTTATTATTAATGGTGATATTGGGAGAGGCAGTAACATTATATGGCACCAGATATATTACAAGGTGGTTCTGAAATTCAATCCCAAATCTCACTCACACAGGGACGATCACACATCTTGCGCTACAATACAGAAACTGTAAATTGGCTGGCTCTCAATAATGCCCCTCAGCGAACATTTATTACTTTCTAACTTTTTTCTTGTTGACCTCAAAAATTGTACACAATCATTCACTTCAACAAAAATTCTTCCAATGAGCAGAGAGCTCCTGAGGTACTTAATGACCTGGTAGTGTCCCTCATGTCCCATGCAATGTGGGCCACCAGCCTGACTTAGCTTGGATGGTCTTCCGAATAGAGAGGTTGTGGTGAGACTGTTGCAACACAGGAGACTTTCTGCTCTACTAATTTGCCAGCAAGTAGTTCTTATCTTCTTGGCTCCACTTGTCTGCAAAAAAAAAAAAAAAAAAAAAAAAAAAAATCAACCCAGTGTATGCTTGCAAAATTCTCTACTTAATTTCTAAAAGCTATCTTTTTAAAAATTAAAGGTCAAATTAAAAATAACCTTTGCCCTTCTCAAAGATTTAGTGCTGAGAAAAAGGAAGAAGTTATTCTAAAATCTGGCCTGCATTTGCTGTCACTTTCATTATTTTCTTCTCCTGGGAGAATAATTTGATGTCATGCCTGTTGAATGTCTTTCTAAAACTGAATTCATCAGGAGGAATTGATTGGATGTCCAGGCGGAGACATCTGGCTTGCTGACTATTGTGAACTCAGTGTAATTCCCACTCAGGACTCCATTTAACTGATTATAAGCAGGTAGGTTAGGGAAAATGAGAAATACAGCAAGGAACAGTGCCCAAAAGTTAGCCTAAACTTTCTCAAAGACATGGAGAACATTTTTAGCATTTTTAGTTCTGATTCCTTAGAATTAGATGATTGTGTTCTTAGAGCCTTGTGAAGATTGGAATAAATCACCATGACCTACACGGGACAGAGGTGGTTGATGTGGTTTATCCTGCAGGCAGATGTTTTCCCTTGATCCCTAAGGAAGACCTGAAGGAAAGCATCAGGTAGAGAAGACCTGCTTTGAGAGTATCATGTGCTCTGGGAGAGATGGATTGGAGGGGAGGACAGTAGTAAAGGAAAAAAAAGGTAAGGGTGGGTGGGTCTTGCTGATGGAGAACAGTTGTAAGAGAAAGCTCACCATGAAAACATGATCACATTAGTTGGAGAAGCAGAAATGCATTAAGGCGAAGTTGAGGCAGGGTTTAAAAAGAAGAATGCTGTCTGCAGTGAGAATAAAGGGACATCTTTGTGGGTGTCATGATGCACTCTGGACCACAAGATGCAGCTTTACTTTAATGATGTGAGTGGGTCATTGCATGAATGCAAATTACCAAAAATGTCTGCAGCTCACAGTTGGGCATGAGTGATACTTCATAAGAACCCGAATCTTGGTTAGCACTTGGACTGATTTTTGATAATGGGGCACTCAGCTAGGTGTTGATGTAGAAAAGAATTGTCCTCAAGAAATTTACATCTCCTTGATTTCCTCCATGTCTGTGATATTTACAAAGGGCATATTATTTGGTGGCAATATGATTGGGATTTCAAGACAAAACAGTCCCTTTTCCTTCACTGAGTAATCATGACCAGTCTGGGGTGTATGTGTGGGGGAGTTGAGTGATTGGCCACATGACTTGATAGAACCATGGTTCTAGTATAGTTCTCATCCTTCTGATTCTTATTCATGTGGAATATGCAGAGACCTTCAGGGCCCTGGTGTTCCTGAAGCTGAGGTCTGTGTTGATTGAAATTCCTGAAGTTGGATTTTACCCTTCTCCAAATAATTAGTTATCAGATTTAAAGAGCTGAAAGCCTCACAGTAAGTGCTAAAGGTCTTTTAAAAAGTAGGATTAAAAAAATGAAAAGCCATTCTATACAATTTATCACACCTAATAAATCTCATTTTAAGAAAAATTTACTTTTCTTAAAAAAAACCCAAAACCAAGAAAAACAGCCTGCCACTCTAGACCCCTTCACACGTTCCCACAGGAACAGGAAGACTGTCCAACTTAAAACTGAAAGCCACAGTTGACTGATTCTGAATTTACTGCTTGCTTTACTGTTGGTGTCTTCCATAGTGAATGCAATGGCTTCAATTAGAATATAAACCCCACAGCTTTCTGCATGGGACCAGGTAAAATGTAGTGGGTGTCTGGCATTTTCCTAGAAAAAGGAAGACATATTAAGGCTAGAAGGAGTTTGCTTCACTGCAAGTCAGAAATCAAGAAGGTCGTATTTGGCTCATTTGCTCACTGGCACATGTGAAGGCATTTTAAAATGAAAAGAACAGAGACTCTGTAAGTCAATGTGGTCCATAAAGCATTCATTTAACAAAAGAGTACCTACTCTGTGCCAGGCACTGGGGATAAGGTGATGAATAAGCCCTCATGACTCTTGGACTAGGTATTTATTTAATGACAGATGTCGAAATGCCAGGAAGGAAAAGTTGAGTATAAAAAGAGTCCTATGTTGGGACGCCTGGGTGGTTCAGTCGGTTAATTATCCCACTTCGGCTCAGGTCATGATCTCACCGCTCGTGGGTTTGAGCCCCGCATTGGGCTTTGTGCTGACAGCTCAGACCCTGGAGCCTGCTTCAGATTCTGTGGCTCCCCTCTCTCTCTGCTCCTCCCCTGTTCATGCTCTGTCTCTCTCTCAAAAATAAATAAACATTAAAAAACACTAAAAAAAAAAGAGTCCTATGTTGGTCTGGAGAAAGGAAATTGCATTTTTTTGGACAGATGTTTGTGTGTGGGGGGAGGAGGGGGTTGCCTTATGATGTGAACTGTCATATGCAGACAATGTACATTCCCAGTCAGTTTCAGATTGGCCTCTGTGAAGTTGGGCTCTGAGGGTCTTGCCCTGGGAAGGCTGAATTGTCCTGGGGGCAATGAGGACAGTAGGGATGAGGGGAGACTGTGGGTGTAGGCTGAGGGCCGTCTTATGTGCTCCTCTTTGAAATGGGCAAAGGCTGAATTTTGGTTGAGATCCTGACCTCCCATTGAATAAACAGCAGGAACTTGTAAAAGCTTCTCAAATTCATAATATATTTGCCTAGGAGACTGAATTGTCATGGCTCAAGTTATCCTGGTCTCTGGAGAAAATCAGCCCTGTTTCTTAACTGGACTTTTCTCATGAGTGATTTTTTAAAAGACAAAACAAGGAAATTAATTTTTTTTTGTTGTTGAGGCAAAAAAAAGAAAAAGAAAAAAAAAGTCTCTGTTTAAAGAACAGGGATGTTGTAACATAAACTGACAAAAGCCAGGGAATCTACAGTCAGAAGAACAGGAGCTAAATGTCACATTATCAGTTCCAAACTTGCCGAAAAGTATTAGGTTAATGTTGGGAAAATGGTGCCATTTAAGGATTTTGAATTTAATAGTTAATTATCTTAATTTGACATTATCCTTAGGGTTGCATAGTCTTTACTTGGGACTGTTGCTTAGAGAATATAGACTCCACACTGCCTTTGTCTTTGAAAGGTAATTGCTTTAGCTAATCATACAACTTGTACAGTTCCTTGGGGGAACTGTAAGGTTACTTGGGGAGTGTAAGGTTACTATTAAATTGCACTTAACGGTTATTATATGTAACACCAGTATACAGAAGAGAGCAGGGAGATGGGCACTTCACAGCTATCCCCTTAGGTTCAGAATTGTGGTGGGCATAGGGGCAGGGCGGGGAGGGGAAGCCTCAAGATTCAGGTCAGATTTGGTATGATGACCTGAGAGAGAGACTGTGAATTTGAAACTGTACTCTTTGAAAAGAAGATCCTTCCACATTTTAACAACTCTCTCTGTGTCTCAAGGCTACAAGTGCTATAGGCCTTACTACTCAACACTGGTTAGAAAGGCAGACCTACTGAATTAGAACCTGCATTTTAACAGCACCCCGAGATGAATGTCTGCACATTGAGGTTTCTGAGAGGCACTGTGTCAGGAGAATCTTAACAGTGTGATGCTTTCACTGTCTTTAAAAACTATGCTTCGGCTCCTCGTCTTCCTCTTCTCTTCTACCTGCTCTCAACACTCTGCTTCTAGGACAGCCCTCCTTTCTCTGATTTACATTCCTCACTCCATTTTTATCTCTCTCCATCCTTACTTTCCTGTCCTGTTTTTTTTTTTTTTTTGTCTGTTTTCCCTCTGCCTCCCCCACTTATTTAATTTTTTTTGTCCTTGTTCATTGCCCTTTCCGACCCATGTCTAACTCCAGGCCCATCCACAATAATTCACTATCATTCATTTATTCTACATGTCTATGGCATTTATTAATGTAAATATTTGCATATACCTGTTTCCTTGTGCCCACTTTCTATATTCTACATTTTACACAAACACACACACATAAATGACCTATTTTGCCATTTAAAAGTAGAAAAATGTATATGATGATATAGAGAATAATATAACAAATATCTGTGCCAGTTTAAAAATGAGAATAAGAGAGAGGTCCAGGAGTCTTATGAGTTATGTGATCTTTCTGGTAAGGTAATTTGTTCTGTCACAATACTCTCATACCTTTGGTTGGTTCTCAAATGGCTTTCACCTGTATATCAAATTTGATGCGAACGATCTGGGGAGATGAGGTGTTTGTACCTGTGCTTAAATGAAGTCATTTGTTGAGAAGTAAAGTGATTTTTCTCAAGGTTAGACAGCAAGCTGTTGCCGTAGCACTTTGACCTGAAACTCAGTCTTGACTTTTCATCCAACGTTCTTCCTGTTAAGTATTCTCCCTCTGTCAGGTGCTTTCCAGTCTCCTCCATGGGTCTCCTTGCAATGCCTGATATCAGTGAGCATCTCCTAAGCATCCAGCCAATTGAGCAAGGTGCAACTCAGGAAGTGCTCAGGCTAAGCAGGGAGAAGAGACTAGGAGCCTTTCCTGACAGAGGAAACCTGGGCAGTGAGGCTGATCTGTCTTGCCGTTAAACAGAATAAAAAACTGGTTTCCCCAGAGAGGTGCAAAGTTCATTTGGCATCATACAAGAATGAACATAATCAAGTGACCATAATACAAAGTCAGATGTGACGGGTGTCAGCAGCCAGGAAGGAATTCCAGTGGCAGTGCATGCCGCGAAGAGGTACCCTGACTAAGCTCAGACCTTAGCATATTCACTGGTGACCTGGGGCAAGCTACTTCATGGCCTGATGGCTCGGCAGGTAATGAGAGTAATAGTACCTGAATTCACAGGAATATTGTGAGAAGGAAATGAAATATTTTACATGAAGTGTTTAACAAGTGCCTAAAAGGGGCACCTGAATGGCTCAGTTGGTTTAGCGTCCGACTTTGGCTTGGGTCATGATCTCACAGTTCATGGGTTCAAGCCCCCCTTAGGCTCTGTGCTGACAGCTCAGAGCCTGGAGCCTGTTTCAGATTCTGTGTCTCCCTCTCTCTCTGCCCCTCCCTTGCTCGCGCGCTCTCTCTCAAAAAAAAAAACAAAAAACAAAAACAAACAAAACCAAATGCCTGATAAAATGTTAGCTGCTAATAATTTTCTAACTGACTTGTCTGTTTGTTATGTCTCCCCTCTCTGTACTTCTCTCCTCTAGCATGAGCCGCACGGCCTACACTGTCGGAGCCCTGCTTCTCCTCTTGGGGACCCTGCTGCCCGCCGCTGAAGGGAAAAAGAAGGGGTCTCAGGGTGCCATCCCCCCACCAGACAAGGCCCAGCACAATGACTCAGAGCAGACTCAGTCTCCCCAGCAGCCTGGCTCCAGGAACCGGGGACGCGGCCAAGGGCGCGGCACCGCCATGCCCGGCGAGGAGGTGCTGGAGTCCAGCCAGGAGGCCCTGCATGTGACCGAGCGCAAATACCTGAAGCGGGACTGGTGCAAAACCCAGCCGCTGAAGCAGACCATCCATGAGGAGGGCTGCAACAGCCGCACCATCATCAACCGCTTCTGCTACGGCCAGTGCAACTCCTTCTACATCCCCAGGCACATCCGGAAGGAGGAGGGCTCCTTCCAGTCCTGCTCCTTCTGCAAGCCCAAGAAATTCACCACCATGATGGTCACCCTCAACTGCCCCGAACTGCAGCCGCCCACCAAGAAGAAGAGGGTCACGCGGGTCAAGCAGTGCCGATGCATATCCATCGATCTGGATTAAGCTGGGCACACCCAGCCTGTCCTCGGGATGCAGCCCCAGGCGGGCCCAGAGCCAGACCTAAAACCACCTGATTCTTACTTGGCTTTAAACCTACAGGCAAGAGGAACCACCAGCTGCCTTCTGACAGGAGCCTGCTAGTGCGTAGTTTGTGTGCGTGAGTGTGCATGGGTGTCTGTGGGTGTTTGCAGACACCAGAAGAGGGCACTTCTCAGTGTGTAAGTGCATCCATTTCCATGGGGACAGCACAGAAAGCCCACACCAGGGAAGGTACATGAAGAGGGGCAGGGCTGTTGTCTGGTTCTGCCTGTGTATTACACGTGCCCTCCCTCCTGGGGACCAGAATCTCCCTTCCGAATGAATGTTAATGGAAGAGGCTACTCTGATGGCAAGAGACCTGTTTTAGTGCTGCATTATACTTGCAAAGGTGTTTCCACCTGTGCTTGCTTCCCTTCCACAATCCATCCCTTTTTAGGTTCTCAGTGACCGTTTCATTCTAATCCCCTATTTGCTAAGGGCTCTAAATGAGCTCACATGACCATAGATGCAAATGTTTCTCATTTGGGAAAGACTCTTCAGCCTTGGAGAGGCTGGTGTGTACATGCGTAAGAAGGTTACAGGAGCGAGAGGAGGGAGGGATTGAGGGGGAGGACCAGTTGGGCACAGCAAAGTTCAGTAGGGAGATGTGCAGAGTCGTAAGAGTCCACTCCCCAAACTTGGGGCAACCCCAGGCTTCTGCATGTTTTCCCTGGTATTTAACAGAAACCAAGTGAACAGAGAAGAGAAATGGAATTGCCAAATCCTCACTGACCATGGCCATCACTGTGACCTGCTGAAATTGGCTGTACCCCAACACCAAACTTCAAACATAAATATTGACCCCTCCTATTTTCAGAACCAAGTGAGTGAGCTGAACCAAGACAAACTCTCCCCCTTTGCCCCTCAAGTGGACGGAGGATTGAGTTCAGAACCCCCCAGTGCAAGGATAGGAAGAGAACAAATGCCTCATAAGCAGAAGGTCCTAGTATCTTTCCTTTTGCTTGGTTGTAACCACCACTTTCCCAGTCCATGATTTCTGTATCATGCTTCTGAGAGCCACAACCATGTATTTGAAAGATTCTGCCTCTGCTAAGTGTACTCGGCAGTGAAGAACCAAGCTAAGATGGGAGAGTTTAGGGCCTGCCCCATTTTAGCTAGAGGATATTTTGGGTCTTTATGTTTTAGCCATTGGTAGGAGATTGAGCTGGAGAGCAGGGGAAAAGAAGGAAATAAAGGAGACTGCCTCCGGCTAAGGAGTAATTTAATGCCAGGGAGGAGATAGAAGGGATGTGTCCTCCTCTTCTTCCTTTGCTTTCTCAGGGTCTAATGCGAAACCCCAATTAAGAAATCAGAACATTTGGGTGCATTAGCTGTCTTTCTACTGGTGGTGGGATTCGTGTAACATTGTAACCATTCAGAACATCCTGGTAGACCCCTCCTCTGATTAAACCTAGGCTACTCACAATCCCTATATAGGATTTATCTAACGGCCAAAGTAGAGGGTGGGTAGGCCCCAACTACGTTTTGGATTTGGCTAACCTGTTCTCTTCAAGCCTGAAGTTTTCTATGCAAACCCATCCCCACCCCTCAAACACTTCTTTTGCCTTGTACTTTCTCATCCTCACTAGCCAAGTCATGTGTGATATGGGAACCATTGACTAGCATTTTGTTGCCCATTGAGGCTCCAGCGTGGGGCTAAAGAGGCTTCTGTCTTGTCTTTTTTTTTGGTGCAGCTCTCTCCCGTCTGACAACTAAGCAGGAACCATACTTTGAGGCAGAAGTTAATCTCGAACGCCCAAAATATTGGGTCTAATTTTGAAACTTTTAAACTCACTACTGATGATTCCACACCAGGCAAATTTGTTCGAACACACAGGCTGTGCATTTCATATACACTGTATGCCCCTGCCCTAAATCCCTCTATCATCCCCATCCTCCAACAATAAAGCACAGAATGGATTTAATTAAGCACACAAATACTCAGCCAGAATTTTGAGGGCAGGGGAGAGGAAAAGAAAGGGGAAGGAGCTGAACATGTAAAACCACAGGAGAGAGGAAAAATGACATTCAGAACCGGCAGACACTGAATTTCTCTTGTTGTTTTAACTCTGCCACAAGCATGCAATTTTGTTAAAAAGAGATGACTTAAGTTGGCAGCAGCAATCTTCTTTTAGTAGCTTGTACCACAGTCTTGCATGTAAGTCGGATTTGGCTTAAGTAAAGAGAATTTCCTCAAAATTAACTTCACTGGGATAATCAGCAGCATAACTACCCTGAAAAAACAGCACTGGCCAAAGAGGGAAACGTCTGCTTTTCTGACAGTGCCTGTATTAAGACTAGCAAAGTATGGTGTGTCTTCCAACATTTATTGAAAGTGCCTTATCTGTTACATATTGTATTGGAGTCACCGATGAAGAAATACGTTTTCATTACTATGGCAGAATACTTTTTTATGACAAGATATTTGTGATCTCAATCTTTCCTATTAAAATAATGCCAAACACCAAATATGAATTTTATGATGTACACTTTGTGCTTGGCATTAAAAGAGAGAAACACACGTCCTGCAAGTCTGTAAGTTGTTTTTTGTTATTGTAATTCTTCGAAGTTAAAAATGCAAGTGAAAAATCTGGAGGAAAACATAATTTCCACTGTGTGGAATGTGAATAGTTAAAAAGTTATGGTTATTTAATGTAATTATTAATTCAAATCCTTTGGTCACTGTGATTTTGAGCATTTTTTTTCTCCTTTATTTGACTTTTCTCTGAGTTAAGCAAAGATGAAACTGGCACATTGTATGTGGTTGGAGGTTTTTTTATCAGGTCAGAGGGAAACAATAAAATCTTGACACATCTGAACATGTGTAACAGAATCAGGACCTGAGCTTTTGTGTTTTTTTTTTTAATTGAATGTTCCTTAAAGGTTAACATTTCTGAAGCAATACTAAGAAAGATTTTAAATGTTATTTTGGAAGACTTATGATGTGTGTCTACAAATAGCTGATAATAATGAATAGTTCACAAGTCCTTTTAATGGAGAAGATCTAAAATGAAAAATGTATGTACAGAACATGTATAAATGACCAGTTAATGCTTAAGAGTGGAAGTAGTTCTATTGATTTGTCATTCTCAAGATATTTAATATCAACTGCATTATGTATAGTATGTGCTTTTATCTTTTAAAAACAACAGAGGGTTATATAGACTATGATTGAGTTACTTTGCTATGTTTGAGGATGAGAGGGGATTTGATGGTCTCATAAAAGTTAATTTGGTTTAAGGCAAAGTTTTATGAATCTGTAACTAGAATTTGATTTTAATCCCCATTATGTTCTATATAACCTTTCCCAAAGAGCAACCAATAAATCGAAACTCTTCTCTCTCTCTCTCTCTCTCTCTCTCTCTCTCTCTCTCTCTCTGTGTGTGTGTGTGTGTGTGTGTGTGTGTGTGTGTGTGTGTGTGTTTAACTAGTAGTGTTTACAGGGTAGGGTGGAACAGGGACTCACTTGTCACAGGAAGGGAGGTAGAAAAGAGATCGTTGGGTCTCTTGTGATCCGAAAGGGAATTTAATTCTTCCACCTAGATCTTTATGATTTCAGTAGGACACCTCAGGCCATGGCAGTTAGAGGTGGGGGAAAGTTGGTGTGCAGTGGAAAATACTAGCCTCTTCCCCAGAGCTAGAAAGAAGAGCTGGAAAGGGCTGGAAAGGGCTTTGTTTTCAGTAATGGAAGAGTTGCCATGCAGAAATGATAATAGCTTCATTTTGAGGTGTTCAAGGAAACAGGGAAAAAAGATTTGGGGCTCACTAGAAGGAAGATAATAATGGGAGTGATAATGAGCTGCCTTTGAGATGGTGAACTCCCTGTGCTTGGAAGTATGAAAACACATGCTAGATCTCACTTAATAAGGATGTGAGGTAAAGTGAGTTAGTGTTCTGGGTATGCAACTGAAGTAGATTTCTGAGGTCCCTTCCTACTTGGACATACAATACAGGATTTCTACTAGGTATTGGTGCCCTGACAATGGGGATGAAAATCTCAGCAACTAGGTATGGATTGCTTAGGCCAAACACTGAGCTGAGGATTTTATTTGAGCTGTTCCCCACAATCTTCATATGTTGTATGTACACCATTATTATCACTGCTAGGAGGCAGTGAACTCGTATGGTTTCACTGCAACACAAATGCCCTTAAACACTATGCAAACTTGTGATATTCTCAACTTATATCAGTTTATTCTTTTAAGGACAGAACACAGCACTCTTAAAATAGATCCAGTTCTTAATTATTCACATTTAATGACTATGATTACCCTGATGTTGCAGTTGGCATCACCAAGAGCCCTTGCTCCAAAGCATTTAAAGGCTCTTTGCCACCTCTCTTTTTGTTTTGGCCTCCTTGGACTTGGAGGGGAAAGATGACAGCAAGTACCAAGGAGACAGTGTCCTCAGAAAAACCATACCCACCTCTAAGAGGCAACATCTGAACAGGGTAGTGAGACTGGATACAGAAATGCATTCTAGGTTGAAAAAAAAAAAGTGCATGGTAGGATGTCAACAAAAATGTAGTGAGTTGCTCTGAAAATTCTCTCCTCCATAAAACCAATGAAAAACTTCCAAAAATAACCAGAATCAACTTTTTAGAACTTTGAAAATTAACTTAGGGCTTGCGACAGTCTGGGGAGCATTTATTCTAGAAAGAAGGATGAATCTCTGTAAGAACAGGGAACACTATGGTATTGTAACTTGCCCTGTTTTCATCCTTCCTCTTCAGTTCCATAGAAGACTTAAAAACCAAGAGTCTGCAATTATAGGGAAAACCAGCAGTCTAGCAGCCACTGGAGGGGGTAGAATGGGATTGGAGTTCTTTCAAAGCTGAATCCCCAGAGAACTGTCATTATTTGACATGTCTGTCAGGCCCTGGAGACCCCACTTTCAAGGCTTTCTTTATTTGACCTGACTGGAAGCTGCCCAGTGTGAAAGGCCTTGTTGAAAACAATTAGAGGCAATTGATTATTTTTGTGTCAGCTTGAGGTAGAGGATAGCAGTTGGGGCAAGCAGAAGACTGAACAAAAAGCTTAACAAAGGAATGAGAATTCCTTGGGGCTTTGAAAAGCTCCAACACAGTACTGGCAGTCTAGAAGACCACATGCATGTGTAGGGCTGTGTACATGCCCACGGCTTTCCATATGCTCAAGAAGAACCCAAGAAGACTGTAGACTCTTATCTCTAGCTGATCATGAGTTTCTGCATAAGCAGGAAGTCAGTTATCTACTGCTTGTCTGAATGTTGAAGGTGTGCCTCAACATTTATACAGAACCCCTTGGCAAAGACTGATAGACTTATTGGTTCCAAGTGTTTAAGGAAATCACTGTTCAACCATTAACTGACCATGAAACTAACCAAGCAGAGACTCCAGTGACAAGACACAACAAAAAAATACAGACTTTACTGAATTAATTCATAAAAGTCACTAAACAAAGAAACATCAGACAGTGACAATAGCAAATTCTGGGGAGCAGGAAAGAGACTGATTTGAAGAGTTGCCACATTATATTATTACTTAAAACTACCTATATGTTCAGATGACATGATCTTGTATGTAGAAACCCCAAGGAATCCACAAAAGAAATATTACAGCTATCTTAGTCCATTATGGCTACTGTAACAAAATATCACAGACTGGGAAGCCTATGAAAAAAAAATTATTTCTCACAGTTTGGTGGCTGAAAATCTGAGATCAGGGTGCCAGCATGGTCAAGTAAAGGCAATTCTTCTGGGTCCCAGACTTCTTGTCATATCCTTACATGGTGAAAGGGCTAGAGATCTCTCTGAAACCTCTTTTGTAAGACACTAATCCTATTCATGAATGTTTCACTCACAACTTAAGGACATCCCGAAGGTCCCACTTCCAAATATCACGTTAGGGGGTATGATTTAAAAATATGAGTTTTGGGGTGGATACAACCATGAAGACCATAGCAAGAGCTTAATAAATGAATTCATCAAGATTGCTGGACACAGCATCAATATATAAAAAATTAATTGTATTCTATACACCAGCAATGCGAAAAACTGAAAATGAAATTAATAATTCCTTTGCTATAACATCATAAAGAGGATACAAATAGGAATAAATTTAACAAAGGAATAAGCTTAACCAAGGAAGTTCAAGACTTGTGTATTGAAAACTATGTAAGACATTGTTTAAAGCAATTAAAGAAAACCAAAATAAATGGAAAGACACCCTGTGTTCATGGATTAGAATTCTATTGCAAATTGAATACAATCCCTATCAAAATTGCAACTGGCTTCTCTGCAGAAATGAACAAGCTAATCCTAAAATTTATATGAAAATGCAAGTGACCCCAAATAGCCAAAATCTTCTTGGAAAAGAAAAACAAAGTTGGAGGGCTGACACATCCGATTTCAAAACTTACAGCAAAGAACTGTTGTAAGGCAAACATCCTTATAACTACCATTAGGTTAAGAAATAGATTTTTCTTTCCAGCCTCTCCAGAGGCTCTTTTTATGCCCCACCTCAATTTTAACCCTTTCCCACATCACAATAATAATCACACCTTCAACTTTTATAGTAACTTCTTTGCATATCTTTATAGTTTTATCACCAAAGTGTGCATCCCTAACTCTATACTGGTTCCAGACAGTTTAAGCGGCTGGTGCGGGGGGGGGGGGGGGGATAAAGACCTGAAGTAAGGCAGCTCTAACCCCTTGATGGTGATCACCAAGGAGAAGATTGCCAGTATCCATTTCCTCCTATTGCACCAACAAATTCACTGGGCAGGAGGTTAAAATCATTGACTATTTCGAGGTATCTTAGATAACTATTCTCATTGCCCCTGTTTCCCCATTATAATAAAAACAAAGCTTTCATACCAAAGCTCACAAAATAAGTCTTCTGTATTTATGGCTGAAACCACTTTCTCTATCCTGTGTATTTCTCATTAAACAACACATCAAGAGTCTATTAGAAATGAGCTTCACTTCCTTCCAGGACAATCCATTCCACTAGTGCCAAGGCTGACACTTGGAAGGTAGAAGTTTATTATTATACCACAATGCCAGCAGAGGTTACATATGGGATGATATATATTGTGTTTTACTTCTTGCATTTTTTCTCCTTAAAACTTTTTTTTAGACCTACCCTTCCCTCATTCCTTGTGCTGCCATTGAGGTTTTTTTTTTTTTTTTAAAAATCTTTATTTATTTATTTTTGAGAGAGAGAGAGAGAGAGAGAGAGGTAGAGAGAGAGAGAGAGAGAAAACAAGCAGGCAGGGAAGGGGGAGAGAGAGAGGGAGACAGAATCAGAAGCAGGCTCTAGGCTCTGAGCTGTTAGGCACAGTGACTGAGCCACTCAGGTGCCTCAAGGCTTCTTATCAGTGTGTGTTTTAGTCCTATTCCCTCTGCAGGCATAGGGGTGACATAAGATCATACTGGAAAATCAGAATATTTATTCCACTTGGCCACCATAGTTGGTTTTAAAAATGGGCTTGAAAGTCAAACTGAGTCCCTAAGGATTCCTCCTTCAGATATGAATACAGAGACTGGGAGAAAGAATTTTTTTCCCACCTCTAGGATCATAAGCTGGTAGACCAAAATCTCCTGACAACCATCTTTCTCAGGTATATGGATGAAACTGTTTGAAGAATGAAGCATCTAAACACAGAAAAGCAGAGCCAAAAGATGGACCAGGTATCTTAATGGAAGAATTTTTCTTACTGAATCGAGCTATGCCGGAAGTTAGGCCAACCTATGAATCAACTTGTATTTGTTCAGAGATTGCTCTGTAACAAATTATGCCAAACTCAGTAGTTTGAAAGAATATTTATTATCTCACGTATTTTCTGATAGGGATCTGGAATGATGAAACTGGATGGTTCTGGTTCAAAATCTCTCAGGAGTTTGCAGGCATGGTATCACAGGGATTTCCGTTCTCAAAAGACTTGACAAACTGGAGAACCCACTTCCAACACAGTTCACTCACCTGGTTGTTGGCTGGAGGCCTCCGCTCCTCAAAGGTAGACCTCTCTTCAAAACACAGTCACTTCCTTCAGAGTGAGTAATCCAAGAGAGAGCAAGGAGGAAGCCACAGTAACTTTCAAGACTTAGCCTCCAAAGCCACAGAACTTTACTTTCCCTTTTCCTATCTGTCAAAAGCAAGTCACTGAGTTTGCCCACATTCCAGAGGAAATTGCAACCCACCTGCCCGAGAACCCGATGACTCCCTCTCCACACTTGACAGAAGTTATGAGTTCCTATGAATGGTTGCTGGCTCAGGTTGGTTGCTCTGCCTGCAAATCCAGTGCAGTATATCTGCTCATTGGAACCTAGGGCAAATTATAAACATTAACTTCATGAGTGTCTGAGAAGTGCAAGTGTTTAGCTTTCTGTGCTCTATAGTATAGGCGACAATCCAGAAAGATACTGGAACAGGTGCCAAGAGGGCAAGACGCCACATCAAATTAATTCATGAATACAGGGGTGAAAGGAAACAGTATTCAATGGCTTATCATGAAAAATATCAGTCTCTTGCCCCAGCTCTTCTACTTGACTCTCTTCAGTCTCATTTCTCAATCAACCATTGAAAATTTATGTTTCTTCTGCCATTGCACCCTTCTTTCCCACTTCTTGCTCTTAATTTTACATATTGTCTGCCAACATTGTTCCTTCTCCATTCACTCACTCTATGCTACCAATGTAATTGCACCACAAATTTAGCTTTCATCAATAATCAGAGTTTACACTATTACGATCATCAATTACTATTTACTGCTGAATTTATGGTTCCTTTCTTGTTCAACTGATCCTGAAGTTAGCTATTTGAACTTGTTTTCATTTATTTAGTATTATATATATATATATATACAAATATATATATGCACACACATATATATATTCAAATATATATATGCACACACACAGCCTTATTTTTTAAATATGTCTATGATATTGATTTTTAGGTGTTCAAATATTTCATTTCCATTTTGTTCCCTGAAGACCTCCCTTTCAGGACTCTCTACTTACCTGCTTCAGTATGAACTGGTTATTCTTTATTTGAAACCTCTCTGTCTGAGTCCTTGTATGTCTTAAAATGTCCCTGTCTAGGTTCTCCTCACTTAGAGAGTAGATAAGCATAGAATTGTAAAGCCCTCAAAAAATTTAAGGTAGTTTTTCATTATGTTTTATGTTCTGCTATGCTGTTAAGAAGTTCAATGGAATTCTAATCTTTCTCTCTGGAAACCATTAGGGATCTTCATCTCTTGTGTTCTAAAAATTCACAATGATGTTGGCTTTCTTATTAATTTTCATAGGCATTCAATGGACCCTTTTAATCTATAGAATCATGTCCTTCAGTTCTGGGACCTCATCTTCCTGTATTATTTCTTTTGAAAAAATTGTTTTCTCCACATTTTTACTCTAATCTCTCCTTTTAGAGGTCTTATTAGCCAGATATTAGACCTCCTAGATCATTCTTCTTAGTTTTTTATGTTTTCACTTCTATTTCCATAGTTTTAAAAAATTATTGAAGTATAATTGTCATACAATGTTATATTGGTCTGTTCATTTCTTAAGGATTTTTTGAATGCAATATCACAACTCTTTTGTAGCAGATTTGTAAGTGGTCTCCATGATTTGTTAATGATTCCTCCAAGAATACCATTTCCTGGTATTCTTTGCATGATACCCTTCTCTTTACTGTGGCTGGGACCTAGAAATAGTTTCTAATAAATGGAAAGTGACACAGGGGCTAGGATGCATGTGATCATCATGTGAATGTGATTGCATAAAAGCGTAGGGGTCCCTCTCTCTCCACTGCTAGCTTTGAAGAAACAAGCTGCCAAGAATCTATAGCTGCAAGGACATTAATTTTGCAAACAAATTGAAGGAGCTTAGAACTGGATCTTTCCCCACTCTAGCTTCTGGTGAGAACTCAGTCCTGGCTGATACACTGACTATTGCCTTGTGAGACCGTGAACAGGGGACCCAGCTAAGCTATGCCCAGACTCCTGACCCAGAGAAAGTGTGAGATAATGTGTTTTTTTAAACCATTATGTTTGTGGTAATCTTTTACAGCATGGTAAACTAATATATCTTCTCACAAATTTTAAATTTGGGCAGTCTTGTCTGTTGTTGTTTCTAAAGAGTCTCTGCTTGTTGTCCTTCCCTCTCTCTGTTTTAAAATAATACTCTGGGGCGCCTGGCTGGCTCAGTTGGCAGAGCATGTGACTCTTGATTTTGGGGTCATGAGTCTGAACCCCACATTGGGTGTAGAGCATACTTAAAAAAATAAAATAATATCATTTTTGTTTCATGGATGTAATCTTTTTGTCTTGTCAGTTTCCCCTGCCCCCTCCCCCCCCATTCTCTTTACTGTCTCTGTTTAACTCTGGCTCTATTAGGTGTGTGTGGGGGTGGGGTGTGTGTGTGTGTGTGTGTGTGTGTTCATTTCTGGCTTTCCTAAGATATTGGTGATTCTTAGTGGTGTGTTACATTTAAGAGCTCCAAATAAGCCAACTGGGAAGATCTGTGTGTGGGACAGTTATTAAACTGGTATCCTTCACTGCAAGCTAATCTGGTGGTGAGACACCCCTTTAATTGGGAAAATTTCCAAATGTCAATATGTAATTATCTTTTTTCTGGGGCCATTAAGTTTCCCAAGAGAAGAATCCACTATACATTTTGGGGGGAGAAGCTACTAGTCTTCTATGAGGGTGAAAGAAAAAGGCCAGGTGAACTCTTTGTTCAGTATGAAGACTTCCATTTATTAGTTCTATGCTTCATTTCTTTTGTTTTTAATGTTTATTTGTTTTTGAAAGAGAGAGTGAGAGTGCATGTGAGCAGTGAGGGGGTCAGACAGAGACTCTGGAGCAGGCTTTGCACTATCAGTGCAGAGCCCAATGTCGGCTCAAACTCATAGACCATGAAATCATGACCTGAGCCAAAGTCTGACGCTCAACCAAATGAGCCACCCAGACACCCCTCCAAGCCTCATTTCTGTCTTTAGTTGGTCTGATTTTCCTGAAATTCAAGGATTTCTGGGTTGAAAGAATAGACCTTTTTCAGTGTTCAAGTTAGGTCAGATGAGGTTATGGTTGCCTGGTATAACTTGGTGTTCTACTTGTCTATTGTTGTATGAAAAGCCATTCCAGAACTAAGTGGCCTAATTTATTATTATTACTACCTTTTATGGTTCTGCAAGTTGACTGAACTCAGCTGAGTGGCTCTTACGTGGGTCGAGGTTTCTCATGCTGTTGCAGTCAGATAGCACCTGGGGCTGGGATCCTTGGAGGCTCAATAGGGATAAATGCCCCAAATGGCTCACTCACATGGCTGCCAGTCAATGCTAGTTACAGTTGAAAGCTTAGTTTCAAATAGTCTCTTCATGTGTCTTAAGCTTCTGAGAGCATAGTGGTTGGGTTTCCAGGGCAAGTGTTCTAAGATAAAGAAAGTAAAATCTCCCAATTTCTTAAGGCTGGGCCTGCAAACCTATACAGTGTCACTCCTACCATATTCAATTGGTCTATACCTGCCCAGACTCAAGGAAGGGGGTATCCCTACCTCTCGATGAGAGAAGTGTCAGATAATTTGTGACCATCTTTAACCTACTCCAAAGGACTTCCCAGGCTGGGAGAAAAGATGTGAGTGTTCAGCTGTTCTGGATACAAACTTCGATTTCATCTCCTTTGGTTCAGCTCTGCAGCTCACTGTGACACCTGTCTTCTGTGGCACCTTGCCTCTGAGCCTTGGTTCTCTGAGGATTTTGTAACTCAGTTTGAAGTTTCTACTAGGCTTTCTTGTCCGCTCTTCCCTTTCTGCTTTCCATCTCCTAAAAAACTTGCTAAAACCACTCAGTTGCTATTGTCTCTTTTTCTTGTTCTTGGTCCTTGTATGTTCATACCTCTAAATTCTTTACTTTCCCTTCAGTGGAGTTCCACAAGAAAGAAACAATAAACTCCTGTGGTATATTTATCTGAGTCCAACAAAATCTTATACCCATTGTTACTTGATAACAACTTGATTTCAGAGAGTGCTTTAAAATTTAAAAAAATGCACTTCTGCATATATCGTTTGATCCTCATTAATTTTGAAAGAAAGGCAGGACAGATTTCAAATGATCTCTATTTTAGAGGTGAAGAAGTGGAAATTAGAGACAAATGATTTGCACAATGCTGTGTGATTTCTTTAAAATCTTTGAGGGAAATGTCCGGGAATTAAGTCTAAAGGTGACAAGGATGAGTCAAAGAAAATAAAATTTGTTTTCTTTTTGAAGGAGAGGATGCAGTGTGTGGAGCTCAGAAAAAGTAGAATTTGTATAGCATTGGAGCAGCCAACTCCCAAACTGGGCTTACAAAAATATCTATATCTATATCTATATATAGATGGACACTTGTTATGGTCGGGTGGGTCAGGAACCTATTTAGTAACAAACTAGGAACACTTTGATGATCTACTTTAGCTTCCTACTTCAGGCCACACTCCTCATTCTGTTCACTTGATCCACATGCTGGGATGTGAGAGTTTTTTCCCACATCCCTTCACAGGAGCCCATTTTGGCCATTCTTAGGGTAGCGACTGAGTTTCAAAGAGGAAGACCCTATAATGTCTCCCAGGCATACTACAAAGGAAATATAAGTCATCAGATAGTAAGATCTGGATCTGCGCCAGGATAACTCGACTCTTCTTGTAGAAGGTGCCATGGGATGGAAGAAGTGGGTCCCCTCAGTTTTATGTCTTGTCTGAAAGATGATAACCATGCTAATAAATTTAGTGCCACATTCTTTACAGTGCGCTCATCCGATCCCTAGAATAAGGCAATAAACCATAATAGGGTCCATGATGCTTTCAATTATTAGACATTCATTTCTGCTCTACATTTTTCCTTTTCTGCCAAAGTTTGGTTTTATTGATGTGCTTTCTGGAGCCATGGGAGAGGGGATGGGTAGAAAAAAAGGTCCACTTTTCAGAAATCTGAGAAAAATTATATGTCTATCAAAGTAAAACCTAGGCTCCCTAATGGGGGAAGACATAACATTTTTGTCATTATATCCACAATAAATACATAGATCTATCATAATGAACAAAGTCTGTTTGGAGACACTCCTTGGTCTTTTCAAAGCCATAGGCTATTTTACGTTACCAACACCCTAATTAAGAGCATTAAGTTTTTCTTTTAGTGGTTAGTAGTTAGGATATGTATAACCCCATCTCTCAGGCTTTTTTGAGAGCAGGAAGGCATCCAAAAAGTCTCTACGATGTTGTACTGAGCCCTAGAGGGGCTGTGTTTGTAAAGAAAAAGCAAGAAAAAAAAAGTTGGTGTTAAAGAAGATAACGTATTTAGTTTTCTTATCCTGATACTAAACACTGAAAATTCACCTTTCCAGGTGTTGAAAGCAAGGCTAGAAGGGTTAGTTTCTTCCCTGTTTGTCTCTCCCTGTATATTTTATAAAATAGTTTGGTTCTTCACTTCCTTTCCAGACAATGCTGTCAGAACAGGAAGGCCAGACTCAAACCACAATTTCACCTCTGATGCTCACCCAGGATTCAGAGCAAACTGGGCACTACTTGCAAAACAGAATTAAGGCCAGTAATTCCACTACTAGGTATTTACCCAAAGAAAACAAAAACACTAATTCAAAAGGATATGTGCACCCTTATGCTTATTGTAGCCTTATTTACAATAGCCAAAATATGAAAGCCTCCCAAGTGTCCATCGATACATGAATGGATAAAGATGTGGTTTATACCTACAATGGAATGTTTCTCAGCCAAAAAAATCTTGCCATTTGCAACAATATGGATGGGCCAACAGGATATTATACTAAGTGAAATGAGAAAGACAATATCATATGATTTCACTTATATGTGGAATCTAAGAAACAAAATAAATGAAAAAAAACCCAAAAAACAGAAGCAGGCTCATAAATACAGAAAGCTGGTGGTTGTCAGAGGAGAAGGGGTAAGGGGATGGGAGAAATAGGTGAAGGGGATTAAGAGGAACAAACTTAGGTTATAAAACAAATAAATCATGCAGATGAAAAGCACAGCATAGGGAATATAGTCAATAATATTGTAATAATGTACGGTGATAGTGACTACACTTATCGCGGAGCACTGCATAATGTATAGAATTGTCAAATCACTATATGTTTTACATCTGAAACTCATATAACGTTGTATGTCAACTATGCTGTGAAAAAAAATAATTAAAGAGCCATTCATGTTGATGCAATGCTTAATTCCAACTCCCTCCAGAAACTGAAGACCCTCAAATATCCTTCTACCCTGAGACCCTGTCGTGTAACAACATTAAAATTTCCCCATTCATTCTTACCTCTCACCAAAGATTCTTTGTATTTTGAATGAGAGTTTTTCATCTGCAACAAAATGGCATACTTAGTGAAAAACAAGAGTCATTATGCAAGGGAATAATTTCTCTTGGAGAATATTATCAGGCTAGGGTCATACCAAATCTCTTGGTGATTTTCTTTTTCTAACTTTTGGATGGCAGAGGACATTTCCATGGAAAGACTGCGGTAGGTGAGAATAGGTAAGGAAAAGAGAAGGCTTAGGTGATAAGTAAAGACAGAAAATTTTGGTTTGCTTTGTAAGTTTCTAAAAGGCCCTTAATGCAGGGAGAAAACTGAAATCAGTAAAAGGAAATTGCGATGGAAGGGAAATATGTAAGTGGGGCTGAACAGTATTAGGCAATTTCTGAGGATCCTACATTATCCATTATATTGGAAACCTTCTCCATTATACTGGAAAGTGAGTGAACCATATTAGTAGTTGAAGAATGTTCCTGGGAACTTTATGAGATGTCTGCAATGCAGAATTCATACTGCCATTTTCTGTGTTCCTCCCTAGACTTTTGGGGGTGAGGAACTGGTGAGGAAAGAGAGAGTTGTGCTGAGGCACTGAGTAACAGGAAGATGTTCTTAAATGTGGTGCTTACTTCTTTGTTTCCCTCTGAAACACTTGAAAAAACAAAACAAAACATACCATGCATTTGTGCTATTTGCTCATGAGGACAAATGAAATCAGAGCTATGTATTGACTAAATTGTTGCTGGTTTGGGATCTTAATAATGGCCTTTAAATTGCTTTAATTCCCTCATTTATGCTACAAGGGAGATCTTACTCATGTAATTTAGAACTGGATCATGTGTAGAATTTGTATAGACACTAAGTAAATTGCTAGACAAAGAGCACGATTGACCCTTCTTTCTTTTTTTTTTTTAATGTTTATTTATTTCTGAGAAACAAAAAGAGACAGAGCATGAGCAGGGGAGGGGCAGAGAGAGAGCGAGACACAGAATCTGAAGCAGGTTCCAGGCTCTGAGCTGTCAGCACAGAGCCCGATGCAGGGCTCAAACTCGTGGACTGTGAGATCATGACCTTAGCCAAAGTTGGTTGTTTAACTGACTAAGCCCCCCAGGCTCCCCTTGACCCTTCTTTCAAAGCTGTGATTATGGAAAATTTATGGTAAGATAGAGGCACCTGGGGGGCTCAGTCAGTTGGGTGTCTGACTTCAGCTCAGGCCATGATCTAGCAGTTCGTGAGTCTGAGCCCTGCATTGGGCTCTGTGCTGACAGCTCAGAGCCTGGAATCTGTTTCGAATTCGGTGTCTCCCTCTCTCTCTGCCTCTCCTCTGCTAATAGTCTGTCTCTCTCTCTCACACAAAAAAAATAAATACTAAAAAAAAAAAAAAAAAGGAAAATTTATGGTAAGACACATCTCTGCTTTTATAACCAAAATGGAGGAAAGTAGTTCATGAGTTTTCAACTAAGCATTCTGTGACTCAGTTCCAAACTGTGATTTGGGCAAAAACAGATTCAAATAATCTAACATGGGTGTGCATCCTCAATTATGAAGTGAGATTTGCAAATCAGAAAATTCTAGTTTTGGGGGAGGGGGTAGAGAGGGGTGGTGACAATGTGGCCATGGCTTTGAGCTCTTAAAGCTTCACATGTGACCAGAGAGGCAGAGGGCAGAACTCATGAGTACATGTTTATATAATCCTGTGGAGCTTTATTCCAAAGGTATCAGGAGGTCTGACTGATTCACCTACTATGCTTTACTGGGAGCTAAAAAAGCCATATTCTCTAGACCCCAAAATTGAGAGTGGATGAATCTAGTGATTGGTAGGTAACGTGATCTGCCTTTTGCAGCAAGCCAGAAGCCAGATGTCCCCTCCCCTTTGATCTGAATAACACTTTAGGCTGCAGACAATAAGATTGGTTTTAAATTTATTGTCTCTTTGATTTCTGCATCCTAATGCTTTTTAAATTCTTTACACAAGACAGGGCTATATATAGGCAACTGGGGTAGTTCAATGGAAGCCAAAAAAATGCCAGTAGCTTTTGAGAAGTGCTGGGCAGAGTCTCGTGCATATTTTTTTCTCAAGGAAACAAAGACGACTTGGGGGTAGGAACTTTTCCTTTTCCAGTCGCTTTACTCTAAAATGAAGTTTCTTACTCCTGGTCCCAGCCAGATTCGTGGAAAAGTTCCTTTCAGAATGCCTTTATAATAAAAGCATTAAAGCAGAAAAATCCAGTTTAAGTGCAGGGAGCCTAAATCAGAATGTTTTACTTCTCTATAGCCGGTATAGCCTTCAGCCCGGTTAACATTTTCTTCCTGTCCTTGATGATGCAGCCTGCGTGAGGCAGTCAGCTGGGCCCAACTGCTTGCTTTCATCAGTCCTATTGATGGTGGAGATGCAATGTCTGAATCCAACCTCACCCCGTGAGAAGAGTGAAATCGCATTTGGGAATGTCCTTCAACTAACATGAAGTGAACAATATTGACTGGACACTCAATCGAATGAGTACAAATATTTGGCCTAATTCCTGCCCTTCAGTGCATCAAATCATGGACAACTGCCCCAAGAAGTCAGATTGTTCTGGGCAGAACACTGGAAGGATGTCAGGAAAAGGGGTTCAAGTCTCAATATGTTTTCATTGTAGCCATCTGACCTTGAGTGAGTCATGGCTTCTCTTCATCTCCATTTTCTCTTTTGGAATATTAGGTGAACTCATATTGAGTTGGCATTTTATTACACTGAAAAGTCTTTTCATAGACAGACTTTTGAGCCCGATAATCGCCCTGGGAAGTAGCCAGGCAGAACTATACACATTTCAGGATGAGAAAGTTGAGCTAAGGGATGAAGGCACTCATTCAGTGGGAGAAAAAGGTGAGATCGGGACTCAGATCTGCTGACACCTTCTCCAGTGCTCTGTCTACTTAATAAGCCCCACCCCTCCTCTCTGCCTGTGAGTGCTGAGGACCAGATCGGGTTTTGTCTGTAAGAAGGCTTCACAAATGGATGCAGTGATTGCTTAGCAAAATTCTGATCCTTCTCCCTTATAAACTTCTCCCAGAGGAAAGGACAAGTCATGAAAAGTACTCAGGTGAGGAATAAGAAACCAGCAAAACTGCTTTTTCATCTGGATTCTGTGGTGCTGCTCATCTTTGCAGGGGGAGCAGCCCCAGAGGCTCCCCTTTATGCACACACATCTATCAGATTTTCCAGACCATTTTCAATCTGTTCCTCAGATATCAGGTATTAGGCTATAAAACAGTTCTTTCTACTTTATGGTTATGAAATATGAATGATGGCCCAGCTGAAGCTTTTAAGTCTGATGGGAATGGATCCCAAGAGAGGCTCTTAGAAATCTCAAGGATGGTCAGGAGAAGCTGTGAAGTTGGGAGCAAAAGCAGACGCTCACTGAACCAACAGGTCTCCTTAATAATGGTTCCTCAGCAGTCACGGAGCACTGTACTAGAAGTTTTGAAGAAATATGAAGAAAATATAAGACCTAGTCCATAGACCCATTGCATTACAAATTGGTAGCAAGGGCACTTAAATAAAAATTTTGTGATATCAGCAATTACTGGATTCTATCCAAATAGGTATGCATAGAGATAGACCTGTGAGCTGTCATGGAGAGGGCATGTGGCTGGCTTCACTCATGTTTTAAAGGGAGGTCTCTTAAAGTTGTCCTTTCAGACTTGGGCCCACCTGCCTCTTCTCTACACTTTCATCCTTTCCCAAAAAACTTAAGAATTCATCCTATCTGAATGGAGACTTCCAATGTGTTGAACAAATGCCAAAGAGGTTCTAACTATGCGATCAAAATGACTTTGGATGGCCTGAGAAAGAACTGTATAGGGACTATGGGATTTTATCCCCAAAGGACCAGAACCTCAATTTATGCTTAATTCCTGAGGATGAGCGAGCACTGGTTCTCAGTCCAAACATTCAGGCTCTCCCTCTGGCTTCCAGATGAAATTGGGTGCTCTCCACTATGACGTCTGGTCTGTGGGTGACACAGTGCTGTGGGTAGGGAAGGGGTCCCCCTCTTGGGTTTGGCATAAAGGAGAGATCACTGCTAGGAACTGAGGTTTATATTTCAGTATGGCCTTTCCAAACCTAGAATTCAAATGCACATGAGATTGTACAGAAGCCTGGAAATTCTATTGCCATCTCTTGGCCTGGCCCAAACCAACACATGAAGAAGGTAGCCAGGTGACACCATTTAAATTTAAATCACCTGCTGGGATGCCTGGGTGGCTCAGTCTGTTAAGCATCCAACTTGAGCTTAGGTCATGACCTTGTGGTTTGTGGGTTCGAGCCCTGTGTCCTGCTCTGTGCTGAGAGCTCAGAGCCCAGAGCCTGCTGTGGATTCTGTGTCTCCCTCTCTCTCTGTTCCTCCCCCACTTGCACTCTGTCTCTCTCAAAAATAAATAAAAATAAAAAATTTTTTAATTTAAATCATCTGCTGTACATAGCATGGGAACATTTAAACATAGAATTTAAAGTGTAAGGAATTGGGGCACTTGGGTGGCTCAGTCAGTTGAGCTTCTGACTTTGGCTCAGGTCATGATCTTGAGGTTCATGAGTTTGAGTCCCGCATCGGGCTCTCTGCTGTCAGTGTGTAGCCCCATTTGGATCCTCTGCCCCCGCCTCTCTCTCTCTCTGTCCCTCCCATGCTTATACTCTCTCAAAAATAAATTTAAAAAAATGTAAGAAATAATCCTGTCTTAACAATTTATAGCAACTTTTTCTTTCTAAAGCTACTATTTGATATCATTTGATTCATATAACTTCGTGAGACAGGTGAATGCACATTTGGCAGATTGAGTAATCATGGCTCTAAAATCCGGTGACTTGCCTCCAGTCAGAATCGTGATGAGAACCCCGCCTCCCAATGCCTAATTTAGTGCTTTAGAAATTTTTTAATTTATTTTTTGCCACATAGTCTGATTGGCATTAGCCTCTGATGCTCCCTGGATTGGAATGAAATATATATATATTAATAATTAACATATAATAATATATTAATATCAATATATAATATATAAATATAACATATAATTAACATCTATAATATATAACTAATAATATATTAACATATACTCTGTACATATATTTATATATACAGACAGATACACAAAGTCAAGTTGACTGAATTATTAGAAAACCAAGGCCTCTGAAACACTGCCAGCACCAAGGAGTCCCTCTGTGCACATCGCCTGGGGTGGCCTCACGGGTGTGCTTAGGATCCCGTGCTTAGGAAGGTTCCATTTAGTTTAATGCTCTGCTGTCATGGTGTCATAATACTCTATGAATAAGGGACCTATATTTTAGTTTTTCACTGGGCCTGTCAATTATGTATACAGTCATGTTCCCACCCAATTATGCCCCTCCCCCAAAATAACCATTCTCCTCACTTATTCTATCATCATCCCTTCTCTTCTCTATAGTAGGATCATCTTAGTATGCATATGTAAACATTATAGTTTATTTTACTCATTTTTGAACTTTAGATAAATGGAAGCACATGGCATTTTATTTTGTGTGCATGGCTTTTTCAATGTGTCAATGTGACACTTATCCATGTGGTCATTTGTAGCTGTCAGTCATTCCTCATTACTGTATAATTTTCTAATATGTGAATATATGTCACAATTTCTTTATTTGCTCTACTCTTGTTGAAAATTTGAGTTGTTTTCCATTTTGACAATTATGAATACGGCTGCCACAAACATTGTTGTATGTGCATCTTTGTACAAAAGTGCATGCACTTTTGTTGAGCATTTATTTGCCTAAGAGTGAAATTGCTAGGTCATAAAGTATGTGTTTGCTCAGCTTTAGCAGATAATGAGAAACTTTTTCTAAAGCAGTTGTCTCGGGGCGCCTGGGTGGCTCAGTCAGTTAAGTGTCTGACTCTTGATTTCAGCTCAGGTCATGATCTCACGGTCATGAGACTGAGTCCCTTGTTGGGCTCTGCACTGAGTGTGGAACCTGCTTGGGATTTTCTCTCTCCACCTCTCTCTCTGCCCCTCCCCTGCTCGTGCTCACTCTCTCAAAATAGACTTTTTTTTTTTTTAAAGTAAAGTAGCTGTCTCAATTTACATTCTCTCCAACAGCATAAGAAAGTTACTTTCCTTGCTGCATTCTCACCAACACTAAGAATTGTCTTTTTAATGTTAGCCATTTTGGTGGGTATATTAAATCACAGTGTTATCTCACTGTAATTCTAATTTGGACCTCCCTGACCGGTACTGAGGCTGAGCATCTTTCCAAAAAGGTACTGGCCATTTGGATGTCATCTTTTGTCTAATTTCTTGCTGATTTTTAAATTATACCATTTGGGGTCTTTTCATATGGATTCATAGGGGTTCTTTGTATACATGGATGGGCGTCTTTTATCAGAAACATGTATTGCATACATCTCCTGGTCTGTGCCTCAAAGAATCTTTTGATAAAGAGGAGCTCTTAGCTTTAATGTAGTAAAATTTATCAATCTTTATGTTTGGTAATTCTTTGTGTATTGTTTAAAAACCTTTCCCTTTCCCCAAATCATGAAGATAGTCTCCTAAAAGTTTGATTGCTTTGCTTTTCACAGTTAGATCTATGAAGTACCTGGACTGATTATATTAGCAAGAGGTCAAGTTTTGTTTTTCCTGTATAAATATACCATTATTCCAGTGCCCTTTATTGCAAACATCCTTTCCCCATTTCTCTGGAGTGCCACAGATCTGTGTTCTATACCACACGTCCATATAGGAGTCTGTTTTGAGGACTCTCTATTCTATTTGTTTGTCTATTTTTGCACCAATTCCACATTGCTATGGTATCTATAGCTTCAAAAAATGTTTTTGATATTTAGTAGGGGCTTTTTTTTTTTTTTAGCCTTGTTCTCAGTTTCAAAAGCGTGTTGGCTATTCTTGACACTTTGCCTTGACATTCAAATATTAAAATCAGCTTGTCAGGTTTCAGAGTGAATTCTGTTGGGATTTTGAATGGGTTTGCACTGAATCTATGTACCACTGAGGAGTGAATTAGTGCCCTAAAATACTCAATGCATAAATATGCTCATGTATCTATTTGTTAAGGTCTTTACTTGTAATAGTGATTTATAATCTTCTGTGTAGAGGGTGTGCACATATTTTGTTAGATTTGTTATTTGGTACTTGGTATTTTGTTATGCTGCTGTAAATTTTAAAAAATTTTGTGTGTGTGTATATATAAACATATAAATATATGCATATATCAGCAACAAACTTCATATAAAATATGCCTTGTATTTTATCCAACAACTCTTTTATATGCTTATCAATTCTAATAATTTGTCCATAGTTTAGATTATACATGTATGTAATATTATCTGTAAATAGTAAGTTTTCTTTCTAATTTCTATAATTTTTACATTTTTATTTCTTTTTCTTACATTAGTGTCTGCTTAGGACTTTTATCCAGTATAAACCTGATTGGAGATTATGATAGTTTTATTCTCAATCTCAGAGGGAAAGCTTCCAACATTTTACCATTTGTATATTGCATTAGATACACACACACACACACACACACACACACACGCACACACCTCTATCAGATTTAAAGGAAGCTCTATTGTATTCTAGTTTAGTTGTTTTATTTTTTCATTTCATTAATATATGATACATTTCATCAAATGAGATGATTATTTTTTCCCTTCATTCTGCTAGTATAATGGATTAAGCTGCTTGATTATCCAATATTAATAGCCACAACATTCTTGGAATAATAAACCCAATTTAGTCATGGTATATTATCCTTTTATATATATTAGTTGATTCCAGGTTGCTAACGTTTTGTTCAGGGCATTTATTTATTTAAAAATTTTTAATTTTTTATTTTTGAGAGAGAGAGACAGGAGCAGGAGAGGCAGACAGAGAGGGAAGCACAGAACTGAAGCAGGCTGAAGCGGGGCTCAAACCCACGAACTGTGAGATCATGACCTGAGCTGAAGTCAGATGCTTAATGGACTGAGCCACCGGGGCACGCCTGTTTAAGGCTTTTAGATCAAATTTTATGACTGAGATTAACCTATAATTTTCCTTTATTATATACCTTTATTAGATTTTAATATCAAATTCATTTGGTTATCTACCTTTTCCAGTCCCTGGAAGAGTGTATAAGATTGATGCTTTCTTTTCCTTAAATTGTTGATAGATTTTGCTACTGAAGGCAGTGGTTTGGAGTTTTAATGTTCAATTTCTTTAATATTTTAAGAATAATCAGATATCCTACTTCTTCTTTGTTTTGTTAATTGGATATTCTAAAAAAGAGTTTTCTCATTTCATCAAAGTTTTAAAATATGTTGGTATAAAAATTTAAAATAATAAATCATATTATCTTTTTACCTTCTACAGCCTCTGTAGTGATGTTCTTTCTTTCATTTTTATATTGGTTATTTGTCCCTCTCTCTATTTGATCCAGCCCTGTCCAAGTTTTAAGAAGTTTATTAGACTTTAAAGAATCAACTTTTGGCTTTGTTGGTCCCATTTTACTCTTCTTTCTATTTTCTATAGATTTTATTCATCATTATTTTTCTAATTTCTTGAGATGGATATGGATATTAGTTCATTAGTATTTATCCTTCTTTTCTGTTTATGCATTTAAGATTATAGTTTTTCTTCCACTCATTTTGCTACATTCCACAAGTTTCTTCATGAAATAATATAATTATTCAGCTCAAAATATTTTCTAACTTTTATTATTTCTTTTTACTATTTAGAAGTGTATTTCTTAATTTCCATAAATGTGGAAATTTTCTACATTAAAAAATTTTTTTAGTTTAATTGCATTATTTTCACAGAACATATTCAATGCATTCAATTCCATTTGTTGTGACTTGTTTTATGGCCCAATACATGGTAAAGTTTGAAATGTTTTATGCCTGCTTAAAGAGTTGCTGGGTGCTGTGTCCTAACATACATCAATTAGGTCTATTTCTTGATCATGCTATGCAAATCTTCTCTATTTTCTTCTGTGTGTTCTAGCAGTTATTTCCACAATGTTGTGAATGTGTTGTACCTTTCTGGTGAAGTTATGCCTTTTATCATCGTGAAGTGTCCCTGTGAGTCTACAGTAATGCTTTTTGCCTTAAAATATCTTTTGAATGTGGGCCACCTAAGGTGGCTCAGTCAGTTAAGTGTCTGATTTCCTCTCAGGTCATGATCTCGTGGTTTGTGGGTTCAAGTGCGGCATTGGTTTCTGTGCTGACAGCTCAGAGACCAGAGACTGCTTCCAGTTCAGTCTCCCTCTGCCCCTTCCCCAACTCACACTCTGTCTCCCTCTCTCAAAAATAAATAAACATTAAAAAATGTCTTTTGAATGATATTACCACACCTACACCAATTTTAGGGCAGGGATTCTAGGGACAAATTCCCTTTTGTGTGTTGTTTGAACACTGAATAACACATGTCATTATCTTCTGGGTTTCGTTTTCCATTTGAGAAATTAGCTGTCAATCTAATTTTTGCTATTTTTAGAGGATATATTTGTACACTTTTCCATCCTTTCCCTTTCACCCTTTTGGGATCCTTATATGTCTTGTCAGTTGCTGAAGGGTGTTTGTTTTTTCCTCAAGAAATTCTCAGAATTTGTCTTTTAATTGGGGTTCATTTACTTTTAAGGTAATGACTGAATTACTGATGTGAGTTTAAATCTACCATCTACTATAATGACCCTTTAATTTTAATATCTTTTTTCTCTGGATGATTTTAAGATTTTATTTTTGTATGTCCTCCTTAAATTTGATTATGATGTGTCTAGGAGGGGATTGCTTTTCATTTTACTGTGGCAATTTCTTATCGTTTCCTGAATCTGTTGGTTCATGTCTTTCTTTGGTTTTGGAAAATTCTGTCATTAATTGTGCTAATACTGCTTTCTGATCTCTATTCTCATGAGGTCATCTACTTTTGTTACCTTCAGTGTTTCATCTTTCTGAGTTTCATTTTGGATCTTTTCTTCTGATTTGTCTTCGAGTTTACCTGTTCTCTATGAAATTATTTCTAATGTGCGGTTACATCCATCTGTTGCATTCTTGACTGGGATTTTTGTTATTTTTCAGTTCTACAATTTTTCTTTCTCTCAAATATGCTCTGCAACTTTTCTGTGATTTTCATTTCTTTGCCAAAATTTCCAATCTTTTCTTTTTACTCCTTGCACATAGTAAGCCAAGAGTTCTAATTATCTGCAGCCTATTTCCTTCTATTAAGCATTGCCACTATTGATTCTCACTCATGATTGTTGTCTTCTCATATGTTTGTTTGTCCTTGATTGTGTGACGTTTCATTTAAAAAATTGATTTGTTTCTACAGATCGGAGATGATAAATTATATTCCTTTGGAAAGAATTTATGTGTGTGTTTACATTTCCAGGAGGAATGTTTGTTGTTTTTCCAGGTTCCTGAGAGCATTAGCCATCTGATATTATCCACTTATCTTGGCCTGATTGACATTTCAAGCTGGATAATTTTTTTTATTGCAGGGATGATCTATGCCTTACAGGATGTTTAGTGGTATCTTACTCTTTCTACTAGATATCAAGAGTACCTCTTCCTATTTATGATAATAAAAAAATTATCTCTAGACAATATCTTCAGATATTGTCAAATGCACCCTGGTACTTGAGAACCCCCATCTTAACCTCAAAACAGGGGGATGTTAATCAGGTTTAAATATAGTGGGCCCTGACCTTTACTTCTGTCCCCCTAGGACACCAAGGCTGCCCAAAGCATTGCCTCACCTTTCAGTCATCTCTTATAGAATCCCCAGGTGGAAAGCAACACTAAATACCAGGTTTCTCTCTCTGGTTTTTTATTTCCTCTCAAATCTTCTTCAGTAATTTTTACTTTGTAAGGACTTTTCCAGTCTTTTAAGTAAATTAAAAAACATCTATCCTGTTTTTCTAGTTGTCCACAGTGAAGACTAGATCCAAATTTGACCTAGAGATATATATGTGCACACACATTGCTGTTGTTTGGAAAACTCCCTGTCATATCCTATGGCTTATCTGCAACTGTGGATGGAGGGAATCCTCTGACACCTGGTAGAGGTTCTCTCTCTATTCCTTTGCCATGCCAGGGCCCTTTTTGCTATTAAAATATTCTTCAAGATAAATGTCTACAGAGCCAATCTTCAGCTTTAAGCCTCAATGACCCAAGCTCAAATATTAATATGTATTGACTGCAAATGCCCATCCATTTTCTTTTGTAGGGTGTTTCCTCTTTGGTGTATTGTTTTTTTTTTTAACTTTAATATTTATTTTTGAGAGAGAGAGAGAGAACAAGAGGGTGAGGGGCAGAGAGAGACGGAGACACAGAATCTGAAGCAGGCAGGCTCTGAGCTGTCAGCACAGAGCCCGATGCAGGGCTTGAACCCATGAGCTGTGAGATCATGACCTGAGTCGAAGTCGGACGCTCAACCAACTGAGCCACCCAGGCACCCCTCCTCTTTGGTGTATTGTATAGGACAAGGGCTTATAGGGTGATTTCTATCATAGCTGCTCACAGAGAAATCAAGGGTCCTAAAAATTGTCTAGTCCAAACAGTTGTGGAAATTGAAGTATAGTGAGGCTCTATAAATAATATACTATTATGGGATAACTGGAGCTGAAAGAATGTACCACCTTTAGAAGAGTAAGAGCCAGGATGAATCAACTCACATGCAAACCAGGTAATAAAGTGACACGGCTTGGAGTGAGGAGATGGACAGCCCTTTCCCACTGTGATCAAGAGGGGATACTCTCAGGAACAGCAAAAGCAATACTGACTGTTCTTATATGAGAGAAAGAAATAACATTTATTGTTTTGTATCAGGAATTTCTGCATCATTTCTTTTTACTCTTGATAACCTTATGCAATCTGTTTGAGATCTTTTTTTTAATGTCAATTTTTAATGAGCACTTTGAGGTTTAGCATGCTGTAACTTGCTATAAGTCACCAGGCTAGTAAGTGGCAGAACTGGTATATGAGATTGGCTCTAACCTCAAAGTCCATAACTTTTTTGTTTCTTAGACTTTGATGCCCCTGCAATTTGTTTGGGTCATGACTTCTCATTTGAAGGCATGTATTTAAAAGGTGTATTTCATGGAAAGAGCCCAAATGTCCATCGACTGATGAATGGACAAAGAAGATGTTGTGTGTATATATATATGTATGTGTATAAATATATATATATATACACACACACACACACAATGTGTATATATATATATATATATATATATATATATATACATACAATGGAATATTACTAGGCAATAAAAAGAATGAAATCTTGCCATTTGCAACAATGTGGATGGAACTAGAGTGTATTATGCTAAGTGAAATAAGTCAGAGAAAGACAAATATATGATATCACTATTAGGTGGAATTTAAAATACAAAACAGATGAACATAGGGGAAGGGAAGCAAAAATAATATAAAAACAGAGAGGGATGCAAACCATAAAAGACTTTTAAATACAGAGAACAAACTGAGGGTTGCTGGAGGGGAGTTGGGTGGGGGAATGGGCTAAATGGGTGATGGGCATTAGGGAGGGCACTTGTTGGGATGAGCACTGGGTATTATATGTAAGTGATGAATCATTAAATTCTACTCCCAAAACCATTATTACACTATATATTAACAATATATGTTAAATATAAATAAATAAGCCTTTTGTCCTTAAAAAAATAAAAATACAATTGATTTTTTTTTGTATAAAAAATAAAAATAAAAATAGATGTTTTACAAAAAATAAAATAAATAAAATAAAATGTATATTTCAGAAGACCATCATTTTCTAAGTTACAAGTCTTAGGAAGGAATCCAGTGAGAAGAGGGACTCATATTAGAAAGGGCCTCCTTGGAGAGTTTTGAGGTGGCCACTTGGAGAAACTGGTGGAGTCAGTGTTCTCTTGCCTGCCACGTAAAACCAGAACGGAGTAGAAGCTAAAGAACAGATGTGCCCTGATTTTCTAGATTAGCACCCTCTCTCTACTTCTTAGCCCCATATTCTTCTTCTGTGGAACAAATCCCCCTAAATGCAATAGTTTCTTAAAGATGGTCAAACCATTCTGTTCTTAGAATTTAGTATGGAAATCTTAGAAAATCTTCAAAGTACTGGACTATTTGCTAATTCTTGTTGTCTTCTAGAGTTTGAAGTATGAGGGAGGGCATTCTCTTTCTTGAAGGAGTTTTCTCTTCTACTTCTGGTTCTGGCCAGCATGAGAAAACTGAGAACAACTCTCTATTCATTTGTGGTTCTTTCACTAACAATAAAATACTCTCCCAACAGAAGGATTTAATTTTAACAGCAAATAACTTCAAAATTACTCTAAATGTGGTCCAAATGGGTCTCAATTTGGCCTCAAATCAAGCAATGGGCATACCACAATATTCATAGAAAGCTCTGGGAAATTCTAGCACTACACGATCAAGTTTTGGTTAAACATTCTTTCTGTTGATAGGACATTGTTTTACCTTGTCAGATATATTTCCAGATTAATTTATTATGAGGTTACTTCAGGATAATTACTCACAGGTAGATTAGGTGGCTGCTTCTCTTAGTCTCATTGTATTCCTCATGTGGTTCTCACCAACTGCTATCCATTTTTTGTCTTGTGTTATACTCTACTTCATCCTTCTACAGAAAGAAGAAAATTCTGGAAGGTGTGTATTAGCTGTTCCTTGAAGGACACACACACACACACACACACACACACACACACAGCTCCATTCTGCTAGTTTCTTTCGCTTTTATAGAAGTTGGTGGCTTCAATACTCTCTTGGGCTAGATATTCGATAAAAACTAAAGTTTGAAAAGGCAGTATTGTGTGAAAAAGAAGCATCTTGTTAGAAGGACAACGTTTTTACCATATCTCAAAAATAAGACTAAAAGACCACCAATGTGTTAAGGCCTTATCATCTTTGTCTGTCTTCCCCCATTTCTCGTGAATCAGTTAATTCTACTTCTGTGATCTGAGAGATAAGACAGTGGCTGAAAGCATTTCTTTGGAGTATCTGAATTTTAATTTCTTCACTTATGAACTGCATGGGAAAGTTATCAATTTCTCTTAACATTAGTTTTCTTATCTGCAACATGGGGAGAGTACTAATTTTTACCTCATATTAATTATTATTGTGAGTGTTAAGCAGAATAATATAAAATGCTTAATGTAGCATCTGGCAGATAGGAAGCCTTTAATACATACATAATACATACATAAAATATAAAGTTTACCATTTAAGCCACTTTTAAATGTACAGTTCTGTACATAAAATACATTCACATTGCTGTACAACCATCACCATTTTCATCTCTAGAATGTTTCTATCTTCTTAAACTAAAACTCCATACTCAATGAACAACTCCAATCCCTCTTCCCTCTAGCCCCTGGCAACCATCATTCTACTTTCTATCTCTATGAATTTGCCTTCCATATTTATTTCATATAAGTGGAATCAAACAATATTCGTCTTTTGTTACTGGGTTATTTCACTGGGCATCATGTCTTCAAGGTCATACAGGTTGTAGCATGTGTCAGAACTTCCTTTCTGTTTAAGGCTGAATAATATTCCATTGTATTAATACCTACACAGTACTGTAATAGTCAAAGTATTATCCTAACTACCAAGAAAATATGATTTCATTCACTTGCTGGCCAAGACACAGCTTCAGTGGGAATCAACATCTCTTCTAGTCATATGATAAGAAATGCAGGCTTATGATTGTGGAGTAAATTTCTAGGGTCAATTTTGAGTTCTTTTCTCCACCAGTTTTTATAAAGTCTCAGGACATACTCATTTTCCTCAAGGTAAAGAATGTCTATATCCCGAGGAAGAAGAAAAATATTTCTGTGCTCAGATATGCAGGCAGAGGGAAGATTTGGAGAAAAGAAGTAGGGAAAATTTTGAAAAAGAAATCTGATATTTAGTTTCAGAACAAAATAAGAATAACAGAAGGAGGAGGAAGACCAGATAGAAAGAATAGGGCAAGCTACTTGGACAGGTTATCCAAAGATATTTGTACCAATATATGTCCCATTTCACATGCTCTTCTTACAATATGATATTCACATTCCTGCATCAAGAGGTGGGGCCTAAAAAAAAGAGGTGTAGTCTGTTTCCCCAACCCCTCCACATGGGCAGAACTTTGTAAATGCCTCAACCAGTAGACTATGATGAAGGTGACTGGATTTGACTTCTGAGTCTTGTTCAAAAAAAGCATTATATGTTTTGCCTTGGATCATTCAAGCAGCTCTGTAGAGAGACACTGAGTCTCTCAGCCTAGAGCCAGCACCAGCCTGCCAGCCAAGTGAGTCAGCCATCTTGGAAGTGCACGTTCCCCACTCAAGCCTTCCAATCTTCAGATGACTGAGGACCCAACAGACGTACTACTACAACCTTATGGGACTCCAGAGTGAGAACCACCCAGTTGAACTCTTTCAAAACTAACAAAAACCATGAAAATAGGAAGTGAGGGCATTTTTAATGGATCAATTGATAAATAATATAGTTACTTCTCTTACCATTCATTATTACACAATGATGGGCATGAAGCAGATCTACTGTGAGAAGAAGTAAAGACATGCAAAGCGATGCGGGCATCCATTGCAGGCAGAGCCAGTGCAGTCCAACTGTCAAGTCTTTTATTTCCATGAATACATCACAGGCAGGTAAAAGTGGGCACCTAGAGTCTGAGGTGGAATATTTAGCCTCAGGAATTTATGGCCTGTTAGTTGGGCCATCAGCATTTAAAGAATTTACAGAATAGGCAAAAAAAAAAAAAAAAACAAAACATATGTACTTAAAAATTCTACAGGTATCACGCAGCAGGAGAGAGTAAGTCTTGTTTAAACCAGAGAGGAGATCCTTCCGAAGGTGGACTCATGATTTTCCTAGGTTCCTTGATATTCAGGCCTCTGCCCCCTGCTAGGGGCTCTAATTCACAACACGACTTTAATAACAGTTTCTACAAACCCTTAGGAGCATTTGGACCCTTTCTTCGAACAGTTCTAGAGCATTTCTCTATAATGGTGTACAGGTATCCCCCACTTTCTGAAAGTTCCTGTTACATCCCTTTGCTTTTCACGAAAGACCTACGTCAGTATCTGTTTTTGCTAACCAGAAGAAATCCGAATAAGATTCTTGCTTTTAGAAAATAAAGGCGAGACGCAAAAATGGCATTTAGCATTTGTTTTGCAGTGAGCCTTGTAGAAGTAGTGTGTACCCAAGCAGCAAGAGGGATCCCGCCAAGCTCCTTCCCAGAAACTACACTCAGCATCTCAGCATCAAGACATTACAGCTTTGAGCTGTGTCTGTGAGCATTTGTATTTTATCCTGATTTATTTTGTGCATCTTTTAGCAAGATGTGTCCTCAGGTATCAGAAAAGTCTAAGAGAGGTTATTTTTGGGTCTGGGAATGCTCAAAAAATTTTCCATATAAATTAACGGTAATTGCTTCTTCGTGTTATGCCATTTTGGCCTATCAAAAGTTTCTTAAGAACACTCTATGGGGTCACATAGCAGCAGGGGGAGACCTGAATTTTGAAGAAAACAGTTTAACATGATGAAAGAGTTAAGCAGTGGGAATGGCTTTGGCCTTGGAGTCAAGAGATCTGGATTCTCATCTTAATGTGTTCACGAACACTAAATGTGACTTTCAGCAGATCCCTTCAACTTCAGTTTCTACTGTGTGAAACAGAGTTTCATGCAATGTCTGAAGATTTTTGCAGCTGACTCTATTATTTAGATTTTCTAGTGATAAAATGTCTCCCCAGATAAGAACTATGTCTGTTCATTAAATGTATCTGTATAAACTGGGGAATATTTCAGCAAACTTCTAGAACTTAAGAGTGTGTGGCATTTAGGAACACCAAATAAACAAATCAATTAAAAACACACAATCACATTTTTATCTAAATGGAAGAGTGCTCTGTTGTCTTAGTTTCTCCTTCATAAACATTTACATGTGTTATACCATTGCTTGAAAAGAATTTGTGCCTTGTGCTTAGTCCTAGAACACAATATAGTTATATTTCTGTTCTGTTTCCCTAGTAGATCGTTTACCAACCCACAACCTGAAGTCACCAATACTTGTGGTTCTGCCTATATGCTTCCACCTGGGGCAATTTATCTTCAGGAAGTATTGCTTTTGGGTCAGCCTAGCTGAGCCAATGCCTGGCTGGGTTTGTCTGTTTGGTGTTAGCCTTGAATGCCTAGCCAGACTGCCCACTGTTGGTGGGGTAGACAGAGAAGAAAGAAGGAAACATGATGCACTTACCAAGACCCAGCTTTTGCAGCTCGGTAATAAGACTGCACCTGAGCAGCAATGAGCGTTAGAGAGGACTGGCATTCACCCCATGGGAGTACTCTTGGGAGACTGTCCTGAAATGTCTCCTGAAAATAAATCTGCACAACACACCCGACAGACATGAAACCAAGATTTATTAAAATATCATCATCATATTTACATTTGGAAGCCATGAATGCAGTTCTCTGCAAATTCCAAAAAATAGAGTTCTATCTCTTAAAACAAATTAACAGAGGTATCAACAGATTAGGATAAATATAATCTATCACAGAGATAGAATCCTTTGAATAGACAATCTACATTTTCTAACCAATATATATTATGTACAAAAATACGCTTGATGTGGTGACCAAATCGTGTCAAGGAGGAAAATATATATATATATATAGAGAGAGAGAGACACGCACATATATTTTCACTATGTACAAATCAATATTGGTTCCTTCATCCTTTCTTTTTAAAAATAAATACTTCATTTGGTTGCAAATGACATTTACAAATCCAACTAATGAGCATTTCTCAGCTTTGACAAAATTAAATACGCAAATTAGAAATACATACTTTTAAAAATTTAAAGGGAAAAAATACCTGAATTGAATTAGCTTATTAATTAAAAATATCCAAGAGCATGTAATGTAAGGTTTCATGTCTTTAAAGTGCCTTCTCATTTCTCAAACTGTCTTCATTATTGTTTAAAATCTTTTCAGATGATATCTATAGATTGATCTAATATTTAATTAAACAGAAAAGCCAAGATGTTTCCAGGTCAAAAGACTGACTACTTAGGACATGCTTATACTTTCTTTTTAAGCACTTTCAAGAGTGTAACAGTTACTGTTGATCTGAAAATACCACAAGTTGTCAACATCCTGATCCAGATTCGTGTAGATGTTTGGATCATGAGTGGTAGTAAGAATGGGGTTGCAATAAAAAGCCTATGATTCAAACTGTTTGCACAGAATGAAATAAATTTGTCCAGCAGCACAGAAAAGTTACTTCAGATTCAAAAATTTAGTCTTATGCATCATAGATGGTGACCTGGGAGAATTTATCAAAGAATGGTCCCTAATTAGACAGTTTTAAAGTACAATCTGAGAAACTGAAAAGGAATAGAACCTTCCCCTCAACCTTCTTAAAATAAAATCGAATAAAACAAAAAAGAAATGTATTTTCCATCTCTTTTATGGATTTTTCCCTCTTTGCCTAAGTGATGAGGTGATGCTGACATTAACAAGAGGCAGCCACAGCGCTGTGTCTCACTTGGTGACAGCAGAGCACCGCGTCCAAAGGGCTGGGGAACAGCATTGGGTTTGAGGGGAGGGAGGGGCTATAAAAGGCTGGGCCCTGGAGAAACTGAAAAGGTAAAGGCAGGAAAAAAAGCCGTGGGGTTTGGAGGAAGGGGTGGGGGGCCCGGAGCACAAGTATTGAGGTGAGGAAAGTCAGACGAAGCTAGGTGCCAAAATGACTTTTGGACAGGCGTGGAGAAAACAGGAAGACCTGTGCCCAACCAGCCTCAGGGGATATGTCATAGAGCCATCTCAGCAAGCACAGGCCAATTTCACTACGGTACCCACTTTTCCAGCACTGTCAGGCACTGACCAGTATAAGATGCTGAGCACTCCCGTTTGCCTAATGCAGATTCCTGGAGCTGCCCCTGAAAGGCCGCCCATGACACAAGCATGGCAAAAATCACCAGCCCCCTCACAGTGCATTGTATTGGGAAAACATTGCCCCTTGGCCCTGTTCAAATTTTCCTTCCGCCCGTCTCCTGCTCTTCTCCCATATCCCACCACTTGCAATCTCCCAAGATTGTAACTGCATGCATCATCTGGGGTCCAGGGTGTCACTAAGAAAATTAAGCCCTGAAGGACTTGAAATAATGTACATTTATTTGTTAGGCCTGATTCCTATTAGGAAGCCGACTGATTTCACTTAGGTTCTGGGCATGCAGCTCGGTGCTGATTTTCCAGGCCAAAGCACGATCCCCTAAATCAAAGTCCAGGGCACCCTGCTTCCCACGCTAGTCTAAATGAAAACTCAATGAGAGGAAAAAACTATGATGAATCAGTGACATGTTTTCCTCAAAATTATTCAATTACGAATTTTAAAAGTTTCTGCCTTTTTAGGAGTATCTTAGATCGCTTCTTTAAAGGGAAGTTCTTTTTTTCTTAATGCTTATATCTGCTGAAGATTATATCTTTTGCTAACAGTAGGGTAGTATTTTTTGTGCCTTGAGAAACTGAAGAATTACAGAATTGTAAAATTAATGATTTCATATAGACCTATCCTTTTGGTGCTGGACCCAAAAAATCCCATGTGTGTCACTCTGGACAGACAGGGGAATTGCACCACTTTCCCTCTCATTCACAGACTTGTTTCCAAAGGAAATGGATTTCTTTGGAGGATTATGCAGAGCGCCATCTTAGTAGGGCTGAAATCACCTTCTTTATGCCTTCGTGGTTAGATATGAAAAAGTAAGATTATAGCTGGGGACAAGTTGCCACGAAGAAAGGGAAAAACAATGAGTTATTTATAGTTCACTCAAAACCATCTAAAATGTAAAGATTTTGAATCTCCCTCCAGTCTCTTATTGGGAAGACTAGTACAATTTTCATACACCCTATACCCATTTTTTGCATTGCATAGAAACCTGGAATTCAAAATCCATCTCAAGAGTTCCCAGAGAGTTGTTTGTTCCTGAACACATTTATTGTCCATGCCATGGGGAGGGACAGAGTAATTTCCCTGTATACTCAGATGTCTATGGGACGAGCCTTTCATTTTGGAAAGCTGACCCAGATGAATAAACAAAAACACACTTGTTTCGTGAGACAAGAATAGAAGTAAGCTCTGTAAGAGAACAATGAAGGAAAGTAAGTACAATTTTGCCAAAGATGTAGACAAAGCATGGTGAATGCATGCCTAGGAATGAACGCTTGCTAAGCATAAGACAATGAACGTATCAGCAGCTCTCACTACATATGGGGACAAATATTCATTCTCTCGTAAGACATCCTTATAATTTCAAAGGGAGAGTCCTCCTTGGTGTCTGAACAGGTAGAATTTAGGAAATGCTCAGTCTACGAAATAGCCTAAATATAGTAGAAGCTTGTTTACTCCATGGAGAAGAATGCCAAATTCTTTGGAGGTGAATTTTTACTGGAACTTATGGGCTCATTTGCATTTTGCTAGCCCATTGCTATCAAATTTCACACAAAGCATAGAAAAACCACCTCACAGAAGTATTTGGATTAGCTTTTAGAAAAAGAGGCAGACAGGTGTTTCTTAGCACATTTGAGAGAAGATTTAAAAAAAAAAATTTTATGAGCATAGATGGAATGCAGAAGGATAAATTAATGGCTTTAGCTACAACTTTCCTAATTAAAAAAAATGAGATTAAGTCAGTCTCCCCAGATCATAGAATGGAGACTAAGCTTACGAACAAGTACTTCATAGATGTAATACGCAATGAAGTTTGGAGTTCATCTGAGCTCTTGACTGAAGCGAACCATCAGAGAAGAGGATGACAAGGAAAAGGTTTTTTGTGTTATTGGCTATCACCAGGCTGGTTGAGAGAAGGGCTGGGGCAGAGGGGAAATGAACCTGATAAGGTCTACTTGAGGACAGCTGGCCTGCTGAATGAGGCTTGATTTGCTTCCTTAATGTCTTTGTTGGTAGAAGTGCATGGGGGCTTTTAGAGTTAGCTAGCTGCCATTTTAATATCTTCACATTTCCAATTAAGTTGTCAACTACACACATTTCCCAAACGCGAGGTTTATATCACAGCGTTGATTAAGAGTCTTGGCACAAATAAGACTACTGAACTGGCTTCACGCTTGCATGTTAAAATGCTCTTGAATTCACTACTTCCCAGCAAAGAGTCTATTTGGGAGGGTTTGGTAGATTGCCCACTCCTTGGGAGGGAAAATAAAGAATTGTGAAACTAACATTCAGTGCCTCTAACAAGGTGTCAACAACCGAAGGGTGTGCAGCAATGCCACAAAATGGGCCTCTCAGTTACATACAGCTGTGAGTAACAGAGCCTACTTATGCCTGGACTCAATTGCTGATGGGGTTATAAATACTGTTATGCAAGTCTGCAGCAGCCAGCTATGCAGAGGTCCGTTTCTAAGGTGCTTTTCTTTAAGTGACCTTTGCACCAACAATAGAGAAGGTTTCAAGCGGCTGGATTTCTCTATACCTAGAAAATGGAAATGTACCCAACAAGCTATTAGCATTTTGGAAAGGCTAAAAATGATTCATACTTGTCAAATATTGAATACTATCAGTTTGGAAACACAGACTTGTTTCTCTTGTGTTGCAGATTTCTTCATGATGACAAAGTAGCTGACATGAATGAAAGTTCATTTCTTTATTCAGTTTGCTTTCTTCAGCTGAATTGTTTCTAAAGATATGATATCTAATATATGAAATGTGGTTCTGACAGCCTTCCAGATGTTCCACACATTTGTCAACAGCTTTAAAGAGAACCCAGACTAAGGGGGTTGTAATGGTCTGGCCACTTCTTCCACTAGATCACACCACTTCTCCTTGTATGTGGCTTTTAAAAACGTAAACTATTCAGGGCAATCCTCCATTCTTTCAAAGCCACACTCTAAAAATTGCCTGGTTGAGGTGAGAATCTCAAGCAGACCACAGGCAGCTCTTACTTTGTCCACACTCATCAGCTCTCACAGCTGTTCTGATTTTTTGTGCTCAGGAATTCCACAACATTGGATTTTACAGTATGTCCATTTTGTGTGTGCATTTTAGAGACTAATAAACTAATTTGTTGATTACCAAACCTGCTGATGCTTTTTTTTCCCCTTCCAGCTTTTGGTCATTTTTGTTTTGTTTTCTGCTTACAACAGGCAGAATCAAAGTAAATTATGCACAAATCTAAACTACTTTATAAAATGCTATATTTGATATTTGGATCAGATACTTTTTGGGGAAAAAAAGCTATATATTTTGGACTTCTTTCCTCTCCTTGACACAGAAAGCCCCACATTGGTTTTATATTTGGGGGAGGGAAGAGTACTACAAAATAAGCTGATTTAATATGTCAGGGAATGAAGAGTTTTCACAGTTAACATTACAGTCTGGTTACTGGGAAAGAGCCCGCAGGTCTGCATTGCTAATTCCCCTTGATACTTGGACTAGATGCTGTCTGTTATATTGCTGCACACAATGCTGTGTGCAGTGATCTGTGTCCATGACGTCAGGCAAAGGAAAAGCAAAAACGGAAGTGAGAAAATATAATATTCGTGAAAGCAAGAATTAAAATGAAAATGCCCCCACTGCACACAGTATAATCTATGGAGACATATACAATCCCAGGCCAACAGGAAAATCTTTACCAAAAATAACATGTCTCTTCTGCTATGTCCAATCGTGGTCCTTGCAAGAACCATAGCAATGACTTCCGTATCTTGTGGAAGGTTTCCAATACCACCACAGAGTTTTATTCCTTCCTTCAGTTTTCCCAGTTTCTCTACCAACAGAATATAAGCTTTTCATTTAGGAAATGCCTTTCCTTATGGTTCTTAGGGAAAAAAAGTGGTGCCTTAAGGGGGCTCAGTACTTCTGCTTATTAGAGGACAGGAGGGGGTCCAAGACTAGCACCCAATATGGCAATTGGTTCCTCGACCATGCTGCCAATTTGTTTTGGCTAGTACATCTTTCCATCACCTTATTCTACTTCCCAGATTTCAGAAATACTGTTTTCATTATTCCTAGGCACTTGCAGTGGGCATTTGAAGAGATATCATAGGTGTCAACTCAAGGATTCAAAATGCAGCAGGTCTATCGTCGTCATAATCATCTATTTCTGCTAGGCTACACTTTTCCCTTTCCATGCTCTCCCCACCCCCACCCAATCGTTAAGATGCCTCTTGTGTTAAAAGCCATACAGCACACCCCCTTCTAACCTGATCTTTGACACCTCACAGGCCTGATGCCTTTTACCTAACATGTTTATATCATGCTTTAGTGTAATCTATGATATACTTGTGTGCTCGATGAGGATTGCAGGTTACTCATGCAAGAAACCAAACTGCTATCCAACCAACTATGCTCTCAGATGTAACGACTCTTGGCTAGGAAGAGACAATGTTGCTTATAAGTCAAGGTTTTTCAGAATCTGACTACTAAAGTTGGGTATGAGTATCTGTTTAAACATAGAGTAGCAACATTGGCCATTCTCCCTCTAGTCTGGAGAAGGCTGTGCTTAGAAAAGCCACTTCTACCCTGCATGCCTAAAATGCTCAAGCTGCTTAAGCGGTGCAATAACCACTTTCTCTCCATGAAAAGTTGCATTTAACATCTTCTCAGTTGCGTTTTAGGGGGATTAGTTCAAGACACTCCAGGTTGTTTTATATGGCCCACCTTCAATAAGCTCTTGCAAACCTTTACTGAGCATCAACTTACGTTAGAAACAAAGGCTGTGCCAACACCACAGTACGTGTGTGAACTTGTGAGGCGGCATCTAGGTACAAAATGCAGGATTGAAAATGGGTGAGAATAATGGAGATTCTGCCCTAGTGTCTTAATACAATAACTTATTATATTTGAGTAGTGTGACGAAACCATCAGATTTCCCCAACAGAGCAGGCGAAGTATAATCTTTAGAAATAGGTATTTTACTGCCAATTTCGAGTCTGTCCATGTGGATTGAATCCAACTTGGGCTGCATTTGTCTAACTATCACATTAAATGTCTCCACTCATTCTCCTTCACCATTGGTTCCCCGAGAGCATGCTCTTACAGGGTTGTGTGGCCATAGTGACAGTCCTGTTTGCTGTCAGTGATTTTCTTGGGAGCATCCTCCTTAGAGACCTGAAGTGGACCACAGTGACTCCACTGTGCTGTTCTCGGTCATCCACTCTGTGGGGATCCATGAGGATTTAGACATTTGTTGATCTCACCGAACTCAAAGCTGATCCCCAAGGCATGGACAAAACAGGCACTTTTCTATTGCACTGTAATATTAGAAGGAATGTCACAGAGCACAAGATGACTATAAGTGGAATTTGTTTCAAATCAATGAATTCCTTAGGTTTTCTTCCCAGTTAAGTGAAAATGAACAGAAACAACATAAGAAAGCAGCACGAAAAGTTTCTTGCTCACAAGCAACTTCTTTTAGTAATGTAAGTTCTTTACCAGCTCTTTTTGTTTTGCTGGCCTCATCTCTTATTTTGAATTGGAAAAACAAAAACAAACGAAAAACCCCAACTGTGCTCCCATATTCCTTCCTTTTGGATTATTAGAGAAGGTGGTTAGCACCGGCACAAATATGGCTTCTGTGACTTGATTTGATCCTGACTGCATTACATTAGGATACAGTGCTGATTTAATTAGCTAACTGTATTAGGGGGTCCCTGAGGGGGCTGATGATTGGCAGGCAGTCCTGGGTAGACACTCAGGCACCTGGCAAGTTGCGAGGTTCTGGGAAGAGGCTGCGGTAATGGGCAAGGCCACACATGGCAGCCCAATCAGGAAGGGTTTTACGGATCTCAGCCACCTCTAGACCGTCCTCCACCAACTGAGGGAGAAGGCTTGAACCTCTTTTCCTTCAAGGCCCCAAATGGATAGTCTTTGATGCTATTCTCAATTCTCCTCCAGTCCTTTCTCTTCTCCTCTCACACGATAGATTCAAAGAGAGGTGGCATAAAGAAAAAAGCGTCAGGGGAAAGATCCAGGGTCACTTCCCTTGTGACTCAAGGGGTAGTGGTCTTGTGGGCTCCCAGGGTCGGAAAGAGCTGCCTGTGTGTGATATTCCACTCAAAGCTTAATATTAATGTAATCATCTTCTTTTCATTTTGATGTAAAGAACCTTTTTTATGCTCTTAATTTTTTCGACATCAGAGACTCTTGCTACAGCCTAGGTCACATGCCTGTTGGTTGAGGTCATGATAGAAGGCTGAAAGTAGCATTTGCTCTTCTGTCTGAAAACTGCTTCCTGAGGTTGTTGGGAGAGGTACAGCCACACGCACACAGTCCCAGAACACGATGCAGAGCTCAGCCGCATGTCACCGTGGCCTTACCCACTCATGAACAATCTGAAATGTGAAATCTGCTGTTACTGGATCACTTGCCCAAGCAGGTACTTTGACCTCCAAGCCTGTGCTGGTTTGGTTATCACTATGTTTTCTGGAAGTAGGGTGCAGAATTTCTGCTGGGCAAGGAAACCACAATGAACTTCCATAAAATCAAAAGAATGGGTCTTGCTTAATAGCTGATGTCAATTCCTTGTATCATAATTTCTTCTCCACCCATGTACAATTCCATTTTCTATCCTTTCCATTATATGAATAACAACAACAACAAACAACAAACAAATAACCATTTCTCTCATCTAGAAAATACATAACCTTGGCCCTCTTAAATATGGTTTGGTAAGTTCCACATTTTTGGTGAGAAAGATGATTCAGGATCTTGCTGGAACAGGATGAAAATTAAGATCAATTGTCAAACCAGCAGTATATAAAGATCAAGGCTTAAATTCTCTCAAGGCAATTGTCATAAAAGATCAGTTTCTTCTTCTGTCACAAGTGTGTATGTATCAAGCTTCAGTTAGAAAGCATGAAATCACCGCTTTTTAAAAATATTTGGAAAATCTTGGTATTTCTTCTGGTCCTGTAATGGAGTGACTCTGGACCTCTACAAGAAATGTTAATCAATATTCCTGCAATGCTCCTGTAAACAGTTTTGCATTGTTCCTGTGGCTTACCAAGGGACTTCCTTAAGAAGGCACGGGGCGCTCACTGCAATGACCTCAGAAAGAGGTGTGCAAAACAAACATTTGGTGACGTATCTTTCAAGAACTTCCCGCAGCACTGGTGTTGCCAAGGACCATGAAAGAAAAATGTATCACGCCGCCATCATTTTCACATATCTCTGTATTAGTTGGTGGTCACACTGGCTTCCTTCTGACGCAGTCTTTCTTTCTGTTTTTTGAGGGGGGAAAATGATTTTATTATTTCTTTTTCTAAATTTTCAACTTTCTCAGATTTTGATAAATTTCTCAAAGTCTTGGGCTAGAATGATGAATAGTGGTGTACTCCATGCCCGAGAAATGAGAGTAATTCTATCCCTCTTTCCTGAAATCCTCAGTTACCTGCTCCTCCCACCCTATTACTGTTACTTTCCAAAAACAAACAACGAAGAACCAGCTAATCAATCAATTATATCCATCTGAAATACTGACCTTTACCATGCTAGGCTGCGCTGTCCTCTTCCTCTGTGACAAAGGTCCTAACATCACAGTGTTACTCAAAGACTCCTCCTACCCCAATGCTCAGTCTACTGATGGAATTAGGGAATGCCTAAGAAATAGTTTCTGAAGAGGCTAGATATGAAAACATCACCACTTCCAAGTTGAAGCCATCTGCACATGGTCAACTTGGCAATACTAAACACAGGCTATGCGGAAGGGAAGACGACCAGATTTAATCCATGCAGCATGGAGGCAGCTGCTATTTGCCAGGGACGTTCTTCTCTGCTTATGCAGAGCTTCCTTCCCAGGGACAGCCTTCTAAAGAGGAAGGACATCAAAGTGTGCTGGCGAGAGAGAAGTAGGAACAAGAAACTACAAAATGAAACATGGGCCCTCACTGTTTCTAGGACTTCAGGGAAGTAAAATATTAAGCATAGTGAGAATGGGGGTGTCTGCTCTGCGGGTGGGCAAATAAAAGGCTACAACAAGAAATGGAAGAGGTTATACTCTTTTGCGCAGAGAGGCCCCTTGGGAGCAGATCCTCATCTGCTTGTGATCTATGAGATGCGACACTGAGTTACTAGACTGGCCTACACGTAAACTTACGCTGGTGGTTTCGAAAATACCCATCCTGCATTTGGATCCCAACTCTGATTTGTGAAGTGGAATCAGGGATCAGTTTGCAAGCTCTTGCCTAATTTCCACGCAAATCAACAACAACAAAAGAAACAACCCTAACACGTTGAAGATCACAATTGGGAACTAACTCACGGTGGAGGTCACCTATTAAAAAAATTTCCACAGTAAATCCACTGACAGGGCTGAATCCATTTGGTGCTTCTAGAAATAAGGTTTGGCTGTAAAAGTTAAGACAGAGGCCCAAATAAGAGGGAAAGTGGTAGGGGCTGACCAAGGAGGTAGACAAAAATCAGGGTTGAGCCCACTGCCACTGAAAATCATACAAGTGCTTGTAACAAATACATCGTCAAATGAGCACAAAGGATGTGTCCATTCAGGGAGGAGTTATGTGCTCTAACTGAGGCTTTCCCTGATCAAGCCCGATGACTCTGACTTCCCCACTTCTCACTCAATATTCATTGAGCTGCCAATGGGGTTGTTGTGAGAGACACCATAATCAATCAACAGAAAAAAAAAATCTCACTTTAATAACTTAAACTTCACTTAGACGGCCAAAAATTTAAAGTAGCTGGCAAATGGTACTTGCAACTGAAAAGGCTAAAAAGAAGTAGCTGTGAGACACTAGGGCACAGAGAAGGTAGGGTCTGAAAATCAAACTGAGGAGAGTGTTCTCTTGAGGAGACAGCACTCATTGCTGTTGATGCCAAACAACATTGGCAACACATTGCACTGCTGCCAAAATTCGAATGACAAGAAAAACAGCTAACGTTTTTAAGCTCTTATTATAGATCAGGCACTTTATACGTCTCTCAGTTTCCTCAAAATAACCCTAACGCAAAAGCAGTATTATTTTTCTCTTTTTACCAAAAAGAAAGAAGCAAAGTGATTTCATTCAGGGTTTACACCTAGTAAGTTGCTAAGCTGGGATTTGAACCCCAGCACCTTGGGTCCCTAGCCATTTAGCTATTCCGACTACTGTCTCTAACGTATAGGTAGAGCTTCATTGTGAACCTTCCCGATTGGGACTGTGGAGGACAATTTCCCCTTGCAGACTAGACTCCAAGTTTCGAGGCCAGGGAGAGACGTCAGGCACTGAGACTCTGGGCCAGGTTTGTGTTACCCATTTGTGAAGTGATGCTAGGTAGACTGTATCTTTCTGCATCTCGGTTTCCCCAGTTTTCTAAAGAGCACAATCTCTACCCCTTTCTTAAATGCTTAAACATTTTGGGAGAAAGGTGCTTTGAGATAAGGGGGGGGGTGTTGGCATGGGGTGTGGAAAGGGTGTGAAATGCCAAGTGACTAAATTTGCTCCATCAGGAAACCATCTTTGTTGAGTTCGCTGGGAGAATACAGAAAGTGTGTTTTGCTCCTTGCTCCCCTATATTCTTTGTTACCTATGCTAATCTGGGATGGGGCCTGAGAATCTGGACACTGTTCATTCCTCTGAGTTTTGTCCTTTAAGTTCAGACACACTCCTGGATACACCTCAATTATAATAAAAAATCTTGAGGTTATGCTGAAAAATGCATCTCACCAGACTAGCTGTGGGATTGATTTTCTTGGTCTCCACTTTCTTCTCTGACGTCAACTTGCTGACGGATTCCTGAGCCATTTTCAATCTGAAATCAAAACAGGCAGGGGGGAGGGGGGAGGAGGTGAAGAGAGGAGGAGGAGAGAGAAAAAAAAAAAAGGAGGTCAGGTTAAACAGGAATCTGAATGCTTTTGAATTTTAACCAACTGGCAGTTTGGAAATACAAGGAATGGTTTCTCAGTGCCTTTCATTATTAAATTCAAACACTAGGTGCAAAGGCATGTTTTTCTATGTTATCACAACTGACTTTCCTTCACTGGCTGAGAGGATCACATAGATGACTTCAAAAATCTATTTCTGTGACTAGGGCAGGAGCTTCTTCTGGTCTGGGGAATACTAGATGCATGCACTTTACTCTGAGTAAACACTTCCAGGCTCTCTGGCTTGTGATCTAATCAGCAGGTAATAAAGAGACAATTTTGAAAACTCAAGTTTTGAGGACACATATAAAAGCTATAACATATAAAATATAACAATTCATATCAAGAAAGTAAAAAGACAACCCACAAGATGGAAGAAAATATTTGTAAATTTATAAATCATATATATAAGGGACTTATATTCAGAATATATAGATATGAAGAACTCCAATAACTCCAATAAAAAGGCAAACTGCCCAATGAAAAACTAAGCCAAAGATGACATATGAAGGGCCACTAAGCCTATGAAAGATGCTCAGTATCATTAGTTATCAGGGCAATGCTAAGCAAAACCACGAGATAGCACTGCATATCCCCTAGGATGGTGAGAATTAAAAAGAAAGGAGCAAATGTCAGAAGTACAGATGTGGCAAAATTGGAGTCCTCAGACATTGCTGAAGGGACTGCAAAATGGTATAGTCACTTTGTCAGTTTCTCAAAATGTTAAGCATAGTTATCAAAGGACCAAGCCATTCCATCTCTAGGTATATAAATATACATGTATATCCAAGAAAAGGAAAATATATGTTCATACAAAAATTTTCATATAAATGTTCATAGCAACATTATTCATAATGGCCAGGAGTAGAAACAATGAAACAGATAAACAAAATGCAGTACGTCCACACAGTGGAGTACTGCTGGGCCATGTAAAAGAGGGCAGTGCTGACACAGGCTACAGCCTGGATGAACCTCAATAATCCACATATCACATGACTCCATTTATATGAAATGTCCAGAATAGGCAGATCTACAGAGATAGAAAGTAGATGAGCAAGTAGGGGTTGGTGTGAGGGACAGCAGGGATGACTGCTAATGGGTAAAGGGGTTTCTCCTAGAATCAGTTAGTCGTGATGGTTGCACCTACTGAAGATACTAAAAACTACTGAACTGTGCACTTTAAAAAGGGTGGGCTTCATAGTATATGAATTATGTCATCAAATTTACACATCCAACAGTCAGACAATATCAACTCTTATTGAGGATGTGGGGAAATGGGAACCTCTGAACAGTACAGTTAGGGAGGAGTGTAGATTGGGAGAGCTGGCTTTGGCAATACCAGGGAAAACTGAGAACATGCGGCTCTCTGGGAGCCGTCAGTTCCTCTTCTAGGGAGATAACCAAAAGAAACCTTCATATACAGACACGGGGCTTTCACTGGGGCAATATATGCAATAATGAAAAACTGGAAACAACCTAATGATTATGTTCATCAGAATAATGGATAGATGATAAGAGCAAGTAATACCAGCTAACATTTATTGGATGCTTACTTGGTACCACGTACTACTCTATCTGCTTTATTTGAATTAAACCATTTAATTCTCACCTAGCCTTCTGAGGTGGATATTTTCACTATTCCTATTTCACAGGTCCTGACACCCCGTGCAATGCTGCTTATATACTATAGTCACTTAATGGAGTATGGTATAACTGTGAAAAGGAATAGAGTTACAAATTCAACGATTACAGATATCTGACACATGATATTGAGAGTGAAGAATTCTGCAGAGTGATACAGTGAAGAGGCCATCTAGCATAATGGTCAAGGGCTTGGGCTCCAGAGCGGGAAGGTGGATTAATTCTCAGCCCCACCATTAATCAGCTGGGTGACCCTGGGCAAGTAACCTCTCTGTGCACCTTCACTTCCTAAAAAGAGGATGACAACAACAGTGCTGCTGCATAGAGTCACTGAAAGGACAGAGACTCTCTCTTGTGCAGCTCCAGACATCATGTAATCACTCACTATAGGTTTTCTACTGTTGTTACTGAGTGTGCAAAGTGCTACACTGTGCACATATGTAAACAGTAGCCACAAAACAATATTGTTCATAGATGCCTGCATGTGTGTATAAATGTACAGACAAACATCTGCCTGTATTTATACAGAGACTGGAAAGTCACTCACTGGTGTCATGATAGAGCTTATCAATAGAAGCATGGAAGAAGAAAATGGCATTGGGAGGTAACATGTAAAATAGAATTTCACTTTTATCTGTAATGCTTCATTTTTTAGTTATAAAATATTCAGTATGTGGCAAAATGTTAATAGTTAATTCTACATGGTGGGAATATGGGTGTGTTGCATTATCCTTTGTATGTTCATTTTCAGTATATTTTCAAAAATATTTTTTAAAGATTGAATAAAGATCCAGCAACCCAAACATTAAAAAAAAATTGAACGTGCTTTTTCTTTAGGGTCTCCAATAAAAATCTTCGGCTCAATATTACTCACATACTTGCTTAATATCAAAGAAATAGTTGAGTGCCTTACTTTACTTAGCTAATTTTATACAATTTACTTAAAACACATGCTTACTAATCCAATCTCCCTGCCCACATGCACAAGTCAGTTAGGATGAATTCAACATGCTGACCTGTGCATCAGAAAAGAAATAAAAATAAGACAAAGATGAGTAATGATTTATATAACCTAAGAAATACATCTTCAGAGCTGCCCAGGAATGCACATTTCTCAATGCTGACATAGGTCTGAGTGCATACACCACACCGCACACTAAACATTTGTGTTGCAGCAGTAACTATGACTATACCCGCACAAGAAGAGGACGCACTGAAAGGATCAAATCAGACTACACTGTAGGTCAGACTACGTTGGAGACTCTGCTAGTAAGGCATTTGCAAACCAAGATGGTGGTGCTGTAGATGAGGTCCCAGTTTGCAGAATCTCCTTTTGAAAGATTTGCTTTCAAAAAGCACACCCATCAGTACTATTTAATCCCAATTCCAATGAAATGGTTCAGAGTTACTATTTCCCTCCAGGCCCCCTTAGGGGGATTTTGGGGGTGATCTTTTGCTTTAGTAGTTCCTTTTCCCCCTGAGAATTCTGGTCTCTTGCTTCAAAGCTGGGCTTCTACCATGTTCCTGGTCAGCACTGCCCTTCCCCAGTGCCCATATCCCTCGGCAGCCTTGGAATCTCTCTCCACGTTCTCTGGATGTTGGGGTAATGGTTGTGGTTGGGGATATGCAGGCAGGAAGGAGGGAAGCCAACCTAAGGTCCTGTCCCCACCGCAAACCTTTTACTACTGGTCCGTGGCTGCTCTGTAGACCACAGGCAGTCACATACACCCTGGACTTTCCAGGACAACGCTGATCTCAGTGATTCTACCCTGCTCTTCTCCAAACATTTGCCTTGCATTTTATCATATCCTTTTCAAAGGGCACTCTTGAAAGTCACAAAGGACTGGGAGAAGACACGGCTTGGTGCAAAGAGATTCAGCATCAGCTAGACTTGATTCCAATTCTAACTCTGGCAGCTATTACAAGACTTAGAGCAAGCTAATTGAGTTTTCTAAATTTGTTTCAGTTTATCTCTAAAATGGAGGTTAAAGTCAACCACATCTTATTATTGTGAAGATTAAATGAATATATGCAAAACAGTATACGAGGTATAGAGCAAATGGTCAATAAAGGATAGCCATTATGGAATCTTCCATCACAGAGGTAAAGGAACTCCTTAAGAATGAATGACAACAGTTTCTGACTACACATGAAGTGGCACTATTCACAAAGTACTATCTCTCAGGAATATCATTAAGATGTGTTCCAAAAGCAAGTCAAAGAATTCATTCTAATTTTTCAGATCTCACACAGATTCTAAAAATCCTATCTAGAAGCTCAACTTTGGTGTAGGTATGGCAAAAATTTATCAGCCAAATAAAATAAGAGAAGCTACAGACATACCTTGGAGATACTGCAGGTTTTGTTCCAGACCACTTCAATAAAGCGAATATTACAATAAAGAGAGTCACATGAGTTTTTTGGCTTCACATTGCATCTTAAAGTTACATTTACACTATACTTCAGTCTACTGAGTGATAACATTATGTCTAAAAAATGCACATACTTTAATTAAAAATACTTTATTGCTAAAACATGCTAACCATCATCTGAGCTTTTCAGCGAGTTGTAATCTTTTTGCTAGTGGAGGGTCTTGCCTCAAGGTTGATGGCCACTGACTGACCAGGGTGGTGGTTGCTGAGGGTTGGGGTGGCTGTGGCAATTTCTTAAAATAAGACAAGAATGAAGTCTGCTATGTCAATTGACTCTTCTTTTCATGAATGGCTTCTCTGTAGCATGCAATGCTGTTTGATAGTATTCTACCCACAGTAGAACTTCCAAAATTGAATCAAATCCTCTCAAACCTTACTGCTATTTTATCAACTAAGGTTAATTAATTTTCTAAATCCTTAATTGTCTTTGAGAATCTTCACATGATTTTTTCCACAAGTAGATTCCATCTCAAAATACACTTTCGTTGCTCATCCATAAGAAGCAACTCCTCATCCATTAAAACTCCATCATGAGATGGCAGCCATTCAGTCACGTCTTCAGGCTCCACTTCTGATTCTAGTTCTCTTACTATTTCTGCCATATCTGCAGCAACTGCCTCCACTGAAGTCTTGAATCCTCAAAGTCATCCATGAGGGCAGGAATCAACTTCTTCCAAACTCCTCTTCATGTTGATATTTTGACTTCTTTCCATGAATCATGAATGTTCTTAATGGCATCTAGGATAGTGAATCCTTTCCAGAAGGTTTTCAATATACTTTCTCTAGACCCCTCAGCTATCTATGAGCTATAGACTTATATATTTCTTAAATAATAAAACTTGGACGTTGAAATGATTCATTGATCCATGGGCTGCAGAATGGATGCTGTGTTAGCAGCCATGAAAACAACATTCACTTCGTTGTACATCTCCATCAGAGCTCTTGAGGGACCAGGTGAATTGTCAATGAGCAGTCATATTTTGAAAGGAATCTTTTTATTAAGGAGTAGGTCTCAACGGCAGACTTAAAATATTCAGCAAACCATTTTGCTAAAAGATGTGTTATCATCCAGGCTTTACTGTTCCATTTTTAGAGCACAGATAGAGTAGATATGGCACAATTCTTAAGGGCCCTAGGATTTTCAGAATGGTAAGTGAACATTGCCTTCAACTTAAAGTCACCAACTGCATAAGCCCCTAACAAGAGAGTCAGTTTCTCCTTTGAAGCCAGGCATTGACTTTTCTGCTCAAGCTATGAAAGTCCTAGATGGCATCTTTCTCTCTTTTTTTTTTTTTAATAGTTTATTGTTAAGTTGGTTTCCATATTAACACCCAGTGCTCATCCCAACAAGTGCCCTACTCCATGCTCATCACCAGTTTTCCCCTCTCCCTCACACCCATCAGCCTTTGGTTTGTTCTCAGTACTTAAGAGTCTCTTATGGTTTGCCTCCCTCCCTCTCTGTAACTTTTTTTTTCCTCCTTCCCCTCCCCCATGGTTTTCTGTTAAGTTCTCAAGATCCACATATGAGTGAGAATACAGTATCTGTCTTTCTCTGACTGACTTATTTCAGTTAGCATAATACCCTCGAGTTCCATCCACATTGCTACAAATGGCCAGATTTCATTCTTTCCATTGCCATGTGGTATTCCATTGTATATATGTAAACCACATCTTCTTGATCCATTAGTCACTTGATGGACATTTAGGCTCTTTCCATGATTTGGCTATTGTTGACAGTAGATGGCATCTTTTTCTAACAGAAGAGCGTTGTCTACATTGAAAACCTGTTGTTGAGCGTAGCCACCTTCATTAATGATCTCACCTTGCTCCTCTGGATAACTTGCTATAGCTTCCACATCAGCACCTGCTGCTTCACCTCATACTTTTAAGTTATGGAGATGGTTTCTTTCCAGAAATCTCATGAACCAACCTCTGCTAGCTTCAAACTTTTCTTCTGCAGATTCTGCACCTATTTCAGGCTTTATAGAATTGAAGAGAGTTAGGGTCTTGCTCTGGATTAGGCTCTGACTTAAGGAATGCTGTGACTGGTTTGGTCTTCTATCTAGACCACTCAGATTTGCTCACAGTAAATTGATGTAGAATCAGGTTTTTAGAAATCATGTGGGAAGAGGCTGCAGAGCAGAGGTCTTGTAGTGTGATCAACTTCAGAGGGTTTAAATAAATTTAGATTCAGTTTTCATCACCTACAGAAGGCTTAAGTAATTGTTTGAATTCATTTACCAAAATATTTCAATGCAGAGACTTCACATAAGAAGTCACCATTCTGAGCCCTCTTACATGATTGGAAGGTACAGCAACATTGAGTGGCATCTCTGCACCGCAGCCTTTCAGTATGTGGCACTTCCTGCCACTCCCTGGTGTATGGCAGTCCTGAGGTGGTCAGGCAGTGCCATCTACCAGCTTGTCCACACAGATGGCTTTCTTAAACTCAGTGCACTTCACTCATTGTTGCTGCCCGCCTGAACTCTCTAAGCTTCGAAGTTTTGGTTGGGAGATTTGCTGGAAGGCTAGTGTGACAAGTCAGGGAGTGAAGGGATGAGAGCCCATACTACTGAAATAGCCTTCTGATTGATCTTCCTCCTCCACTCCATCCTTCTGATGAGCGCAGTCTCAACTGGTAATGCATAACTCTGAGAATGTTACATCCCTTCTTGAATGCTTTTAGTGATCCTCAATCAACTATAACCAGGGTTAGCAAAGGTTTTCTTCAATGGCCAGAGAGTAAATACTTTAATTTTTTTTGTAGGACAAGTTATTTTTCTTTAATATCTGAATGGTAGCTATATCCTAGACAATTCTAATATAGATCATTTATGCTATAAAAGCTATATATTTAAGATATAAATACTGAATTTTTGATTTTAAGAGGATGTTGTCTTTAAAAAAATTTTTTAATGTTTATTTTTGAGAGAGAGAGAGAGAGAGAGAGAGAAAGGATGAGTGGGGGAGGGGCAGAGAGAGAAGGAAACAGGGAATGTGAAGAGGGTTCCAGGCTCTGAGTGGTCAACACAGAGCTTGACGTGGTGCTTGAACCCATGAGCTGCGAGATTATGACCTGAGCTGAAGTTGGACACTTAACTGACTGAGCCACCCAGGCACCCCAGGGTATATTATCTTAAAAGTATAATCCATCCAGGGGCACCTGGGGGGCTCAGTTGGTTGGGTATCTGACTTCAGCTCAGGTCATGATCTCATGATTCATGAGTCTGACCCCTGCGTCAGGCTCTGTATTGACTTCTCAGAGCCTGGAGGCTGCTTCAGATTCTATGTCTACCTCTTTCTCTGCCCCTCCCCTGCTCATGCTCTGTCTCTCTCTCTCTCTCTCTCTCAAAAGTAAATAAACATAAAAAAAATTTTTTTTAAGTATAGCCCATCCAGTTTTAAGGTTGATCTATAAAATGGAAAATAATGCAGACTGTTAGATCATTTTACAATAGCGGGGAGGGAATGGGAAAGATAATCAAAAGATCAGCGCCTAAGATTGTGAAAGGGAATTAATATTGAGTTTCTCTAATTTTTTCTAGGTATTTTCACTTTTTAAAAGTTTATTTATTTTGAGAGAGAGAGAGAGAGAGAGAGAGAGAGAGAGAGAGAGAGAGAGAGAGAAGGAGGGAGGGAGGGAGGGAAGGAGGAAGGGGCAGGGAGAGAGGGAGAAAGAGAATCCCAAGCTGTCAGCACAGACCCTGGCAGGGGGCACAATCTCATGAATCATGAGATCATGCATGACCTGAGCCAAAAACACCCAGGTGCTCCTAAGTATTCTCATTTTTTATTTTAGTGGACACACAATGTTACATTAATTTCATGTGTACAACATAGTCCTTCAGCATCTCTATACATTATACTATGCTCCCCCAAATGCAGCTACCATCTGTCACCATATGACGCTATCACAAAGCATTGACAATATTCCTTATGCTGTGCCTTTCACTCCAGTGACTTACTTCGTAACTGGAAGCCAGTATCTCCCACTCCTCTTTACTCATTTTGCCCATCTTCCCATTCCCTCCCAGCTTTTTGCCATATTTCTGCAACTATTCAACTCTGCTGTTGTAGTGTGAAAGGAACCATTAAAACAATACATGAACAGACAGCAGTGCAATGCTGTGTTCTAACAAATTTTATTTACAAAAACTTGTAGCGGGCCAAATTTGGCCCATGAACCATAGTTTGCTAACCCCTGAACTACAGTATAGGATTCAAATTCCCCACCCTGGCAATCAAGGGTCGCTCTGTTCTAAGTTTACTTGTCCATCTTACATTTTCAGACATGGATCTGGTTTTATATTGTCCTTGGACAAATCACTTAACCCTCTGAGCCTCAATTTCCTCATCTATAAAAGTGAGAATAATACCACACTTACTTAACACCGCTGCTGTGAACAGTGTAGAATGTATTATATATGATTACTTGTCCAATATTCTTTCCTTCCCCCTCACTCATGTGCTCCCTGTCCCAGCCAATCTATTCACCGCTCTTTGCATCACGGCTTTTCTTGCCTCGGCATGTTGCTCTTACTGTTCCCTCAATGACTTTCTTACTCATTTCCATAAGTTCAAATTCTTCCCATTCTTCTGCTCTCAGCTTAAGTGCCAAAGTCTTGAAAGCTTCCTTCATCTCTCTTAGCCAGAAGTAATTACTCTTTTCTCAAGTGAAAGAGCACTTTGCGCCTCTCTTCAGGCACTTAAGGACTTTTCCTCTTAGGACTGTATAGGTGTCTGATTTCCCTTAAACCACAGGAACCACTTGTGGACAATGATCATGCCTTGTGCATTTCTGGGTCTCCTCCCTATTCCTACATCAAGTGGTGTCCCATGCACAAATGAGTTGTTAGCAAATATCTAAGTGGCAAATGAAAGATCTACATTGGGAGTTCCCCACTCCCACCTTAAGCAAGTCTAAATGTTTAGTAAATACCCAGAGTTGCTTTTCCAATTATCCTTGAGGTGGGGAATAAAAATATTTAAAAATCTAGGTCTAGTTACTGATTAGCTGATTGAGTCCTGAATAAGCAAAAAGAAAGGGTCTTCAAGGCCACCCAAATGTGCTAAATATTTACACGTCAGCTTATGTATACATTCCAGGATTCCTAAAAGTAGCCACATGACATCGCCCAAAAGAAGACTGAGGCTCAGTGAGGTTAATACAGCTTTTTCTGAGTCTGGAATTTGCTTCTCTCACCTAGGATGCAAGAACTTTTCTGCTTTAGTTAAAGAGAACTGGCTAGCTAACTTCTAGCCACATACATGCTCAATCTCCCCCTTGGCTCCATTGTATACGGACTTGTTTTTGGTTCTGGCCTAGATGTTGGTTCTATTTGTTTCTGGTCTAAATATTTACTCTAGAAAATCACACATAGTTGCTCATGATTTCTCATAGGCAAATACCTGACTTGATTTCAAAGTTCCATAGTATCCCCCACCCCTCAAAATCTGAAATATAGGGGAAAAACAGACAAGTTAGAGAACGAAAATAACGATTCTCAGTTCATAAATGCCTCAGTAAAATGGACTATTAAAACCCCTACCTTTTCTTCTTTATTATAATGAGTCTCTAAAGAGTTATTGAGGGCCCCGGTAAATTTCAAATGCTGCCAAAGTCTACTGAGGAAAGATGCAAGTATGAGATGGGGCCAGGACACATGTCTTCTGATGTTCTTGCTTAGTTCTTACTTTATAGAAGTGATTTGCAACCTTGATTTCTTATTAAAACTATCTGGGGAGGAAAGTCTGCTTCTGCTTAGAATTTAGAAGAGCGTAACAGAATGTTATTCCCATCCTCTAGACGGATGATCTACAAAATCATACTTTTTTTGTTAACCCATCAGAGATCTAGGAGTTACAAGGCAGCTAAGTGAGCTGCAATGCAAAGAGTGACATACCTTTCTATTCATAGGCTTGGGTTCCTCACTATTACAAACTCATTTTCTGGAAGAGCTGAAAACTGGGTATACCTTTGGGCTTTCTACAGGCTGATTTATATACCCACAGCTAAATCAAACCGACTCAGAACCCAGCCATCTAGGAGACTGAAGAAGGCCAATGTCTTTATTCTTTTGACAACCATGATTTCGTTGGTTCATAGTATACAAGGCAGAACATACTGAAATCATCATGAAGTTTATAATATCAGAAGTGCCTTCATTTAGGACCATAGGAATTGAGCACACCAGTTAATCAAGAGCTAAGTGAGATATTGAGGAGGTGGGCTAGTTAGAGTGTTCAGGCTGTTATACACTCCTTGTCACTATGGGAAAACCAATACTTTAGAGCAGTGTTTTCAAATTATCCTCCAAAGAGCCTTACCATTTGGCAGAGGTGCCTCAGGGAGAGGAGGAGGAGGAGTTAGGGGGTCCTCTAGATCCCAACATCTGCAAACCCTGCTTCAGCTAGAAAAGCTTTATCTGGCTTATATATTGGGGTTTTATGTATGTTTTAATCTGGACAGAAAGGGCTCCATTTAAAAAAAAGATTGGAAAACCCCAGTGTATGGACTTCAACAGACCCCATTGAAGCCTCTATGGGGGAAAGAGAAAAAAATAAATAAACAAGCTTCCTCTCTGGGAAAATGAGAGCCAACACAAGCCTTCTTCATAAACAACTGTCCAGGAATATCTTAGAGCTGGACAACTGATTAAGAGGACAAGGTCATTTTAAAAGGATGACATTTGGGACACCTGAGTGGCTTGTCAGTTAAACATCTGACTTCAGTTCAGGTGATGATCTCATGGTTCATGAGTTCAAGCCCCACATTGGGCTCTGTGCTGACAGTTCAGAGTTTGGAGCCTGCTTTAGATTCTGTGTCTCCCCCACCTTCTCTCTCTCTCCCACTCTCTCCCTCTCTCAAAAATAAATAAACAAACATTAAAAAATTCTAAAAAGATGATTTTTATGATAGCTATAGCCACCAGATTCCAGCTTTGGGGCTCTGATAAAATATAAAATCTTTAAAAGTCAAAACATGGCCAGTTTACCATCACCTCTTCTCGCTACTTTCCAGATATGTTCTAAGGTTGAGAGATCAACAGTATCTGGCAAAAACTCACAGATAAGAACTGTGGGGAAAGATCCAGGTGAGTTAAAATATGGGAAAAATAAGGGTCCACTGGCGTACCCATTGACTTCTCATAAAGGCAGGAGTTACCTCACATTTCATTATGGTTTTTTTTTTTTATGGTCTTCCTTGGAATTTTGCTTGATCTTCCTGATTACAGTTCTATTCTACTCTCCAATTCCTATTTGCTTTCTTTGCTTTTAATAATCCCAGAACAAAAATGAAATGGGTCCATCTGATTATACCCTGCCTAACATTCCTCCCAGCTTAATTCTGTGACTGCAAATAATGTGTTTTGTTTTGTTTTGTTTTGGTCAACTGCTCTTTCCCTTTTCCTTTCTTTCTCATTTTAAATAACTGTCTGAATTATAATAAGACTGTCAACCTAATAACATGTGAATAATAAGTATGAGGCTAGGACATACACATTTATATATATATATATATATATATATATATATATATATATATATTCCTTGAAAGATCATTTATTTTTAAAAACTTTTTTTAGTTTCAAATGTAGAGTAAAGCAATTCATCACTTACATATAACACCCCATGCTCATTACAAGTGCTCTCCTTAATGCCCATCGCCCATTTAACCCATCTCCTACCCATCTCTCCTCCAGCAATCCTCAGTTTGTTCTCTATAGTTAGGAGTCTGTTTCTTGGTTTGCCTTGCCCTGCACCCCCCCATGTTCATTTGTTTTCTTAAATTTCACATGAGTGAAATTATATGGTATTTGTCTTTCTCTGACTTATTTCACTTAGCATAATACTTTCTAGCTCCATCCATGCCATTGCAAATGGCAACATTTCATTCTTTTTTATGGCTGAGTAATATTCCATTGTGTGTGTGTGTATGTATATATATGTATATGTGTATATATATACACACATATATACATATATGTATATATACATATACATGTATATATATGTATATGTGTATATATGTATATATATGTATATATACACACACACACACATATATATATATATATTACATTATATATATATTCACCAGTTGATGGAATTTGTCTATTGTTGATAATGCTACTATAAACATCAGCATACATGTATTCCTTCAAATCAGTATTTTTGTATCCTTTGGGTAAATACCTAGTAGTGTGCTGGATTGTAGAGTAGTTCTATTTGTAACTTTTTGAGCAACTTCCACACTGTTTTCCAGAGTGGCTGCTCCACTTTACATTCCCACCAACAGCATTAGAGTGTTCCCCTTTCTGTGCATCCTTGCCAACACCTGTTGTTTTCAGTGTTGTTAATTTTAGCCATTCTGGCTGGTGTGAGGTTGATATCTCATTGTAGTTTTGATTTGTATTTCTTTGATGATGAGTGATGTTGAACATCTTTTCACATCTGTTAGCTATCTGCATGTCTTCTGCCCATTTTTTAACTGGATTATTTGTTTTCTGCATTAGATTTTATTTTAAATAAAAAAAGTCATGTAGACAATTAATTAGTATCTGGATATAACTGATCTCAAATCATAGCTCAGGTTGTGATCCATACTCTAAACAATGCTTAAAAATGAGTAAATGTCCATGGACTGACAAATGGGTAAAGAAAATGTGGTATGTATATATACACACACACACACACATCTCTCTCAAAAATATATAAACATTAAAAATTTTAAAATATATATACAATGGAATATTACTTGGCAATCAAAATGAATGAAATCTTGTCATTTGCAATGTGGAAAGAACCAGATGTATTATGTTAAGTGAAATGTCAGTCATAGAAAGATAATATCATATGATTTCACTCATAGGTGGAATTTAGGATACAAAATAGATGAATATAGAGGAAGGGAAGGAAAAATAAGATAAAAACAGAGAGGGAGGCAAACCACAAGAGACTCTTAAATACAGAGAAGAAGCTGAGGTTTGCTGGAGAGGTGTTGGGTGGGGGGATGGGTTAAATCAGTGATGGGCATTAAGGAGGGCACTTGTTGGGATGAGCACTGGGTGTTATATGCAAGTGATGAATTGCTAAATTCTACTCCTGAAATCAACACTACATGTTAACTAACTTGGATTTGATTAAAATTTAAAAATGAGTAAATGGTCTGGAAAACCAAAACTATGGAGACTGCTAGGGGTTGGGGGGAAAGATGAATAGAGCCCAGGTATTTTTAGGGCAGTCAAAATACTCTGTATAATATTATAATGATGTATAATATATAATGATGCCAAGGAACAAAGAACACTGCACAGTCTTTGGGGAGATGGGGAAGTGGCTTTGTTGCTTAAGAAAGCTCGGTACCACGTGATTTTTGGCACTTTGGATGGAGACAGTTGAGGGCAACATCTTGGTATTTTCCTTATTAGGATTACTTGCAACATAGACAAAATTAACATCACAGGGGTGGTTTTTAATGTTGTGCTTTTAGAAGGACATAGCTATGCCAGGCTAGCCTTCCCGACTAGACATTAGAAGTCAGGCTCTGTGCGCTCTGTGGAATATGTGCAGGTCTTTTGATACTCTGAAATTCCTCAAGTCTCTAAAAGGTACTGTCCTCATGTTGCTTCTCAACAACCAGGGGTAAGGGGGGGCTAATGTCCAGCTTTTGTTCTAAATAAGTAAGTGGAATCAGGGAGACCAGCCAGGGGCCATGGGAACCTCCCTCATTTCTATCTGCTTCGACAATACTAACTCACTAGGTATTATTGAATTCTTGGTAGAACTATCACATATGGGTAATATTTATGAAAGTCAATGAAATAACTAAAGTCACTCTTCACTCTTGAAGTAAAACACAAACAACACAAAGACCAAACTCATTAACTCCTCAATGTAAAGGGAAATTTCTTCCTCACCACAGCAGCCGATGAAAACATCATTGACTAGTGTATGTGGAATGTTTCCAGAGGGTAAGAAAATAAAACTCAGAGAAGAGAAGCATAGGCAGTATGAAATAATGGGTAACCCCAAAATCATTTATCTCAGGCAGGCTGACAGGGCTATATACTTGGGCAGACACACACTTTTCTAAGCTCATTCTCTCTTTGGCGTCTGACCATTGACCTGACTACCACCCCCTCCCCCACCTCAGGCTCACCAAGTCAGTCTCCCAAGAAACCATGGTATGATAGACCAGCAGGAAAGTAGTAACAGGTCTTTGACTTAAAAGATTTAGTTCCTTACACACCAGAATCTAGTTTTTAAGTTATTCTAGGATAAATGAGCCCATCACTTCTCCTTCCTAAGTTTGACAATTTTCCCTACCTCATTCCCAAGATATTTTTCTATTTACAATAAAGGAAGTCCTCTCAGAGACCGAATTTCACCAGCTACACAATCAGCCACTTCACAGTGTTTTTGGGCTATCACTTGAGGTACCCAAACTGACTTTGACTTCATATGATTAATTGCAGAACAAAGGCCGTTTCCGTTTCCAGAGCTTCTCCCCGAGGCCACAGGGGAGTGGAAGTGGAGGGGTCCCTGGACTTGCCCTGGAATGCACAAGCAGTTAAAGCCAATCACTCTGCACTTGGTAGACGAAGCACCCTGAGCCGCCTGGCAATGTAGGTGCAGAGTGAAAGGTAACAGCACTGTGTTTCCTCCTTCAGGGAGGGGCATCTGGGAGACAGCCTGCAAACCAAAGCCGGCCCTGTGTCATAAATCTGCAAGTTTAATTGCAACACACGGTTAGTCTTTGGAAGACCTTTCCAATCCTGATAATGAAGACATGCATATGCTTGTAGAAACCACCTCCCTCGCCACCCCCTCCCCTGCCTTTTGGAATCTATACCACCTACCAAGACTCACCCAAAACTAGAACTGATCAGAGCCAGTTTGTGATGGGGAATGAAATAAAAAGGGGGAGGAAACAGGGGAGATTGTGTGGAGCAGGTCGCCTTTCTGGCGCCCCTCAAACCATTCTATCCAGGCAGCCCCCAATTTCATCTATTCTGTGCCCAAGGCAAGAGCTGTCAGGGATCCCACAGATAAGCAATTTAGATATATTCTAACTGAATGAAGGAGACTTACTGTGGGTTTCCATTGCTGTCTGCCAAGGCAAGGAAATAGAGTGTGGACAGATGCTCTCTAAGGTCCTTATTTGATCTCGAAAAAGGTTGGAAGCTTGGCACAACCATAAATCTCAAGGATCTTCACTTCCTTGTTTTTTCTAGTTATTTTTTTTAAGATAAATTGAAAGTAATACAGTCAAGAACAGAGAAGATGATTGTTTTACCCCATTAACTAATCTTTCTTGTTCAGAACATGTCTATCCTCTTTAACAAAGCTATTCAGATTTTAGATGCTGGGGCAAAAGCAACCCATATGGGGTATGTTTGGGGAATTCTATTACAAAAATCCAAATAAATAAGACATCTCATCTATCAATAGCAGACAGCAAATTCTGTAATCAACTTCAACACGGCAAAGAAAGCACAGAGATCTTTTATTTGTTGAACAAATATTAATTGAGCACGTAGTATGTATAAGGAAATACATAAGGTGTTAGAGAGAAAACAAAGAAGTATAAGACACTGCCCTTCTAGGGCTTATGCTTTATTTACAGGAGAAAATGTCTATAACTGAATGAATGAAAAAGGAATCACTAATGTCAAAATTGAAGGGGCAGTAACCCTCCAGGGATTTGGAGGAAAGAGCTCACAGAGATTGGGGAATACTTCAGGAAAGAGGCAACATGTGATCAGTAGATTAAATCCTTCCAGAACAGGGTCTCATAACTTGTACAGCACTTAAGACATAATAGGCATTTTTAAAAGTATGTGTTTAAATCAAGCTGATTACATGCTACAAATCTGTATTATGGGAATGCAAAATGCACATATATGAGAGACATGCAGACTGAGTATGCAGAAAAGGACACACAGAAAAGATGGTACTTATGCTGGCCCCAGAAATCATGTGTATGATTCCTCCAAAATGGGCACTGAGTCTCCCAAGTCCAGGCCTTTGCCATGTGATTCCAAGAATGTCCTTACCCCTTTCCTCTCTAAGCCACTTAATTTCATCTGTTCTGTCAATGCCCAGCCCATTTCCTACCTACAATCATGGGGTATCAGCATTGGAATATACCTTCAAGATCACCTAAACTTGGTGATCCTAAACTTTTTCCTAAACTTGGCTGAACATAGCAAAAATTAATGTAGAAGATAGTAAGGGAAGAGCCCTTCTCTCTTCCACTTCCAAAGCTCACCTGATACATTTAAGCAAGGGATGGGTGAAGCCAAGGCATTAACTGAGGCAACCAAACACAGAAAGTGCTCCTGCTCTGTCCTCTCTGTGGTGAGCTTTCTAAAACTGCAGGTTTGTGGGCTCCACCCCCTACACTGGGACTCTGATGCAATAAATCTACTTGCTTTTTTATGATTTGATTTGAAAGACCTACCAGATTTAGGAGCAGCTGATTTCTAACATTCTCCCATTGGCTTCTGAATTCCATCTACAGTTTTTTGTGCTCATTGTGGTCCTGTTTATAGCTATGTATATATCCACTTACTATCATGTTGCACTATGCCAAGAAGTCCCTTCTGTGTCAATAAACAATTATTAGGCTCTGTGCTGGAGAATGCACCATAGAATATATACAATGAATGGGTTCATGTCCTAGAAGTGGGAAAAGACACATAAACTACTCAAATAACAAGCTGGGATGAATTAAGTCCTAAAGGATGTTAAAAACAAAACAAAACAAAACAAAACAAAACAAAACATGTGGTCAGAGACCAGATGAAGAGGTAGTTCTTCTACATAAGGGCATTTCAGAAAATTTACAGAGAAACTGGTTTTGGAGGCATTCCTTAATAAATGACTACATTTTGACCAGCAGGAAATAACCCGGGACAACACAATGTAAAGAAATTATCCAAGGAGAACACAAGGCAAGAGTGTGCAGGTGTGAGAAACAATGAATCATCATGGTAGGTACATGTGAGAGGAGGCTAGAGGAAATGAGGTTGGAAAGTGAGTTAAGGGCAAGTTGTTGGAGGCCCATGCTCTAATTTGGGAGAGAATATGGAGTGATTGAAAGAGTTCAAGCTCTGGTGTCAAATAAGACCTCCATATTTTATCCCCATTCTGTTGCTTAATAGTGACACTGTGACACTGGCAGTTCATTTACTCGCTTCTGTTCTTCTGTATGAAATAACATTACACCTTTGCCTCAGGGCTATTGTAAGGACACAATGAGTTAATGAGTATAAGTGCCATCCATAGCCAATTCTCTTCCCTTTGACAGTAATAGAAAAACCACAGAATACACTTAAAGAAATAGATGTAATCTAACTTCTGTTTTAGAAAGAAAACTGGATACAATATTAAGGGACACTAGAGAGGAAGTAGAAAACCTATAGGTAGACAGAACAGAAGGATGTTCCAATAACCCAGGTAAGAGATGAGGTCCTGAAGAGAGCAGAGCCACTGTGAGAACAAGGTATAAAGAAGAATAACCATTGAGGAAGTCAGCAATAGGTAGAAAATGAATCTCGTGGAGTTAAGGATGAGTCAGGGTTTCAGCCTGCCTTTGGCTGCTAGGAGGAGGATAGTGATGCAGACGAAGGATTGGGAACCCGGGAGGAGCCAGTCTCCAGGTGAGAGAAAGTACATTCCAATGGGGTCTTACTGAATTACAGACGGAAGCTGGGCATCCTGTGGGAATGTTTAGCGTGCAGTAGGAGATATGGGTCTAAGACTTGGAACCAAGAATTTGGTTGTGGGAAGGAAGACTTGGGAGGGGTTTGACAGAGAGTTGGTAGGGGAAGCTACGAAAATAGCTGGGACTAGCTAGGAAGGAGTTATAAAGCAGAAAAGAGGAACACTGACATGTGGACCTTGGGAAAGGTTCAGTCTTAAACAATAGAAGAAAAGGAAGAGCTATTGAAGGAGATGGAGGACGAGTGATCACTTCCACAGATTTTTATGCAAAAGTAAAATAAATTTTTCTTGTTTAAGCAATAGTTATTTTGGTCTTTGCTATGGCAGCTGAGGCTTTATCCTTCCTACTGATATAGGAAGAACTGTGTGCCAACAAAAAAGAAGAAAATGAACATAAACTCTTCTTTTAAGAAGCTATAAGGGAAAGGAAAGAGATGGAATGACAGTTTCCAGAGGGCAGAGGGTCAAAAGAGGTGTTTTAGGTTTTTCTCAAATCAATGATCCTGAACTTGTTATCATTTTTAAGTCTATCATCTCCTCTCCTTATTCATGGGATATTCTGCAGAAGCAGTTTTAAATTTATTGCTTGGGAAATCAGCAGACTTTATTCTTTGTGATTATGATAATTCTGTTTATAAGTCAGCTCTTTGGGACATTTACTGTTTGTATATTTGTACAGAACTGTCTTCAAATGTGACTCAGAAAAATTCAAAGTTTTGCCAATTAACTAGGGGGTGATTATTTGTATTATTAAAGGAGTCCTTCAAAATATGAAACTTCTTAGCAGTTAAGTGTACACAAATCATTTGACCATACAACAGCAGACGAGGGAAGAGAAAGTTAACTTGTTAGAAGTCACTGTAATGACCATGTATGCATATCACTAGGAAAGCAGATCTCAATGAATACAAATTTTAGTTTATGGAAAATTTCCCAGGAATAACTTTAACATATAAAGAGAGGAATTTCTGCAACATCTACACTGTGATCAATGGCTCCTTTGTGGGCTGAGTGATGTCCTCCCTCAGTTTCCAACTCCTGGTCCTAAAGTAACCTGAGCAGGAGGGAGCTGTGAGGACAGCTTTCAGGATAACCCCACAACAGCTCTGAACTCTCTGCTGTCAAGGGTATGGCAATTGCATAATTAGCAATAATAGCTGCAAGTAATAGACTTAGAACAGAAACTCTGTTGGGATTTAGCTGAGCTAAAAATTAGAATGTCACCATCCATTCCCCCAGGGTGTAAGTTATAGCTACGTGTATAATGAAATTTCTTATTTGCATTTTTCATAAAATTCACCAAACTCCTTCTTCACTCATTACTTACCCATTATGGGTTTTTTTTTTAATGGCACTTTAAAAGTGTGCTTTGACTCAGAGTGAATTATTTGCCAAGATTTTATTCCTGGAATCATGAATCCTCTGAGACTTCTTTCCCTTTTGCAAATTCGAAGCTCATTTTGTGGGTGGTAGTGGTTTGTGGCCTCTAGGTGGGCATGTGTGGGGAGCAGATATCCTAAGTAGTGAAACATTTCATAAGAAAGGGTCCTATATCCCAGAATAATTAAACAGAAAAAAAAAAAGAAAAGCAGAAAATGAGTAAAGCATAGTTAATAAAAGTAGCAAAAATTAGGTTACCTCCTTGTAATTATGTGTATGCTTGGATAATCTGTTGATTTAATAGGTGGAAGAAATGTGTGTTACAAAAATTCACTGAGTGTTTGGATAGCAAGAGGTGCAAATACAAAAGTACATGAAAAGGTAAAATGAGACAAAGCTGCCTCTGAGGGTAAAAACCTTGAAGAACTTGAATAAATCATTAAATGCAATGTTAGGCACACATGAGCAGAGGAAAACATTTTTGTGTGCTCACTTAAAAAAAAATGTTGTCTCTAAGACCAATATTATTACTGAGGGGAAGTACTCGGGGCACCAGGCAAGTTGGCTAAAGACAGTTACCAACTAAGAAGGCAATGAAAATTCTCCCTGCCCCCAAAATCTCTCCCAAGTTCACTGCCAGACCTTGGCTAGAAATGTCTTCTAATACAGTCTCTAATGAGCTGAAGAGCAGAGGTGGGAGACATTATCTCAGAAATGAAACACTCTCTCAGAATATTAGAAAAGTACTTTCTGGATTCATAGAGATTTTTAGCTAGAAGAGATCATAGGGGGGATTTAATTCCTGCTTCATTCCAATACATATATTTAACAGATGTGACAATTATGTGTCCCCCAGGCAATAAGTGACTGGCTCAAGATTACATAGTAAATTACTGGCATAAAAATGGTGATTTTCAACTCTTTATCTAGAGGTCTTTTTTGCACTACTGAGCACTGCCTATCATCAGAAGGGTTAAGAGAGGGCCCTGGTACATTTCACTGCAGGGATAAGTTCCAGCCAGTATTTGAGACAGCATGAGGACGGGTAGGCCACAGACCGAAGGTCTAGGGAGTGAGTCATTCTGGATTTGTGCCTGGACACAGAAGTCGCTCTTCTGCCTAATACTGGCTTAAATGCCATGGACAATTTAATGACATTAATATGCCATCGCATAACAGTTTTCTCTTCTACTGATATAGTTCATCTGTGGGTAAATCACATCCCTAGTGAAATACAATGTCTCCTCTACTCAAACACAGGCCTGTGTCCTTACACCAGTTCAATGCTATGGTTTAGCATTCACTCACAAGGCACAAAAACATTGGATGTTTTTATATTGTCAGTTGTGTGATTAGAGATTATTCTGGGTTTTATGAGGGGCAATTGTGACCCTGTTATGAAGCTGCATCCATCTCAATTTTGCATCAAGCTAATGTGTATTGATGGAAATCATGCTAAGCAGCACAAGAAGTACTCTATCACCACAGATTGACTACAAATGGCCTAAAGTTCTCAACACTTCCATTTCATTTGGAAGTGCATTTATACCTTTGAAAATAGTATTACTTTCCCTTAATTTTTTACCAATGATTTTGGGGATTTTAATTGGCCTTCAAATACAGTTAAAAATCCAACAGGCAAGGGGCACCTGGGTGGCTCACTAGGTTAAGCATCCAACTTTGGCTCAGGTTATGATCTCGTGTTTGTGGGTTCGAGCCCCATATCAGGCTTTGTGCTGACAGCTTAAGAGCCTGGAGCTTGCTTCGGTTTCTGTGTCTCCCTCTCTCTCTGCCCCTCCTCTGCTCACACTCTGTCTCTCTCTCTCTAAAATAAATAAACATTAAAAAAATTTTAAAAAATTCAATGGGTAAAATTTCTTTTGATGGAATCCCACATTATAGTTTTTCTTTTTTAATAATTACAAGCTATCAGGATTTCATTTGGTTTTGAATTTCATTTTTGAAGATGTCTTTGTACTATGTTATGTTGCCATATCCTGACATTTAGTATTGGGATTTCTTGGAAAAGTCTAATAAAAAATAATAATATTGAGCATAATTAAATGGGTGTCAAAACAAAGCAATCATATTGTTTCTCATGTAATTATAACAGAAGAATTCAAGTTAATTTGCTTATTTTAGCTTAATGAATATGTGATTCCAACAGCTTAGCAGATAGAGGACAATTAAAAAAATTCCTCACATTACAGAGAAACCCTGGCTATTAATCAGTTTGTTTAACCGGATGAACAGTCATATACGTAATGTGCTAGCATTTCCTAACTAATAGATTTCTGTAAACAAATTGCTTCCAAAAATATTTTATGAGCTGTCATTAGCTTCAGAGATGTTTTTCTAGGTTGGCAACCTTGGTGATCCATGTCGCCAAAGCTCGGCTGGAATGAAGAGACCCCTGAAATTGCTAAATGAGGAGACCTGAGAAGGGTCCTGTGAAGTCATGACCCTTTCAAGGTGTTGGTTTACAGAGTGTGAAGTAGGCAATTCACCAGCTGCACCCAGGAAGCAGTGCTGGAAATGGCGGTGGCTAGGAGAAAGGGCCACTTTGAAGGATGGCTAGAGACCACCGCTGCTTCAGACTCACAGTTAGTTTGCTCTCACTTCTATGATAGGGAAAGTTGCCTTAATCTGGATTATAGTTCAATATTTCAATGCAAGATTATTAAGATAAAAAGGAATTAATTACTCTACCTGCTTTCTGGGGGGGGTATTTTTTTTTAGGGTTCCAACTATAAGGGCAAATTCACTAAGGATTACACTCAAAATCGGAGATGCAAGGTCTTAAGCAAAGGGTGTCCATTCAGGACCCACTGCTGGACTGTCTGGCCTTCAAGTGTGGGCGTGGAGAGCTGATGGCCAGCTGGTGCCCTGTTAGAAGGACAGGAGCTCACTCTGTCACTTTCCTATGGGGCTCACAGAACAGAAGTTGTCCCACAGCAGCATATTAGTCGAAAAGGCTAAACAAGCAACTGCCAGGAGAGAGCAAGAAGTTGAGTGCCAAGAGTTTTAGGGTTCTTTTTCTCCACATTATTCATAATCTATTTTTCTTAAGAACATCACAACTATTTCTTTGCATCAGTTTATCTATATAATGGATATACTCACCTTAATTCCCATGTTTTCACAGAAGTAATGGTAGAGGCATATGCTGATAAACATTTTAAAGGTCTTTGACTTCCTCAGAAAAAAAAAAAGCAGGCTTTTGAAAAAATTCCCTGAGAAAATATTTTTGACCGGGTCAAAAATCTCTAAACCTTGATCCCTTTAAATATAGCTTTCTAAGGTGAAACATATCAGTGTAGAGGGAGGGAGGGAGGGAGGGAGGGAGGGAGGAAGGGAGGGAGAGAAAGAGAGAGAGACAGAGAGAGAGAGAGAGTGTGTGTGTGTGTGTGTATGTATTATGCATATGCCTTGTCTCTGATTACAAAGTAAAGAACAAAAATTATGGAACTTCAGGCCTCAATGTTTAGTGAGATAAGGATGCTATAATTACATAACCCATTTTCCTTAATTTGTAGAAGTTTTCTGTCTTTTTCTACTCCACTTTGAATGACACTCTCATACATCTGTTCTGCAGCAGTGGTATAAGCAAGATCTTTTTGAAGTTTAAAAGCATGACACCCTTTGTAGAACAGTGGCAACCTGATCAAAACAGTGATCAAGCAGAAATGCTTTTTTTTCCTGATAAACAGGGCCGAATTTAGTCTCTTTCTAAGCAGAATGAACACACACTCTCTCTTTTTCTCCTATATTCAAAGACGAGGTTTTCTTTTACCCCCAACTAATAAAATCAGGAGGCTGCAATGAGTTTGAGCGGCAAGCAGTTTGATGTCCTCAGCAGGATACGAGGAGTCAGAAGTGGCGCTGTAAATCCAGAGCGGGGCTTCGACACTGTGTTAAGTGTGGCCCGAGTCTCAGAGATTTCCTTTTGATGCAAGTTCAGTATATTAATGGGAAAAGCATTCACTTTTATTTGTCTATACTGTCTGCGACAGCAAGGCTGCCTCATTTAGCCTGGGCCAACGTGAAAATACACAGAGAAGCAATCTGTTGCAAATTAGCACAGCCCCCCTTTCATTTACTAGCTAGTAATTGGAAGGGTTAAGAAAGTGTAACTTATCAGATCATGGGAGCCTATCAGCTTGTGTGGACAGCATGCCTCCCCCAGATTTCCCCACGAGCCCCCAGGCAATAATCTTTCCTCAATCTTGATCTGAAAGAAAATACTGATGTGTGTGAAATGCGCACACTTGGTGAGGTTTGAGAAGTCAGTTTTCTAGACTCCTGAGGGAGGTATTGATGACTCTATTAGAACCTTACCTTTCTTTAGATATGATTTTACTCTCCCGCTTCCAAATGGTCTTGAAGTCACTGCAGAACTCATACCACACCATAAACACGTAGTTGGGTGTGATCTCCTTCTCACCAGACTTTGGCTTCATCCCAAAGTATCCTACTGTTGTTTCAAAACTGCAACAGATAGGGGGGAAAAACAGAGGATGAGAAACTGTCAAAACCATCAAGGTGGGGACACTGAGGAGATTTCCCACATATTCATTCTCTAAGACAGGAGCCCAGGCTCATAGTGACTGTGGCTTACCCCAAGTCTCAGAAAATCTATTTGTTCAAACCGATTTTCCATGAAATTCAACCTGATACTCCTGGCCACATCTTCTGTGTATGAAAATGAGGATGTAGAATTCCAGGGTGTATATAGGTAAAATTATGAGTTTGTTCTTCATCTCAAATCCACATCATTTACCAGCTCCTCACTTTATGTTTAATGATTATATGGATTATAAATATGACATATTGATTCTGCAGCATTAGCACTGGTTAGATAGCCCATTGGGAATCATTAATCTGTTGAGCATTTCATGGAAAATCAATAGACTACTCTATCCTTATTCTGGCATCTGTTGGCTTCGTAATCTTGGGTCAATCACTCAGCATCAGATTCTCAGTTTTCTCAAGGGTAAAATAAGACTTAAATAGATGATCTCTAAGAAGATTACATTTTAAAGCTTGTTATGATACAAGAATACAAACCACCAATGTATGAAAAGAGATATAACTGAAGGCACAGAAGGGTTTGGATGAAAAACCATCTTTGATCTTAAAAAGATGATCTCTAATCCGGTCAGAAAAGGATCCAGGTTTTCCAAAGTTGATTCTCAGGTATCGCTATGAATCTCCTGACCTACCCCATGGAGGCTCATTGCACACCAGACTGCCAGGGCCTCCCAAGCAGCCCTTCTTGGAGGCGCTCGCTTTGTAGCAATTTATAGCTCTGCACTTAGTCCCCGACCCCCAGCCCCCACCTGCCCAAAGCCTCACAAGCTCATTTGCCATGAGCAAGAACACTTAAATCAATGGCTCCCTTTTCTAGGGTGTTGGAAACTAATCAAAGCAGGAATGACTGGCCAGTTTACTACTCAGTGCTCTATCATCTGTTCAGACACAGCGGTTTTTTTTTTTTGTGGCCATCCTGAATACTGAGCTTCTAATAGAGCTCTATTCAATGGCAATTGTAAAACCCTGAAGCCCCGTCACTATTATAGAGAATACTTTCATCTCGTTCTCAGTTATTGGGCAATATGTATCTCATAAGATTTTATCACATTTCACAGATGAACTGTTAATTGATTCCATGGCTATGATTAGGTGAGATCCAAGACGGAGCTGCGGCTCCGAGTCTCATAAATTCTTTGTGCTTCTGTAAAGAATAAATCTGTTTTTAATGCAAATTAAAACTACTGGCCAGGGAATTTTGGCTCCCAGTTATTAAAAGACTGGAAGTGCATAAGTGGAGAAAGGCAATAACTGCAGTAATTTCTTAAGGGACTCTCTTATAATTCCAAACATACATATTTTAGAGCTAAACCAGTAATGGAAGAAAGTAGGAATGTCTGCTTTCACACCAGACACGACTCCTAACTCTGTGGCAGTCACAATACTGATAAAACCAGATGCATGCTCTATAGCATATACTTTTATTTCATTCGAAATGAAAATTATATTGACTGTAGAGTTACATAACCCACAGGAACAGGTCATGAGTTTCTTATAGAGTCATGGGACTTCAGAATTGGAAGGGACTTATAGGTCAACTAGTCCAATGTTCTCATTTTTGAGATGAGAAAACCGAGATCTAGAAAGATTGAATGACTTTATTCATTGGCAGAGTTGGGCCTACCACTTGGGTCCCTTAATTCTCAGTGATATGGTTTTTCCACTCTACCCTTCTGTTGCTCATGCTCATTGACACGGGTATTTAAAAAATAAAATAGCCTTTCTTTTTCCTGTTACCACTTTGTTAAAATTTTTTTTAACGTTTATTCATTTTTTTGAGAGACAGAGACAGAGCATGAGCAGGGGAGGGGCAGAGAGAGAGAGGGAGACACAGAATCTGAAGCAGGCTCCAGGCTCTGAGCTGTCGGCACAGAGCCTGATGCAGGGCTCGAACTCACGAACCACAAGATCATGACCTGAGCCGGTCGGACGCTTAACCGACGAAGCCACCCAGGCACCCATCCTATTACCACTTTAGACACAGTTGCCCCTGATATTTACCCCCTGGGGAGAGCACATCGTCATTTTTCCCCCCTCTTTCTATGGTCGCCTTCTATACAGGAACAAATTTATTTGTGCATTAACAGAGAAGAGAAAGTCTTCAGAGGAGCAAATGATCTCCCTATTTTCCAGCAGGATAGAGTGAAGAGTACAGAAACTCCAGTCCTTGTGCTTCATGGATCACCCCAACACCCCTGGCTTTATCTGGAGTCTAGATCGTGAGACTAAGATATTGCAAATACTTATTGCAGTTTCAGAGAATGCCAGTGTTGCTTGGTGGGTTATCACAGAGCTTCAGAAAAGCCTGTCATCGTCTTGGGGGCCTCACTTTTCCCAACCTAAACTGGAGCTAACCATGTACCCTCACCACCTCTCACCCTGGGGATTTGTGAGGCTTTGCTTGCTAACCCTTAAAGGGGATGAAAACTAAAGGAAACACTGACTTTCAGCATTTATTTCCCCCTGTGTGTTTAGAAACTAAGAAAGCAAGTGAACTTCTTCAAAGGAACCAAAGCAAACAAAGTCCCAGGAGATGGCCTGGCTTTGGCACTCTGCGACTTTGACAGAGACGAAGTTGCTCTGAGGTTGTACCTTACTGGACTTCAGTGTTATCCATTTGTCCAAGGCAAAGCTAAAGGTTAGATTATGAACCTACAGCTATGTTATAAGGTCTAGGCCATTGTCCTCCTGGAAACTTGCTGTTTAACAACCAGGGGAATTTTCTCCACTGGACAAAGGGGCAATCATGCTTTCTGAAATTTCTATCTGTCAGCAGATAACTTTAAAATAGCTTTCAACTTTTAAAAGCCTGATTTCTAATCATATGTTATGTTTTATAAAACTTTTTTTTTTTTATCTCACCCTGTTCCCTCTCTTCCTGTCTGCCATGATCCCTTATCTGAGGTCTATCTTTTTAATTCAACTAAATATTTTTATAGTACAGACAATGATTATATCAAAGGGCCCATAGCAAAGTGAACTGTTTTGTGATGCCAGAGCGGAACATATCCACTTATTGTTTTCCATGCATGCCTTTAGAAACTGCTTAGGAAAAGCAAATATTCCTTAGCCTCAGAGTAAATTGTTTCTCTTGAGGATAAAACATAAGAATTTACTAAATCTCACACGAATATTGCAACACTGACCACCAACCTCCTTAAACAGTGCGACCAAACAACCGTGGTTTCTACATTAAAGATGGGATCTAACATATTTCATGTATGACATGAAAGCTACGCTACCTTCACCACAAAGTCACGGAAAACGCTGACAACCAGAATTTATGACCCCCCTCAGCATAGCTAATGCACAGCAGCAGCTTGGCCCCTCTAAGGTGGGCCCCCTCTTTCCTTCAAGCAAGAATCTTGAAGAAATATTAGAAATTTGACATCCACCCGGGAAGCCAAATTTCTGTTTGGCCTGACACTAATGTGCCCTTGTTGACGGTATCTTCTAAATATGCTATTTTCTGTAACACAGATATATTCGTTTGACACACAGAGGAAGGGAAGACTTAATACGGGGAAAAGGCCAATCAATGGGCACAAAAATCTAAAGACATAATCATGCGATCCTTCTGGTTTTCAAAGACGATCATGTGTGGATGACAACTCTGACTCAAGAATATGTCTGCACATGTTCTTGAAAATATTCAGAATATAGAAAAATTCAGAATTTGTCTTAATTTCACTTTCATCTGTATTTTAATTTAAAAAATTTTAATGTCTATTTATTCTTGAGAGAGAGAGAGAGAGACAAAGAGAAAGAGGGAGAGACAGAGCGCTTGAGTGGGGAAGGGTCAGAGCAAGAGAGGGACACTGAATCTGAAACAGGCTCTAGGCTCTGAGTTCTTATCACGGAGCCCAATGTGGGGCTTGAACTCACGAGCCATGAGATCATGACCTTAGCCAAAGTTGGACGCTGAACCGACTGAGCCACCCAGATACCCCCATCTGTATTTTAATTTTATTGGCAATTGAAGGCAGAACAAGATGCTGGTGCTCATCAAAGCAGAGCAGGCAGCACTGTCTATAGGTTTTCAGAACTCTTGAAAATTGTGGCTAGACAAGAGGAAATAATTCATTTCTAGAGTTTGTTCATTTGCATTTAATAAACTGCTCTACTCACACATTTGTAAAGCTTGTCTTCCTTATAGGCTCTTTCCTACCCCTACCCCTCATTTAATTTTCTAGTCCTTTTAGAACCAATACCAGAAAAATGTATCTCAGTTCTCTATGCTGAATATGAGAATGCCTCAGTATGTCCTGACTCACCCTTTTAGAGGGAGATATAGTCAAGCTGACTGACCTGGTCAAATGACAAAAACAAAAACCCCTGTGGAGAACCAGAGCCACTGATTACTGGGTGAACTGGATGGCTCCATTCTGCTGTCTATTAAGAGAGAGAAGAGCAAAGAAGAGGCCTGATGTGGGCAAGGGGTTGAACAGAAGACCTCAGATATCGCTTCCAATTTCTAGGGCACTTTTCATATATACAGGTCAGTCCCTCCTCCCCACTTGCTCCTTGTTTACAGTATCATCTCAGATCTGAGGAAAGACATAATAAGTCTCTTAGGTGTTTGCAAGAATGGGTTTAGTCTAGTTGTAATGCTAAGAAGGATCACATTGTTCCCAACTTCCATGAAGTGGTTCAGGAGCAGATTGATGGAGGAGAGGCAGATAGTGTCATGGTATGTATGACACGTGTCAACCAATCATGTCTGAATGAGGAGAAATATTCCTAAGTCCTGTCTTAGTGCTTTCCCTCCAGCTCCTGACAGAATATTATTGCTCATGGATGCAGAGTCTTAACAAATGGGGATAAAAAGAATGGCCAGTTAGACATTATGCTAAGTAAAATAAGCCAGGCATAAAATGAAAAATGTTATATTGATTCTGTTTATATGAGGTATCTAGAGTGGTCAAAATCTCAGAGACAGGAAATAGAATAATGGTTGCCAGGAGCTGGGGTGGGGGATGAGAATAGGGGGTAATGGTTTAATGGGTACAGAGTTTCATCTGGGGATGAGTAAGTTCTGGAGATAGATGAGGTGATGGTCCCACAGCGGTAAGAATGCACTTAATAGTAACAATAATTAGGGCGCCTGGGTGGCTCAGTTGGTTAAGCTGCCGACTTCAGCTCGGGTCATGATCTCACGGTTTGTAGGTTTGAGCCCCGCGTCGGGCTCTGTGCTGACAGCTCAGAGCCTGGAGCCTGTTTCTGATTCTGTGTCTCCCTCTCTCGCTGACCCTCCCCTGCTCACACTCTGTGTCTCTCTCTCTCAAAAATAAATAAACATTAAAAAAAAAAAGAATCTGTTTCTAAAAAAAAGTAATAAAAACAACAATTAAAAGGAACAGCTAGAGGCACCTGGGTGGCTTGGTTGGTTAAGTGTCCAACTCTTGATCTCAACTCAGGTCATTATCTCATGGTTTGTGAGTTCAAGCCCTGGCTGGGGCTCCACGCTGAGTGTGGAGCCTACTTGGTATTCTCTCTCTCCCTCTCTCCTTGTCCCTCCGCTGCTTGTATTCTGTCTCTCAAAATAAAGAAATAAACTTAAAAAAAAAAAGGAACAGCTAGCCAAAGAAAGGACTAAGGCCAGGTCAGAGCTACTTACCTTTTCTGTGCATTCTCCAAATGACTTTCTTCCATTTTATGCTCTTTTTTGGCTGTAAGAGAGAAATAATAATTATTATAACAGCATCTTCTTCCATCATATCTTTTGTGTAATCTTCTTTTCAATGTTTATTTTTGAGAGAGAGAGAGAGAGAGAGAGGGAGAGAGAGAAAGAGTGTAAGTGGGGGAGGGGCAGAGAGAGAGGAGAGAGGAGAAAGGAGAGAGGAGAGAGAGAGAGAGAGAGAGAGAGAATCCAAAGCAGGCTCCAGGCTCTGAGCTCTCAGCACAGAGCCCAACGCAGGGCTCAAACTCACAAACTGCGAGATCATGACCTGAGACCTGAGCCAAAGTCAGATGCTCAACCACCTGAGCCACCCAGGTGCCCATCTTTTGTGTAATCTTCTAACTTGGATTACCGTGCTCTCCAAATAATTCTGAATTCAGGGGTTGGCAGCCCCTACCACATATTCTGGAAATAGCTCTCAATTGGCTACATCTCCCACCCCCGCTTTCCTGAAAACAGCTATAGCTAATGGTGGCAATAGAATTTACTATTCTCACCAGGATACATCTGAGACTGAAAGAAGGTGATAACTGATAATTACACCTCAACCAAAACATAACTTGGAACAATCCTGGCCAGATCGGTACATGTGGTCATGCCAGCTATAGCTGGCCTCTTTGTGAGCTTTGCTATGTATTTGGCACTCTCCCCACCACTCCCCAAACATCAGAAACCCTGTACCCTGTACAGCACTTCTCCTCAGATCCAGATAAATTCACCGGAAACTTTGCACACACTGTGTCCATAGCCAGGGCCTCCTTTGGCAGTCTGCGGAAGCCTATGGTCTCCTTTCTCAGAATACTGTTTTTAAATGTTTTGAAAAAAGTACTTAAGACCACTAAGGAAATCCACGATACTAAGATAAAACCCTGAATTTAGAGATTAGGAATTTATAGTGTTCTGCAGGAACTATTTGTTTAGGAGGCTTCATTTTTGGGTAGTGCTTTTACATATCCTTCTCTCTATTCAGAAAATAATACTGTTATATATGATAATAGCACTCTTTCCCTTTAAAAATGTCTAGAAGGGGGCCTTGGGTGACTCAGTTGGTTAAGCATCTGACTCTTGATTTTGGTTCAGGTCATGATCCCAGGGTCATGAGATTGAGCCCCACATTGGGCTCCATGCTGATAGCATGGAGCCTGCTTAGGATTCTCTCTGTCCCTTTATCTCTGCCCCTCCTCCACTCATGCTCTGTTTCAAAATAAATAAGCTTAAAACATGTCTAGAAAAATAGGCAAGTCGTAATCCATATGAACCTTAAGGTTCCTTTCATTTAAGACTATAATGGTGTAAAATGAACAGGAAAAGAAAATCAGTAATATCCAATTGGGCCTATGTCATGATACTTCAAGGTAAAAGGTATTAAGGGTTTTAAAATACCACTATTTAATTAAGCCTAACTCTGCTATGTACTACCTGTGTCACTGTGATCAAGTTACTCATGACCAACTGCATAGTTATTGACTCATCTGTCCTATAAGATTAGCCCCAGTGAATACCCTCACACAGCTGTTATAGAGAGAAATGAGATAATACACATCAAGGGCTTAGCACATAAAACATGATCAATAAATGACAAGACAGATATTAGTATGCCATCAACTTCATTGTTGATATTAAAACATAAATTTTATCAAGTTACTCCTCTGCTCAAAACCTTCCAAAGGCTTGTTATCACCCTTGACATAACTTCTAACATCTTCACAATGTCCCATTCAGCCCTGCAGGTCTGCTCCCCGGCTCCTCTGTGACATCACCACCTCTTTGCCATGTTCATTCCTTCCCAGTCTCACTGGGCAGCTTGGCAGCTTGTTGATGCTTGAGCACACTGAGCATGTGCACTGGGGGTTTCTGCACTTGCCGCGCCTCCTCTCTGGGACACCTTGCCCACAGTCTCTGCATAACTGGCTGGCTTCCTTACAGTATTCAGGTTTCAGCCCAGATATCACCCTCTCTGACTTGACTAAATAAAAGATCACCCCTTGCTGCACATCCCTGTCACCTCCCCCAACTCTCTCTACTGCCGCACATTACCTCTTTTCTGCCCAGCCTCTATCTACCTGTCAGACTATTCACTATCTCATTCATTTATGCTAAGACAACTGAATGTAAGCTCCAGGGAAGAAGCAACTTCATATGACTTGTCTTCTGCTGAGCCTTAAACATGGGAAGAGTGCCTATATACTCAACAAGTTATTTTACTTGACAAATGCACGTATTGGATAAACATTGCTTAAAAAGAAAGAGACTATGTTTCCTAAGCATAAAACTTGATATTTAGAATACAAACATAGGCTAAAGAAGAATGTCAGGCTAAAGCTATATACTATTATCTCAAAGTCCAGGAAATGTCAATTAACAAAAATGATCTTTTATATTAAAATGCTTCTGCTACACTGTTTTAGGTAAAATCATAGTTATGATTATCTTTTGCAGTAGGATTCCCCCTCTCCTAGCAGGAGCCTCTGTGAATTAGTCTCACTCTTAGCCCGTCAGACAGAGAAGTGACCTATGTCTCTAGGCTACCAAGTCCTCCAAAAGGTGAAACAAACTAGTAGTTTGTTCTTATCCAGTGATCCTCAATTATGTGCATGGTCAAACATGACGAAAAATTCCTTTGAGGCCTGAGTGATCTTCCCGGAGCTCCCCCGCTGTTTTCCGCCACCAGGTGATTTCTAATTGGCTACTTCCAGGCTATATTACAGTCTGTTGTCAAGCTGCCATTGCATCTAAATTCGCTGATAGATACCCTTTCCACAAGGTACCCTTTCCACAAGGAATTAATCATTTGGTAAGATTTTGGAATGGCTCTATAAACAGGGTTATTTGGGGGAAAAAAAACCCCCAGCATCCAAAATGTAAAAAGAGGTGCCACTAAGAGGCCCAATGCACCCTGCAGGACTTCTGAGGGTCTGGGGGGAAAAGAGCCTTCAGGAAAATGAGAAGAACCTAGAGATCTTGAGTTTTCCTAAGTAAAGGGCCTACGTATACGTGGAAAGAACAGCCACTTCCATGGTGTGACCTGGAAGCTCTACCAGCTTAACATATTCCTCCTGTCACAATGTGTGGCATTTCCACCATGTCATTATATGTCTTAAGTCTTCAAAATGCTCTAAACAAAACAAAAACACGTTACTTGGAAGAAAAATGTTTAAAGACTAGAGTCATAGACTCAAATTCTAGTGTCACCGGCAAACAAGGTAACTGCAGGCTAAGTGTAAGAATCTTAATATTCTCCAATTCTAGGCCTAGCTTCTCAATGCTGGAACTGACACTGTTTCAGCGTAGGGAGGCCAACAGAGAGTGGTAGGAAAGTGGGAAAGCCATGCCCCATGTGAGGGCAGGAAATGGGCAGGCCATGCCCCACGTGAGAGCGGGAAATCGGAAGGCCATGCCCCATGCAAGGGACAGAAGTCACTTGGCGTTGTTGCCAGATTGTCCATCTTTTTCAGGGAAGCTAAGATTTTTAAATGAATGCTCTCAACTTAATTTTGTTTTTTTTCAAATACTCTGTAGGTCAAAGGAAACATTCCTGTTGGCCATATCTGGTGCAGCAAGCTCTGCTTTAAGCCATTAGGAGCAACGGACATAATGACATAGGTGGGTTTGTTCTTTTGTTCTGTGTGCCAGACCCTATTCTAGGTGCTTGGGATTCCCCGGGGAAGAAAGCAAAGGTCCCTAGTGAACCTTCATTCTAGTTGGGGAAGACAGACCATTCAACCTGAGAGAATAAGATCCAGTGTCCGTCATTTCGCATAAGGGATAATGACAAAAATGTCCAGAGCATGGTTGTTGCCTGTAGGAGACTTTATGTGTATTACTGAATTAGGGTGCCAGGGAAGCCACAGAGCATACCACGTAGGTACTAGGCACCCACAAGGGAGAGACAGTGTTTAAACTGAAGATGGCAAATCTTAGGTGCAAATTGTCTTTACCCTACAGCTTTGACTAGCGGTGGCCCTGAATGTATGTGTGGGATTTACTTGGTCTTCTTTTCTACAGAGACCCATGGACAGTAGTATTTAGGTGCTTCCTTTTTAGCTTACGTTTCCTACCATGTATGTGGTGGGGGTTGAGTAGGCTTCTTCGAAGAGTAAGTTAGGAGGAGTTGTCAGATACTGACATGGCACCAGGGGAGACAGACAAATAACAGGCATCCCCAACCCTGCCCTTTTCTCTTCTCTTTCTGTCACAAGTAGCTGTCTCATTGTCTGCCATGAGTTCAATATGATTTTCCAAGTTAGAGGAATAAAGTAGCTGCTTAGGATGATTACAGTTTCACATTTCAAAATAACAAAAGCAATAGGAAAAAAATCATAGTACTAAAAATGAAAAGCTTTGCTCAACATCAATTCTGTCTTCTAAACCTCTTCATCAAGGCTATGGACACACGTGACGATGGAGAATTTCTGGAAGTCCTTGGAGAAAGGTGAGTAGTAAGTTTGCATGGTGACCTACCTATGCAGACTATAATCTTTATGTCATTGGTAGAACTGTCTTGCTTTTCTTAAACTTCTCTTTTCTCCACTAAAGAACAATGCTTATTTCTCATAACTCTGTCCCAAAGAGAAAGCAACATGAGTTCTTTAGAAGGGATTTTTTTTTGATTTGTTTAAGAGATATTTACATGGATTTTATTTAATGCATCCTTTTCTGAATAAAGACCATTTGCTTTTGTGTAAAGCTTTAATACCTTGGAATTTTGTTTCCTGGTTGATGTGATAGCCATTGAGTCATTAGTTATCATAAAGTCATCCCATAATAACCAGTCTGAAATTCCTAAGTACTATGGTCAACCGAGTGAGACAGAACTCAAGATAGTTAAATTCCAACTTTTAAGCCCAGCTCTGCCACTTAAGTGTCAGGGACAAGTGCCATGTTTCAGTTTCCATCTCTGTAAAATAAAGATGCTAATACCTACCTAACACCTAAATATGAAGGCTACCTGACAAGGGGCCGAGGCTTGCTTGAATCAGAACTGCTGCAGTCAGACCTCTGATGGCTCCCTGAAATGCTGAGACTGCTGGGGGTTCAAGCTTCCAGTGGGATGTCTGTTTTGACAAAGTTAAATGGAGGGCATAGTGTAAAGAAGTTGGGCTTTGTGTCAGGCTGGCTCAGGTTGCTGTGCTCCGTCACTTATTAACTGAAAGACCTTGGGGAAGTCACTTAACTCCTCTGAGCCTTACCCATAAAACTGGAATGATAAGATCTCCCTTGCGAGGTGGTTGTGACCTTTGGAGGTACTGAGCGTGAGGAATTAACACACTGACCAACAAGTGCTAGGCACTCAAAAATGCAGCTATTTATTACTTGATTGGCGAGAAGCAAATGCTAGTAGATATTATTCCAGCTATCTGCCTTTGGAATGAGTATTACAAAATTTCAAGCAAATGTTCCTTTCTTTCTTAAGAAGGTCAACAGCCACTCTCAATAGAGTATAATTTTGCTTGTGATCATTTTCAAGTCCGATCAGGTGTCCTCTGCTCTGAATGTCACTGTTTTTCCCATTTTACTTACAAAGCTGACGTCCCTACCAAGGCGCCTAAGGCTTGTCTGCAGGAGGGTGTTTCCTGTGTCTGACCTAAAGTCATTTTATTTGCTGTGTCAGCCCATTTTGTTTTACTTTATCCTCAGGGAAAAAAAAAAAGACAGAAACTGATTTATAATTTGCAAATACCTAGGAGTCAAGGGGATAGGTGTGAGAGTCTTAGGATTTTTCTACGTAATGATCACTGAGTTATCAATCTTTGACCTGATCAACTGAATCACTTCTCTTATACTAAATGCAAGATAGTGATGCAGGGGGTCTACTTATCAAAGTAATTTTCTGGGACCAAAGATTCCATCTTTAATTTCTAGAGTCTATGATCTACAATGGGTTCCTTGTATTGCACAGGAAACCCAGGTCTCTGCACTGCACCCAAATTATCAACTTAAAAGGCAAACAGGACCGTGCCACCACTGTGCTTATGCGTTCATTAGCTTCCTCTCTGCACAGGGTGAAGTACGCTCACACTGCACAGTAAGCCCTTCACAACCTGGCTCCTGCTTCTTCCCACCACATGCCCCATACTCCTCTCGAGTAGGACACTGTGCTGTTCCTGCCACTCATCCTGTTTTCTTGTGCCTTTATTTTAAGGGACACTGTTTCTTCTGCTTTGAATCCTTCCACCTCCCTGCCTTCTCCTTCCCAAACACCCTCCACTGTAAATGTCTTTTCTTCCTTATAAAACCAAGCTTTAAAATTACTTCTTTCATGAAGACCTCCATGGGGGCCTTTCCTTGATCAACTGGCGAGCTGCTTTCTGTGCGGCCCCAACCACACTGTGTTCACATATGTGGGCCACAATACTGACACCATTTGCTGTCAGTCTGCTTTTCCTACTAGACTCAATGTTTCATGAGGGCAGCAACCAAAATCTATTTCACAGTGGAATTTCAGAATCTGTTTCTCTCAACTTTAACACCTGGTAGGTACTCCACTTCTCTGACAGGTGAATAAAATGAAAGCAAGGGGCCCACACTAGTGCAATACAATCCCCCTTATTGTCTCCCCACTGGGGGATAAGAGCCCATTTCCTGGCACAGCGATTTCTAATCTTTGTTTTCTTTTTTCAACAAGATAGAAGAGAGTCTAAGAGAATCAAAGAGAGAGTATTGATTTTCAATCTGGTATATCCTATGTTAGATCAATACATTATTTAGAATGACAGATCATATGGGGCACCTGGGTGGCTCAGTCAGTTGAGCGTCTGACTTCAGCTCAGGCCATGATCTCATGGTCTGTGAATTAGAGCCCTGCGTTGGGCTCTATGCTGACAGCTCAGAGCCTGGAGCCTACTTCGGATTCTGTGTCTCCCTCGCTCTCTGCCCCTCCCCCCTTCACTCTGTCTCTGTCTCTGAAAAATGAATAAATCTTAAAAAAAATTTAGAATGACAGGGGCAATGGTTGGCTCAGTCGGTTAAGCGTCCAACTTCAACTCAGGTCATGATCTCACCACTCATGGGGTTGAGCCCTGCATGGGGCTTTGTGTTGACAGCTCAGAGCCTAGAGCCTGTTTTGGATTCTGTGTCTCCCTCTTTCTCTGCCCCTCCCCCACTCTCACTCTCTCTCTCTCTCTCAAAAATGAATAAATGTTAAAAAAATTTTAAAAAATCAGAATGACAGATCATAGATACATGTAACACTGGCCCTTGAGTTTTGTCTGTATTGGACTAGAGTGATTATAAAAAATATAGAGTTTTTATAAATAAAATGACACTTCCAGAAGATATTCAGACTATGAATACTTGTCATCTAAATGTACCAAAATATTCAGTTTTATCCTCAAGAGAGTAGTATTCATGCACTGAAAGTGGCTGAAGAAGGATGTCACTCTTCAAAGAAAGAGGGGTTTTATGCCAAAGATAATTAAGTCATATTTACGGATATCCATCTGGGAGGTAGTAAGGAGTGGAATGAGGGGAAGGGATAGAGGTTGGAATATCTTCCCAGTATTCTTTACACAGTCTATTACACTTTAATATACCATGGTTTATGGACCTGACATGGTTGGTATAAACCAACAGGATGCACAGTAAAGAAGCTGTTTTTATTACAGCTCTCCAAATAGAGGAGCCAGGTGATGCTAACAAGGAAACAAAGGGACCGCGCTCCACTTCATGTGGTATCCATCTGATGTGAAAATGGCAGCCATTTTTCATTTCTTAGAAAATCGCCCCGTCATGCACTTTCCAGGAGAAAAGAATGCTTTCACCAACAGAGGCAACAGTACATGAACACTGGAAAGAGGGATGACTTTTCAATATCTGAGAGGGGAAACATATACATATGTGGAACGACTGAGTTATGGGAGCATCTTATATTTACATTTTTCCTCTTGGTATACTTGCCCAAAAAGGATGCTATCCTCCTATCTAACCTTCCTGTTTTATTAGTTTTCCTGGTTGTGGTTAAATTAGGATGATCATTTCTTATATGTCACAGAGTTTACATTTGCAAATGTCTAGTTGGATGGTTAACTTGAAGAGCATAAGGGGCTATCTTGAGGTTTTCTGTATAAATTGGTGTGAGGCTGGGTAAAGGCATGCTATCAAAGTTCCCAGTATACGGGTATAATTTGATTTCTAGGTCACCAGTCTAAGGCTAAGTGGAGTAGAAAACCCAGGCTTTTGATGAAAGTACTAAGTAAAAGACACTGTATCAGAAGACTTTGAAGAGGCCTTTAGAGTCATAAAATCAAAAGAACTCAGGACAAGGGGAGTCTTAAAAGTCATTTAGTCTAACTCTCAGGCTGATGTTTGAGTTGGGATCCTCCTGTGTTCAATCAGACTTTCCAAATCTCATCGTTTGCATCATTTTTATCTGCCATTTTCAGTTGCCTTTATAACTAAACCTAAATATTCTTATGGGCATCAAAGAAAAACTAAATAAGGTGATATATTGGTATCACCTTAACTTGGGCACTTGGGGCTTTTCTCAACCAAAGTTCTTTATCTGAACTGCAGAATGTGGAAAATGATTTGACCAGCTATTCTCTAAGTCTCCCCCACCTCACATGTACATAATTTAGTACCATTTTATTTTTTATTAAAAATTGTTTTAAGTTTATTTATTTTGAGAGAGAGAGAGAGAGCAAGCAAGCAAGCATGAACAGGGGAGGAGCAGAGAGACAGAATCTCAAGCATGCTCCACACTGCCAGCACAGAGCCCCATGAGAGGCTTGATCTTATAAACCATGAGATCATGACCTGAGCAGAAATCAAGAGTCAGACACTTAACCAATTGACCCACCCGGGTACCGTAAGTAGTACCATTTTAGATGGCAGGGAGATGTTAATTTGCACACAATGATGGCCTTAGAGCAACAGGGCTTAATTCTCTCATAAATGGTTGCAAAAAGTGACTCCCGATGCAATCAAACTTACAAATAACTTACGATCTTATGTCATTTACATTTTTGTATTTCAAAATGTGGGCATATTAAAATACCCCATAAAATACCTTATTGATATAATAATTTGAATGAGAAGAATCTCCCTGATTATGTAATAAAAGAATTCGATGATTCTTTTATATTCTGTGATGACTGCAGTAATTATTTGTGTAGGTGAGGAGTATAGTTTAAGAGATCACAATATAACTCTAAGGGCTCATCAGATTATGCATCTGGTTTGTTCTCTATAGTACTTATAAAAAAAATAAAAAATTTTATCCATTCACAATTCTAGAAGGTAATCAGACTAAGGGTATAACTGGGATCTAAACAAAATAAATTTATCCACAGTTCACAAGTCAACCCACTGTAAAAGCTTTATAACTTTTTTTTCCTCTATTAACTTTTTTTTTTCTTCACCTTTGATGAGACTTTCACCTCCACAGGTTAAGTTTTCAACCACTCCCAATATGGACATAATGCTCAATCTTTAAACTGTCATAGAATTCTGCTCATTCTTCTTAAAGGAAACCACTTATTTAGCATTAATAGTCTATGATCTCTTTTCCTCTGCTTCTGTAGAGTCCAGTGATGTCTTTTAATTTTGTACAACTATCTGTACATGGCAATTTTGTTGGCATCAAGGTGGTATAGATGCAATTACTTGAGACAGTTCCTAAGACCGCATAATCCATAACCTAACTATAACCTAGTCCCACAATTTAATTTTATAGAAATAAGAAAGTGAACACCCAAGTTGATGAAATGACCTTCCTGAATCTAGGTATCAACTCATAATCTAATATACTTCCCAGTGTCCCCTGCCGCTTCCCAACAGGCTCGATTTGTCTCTAGAATTCTCAAATAGTAAGGTGGTATCTTGAAGTTGCACTAAATGGTACATTTTCCATAAGAGTATATACATCAGAGACAAAGTGCCACGATGGAATTTCAGCTTTCATTATAAATTTCCTGACTCTTGATGCTTTAAAACAGACCATGGGGGTAAAATTTTAGAATGATCCAGTGAGAGGCTCATTAACATTAATGGGAGTCAGGTGGTTGCATTCTCAAACAGGGCCTGAAATTCTCCATATTATCTCATCCTGTAAGCCCACATATACCTTTAACTTATCAGCATTAATAGAAGTGACATCTCTTTTGGAAAAAAATGTTTTTACTTGGAGTTATTTTTTTCACAAATATTTCTAAACAAACATACTTATAAAATACAATTTTCACTTAGAGAATATATGTAACTCCTGTTTCCTGTAGTGTTTACCCCATCTCCCTGCCATCTCATTCCCAGTGGGAAGGCTCATACTTTCCACAGTGCTTTAGAATTTTTTCAGGGATCATGTAGGGATAGTGAACTCTGTAGTCTCATCATTCAGAGAGAAGACACCAAATGAATCATCATTTAGGAAATGTTAGGAATTGCAAAGGAGCTTGATGTAAAAAAGAAGGCCGACCCCATTTTGTTTCATCAGGAACCCTGATGACACTTCAAAGCCAATGGGGTTCAGAGTCACAAGCCTCTTAATAACCATTGGGAAACAAATTGCAGGTATTCTAATACTGGAAGAAGGGCTCCTTTCCCAAACACTATGTCCTACCTTGGAATTAGCACTAGCATAAAAGTATATGATTTCTGGAAGGCATAGACTGTACTTTTTTAAAATTTGGATTCAAAATTTAGCACTTGAGACTATAAACTTAGTATTTATAAATCAATAATTTGTTGCTTCATTCTTCATTAATTGGTGGAAAAGACTACAAAAGAAGCTACTAGTTTGAATTTGTAAGCAAGTTTAGGAGTAAAGTGGTAACAGGCTCCATGCTCAGTTTTCTCTCTGATTTAAAGCAGTGCTCTTCAAAAGCAAGCACCTCATTTTTTTTATTTCATAGCATTTTAGCACTTGATTTTCAACAGATATTTCTTTAAGCACCACATTAACAAATGGAAAAGAAATTGGCACCAATTGGATTCTCTGGGTTTCCCATAACTGCCTCTGATGACTATCTCTGTTATTTAGAGCCATCATTTACCTCTTTGTATCTCAACTTGTCCATCTGTATACTGGATAAAATGAAACCTCACACCTGAGAACCAGCTAGAAGAAACCTAAAAAATTACCTAGTGTAAACCTCTCATGTTATAGTTTATAGACGAACAAAGTTAAATAATAGGGGACTGAATAAATATTGGATTTTATGATAATGGAATAGTGTACTGAACTGTGACCCCTTCAGCCCACCAGTCACAGCTAATGGGATCCAAGGATAGTCAATCCACTGACTGATCAGTTGCCTATGAAGCAGTTTAGTACAACTGCCTGGAATAATCAGGTTGATGGTGGCGCCACTATGGTGGTGGTGGTGGTGGTGGTGATAGAGGAGGAGAAGGAGGGGGAGTGGAAGGGGGAGGGGAAGGAGAGGAGGAGGGAGAGGGAGGGGGAGGGGAGGAGGAAGGAGAGGAGGAGGTGAGGGAGAGGGAGGGGGAGGAGGAGGAGAAGAAGAAGATGATGATGATGAATATTCACTGAGCACTCAGTGTGTGTCAGGTAATATGATAAGGGGTTTACATAGATCATTTAACCTTTTCAACTCATCAGATGAGTTCTACATTGTGGGTAATAGTGGAAACTAAAGCTTCAAATCACTCCATTACTTTCCAGCTGTTGGCCTTGGGCAAGTAAGTTTTATTTGGCTAACACCGAGTTCTCTAATCTATAAATGAAGGTAAGAATAGGACCTATATTAGACAGTTGTTGAAATAATTAAATGAGATGTTTGTAAGGTGTTCAGCCCTCACACTTGGCACATTAGCTCAGAAAATGTTAATTATTACAAGCATTACAACCCTACCACAACAGTTCTTAGTTGCTCAGTGACTTTTGCTTGTTCAACTTTTCTTGGGCTTCCATGAGACTCATCTGAGTAGTTGAGCATCCTGTTTCTCCTTTAGTAACATGTCTATCCCTACAACAAACTCCCCGAGACCTGGAGCAAATGTACGAGATCCAAGTAACCCACAAATCAGGTTTTCAAAGGATATCATGGTGATAAAATTCAGGATATAAAGCAGTAAATACAGTGTGACTAAATTATGTTACAATGTATGCCACAGAAATCAATTATGTATCTACTGAAAATATCAGAAAGTAATATACCAAAACACTACAGTTGATATTTCTGCCTTTCTGGTTGATAGGCTTTTTATTTTTCACAAGCTCTTTTTTTTTTTTTTGAAGAATTAGCATCATTTAATATAATCAGAAAAAAATTGTATTTGGAAACAGAAGTGGAGCACACTGAAAGTGAGTGACTTGCCTAAGGTCATACAACTAGTTTGGCGCAAAAAAGAACTGTTTCTTTACTTGTTGTTGTTTTCACCGTACCACACTGTTATTCTTCACATGTTCCTGCTTAAAAACTCTAAAACTGTCCTATCATTATAGACTAGAACATTAAAGAAATAAGAATTCATAACTGGAAAAACAAGTATTTGAATGAATAAGTTAAATTGAAAGGCATAGTCACCTACATTCAAGTCCTAAAGCCCTTTATTTATACCTTACACACACACACACACACACACACACACACGTAAATGTTACCATTTCTATAAACCATCCCACATATTTTTATGAATTGTCCAGAAATATATACAGTATGAAGAATGGTTTTAATCACATTATAAAGATGAAAACTCAGATAAAAGCCGTTACGCATGGTCAGAGATCTAAATAGATTAAGATTGATTTTAACTAATCAAAAATGAAGAGAGGAAAAAGAAAGCCATATTCATATAACAGATAAAATATTATATGGTACCCATACCTTTACAAAGGAGATTTCCTCTTCATCTAGATTTATACTAAACAACTTATATATATATTTTTTGCAGCATAAAACATTTGTTAAATAATTAAAACTCTTCCTTTGGAAAAACAAGTATCTGTGTTTAATCATGACTGTACATAAGTAATCACAAAACATCCATTGCTATCCTTAAACGGGGCTTCTTTTAGGACCCTGTCAAAGGTGCAGTGTACTTGGGAAACCAGATTTACAGGGCGACTGAGAAACTGAAACTCAGAAAATTCTCACTGTCCTGATATCTGTTATTGCTCTGAATATCAAAATACTTTACCAAATTTTCTTTCTTACAGTTCAGAAGTTGTCATAGTTAGGGATTTAAATTGGTCCACTAAACATGGTACCTAAGAATTATACCCTAACTTCAAGAGTTGTGATGCTACCAAGAATCTAGGTGCAAGGAAGGCAAGTGATAGATACTGGGTGAACTATGATTCCCAAAGAAGACACTGTAGAAGATATTTTCCACATTAAAGCACATTTAATTTGCTCGGCCAGTAGAGTTATGCAGAAGGACCATTAGTGCAAGTGATCGTTATCGGAGTCAATAAAAAAGAAACAAAGAAATGAGGTTTGGTTTTAAAACTGACCACATGGCTTAGAAGTCTGCTGGGTAAAAGTGCTGATGGTGAGTTTAACAGAATTTGGGGTGGCCCCTGTGGACTCACATCCTCCTTCCCTGCCCCCCCACCCCGGCTTTTAACAAATCTTTATAATCTCTCCCAGATTTTAAAATAATTCCTCATTGTAGAACACATGGATATCTGAGGGGAAAAAAGAAAAAAGATAAAAATGGTGCAAAAGGCTTTTTTATGTAATGGACTCTGCTATATTTTGATTCAACTCCATAAATGTAGGTGTACATTTAGAATCATAAAGCCACTTGTGCTGGTTTATATAGTTGAGGTCATACTGAATATATAAGTCAGTTTCTTGCTTTTTCATTTAACATGTCAAAGAACAGGTCAACTTTTGAATACTTTTATTTTTTAATTTTTTTAATATTTTTATTTATTTTTGAGAAAGAGAGAGAGAGAGAGACAGACAGACAGACAGAAAGACAGACAGAGTGAGCAGGGGAGGGTCAGAGAGAGAGGGAGACACAGAATCCGAAGACAGGCTCCAGGCTCTGAGCTGTCAGCACAGAGCCTGACGTGGGGCTCAAACACACGAACCGAGAGATCATGACCTGAGCCGAAGCCGGACGCTCAACCGACTGAGCCACCCAGGCGGCCCTCAGAATAATTTTCTGACAACATTTCTTCAATAAGATCTTTTAGGAGAAGAATGTTTGGTTATGAAGGACTATTAAAATATTATCAAATGTAATTTAAGCAGATTTTTATCTTTTGATTCAACTTGGAAATGATCTGTTGCTTTACTCCTTAGTCTTCTGCTTTCTGCATCTTAGTAGAGAAATGTTTTAGACGGCCACAAGTATTAAAATCATGTCTTATGCTGCAAAATCCGTTAAAATTTCTTTCCACTGTGTTTAAACCTAATATGTCTGTTCTGTATTTGGAAAACACAGGCTAAAGAAAATATCCTTAACAGAAAAAATACTGAAGTTAAGTATATGCTTGGAAACAAGTTTGAGGCCTCTGAATATAAGACAAGACACATACACGCATGCACATACACACCCCCCTCACGAGTGTGTATCTCCTTTAAATAAGGAAACGTCTCCCTTAAAATCTGAGAGCAGAGGAAACGGTCAAATATCAGGTAAATTGGAGAAGTGCCACTGTCTCCTTTAGGCAGGGACCTGAAGCTAATTGTGCAAATGGCATAAAGCTGATTTCAGAAAGAAGAAAGAAAGGGAAAAAAAAAAAAAGCTCCTGAAACCAGAGGCTTGAAATGTTTTACTGGAGAGAAACCATAGCATTACCTCCTCCTGTGGGATGATAACAATGATTTATGAAGCTGAAGTCATTTCTTGTGATTGCGCTTCGGGGAGATTGGTTTCACATGATCTGTGAAGCCGGGCAATGCAAGCTGAGGAACCACCCCACATGTTCAACTCAGGCTGGGATCTGCCCTCTTCAAGGGGATTCCAGAGCTCCGCGGAGGGGGAGGAAAAGCTATTGCTTTCTGATCCATGAACACCTTCTCCCCTCCCACAAGCTCATTAGGTGTACACACGGCTCTCTTATTCTCTCTCCTTTTAAAAGTATTACTACTCCTGCATTGTAAATGCGCAGCAGGATAGTAGCAAAGCTGAGATTAATTCCCCATGGATTTATATGGCTCGTTCTCACCCACGATGACTTGCACCATTTCAAAGGTGCTTATGCTGCTGTTTTTATGGCTGGTCACTAACTTTATTCTGGCATATGGCTATTGGCGCCATGACACGGAGCGAACATTTTATACCTGAATTAAAGTGGATATTTGACAGTTTCTGTCAGAAAGTTCAGAGCAAAGAATTTGTGGGACAAGATTTATTGCATATTTTATATGGGATACATCTGTTTCTTTGCTAGCTTTGGTCCTTCCCTTAAAAAAAATTTAAAGAAGTCCCCCCCCCCCCGCCACCAAATATAATGACTGACAGAAAAAAAAAAAAGCCAAAGTAGAAGAAAAATATGGTCAAAAGTTGGGTATTTAGAACCTGGTTTAAAAAAAAACAAACCAAAAAAACAAACAAAAAGATACACTTCTCATTCTGAGGAGAAAAAATGACTCAGAGTCATGAATAAAAGCTCAGTGAAACAATGCTGTTATCATTGGCAATTATTTTATGGCTGGTTTAATGCCACTTACATAATGAAGTTAAAAACTTAAGTGCGTAACCTACCATTTTCTGTAGACGTGAAACAGGACTGGAAAGAATAATCTGCCTTTGATGTACTTTTTAAGATTTCACCATCCTAAAGGGTGAGCTATATAATAAGTCCAACCACATCAGCATTAAACAAAAGAAAATTACAGATATTTAAACATTTAAAATTGACATTTCTAAAGATACATGCAGACAATTTCCAACTGAAGTCCATCAACACAATGTGAAGGGTGTACGTAAACTTCGTCTTCATCTAAAAACTCTTCCTATTGTAGCAAGGGAGCACCAGAGCAGAGATTCGTGATTATATAAATACACTGGGCTCAACCTGGACTCCGGTATGACAACGCAGACTACTTTTTCTTGTAACTGCTGTGGGACAGCATTTGATTCTGTACTGCAAAATTGAAAATAAAACTTCCACTCTTAAAGATTTTGAAAAGCTAATTTTTAATGACTAGGTTATACGCATTCTTCTTGTACAACTATTAAACATTACAGATAAGGCCTTCTTTAATGGCCCTCTGCTCCCCACCCTTCGATCCCCCAACACATAGCCTCATCCTCTCCCAACACTCTACTGTTACCAGTTAGAGGTAACAGAACTTAGCTTCTGAGTGTCTCGGTGCAAATGTGCCCGGGTTTGTTTGTTTCCTCCCTCCTTCCCTTCCTTCCTTTTTTTTTTTTTTTTTTTGATGTTTATTCATTTTGAGAGAGGGAGAGCATGAGCACTCAAGCAGGAGGAGGGGCACAAAGAGAGGGAGAGAGAATCCCAAGCAGGCTTCACGCTGTCAGTGCAGAATCTGATGCAGGGCTTGATCTCACAAACTGTGAGATCATGACCTGAGCCCAGGACAAGTCAACGCTTATCCAACTGAGCCACCCAAGCACCCCTATAACCAGGTTCTTCTAAGTCAGACATATGGAAGTACACTTGCTTTTGCATCAAGGAGGCATGGCTTTAATTTTAGTTGAGTCTGTCAAACAGTCCTCTACACTGAAAGTCATTCTATATTCCTCACAGCCAGTAACTGATAATACCAAACTTTGTAAGTTTTGCAAATCACATAGATTTTGGTACAAATCCTTACTACCTATATGCAAACATATTTTTCCATGGTTTTGCTTGTCTTTTAACTTAGTTTGCAATATCTTTCATTTATAAATTTAATTGTAAAGCAGTCAATAAATACTTCCTTCATGTCTTTATATACATACATACATTTTTTTCTTTTTTGCCTTTTGTCTTTTTATATTTAAGTCATTAATCATTTGGCCTTGTGTGGGATAGGACTCCATTTTTTTGGATAAGCACTGCTCAAACAGCATTGATGTTCTAAATGATTATCAGAGCATGCAAATAATGGCTTGTCCTCTCTCACATTTAAACATATTATTTCTTTTCCCTTCACATTGCCTTGGCTAGGGCTTTCTGCCTCTGGATAAAGTTGACCCATTTGTGTTTACTGTGATTACAGATGTATTTGGATATATCTCCACCGTATTTGTTTTTTCACTTTTATTTACCAGGTTTTCTAGCTATTTACTTTTCCCCTTTCCTGACTTGTGTTGGAGTCTGCAAATTGCCTTTGTGTCATTTTTTCTTTACTCGCTTGAAAATGATAATTTTAACTTTCTGATGGGTGAATACGTTTAAGTTTCAACACCCATAACACAAATATTTGTGATTCTAAGAGTATCTAAGAGTTAATCACAGCTCTAAACCCTAACTCTGAGCAACATAAGCGTGGTCTGCCTCTCCTTTCTCTCCTGCCAAATCTCATGGCTACTACATTCTATGCCACATCCCACATTGATATTGTCTGCAACTTTACTTCCAGATTACCAAAAATAAAATTTTTACGATTAATATTTAAGCATCATTTTATGAATTTATTTGTTCATTATACATTTTGCCACTTTCCTTCTTCCTGGATTCATTTTCAGATTGAAGGAGCACAACCTCAAGAGAGGATTTATGAATAGTCAATTTCCTGGGCTTTGTGTGTCTCCAAAGAATTCACTCTCCCCTTTCACTTCCATGACGGTTTGGCTAATGTAGAATTATAGCTCAAAAATTATTTTTGTTTAGGATTTTCCATGTAGCACTCCACTGTTTTCTTGCATTCAGTGTTGCTGCTGAGAAGTTTATTATTTCGCTCTCAGAATTTTTCTAATAAATCCTGTTTCTCAAATTTGATTACAAAGAGTTAAAGGTGTATACACATGCGCATTTATTGTTAGGCACTTGAAGAGCTCTTTCAATAAAAGACACAATGGGGAGCCTTGGGAGCTCAGTCAGCTAAGCATCAGACTATTGATTTCAGCTCAGGTCATGATCTCATGGTTTGTCAGTTTGAGCCCTACATGGGGTTCTGTGCTGACAGCGTGGAGCCTCCTTGGGATTCTCTGTCTCCCTCTTTCTGCCCCTCTTCTGCTCACGCCCTCTCTCTTTCAAAAATAAATAAATAAACATTTTAAAAAAGATGCAAGGTCTTTCTCTGCCTTTCTAGGAAGTAATCTCATATTGTTGGAGTATTTCTTCCTCTCTTGACTTGTATTAAGTGGACATTGGATTAAATAGATTAAATTTCTAAATACCGTTTTTAGATCTCAGCATTTCTCCATGTCTTCCAGATATTTCTCTCCTTATGCTGTATTCCAGAAGATTCCGTTAACTCGATCTAACTTTGAATTCACGAATTTGTTTTCAGTGATGTCTATTTTACTATTCTGTGCATTCATTGATTTTTTAAAAAAAATTTTTATCAATCCAAATTTTCATTTCTCTGTTCTCTAGTGGATTCTTTTATATGGAGTGTTGGCCTCTTATAATTTTTTGAGATTATAAAACATATTCTGAAGACCTGTTCTGCCTATAAGTGTAGTTTCTCAGGTGTATGGTCTGCTTGTTGAGTTTGTTGGCTTTCCTCAATTGTTGATCCTGGATAGAGAGCCAGCCTTTCTAGTTGAATCTCACCATTAGGTACAGGACTGGGATATTATGCTGCAGCTCATATTTGAGTTGTTTGGGGGAACAGAGAGGAGGGGAAGAATATTTCACGAGGTAGGGTACTCTGTCATATTCCGAGACATCATCGGCTACTCAAGACACAGCTCTATCTCTAACGCAAGAGCCCCTTTCATGGCCCTCCCTCAGAAGTAGATACTTCCGGGTATAGCTGCATACTCCAGGTGTGGCCAAAGATGCTGTTTCTGCAAAAATAAAACTCCCCCAAGGGTTGCAATTCCAAGGAACTGCTTAAATTTCAAAATTCAAAGTTTTGCATTTCTCCCTCCATAGACTTACAATAAGGTAGATCACGCATGTTTTCCTAGGTTTTAAAACCAAATAAAATGCCACAGTAGCATTCTCACTGTTATTATTACAAGTAATGATATGGGGATATCAATAATCATAATTAACCACTTGAACATGAATATCTATGTTAAAGGAGCTGTGTGGAAAGAGAGCCACACAGATGGTACAGAATGCTTTACTGGTAACTTTCACATTTGCAAAGTTTTCTCCAAAGATTGGGCTTCTCTGAACTTATAAGTGAGAGGCACAGTGCCTGGAGCCCTAACATCCTACTGCAAAAATGGTGGAAGGCCATGTTGGAGCTGCATGCCCCTGCCAGAAGCCATGTGCTTCCTTTTTTACAGTTCTATAAAATGGCATCTGTGAATAAATGAGATTTCATGTAAGTGCTAGAAGCCACACACAGTTAGAGAACAAGGGCTTGGGGATGGCGGCACATGCTATCACCAACAGATACCATGCTGCAGTCATGGGGAGGACTGGGGGGTAGAAGTACGAGCAGGACTGGGTAAGGAAGGAGTTTTTAAAAATCCTTGCTCACTTTATTATTGGTTATATTAAATAAACATGCACATCATTTGAAAGGGGACATGTCCCATTTCCTTCATGTAGGATCTGGAGTCCCGCAGTAATTGGCAGAGACTCATATTCTTGTATAGTTTCCTTACTTCCAGTACGTCATACATTACTGATGCGTTAGCTGCATATAGGTAATGCTTTATAGTTTAGCACACATTTTCAGAAACAGTGATTCTATTATTATCATCATGAACAGCAAAGTACTTATCAGTGGCAAGCCAGACACTATTGCCCATGTTCAATATTAGTCAATATCTCAACCATTCTGATTGCTTTCTCCAACCCCTCCACTGGTTCTCTTCTTCTCCCTCTTGCAGTCTAAATATATTCAGCTCCCAAGGTTGTCCTCCCTTCTATCTTTATAGAATTAGCTAGACACATTACTACCATTCTTCTGCTGATGAATCTCAAGTGTATATTGTCAACTCCAAACTACATTCTCAACATCCACATTTGCATTTTCCCTGCCCTGCTGGACACCATGACATGAAAGCTGTCCAGGAATTCAAATTCTCTCCGAGTCCCTGACCACAACACAAACCTTCTTTCACAGTCTTTGGCCACTCCATAAATGGCACCACCAGTCACTAAGATGATCAAAACCTGGAAATTATTTTTGGCACCTTCCTTTGCTTGGATGCCAAGATCAAAATAATAACCAAATCCTTGTATTTTCTACTTCTAAAATATACCATATTTTTCTATCTCAACTTCCATCACTCTGGCCCAAAGTGCTATTGTTTGTCACCTGAGTTACTTCAATCACCTCCTTATATCTACTCCTGCCAGCTTCCTTTGATTTTCTACATAGCAATCAGAATAATCCTTTAAAACATAAATGCAATCATATCACTTTCATTTTACAAACTCTTCTAAGGCTTCCTACTGAATATTGAATGAAATCCAAATCCCTTTCCATGGCCTTCGGGGCGCTGCATGCACAGCTTGCCTCAGTTCCCAGGGCATTAACCCATTCTGGTTTCTCAGTTAGCCAAGCTCTCACCCACTTTAGAGACGCCACCCATGATATTCCTTCTGCTTGTGATGTTTTTCTTCCTACATTTCCCATGACTAGATCATGCCCTGAGTTAAATGTCAGCTTAGAAGAGAGGCCTGGCTACCACCCTTTTAAAGTAGGTTTCTTTATTATTTTTTTAGTGTTTATTTTTAATGTTTGTTTATTTTGAGAGTGAGAGAGTATGTACAAGAACGAGGGGTAGAAGGGGAGAGAGGGAGGGAGGGAGGGAGAGGGAGAGAGAGAGAGAGAGAGAGAAAGAGAGAGAGAGATTGATTGATTGAGGGAGAGGGAGAGAATCTCAAGCAGGCTCCACGCCCAGTGCAGAGCCTGATCTGATGCTGGGCTTGCTCCTGTGAACTGTGAGATCATGATCTGAGCTGAAATCAAGAGTCAGATGCTCAATTGACTGAGCTACTCAGACGCCCCTTAAAGTAGGTTTCTTAAAACTCTGCTCCCCACCAAACCTAAACATCCGACAATTTGTAATATACAATATTACGACATAATACACATTGGGTTAGTTATTTGTTTCTTTTTCTTCTTAATTATAAGTTTAATCTACTCTGTTCATGACTATATAAACAGTGCCTGACACAGAATCTCACTCACTGTAGGCACTCAACATTGGTTGAGTCAATTTTCTCTACTATTTTATGCATGATAATTGCCCTACTGTAGTCACATCTGTTTAGGATTGGCTCTACAGCCAAGGCTGTGAGATCTTTAAGCCAGGGAGCTGTCTCTTGCCTTTGCTTGGCACAATATCCAATACGTTGTGGGCCTACACATAATAAATAAATGGTTACGATTAGGCACTCAGTAATCTTTTTTCAAACTGTATTAGACCTGACACACAAAATCACCTTGGGAGATGTTTGTTTAGAGTAAGTAGTCCTGAGAGGTTCAACAAAATTGGTAATAATCAGAGGCCAAGGAAACCATGGATAAGTCTGTTTGGATAACAAAACTTGAATGATGGAAACAAGTTTGAAATAGTAGTAAGAAATAACTCCAAGAGAGACCCAAGGGAGAAGATTCTCTCTCTGGATGTCTAAATCTATCACTGACTTAGCAGTGTGATTTCTGGTAAGGGAAGATCTCTCCGAGTATCCCTTCCCTCATGTGTCAGGAGGGCCTGATGTTTGCTTCTTTCACAAGGACAGTGGAAGGGCAAATGAGGTGCTATAATGTCAAATGCCCTGCAGTCCAGTGGAGAAAAAGCGCTCTAAGAATGTACGACTTTCTGGGGACCCTGCTTACTTCAGCCTGAGAGGCTATATGTCAACAGTGAAGGTGTTGAAAAAGACTGAAGTTGAATTCCCTAGGAAAAAAAAAATGTTTCTCTGATATTAAGGAAAAGAAAAACAGACCAACAGGATATGCTTAGAAACTGACACAAAGAGTTGATACCATCAGATCAAGCTGTAGGAAGATTTAGTGAAAAGAGAGCAAAACAGAACAAAAGGATTCTAGGGAAGCATAAACCAATTTCACAAGAAACAGGGAAGGAGTGAGAGAAACAAGGGTGGTTTCCCTTGACATCCTTCCTAATCCACTGTTGAGTCCAGTCTGAGTCCAGTCCGAGACTGGACTGCTTTGTACCATTTCTAACTCATGCCCACCTATGAGTTTACTTGGGAAATTCTGTGTAGGAACCAAGAGGGATGTACTTTATATTAGAACATTAGGTGTTATCACACAGAATAGACTCATTAAAATGTTCTAGGTAGTTTCCAGATAGCAACAAAGCTGTGGAAATACTATTCTGTGTGGTCTTCCTAGTTTTTTCAGTACTGGCTTTTTCCAGAGTTAAGCATTCTTATCTTTTTCAACTACTTTCTGAATAAACAAGTAAAGAAAACACAAATGTCTGCCCTCACCCTGTCCTGAAACTAAATAAAGCTACAAGGGGGCATAAAAGAGAGGCTGAAGGGATGGCATTTCCCTCAGGCTTACTGCCATGTCTCCATGAGGATCTGGGTATGTGTTTGCTTTTATAGCTCTCTTTCATGAATAGATGGTATGAGACAGAAGTCCTATTTCCAAGGTTCATTTTACTGAGTGGCCTGTAGTCAGACTTTCCAAGAAGAAAAATGGAAAATTATGGTCCCAACAGCATTACTTTCCATTGAGGGAACAAAGAGAATCCTGGGCCTCATCCACTCAACAGCTTAGACTATTAGTATTGAGCAGCAAAATGATTGTTTTGGGGTCTCAGGAGCATTATTTTGGGCTGAGTTGGGGCATTAAGGCCCAGTTAATCATAATGATCTAATTTTATATTCCCATCACTTTCACATATGGATTATCATCATTGCATTATGTTTTTAATTTTAAAAATTATTTTGTTTGAAAGAGAGAGAGAGAGAGAGAGAGAGAGAGAACAAGTAGGGGAGGGGCAGAGAGAGAGGGAGACACAGAATCCCAAGCAGGTTCCAGGCTCTGAGCTGTCAGCACAGAGCCCGATGCTGGGCTCAAACCCACAAACTGTGAGATCATGACCTGAGCTAAAGTCAGACAGATGCTTGACTCACTGAGCCACCCAGGTGCCCCAGCCATTGCATTACTATAATAGAAAAAAAGAATGCTTGAGGAATCTTGTCCTTGTAGACAGAAAGCACAATGTGTGAGAAAGTAGAATTAGTTCTAATACTTGTACTACTTCATAACAAAAGGGTTCTAGTCATTTCATGTTGTTTTGTTTATTTTTCCAAAGTCCCAATGAAGAAGAGAGGACATACAGACCACTGGCTCTTCTTTACAGTGGAGTTGATGACACAAAGGAAAGGGGTGTTGGATCAATAAAAACATAGTTTACTCATGCAATGCAATAATCTACAACAGTTAAAATAATTAGATCCATATGTATCAATATGTACAGGTCTTCAAACAATCTTGAGTGAAAAAGTGGGATGGCAAATGGTAAACCCAGTAGGATTCATCCTTTCTATTATGCTTTCACTGCCTTACTAAGGAAAGTCTGGATTTCTTATTCTTAATTTGGTAAATTTTGATCACTGAAAGCTACCCAGAAGGAATTTCAACTCTCTAAATTTAACATGGCTAATAAAAAAATGATGTCTTAAATTTTTTTTTATCATTTAGAATTGTCTTTTCATACTGGGCTTTTGTAACTGTGAATGGAGTTTAGTCTGGCTGTAAGATCTAACAATTTGGAAAATAGCTCTATATAACATCTACTGTATTCTACACAGGATGGTCCAAAGAGGCTACCCATCTCCACTAAGAATGAAAAATAAATATGTGTGGTTACAATAGTGTCATGACACTCAGATAAGAGGCAGGATTTAGGTCTACCACTTGGCTCATGCTTCCTCCTAAGCAAACCATGGAATTTCAGTAACTTAATAAAATTATTGGGGAGAGAAAGAAGCATACTCTCTCTGCAGTTTCTCTGACTACTAGAAATACTGACCCAATAAAAAAATACTTTGGTAGTTTCAACACCTTTTAGGATTTCAAAATTCCTCCCTTTGCTATTTTATGGCATTTCCAATGAAAAGGGAGATAGGTAAAATGCAGTATTTCTTGGGAGATGACCTAAGGCGAATCTCTTTGTGCTGGCACCTTTACAGATATGCTACACATCAAATGCTTTGTGATTCCTTAGAGGAAAGGTTCTGGTAGATGGCAATCATGATAATAATTGCTTTCTTGTAGCAAGAGAAATCAAGAAATCAATCCCATTTACAACGGCACCAAGAACCATAAAATACCTAGGAATAAACCTAACCAAAGGTGTAAAAGATCTGTAAGCTGAAAACTATAGAAAAATTATGAAAGAAATTGAAGACACAAAGAAATGGAAAAACATCCCACGCTCATGGATTGGAAGAATAAATACTGTTAAAATGTCAATACTACCCAAAGCAATCTACACATTCAATGCAATCCCAATCAAAATGGCACCAGCATTCTTCTCAAAGCTAGAAAAAATAAATCCTAAAATTTGTATGGGGCCACAAAAGACCCCAAATAGCCAAAGTAATGTT